>OU342733.1:536675443-537344169 GCA_910589765.1 Avena atlantica | reverse complement strand
TTACGGGCAATGAAAATCCCCATGGAACCCAAAACTGTAGCAATAGCTCATGAAAACGGCCATCAAACATGGAAACAATGATTTTTTACTAATAACTCTCACACGTGTATGAGGTGTTACGAGTCGTGCAAATAGCCTTAGAAACCCCAAAATTGGGCAATAGCTCTTGAAAACGTCATAAAACGTGAAAAAGTAGAATTTTTCGTCATGTCTCTCAAACATGTGTCGGGTCTTATGGGCCTTGCAAATCGCCCTGGAACACCAAAACAATGGAAATGGCTCATGAAAACAATGAGTTTTGCTCATAACTCTCAACCATATATCAGGTGTTTACAACTCGTCAAATCTCCTTGGAAAACCCAAAATTGTTGGCAATAGCTCATGAAAACGTACATAAAAAGCGAAAAAACGTAGAGTTTTTGGTCATGTATCTCAAACATGTATAGGTCTTATGGGCCTTGCAAATCACCCTAGAACACCAAAATTGTGGGCAATATCTAATAAAACGGCCATAAAACGCGAAAACGATGAGTTTTTAGTCATGTCTCTCAAGCATGTACCGGGTCTTATGGGTCGTGCCAATCGCCTTGGAACACAAAACTATGGGAGATACCTCATGAAAACGGCCATAAAACAAAAACCGAGTTTTCGGTCATAAGTCTCAAACATGTATCGTGTCTTTATGAGCAATGAAAATCCCCATGGAACCCCCAAACTGTAGGCAATAGCTCATGAACACGGCCATCAAACATGAAAACAATGATTTTTTACTGATAGCTCTCACACGTGTATGGGGTGTTACGTGTCGTGCAAATCGCCTGCAACCCCAAAATTGTGGGCAATAGCTCTTGAAAACGTCCATAAAACGTGAAAAAGTAGAATTTTTGGTCATGTCTCTCAAACATGTGTCGGGTCTTATGGGCCTTATAAATCGCCCTGGAACACCAGAACTGTGGGCAGCTCATGAAAATTGCCATAGAACGAGAAAACTACGAGTTTTTGGTCATAACTCTCAAAAATGTATCGTGTATTAAGAGTCATGCAAATCGCACTAGAACCCCCAAATTGTGAGCAATAACTCATGAAAACGTCCATAAAACGCGGAAACAACGAGTCTTTTTGGTCATCTCTGTTAACATGTATCATGTCTTATGGGTCATGCAAATCGACGTGAAACACATATGTGGGCAATAGCTCATGAAAACGTCTATAAAACGCGAAAACGACGAGTTTTTGGTCATGTCTCTAAAACGTGTATCGGGTGTTACGAGAAGTACAAATCGCCCTAAAACCCCAAAATTGTGGGCAATAGCTCATGAAAACGGCCAGTAAACGCGAAAACGCCGACTTTTTGGTCATAACTCTGAAACATGTATGGTGTCTTTATGGGCCATGAAAATCCCATGGAATCCCAAAACCGTGGGCACTAGCTCATGAATACGTCCATAAAACGTGAAAACGTCGAGTTTTTGGTCAGGTCTCTCAAACATGTATCGTGTATTATGGGCCATGCAAATACCCTTAGAACACCGAAACCGTGGGCCATAGCTCGTAAAAACGGCCATAAAACATGTATCGGGTCTTATGGGTCGTGCCAATCGCCTTGGAACCCGAGAAAACGACCATAAAACGAGAAAACACCGATTTTTTGGTCATAACTCTCAAACATGTATCGTGTCTTTACGGGCAATGAAAATCCCCATGGAACCCCAAAACTGTAGGCAATAGCTCATGAAAACGGCCATCAAACATGGAAACAATGATTTTTTACTAATAACTCTCACACGTGTATGAGGTGTTACGAGTCGTGCAAATAGCCTTAGAAACCCCAAAATTGTGGGCAATAGCTCTTGAAAACGTCCATAAAACGTGAAAAAGTAGAATTTTTCGTCATGTCTCTCAAACATGTGTCGGGTCTTATGGGCCTTGCAAATCGCCCTGGAACATCAAAACAATGGGAAATGGCTCATGAAAACAATGAGTTTTTGCTCATAACTCTCAACCATATATCAGGTGTTTACAACTCGTCCAAATCTCCTTGGAAACCCCAAAAATTGTTGGCAATAGCTCATGAAAACGTACATAAAAAGCGAAAAACGTAGAGTTTTTGGTCATGTATCTCAAACATGTATCAGGTCTTATGGGCCTTGCAAATCACCCTAGAACACCAAAATTGTGGGCAATATCTAATGAAAACGGCCATAAAACGCGAAAACGATGAGTTTTTAGTCATGTCTCTCAAGCATGTACCGGGTCTTATGGGTCGTGCCAATCGCCTTGGAACACCAAAACTATGGGAGATACCTCATGAAAACGGCCATAAAACAAAAATACCGAGTTTTCGGTCATAAGTCTCAAACATGTATCGTGTCTTTATGAGCAATGAAAATCCGTGGAACCCCCAAACTGTAGGCAATAGCTCATGAACACGGCCATCAAACATGAAAACAATGATTTTTTACTGATAGCTCTCACACGTGTATGGGGTGTTACGTGTCGTGCAAATCGCCTGCAACCCAAAATTGTGGGCAATAGCTCTTGAAAACGTCCATAAAACGTGAAAAAGTAGAATTTTTGGTCATGTCTCTCAAACATGTGTCGGGTCTTATGGGCCTTATAAATCGCCCTGGAACACCAGAACTGTGGGCAGCTCATGAAAATTGCCATAGAACGAGAAAACTACGAGTTTTTGGTCATAACTCTCAAAAATGTATCGTGTTTAAGAGTCATGCAAATCGCACTAGAACCCCAAATTGTGAGCAATAACTCATGAAAACGTCCATAAAACGCGGAAACAACGAGTCTTTTTGGTCATCTCTGTTAAACATGTATCATGTCTTATGGGTCATGCAAATCGACGTGAAACACAAATATTGTGGGCAATAGCTCATGAAAACGTCTATAAAACGCGAAAACGACGAGTTTTTGGTCATGTCTCTAAAACGTGTATCGGGTGTTACGAGAAGTACAAATCGCCCTAAAACCCCAAAATTGTGAGCAATAGCTCATGAAAACGGCCAGTAAACGCGAAAACGCCGACTTTTGGTCATAACTCTGAAACATGTATGGTGTCTTTATGGGCCATGAAAATCCCATGGAATCCCAAAACCGTGGGCACTAGCTCATGAATACGTCCATAAAACGTGAAAACGTCGAGTTTTTGGTCAGGTCTCTCAAACATGTATCGTGTATTATGGGCCATGCAAATCCCCTTAGAACACCGAAACCGTGGGCCATAGCTCATAAAAACGGCCATAAAACATGTATCGGGTCTTATGGGTCGTGCCAATCGCCTTGGAACCCGAGAAAACGACCATAAAACGAGAAACACCGATTTTTTGGTCATAACTCTCAAACATGTATCGTGTCTTTACGGGCAATGAAAATCCCCATGGAACCCCAAAACTGTAGGCAATAGCTCATGAAAACGGCCATCAAACATGGAAACAATGATTTTTTTACTAATAACTCTCACACGTGTATGAGGTGTTACGAGTCGTGCAAATAGCCTTAGAAACCCCAAATTGTGGGCAATAGCTCTTGAAAACGTCCATAAAACGTGAAAAAGTAGAATTTTTCGTCATGTCTCTCAAACATGTGTCGGTCTTATGGGCCTTGCAAATCGCCCTGGAACACCAAACAATGGGAAATGCCTCATGAAAACAATGGTTTTTGCTCATAACTCTCAACCATATATCAGGTGTTTACAACTCGTCCAAATCTCCTTGGAAACCCCAAAATTGTTGGCAATAGCTCATGAAAATGTACATAAAAAGCGAAAAAACGTTAGAGTTTTTTGGTCATGTATCAAACATGTATCAGGTCTTATGGGCTTGCAAATCACCCTAAGACACCAAAATTGTGGGCAATATCTAATGAAAACGGCCCATAAAACACGCGAAAACGATGAGTTTTAGTCATGTCTCTCAAGCATGTACCGGGTCTTATGGGTCGTGCCAATCGCCTTGGAACACCAAAACTATGGGAGATACCTCATGAAAACGGCCATAAAACAAAAAATACCGAGTTTTCGGTCATAAGTCTCAAACATGTATCGTGTCTTTATGAGCAATGAAAATCCCCGTGGAACCCCCACCAAACTGTAGGCAATAGTCATGAACACGGCCATCAAACATGAAAACAATGATTTTTTACTGATAGCTCTCACACGTGTATGGGGTGTTACGTGTCGTGCAAATCGCCTGCAACCCCAAAATTGTGGGCAATAGCTCTTGAAAACGTCCATAAAACGTGAAAAAGTAGAATTTTTGGTCATGTCTCTCAACATGTGTCGGGTCTTATGGGCCTTATAAATCGCCTGGAACACCAGAACTGTGGGCAGCTCATGAAAATTGCCATAGAACGAGAAAACTACGAGTTTGGTCATAACTCTCAAAAATGTATCGTGTATTTAAGAGTCATGCAAATCGCACTAGAACCCAAATTGTGAGCAATAACTCATGAAAACGTCCATAAAACGCGGAAACAACGAGTCTTTTTGGTCATCTCTGTTAAACATGTATCATGTCTTATGGGTCATGCAAATCGACGTGGAAACACAAATATTGTGGGCAATAGCTCATGAAAACGTCTAAAACGCGAAAACGACGAGTTTTTGGTCATGTCTCTAAAACGTTATCGGGTGTTACGAGAAGTACAAATGCCCTAAAACCCCAAAATTGTGAGCAATAGCTCATGAAAAACGGCCAGTAACCCGAAAAAACGCCGACTTTTTGGTCATAACTCTGAACATGTATGGTGTCTTTATGGGCCATGAAAATCCCATGGAATCCCAAAACCGTGGGCACTAGCTCATGATACGTCCATAAAACGTGAAAACGTCGAGTTTTGGTCAGGTCTCTCAAACATGTATCGTGTATTATGGGCCATGCAAATCCCCTTAGAACACCGAAACCGTGGGCCATAGCTCGTAAAAACGGCCATAAAACATGTATCGGGTCTTATGGGTCGTGCCAATCGCCTTGGAACCCGAGAAAACGACCATAAAACGAGAAAACACCGATTTTTTGGTCATAACTCTCAAACATGTATCGTGTCTTTACGGGCAATGAAAATCCCCATGGAACCCCAAAACTGTAGGCAATAGCTCATGAAAACGGCCATCAAACATGGAAACAATGATTTTTTACTAATAACTCTCACACGTGTATGAGGTGTTACGAGTCGTACAAATAGCCTTAGAAACCCCAAAATTGTGGGCAATAGCTCTTGAAAACGTCCATAAAACGTGAAAAAGTAGAATTTTTCGTCATGTCTCTCAAACATGTGTCGGGTCTTATGGGCCTTGCAAATCGCCCTGGAACACCAAAACAATGGGAAATGGCTCATGAAAACAATGAGTTTTTGCTCATAACTCTCAACCATATATCAGGTGTTTATAACTCGTCCAAATCTCCTTGGAAACCCTAAAATTGTTGGCAATAGCTCATGAAAACGTACATAAAAAGCGAAAAACGTAGAGTTTTTGGTCATGTATCTCAAACATGTATCAGGTCTTATGGGCCTTGCAAATCACCCTAGAACACCAAAATTGTGGGCAATATCTAATGAAAACGGCCATAAAACGCGAAAACGATGAGTTTTTAGTCATGTCTCTCAAGCATGTACCGGGTCTTATGGGTCGTGCCAATCGCCTTGGAACACCAAAACTATGGGAGATACCTCATGAAAACGGCCATAAAACAAAAAATACCGAGTTTTCGGTCATAAGTCTCAAACATGTATCGTGTCTTTATGAGCAATGAAAATCCCATGGAACCCCCAAACTGTAGGCAATAGCTCATGAACACGGCCATCAAACATGAAAACAATGATTTTTTACTGATAGCTCTCACACGTGTATGGGGTGTTACGAGTCGTGCAAATCGCCTGCAACCCCAAAATTGTGGGCAATAGCTCTTGAAAACGTCCATAAAACGTGAAAAAGTAGAATTTTTGGTCATGTCTCTCAAACATGTGTCGGATCTTATGGGCCTTATAAATCGCCCTGGAACACCAGAACTGTGGGCAGCTCATGAAAATTGCCATAGAACGAGAAAACTACGAGTTTTTGGTCATAACTCTCAAAATGTATCGTGTAATTAAGAGTCATGCAAATCGCACTAGAACCCCCAAATTGTGAGCAATAACTGATGAAAACGTCCATAAAACGCGGAAACAACGACTCTTTTTGGTCATCTCTGTTAAACATGTATCATGTCTTATGGGTCATGCAAATCGACGTGAAACACCAATATTGTGGGCAATAGCTCATGAAAACGTCTATAAAACGCGAAAACGACGAGTTTTTGGTCATGTCTCTAAAACGTGTATCGGGTGTTACGAGAAGTACAAATCGCCCTAAAACCCCAAAATTGTGGGCAATAGCTCATGAAAACGGCCAGTAAACGCGAAAACGCTGACTTTTTGGTCATAACTCTGAAACATGTATGGTGTCTTTATGGGCCATGAAAATCCCATGGAATCCCAAAACCATGGGCACTAGCTCATGAAAACGTCCATAAAACGTGAAAACGTCGAGTTTTTGGTTAGGTCTCTCAAACATGTATCGTGTATTATGGGCCTTGCAAATCCCCTTAGAACACCGAAATTGTGGGCCATAGCTCGTAAAAACGGCCATAAAACATGTATCGGGTCTTATGGGTCGTGCCAATCGCCTTGGAACCCGAGAAAACGACCATAAAACGAGAAAACACCGATTTTTTGGTCATAACTCTCAAACATGTATCGTGTCTTTACGGGCAATGAAAATCCCCATGGAACCCCAAAACTGTAGGCAATAGCTCATGAAAACGGCCATCAAACATGGAAACAATGATTTTTTACTAATAACTCTCACACGTGTATGAGGTGTTACGAGTCGTACAAATAGCCTTAGAAACCCCAAAATTGTGGGCAAATAGCTCTTGAAAACGTCCATAAAACGTGAAAAGTAGAATAGAATTTTTCGTCATGTCTCTCAAACATGTGTCGGGTCTTATGGGCCTTGCAAATCGCCCTGGAACACCAAAACAATGGGAAATGGCTCATGAAAACAATGAGGTTTTGCTCATAACTCTCAACCATATATCAGGTGTTTATAACTCGTCCAAATCTCCTTGGAAACCCCAAAATTGTTGGCAATAGCTCATGAAAACGTACATAAAAAGCGAAAAACGTAGAGTTTTTGGTCATGTATCTCAAACATGTATCAGGTCTTATGGGCCTTGCAAATCACCCTAGAACACCAAAATTGTGGGCAATATCTAATGAAAACGGCCATAAAACGCGAAAACGATGAGTTTTTAGTCATGTCTCTCAAGCATGTACCGGGTCTTATGGGTCGTGCCAATCGCCTTGGAACACCAAAACTATGGGAGATACCTCATGAAAACGGCCATAAAACAAAAAATACCGAGTTTTCGGTCATAAGTCTCAAACATGTATCGTGTCTTTATGAGCAATGAAAATCCCCATGGAACCCCCAAACTGTAGGCAATAGCTCATGAACACGGCCATCAAACATGAAAACAATGATTTTTTACTGATAGCTCTCACACGTGTATGGGGTGTTACGAGTCGTGCAAATCGCCTGCAACCCCAAAATTGTGGGCAATAGCTCTTGAAAACGTCCATAAAACGTGAAAAAGTAGAATTTTTGGTCATGTCTCTCAAACATGTGTCGGATCTTATGGGCCTTATAAATCGCCCTGGAACACCAGAACTGTGGGCAGCTCATGAAAATTGCCATAGAACGAGAAAACTACGAGTTTTTGGTCATAACTCTCAAAAATGTATCGTGTAATTAAGAGTCATGCAAATCGCACTAGAACCCCCAAATTGTGAGCAATAACTGATGAAAACGTCCATAAAACGCGGAAACAACGACTCTTTTTGGTCATCTCTGTTAAACATGTATCATGTCTTATGGGTCATGCAAATCGACGTGAAACACCAATATTGTGGGCAATAGCTCATGAAAACGTCTATAAAACGCGAAAACGACGAGTTTTTGGTCATGTCTCTAAAACGTGTATCGGGTGTTACGAGAAGTACAAATCGCCCTAAAACCCCAAATTGTGGGCAATAGCTCATGAAAACGGCCAGTAAACGCGAAAACGCTGACTTTTTGGTCATAACTCTGAAACATGTATGGTGTCTTTATGGGCCATGAAAATCCCATGGAATCCCAAAACCATGGGCACTAGCTCATGAAAACGTCCATAAAACGTGAAAACGTCGAGTTTTTGGTTAGGTCTCTCAAACATGTATCGTGTATTATGGGCCTTGCAAATCCCCTTAGAACACCGAAATTGTGGGCCATAGCTCGTAAAACAACCATAAAACGCAAAAAGACGAGTTTTTTGTCATAAATCTCAAACGTGTATCGTGTCTTTACGGATCATGAAAATCGCATTAGAAACCCCAATTATGGGCAATAGGTCATGAGAACGTTCATAAAACGCGAAAACATAGAGTTTTTGGTCATGTCTCTCAAACATGTATCGGGTCTTATGGGTCTTGCAAATCTCCCTAGAACACCAAAACTGGGGGCAATAGCTCATCAAAACGTCCATAAAACACGAAAACACATGTATCGGGTCTTATGGGCCTTGCAAATCACCCAAGAACACCAAAACCGTGGGCAATAGCTCATGAAAACGGCCATCAAACACGAAAACGACGAGTTTTTGGTCATAACTCTCAAACATGTATCGTGTCTTGACGGTTCATGCAAATCGCACTAGAACCCACAAATTGTGGGAAATAGCTCGTGAAAACGTCCATAAAACACGAAAACAACGATATTTTGATCATCTCGCTCAAACATGTATCATGTCTTTTGGGCCATGCAAATCGCCCCGAAACACCAAAACCGTGGGCAATAGCTCATCAAAACGTCTATAAAACGTGAAAACGATGAGTTTTTTTGTCTTGTATCTAAAACGTGTATCGGGTGTTACGAGATGTGCAAATCGCCCTGAAAACCAATAATTATGGGCAATAACTCATGAATATCTATAAAACGCGAAAATGACAAGTTTTTGGTCATGTCTCTCAAACATGTATCGGATCTTATGGGCCGTGCCAATCGCCTTGGAACACCAAAACTGTGGGCAATTCCTCATGAAAATGGCCATAAAACGCGAGAATGCCGAGTTTTTGATCATAACTCTCAAACATGTATCGGGTGTTTATGTGCCATGAAAATCCTCGTGGAACCCCAAAACTATGGGCAATAGCTCATGAAAACCACAATAAAACATGAAGACAATGAGTTTTTCCTAATAACTCTCAAACGTGTATTAGGTGTTACGAGTCATGCAAATTGCCTTGGAAACCCCAAAATTGTGGGCAATAGCTCATGAAAACGTCTATAAAACGTAGATTTTTGGTCATGTCTCTCAAACATGTATCGCGTCTTATGGGCCTTGCATCGCCCTAGAACACCAAAGACGTGGGCAAGAGCTCATGAAAACGGCCATAAAACAAGAAAAATACGAGTTTTTGGTCATAATTCTCATACATGTATCGTGTACTTACAAGTCATGCAAACCGCACTAGAACCCCCCAAATTGTGGGAAATTGCTCATGAAAATGTCCATAGAACGCAAAAACGACGAGTTTTTGGTCTCTCTCTCTCTCAAACATCTATCATGTCTTATGGGCCATGAAAGTCGCCCTCGAACACCAAAGCTATGGGAAATAGATCATCAAGACGGCCATTAAACATGAAAACGACGAGTTTTTGCTCATAACTCACAAACATGTATTGGGTGTTACGATTTGTGTAAATCGCCCTGGAACGGTAAAACAGTGTGCAATAGCTCATGAAAACGGCCAAAAAATGCGAAAACACCAAGTTTTTTATCATAACAATCAAACATGTATCGTGTCTTTACGGGGCATGAAAATCCCCATGGAACCCCCAAATTGTGGGCAATAGCTCATGAAAACATCCATAAAACGCAAATACGTAGATTTTTGGGTCATGTCTCTCAGACATGTATCGGGTCTTATGGACCTTGAAAATCGCCCTAGAACACCAAAATTGTGGACAATAGCTCATGAAAACGGCCATAAAACGTGAAAACGATGAGTTTTCGGTCATGTCTCTCAAGCATGTATCGAGTCTTATGGGTCGTGCCAATCGCCTTGGAACACGAGAAAATGGCCATAAAACGAGAAAACACCGTTTTTTTGTCATAACTCTCAAACATGTATCGTGTCTTTACGAGCAATGAAAATCCCCATGGAACCCCAAAACTGTAGGCAATAGCTCATGAAAACGGCCATCAAACATGAAAACAATCATTTTTTACTAATAACCCTCACACGTGTATGAGGTTTTCGAGTCGTGCAAATAGCCTTAGAAACCCCAAAATTGTGGGCAATAGCTCTTGAAAACGTCCATAAAACGTGAAAAAGTAGAATTTTTCGTCATGTCTCTCAAACATGTGTCGGGTCTTATGGGCCTTGCAAATCGCCCTGGAACACCAAAACTATGGGAAATAGCTCATGAAAACAATGAGTTTTTACTCATAACTCTTAACCATATATAAGGTGTTACAACTCGTGCAAATCTCCTTGGAAACCCCAAAATTGTTGGCAATAGCTCATGAAAACGTCCATAAAAAGCGAAAAACGTAGAGTTTTTGGTCATGTATCTCAAACATGTATCGGGTCTTATGGGCCTTTTAAATCACCCTAGAACACCAAAATTGTGGGCAATAGCTCATGAAAACAGCCATAAAGCGCGAAAACGATAACTTTTTGGTCATGTCTCTCAAGCATGTACCAGGTCTTATGGGTCGTGCCAATCTCCTTGGAACAACAAAACTGTGGGAGATACCTCATGAAAACGTCCATAAAACAAAAAATACCGATTTTTTGGTCATAAGTCTCAAACATGTATCGTGTCTTTACGGGCAATGAAAATCCCCATGGAACCCCAAAACTGTAGGCAATAGCTCATGAAAACGGCCATCAAACATGAAAATAATGATTTTTTTACTGATAACTCTCACACGTGTATGAGGTGTTACGAGTCGTGCAAATCGCCTGAAACCCCAAAATTGTGGGCAATAGCTCTTGAAAACGTCCATAAAGCGTGAAAAAGTAGAATTTTTGGTCATGTCTCTCAAACATGTGTCGGGTCTTATGGGCCTAACAAATTGCCCTGGAACACCAAAACTGTGGGCAGCTCATGAAAATGGCCATAGAACGAGAAAACTACCGAGTTTTTGGTCATAACTCTCAAAGATGTATCGTGTATTTACGGGTCATGCAAATCGCACTAGAACCCCCAAATTGTGAGCAATAACTCATGAAAATGTCCATAAAACGCGGAAACAACGAGTCTTTTTGGTCATCTCGCTTAAACATGTATAATGTTTATGGGTCATGCAAATCGACGTGAAACACCAATATTGTGGGCAATAGCTCATGAAAACGTCTATAAAACGCGAAAACGACGAGTTTTTGGTCATGTCTCTAAAACCCCAAAATATTGTTACGAGAAGTACAAATCGCCCTAAAACCCCAAAATTGTGGGCAATAGCTCATGAAGACGGCCATTAAACGTGAAAACGGCAACTTTTTGGTCATAACTCAGAAACATGTATGGTGTCTTTATGGGCCATGAAAATCCCATGGAATCCCAAAACCGTGGGCACTAGCTCATGAAAACGTCCATAAAACGTGAAAACGTCGAGTTTTTGGTCAGGTCTCTCAAACATGTATCGTGTATTATGGGCCTTGCAAATCCCCTTAGAACACCGAAACTGTGGGCCATAGCTCGTAAAAACGGCCATGAAACACAAAAAGAAGAGTTTTTGGTCATAAATCTCAAACATGTATCGTGTCTTTATGGGTCGTGAAAATCGCATTAGAACCCCCAAATTGTGGGCAATAGGTCATGAGAACGTTCATAAAACGCGAAAACATAGAGTTTTTGGTCATGTCTCTCAAACATGTATCGGGTCTTATGGGTCTTGCAAATCTCCCTAGAACACCAAAACTGGGGGCAATAGCTCATCAAAACGTCCATAAAACACGAAAACACATGTATCGGGTCATATGGGCCTTGCAACTCACCCAAGAACACCAAACCCGTGGGCAATAGCTCATGAAAACGGCCATCAAACACGAAAACGACGAGTTTTTGGTCATAACTCTCAAACATGTATCGTGTCTTGACGGGTCGTGCAAATCGCACTAGAACCCACAAATTGTGGGCAATATCTCGTGGAAACGTCCATAAAACGCGAAAACAACGAGATTATGATCATCGCGCTCAAACATGTATCATGTCTTTTGGGACATGCAAATCGCCCTGAAACACCAAAACTATGGGCAATAGCTAATCGAAACGTCCATAAAACGTGAAAACGACGAGTTTTTGGTCATGTATCTAAAACGTGTATCGGGTGTTACGAGAAGTGCAAATCGCCCTAAAAACCAAAAATTATGGTCAATATCTCATGAACATCTATAAAACGCGAAAATGACGAGTTTTTGGTCATGTCTCTCAAGCATGTATCGGACCTTATGGGTCGTGCCAATCGCCTTGGAACACCAAAACTGTGGGCAATTCCTCATAAAAATGGCCATAAAACGATAGAACGCCGATTTTTTGATTATAACTCTCAAACATGTATCGGGTGTGTTTACGTGCCATGAAAATCCTCGTGGTATCCCAAAACTATGGGCAATAGCTCACGAAAACTACAATAAAACATGAAAACAATGAGTTTTTCTAATAACTCTCAAACGTGTATTAGTTGTTACGAGTCATGCAAATCGCCTTGGAAACCCCAAAATTATGGGCAATAGCTTATGAAAACGGCTATAAAACGTAGATTTTTGGTCATGTCTCTCAAACATGTATCGGGTCTTATGGGCCTTGCATCGTCCTAAAACACCAAAGACATGGGCAATTCCTCATGAAAACGGCCATAAAACACGAAAAACAACGATTTTTTACTAATAACTCTCACACGTGTATGAGGTGTTACGAGTCGTGCAAATCTCCTTGAAAACCCCAAAATTGTGGGCAATAGCTCTTGAAAACGTCCATAAAACGCGAAAACAAAATTTTTGGTCATGTCTCTCAAACATGTATCGGGTCTTATGGGTCTTGCAAATCGCCCTAGAACACCAAAACCATGGGAAATAGCTCATGAAAACAACGAGTTTTTTCTCGTAACTCTCAACCATATGTCAGGTGTTACAACTCGTGCAAATTGCCTTGGAAACCCCAAAATTGTTGGCAATAGCTCATGAAAACGTCCATAAAAAGCGAAAAACATAGAGTTTTTGGTCATGCATCTCAAACATGTATCGGGTCTTATGGGCCTTGCAAATCACCCTAGAACACCAAAATTATGGGCAATAGCTCATGAAAACGGCCATAAAGCGCGAAAACGATGAGTTTTTGGTCATGTCTCTCAAGCATGTACCGGGTCTTATGGGTCGTGCCAATTGCCTTGGAACACCAAAATTGTGGGAGTTACCTCATGAAAACGGCCATAAAATGAAAAAAATCCGTGTTTTCGGTCATAAGTCTCAAACATGTATCGTTTCTTTACGGGCAATGAAAATCTCCATGGAACCCTAAAACTGTAGGCAATAGCTCATGAAAACAGCCATCAAACATGAAAACAATGATTTTTTACTGATAACTCTCAGACGTGTATGAGGTGTTAAGAGTCGTGCAAATCGCCTGAAACCCCAAAATTGTGAGCAATAGCTCTTGAAAACATCCATAAAACGTGAAAACGTAGAATTTTGGTCATGTCTCTCAAACATTTGTCGGGTCTTATGGGCCTTACAAATCGCCGTAGAACACCAAAACTGTGGGCAGCTCATGAAAATGGCCATAGAACGAAAAACTACGAGTTTTTGGTCATAACTCTCAAAGATGTATCGTGTATTTACGGGTCATGTAAATCGCATTAGAACCCCCCAATTTTGAGCAATAACTCATGAAAACGTCCATAAAACGCGGAAACAATGAGTTTTTTTGGTCATCTCGCTTAAACATGTATCATGTCTTATGGGTCATGCAAATCGACGTGAAACACCAATATTTGGGCAATAGCTCATCAAAACGTCTATAAAACGCGAGAACGACGAGTTTTTGGTCATGCCTCTAAAATGTGTATCGGGTGTTACGAGAAGTACAAATCACCCTAAAACTCCAAAATTGTGGGCAATAGCTCATGAAAACGGCCATTAAACGCGAAAACGCCGACTTTTTGGTCATAACTCTGAAACATGTATGGTGTCTTTATGGGCCATAAAATCCCATGGAATCCCAAAACCGTGGGCACTAGCTCATGAAAACGTCCATAAAACGTGAAAACGTCGAGCTTTTGGTCATGTCTCTCAAACATGTATCGTGTCTTATGGGCCTTGCAAATCCCCTTAGAACACCGAAATTGTGGGCCATAGCTCGTAAAAACGGCCATAAAACGGAAAAAGACGATTTTTTGGTCATAAATCATAAACATGTATCGTGTCTTTACGGTCCTGAAAATCGCATTAGAACCCCCAAATTGTGGGCAATAGGTCATGAAAACGTTCATAAAACGCGAAAACATAGAGTTTTTGGTCATGTCTCTCAAACATGTATCGGGTCTTATGGGTCTTGCAAATCTCCCTAGAACACCAAAACTGGGGGCAATAGCTCATAAAAAAGTCCATAAAACGCGAAATAATATGTATCGGGTCTTATGGGCCTTGCAAATCACCCAAAACACCAAAACCGTGGGCAATAGCTCATGAAAACATCCATAAAACACGAAAAACGGCGTGTTTTTGGTCATAACTCTCAAACATGTATCGTGTCTTGACGGGTCGTGCAAATCGCACTAGAACCCAGAAATTGTTGGCAATAGCTCGTGAAAACGTCCATAAAACGCGAAAACAACGAGTTTTTGATCATCTCACTCAAACATGTATCATGTCTTTTGGGCCATGCAAATCGCCCTGAAACACCAAAACTGTGGGCAATAGCTCATCAAAACGTCCATAAAACGTGAAAACGACGAGTTTTTGGTCATGTATCTAAAATGTGTATAGGGTGTTACAAGAAGGGCAAATCGCCCTGAAAACCAAAAATTATGGGCAATAACTCATAAACATCAATAAAACGCGAAATTGACTAGGTTTTGGTCATGTATCTCAAACATGTATCGGGTCTTATGGGTCGCGCCAATCGCCTTGGAACACCAAAATTGTGGGCAATTCCTCGTAAAAATGACCATAAAACGCGAGAACGCTGAGTTTTTGATCATAACTCTCAAACATGTATTGGGTGTTTACGTGCCATGAAAATCCTCGTGTATTTGGTATGACCACTATGCATAATCTGATATTTATCTTTACTCCTATAAAAATTTCATTTATTGTGTCAGTTTGTATGTTTAGCTACACCAGATATTAGATTTAGCACAAACGGTTGGGATAAGAGTGGGCGCGAACAGTTGCTAATGAATTAGTAACAAGTCCCTACATATGCTCTAGTGGTTCTGTATGCCAGCAAACTATGGTAAAGAGTTGGTAGATATGATGAGAGAAATACCTCTAGTGTTACGTGTTGTATGGACTTCTTTTCCCATACCAAAGTGGAGTTGGCTTTTAAGTAGTGTGTGCATTGTTGCCTTTTGAGTTAACCAACGATGCAAATGTTAACTAAAATTTCCAGTCTAAGGTGCTTTTATATCCATTGCACCAAGCCTGGGCGTTTGGTTCCCCTGAACCGATCGGTTCAGTTTCTCGGCTTTAAAGGAATTCCGGTTGCTAGTGTTGGGAAACTGCGCTGGTAGAGGCCCACTCGGTGTGGCTTCTACCAGGCTAGGGTTGGCTCATGTGGGTATCGTATTCCCCTTTACCCTATAAATAGAGGAACAATCTGTGTACGGGAGTTTACCGAGAGAGTTTTTAATAAAATTTCTTTTTGTTCCCTGTGTCATCTACTTGCGTAGTGTGTGTGCCTTTTACTAGTCTTCTTCTCGGGTGTGGAACAGTCTCGGGACCGGCCAGTCGGCAGGGGGTGTTCCAACACGTTATCAGCACGAGTCTCTCCGTCGAGCCTCCGTCAAGCCACCGTCGAGCCTGCATCACGCAGGCTTTCGTTGAAGGTAACACAAATCTGACCGCAAAAATGGATTCGTCTCGCGTTTTCCTTTCAAGATTTCGTTCAGATCTTAGATCAGATCCCATCTGGGGTACGGATTTTCCTTTCCGGGAGTCGAGCTGACCTGCTGTCGCCGACCAATGTCGATTTAATCAATCCCAGATCAGGAACTTGTTGACTGTACCAGTACACCTGTTGTGCTGATCTAAATTTAATTTAGTAGATCGGACTGATCATGTCTATTTTTATTGAGTAGATCGGATAAAATCTATGGTCTTTTTTTCATGTAATTTTTTCGTTTGCAACCGCGTACGTACGCGCTTTGCAAGCGCAAACGCTAGAGGCCATGGCAGCCACCAAGCGTGAGCACGAGCCCAGCTGGCCGCCGACGCGCACGAGCCCAGCTGGCCAGCGCCGCCGAAAGCCCCGTGCCGCACCGCCGCCGCCGCGTTGCCGCGCGTGCTGGCCGGGTGGGCCACGCCGCCGCCGCCGCGTGGTCGCGCGTGCTTGCCGAGCGGGCCGCGTGCCGCGCCTCTGCCGCCGCCGCGTTGCCGCGCGTGCTGGCCGGGCGGGACGCGTGCCGCGCCGCCGCCGCCGCCGCGTGGTCGCGCGTGCTGGCCGGGCGGGCCGCGTTGCCGCGCGTGCCGCGCCGCCGCCGCCGCCGGCCAGGTGCTCGCGCCGCTCGCCCGCGTGCCCGCGCTGCGCCGCTCACCGCCGACGCGCCGCACCGCCGCCTGCCGTCGGCCCGACGCCGCGCGCTCGCCGCATGCCCGCGCCGCGCCCAGCTGGCCGAGCTGCCGCTGGCCGTTGCGCCGCTGCGACGCCGCACGCCGCTGGCCGCCTCGCCGGCCGTGCACCCTCCGCGCGCCGCCGCCCTGCTGGCCGACGTGTGCTGCCCCGCCTCGCCCTGCTGGCCAACGGCGCCGCCGCCCTAGCCGGACATGCCGTGTACGCATGCAACTATTCCCTCGGGCGCTGCTAGCGTCGTTCCCCACTCGTGGGAAGGAACTGTGGGGATAGGCCGTTGCAAGCATGCAGTCCAGTTCGGGCAGGGATCGGCCCAGTTTATTTATTTTTGGACCGTTTTTCATGTTAAGCATACGTCCACTATACCATTTCCCATACATGTTTTTGTACTATGTTTTCTGCTCTAATTAAATGTCCTTTATACTTTTAATTCTTCAAATTACATAGTCAGCATGTACCTTTTTTTTTTTAATTTTGGAACGCCGTCATATTTGATTTATTGTATCAATTATCGCATTTATGCAACCGATTACCTGCTGTAATCTTATACACTTTGCATAAATTGCAGATGACCGGAATCGTCAGCCGCGAGTTCCCGGAGTTGACCCAGGATGGGCTTAACTACCTGACTTGGGCCTCGGACGTTGAGATCGTCCTCGAGGGCCGATGCATCAAGGATGCGTTGATTGAGGGGACCCCGACGGCCCCAGCAAAACCATCCCGGCGGACAACGCCAAAGCCCTGCACTTCTTCCGCCACCACATGTGTGAGACTCTCAAGAATGAGTACATGGCAGAACGGAGTGCTTCCGCTCGCCCTCAACAAGCGGTTCTCTAGGCTGAAGTACACCATTCAGCCACAGGCGGAGGCAGATTGGATTCGTCTGAGGTTTGCGGACTTCAAGACAGTGGGAGAGTACAACTTCAGGTTGCATCGGATTTGTACTATTCTTCAGCTGTGTGGGACCAGTACCACCGATCAGTAGAAGATAGACAAAACCCTCTCCACATTCCATCCGGACAACATCCAGTCCTCACGAAACATTCGCCAGGAAGGATTCACGGAATATGCAGCGCTTATTGATGCTCTCCAGGTGGCCGAAGTGCAGGATAATGTTCTAAAAAAGAACTTCTCCGCGCAACCCTTCGCGGGGGGCCCAAGTCATGAGGCCAATGCCGGTGCCTACAAGGTGCACAAGCCCATCCACAAGAAGAGAGGCAAGAAGGGCCCCAACTCCTTAAACCCGGCCAAGCAACGCAAGGCGGGCACGGGGGAGGCGAGGCCCCAGGACTGCTTCCGCTGTGGCTCCAAGACTCACTTCTCCAGGCAGTGTTTGGCCCCTAAACACGTCGTGGACGCGTTCAAGGCCAACAAGAAGGCGCGCGAGGCGCATCTTGTCCAGGTTGAGGCACCACTGGCGCCCGGAGCGGCGCCTGTGCAGAACGTCGCCCACGTAGTGGCGCAGGACGTAGCACAAGTGGTAGCACCCTCGGCGGTTCCCACGGACGCCGCTATGCCCATGGAGGTTGAGCACGTTGTGCTCCCGCCGCCTCAGCTAGGCCCCTTGTCCATGATGATGGCCAACGAAGAGAAGCTCACTGACCTTGAGATACAGGCTGAGCTTGATGGTTTCTTTGCAGAATCCACCTGAGCTCCTTATTGTTGTGATGATTCCTTTTTCCGCAATAATCAGATACAATTTTTCGATATGGTTGTAAGCTCTATGAGATCATAACACTTATTTGTTTTCGGCGATTGGATGACATTTATTTCATTCATTTATTCCATTATTTGATTATGTGATATTCTGAAATGTCTATGTGTTTTACTTACTTGATATAGCATCTTCCTCGCTCCATTATATTAATTAGGCACTATATTTTAGAACGCGTGTGGCGCCCCAACGGAGGAAACGTGCCTTGCTGATAGCGGCACCACAAATACCATTTTGAGAGAAACAAAGTATTTTGAGTCCATTACCAAAAACCCTGGTAACATAATGACGATCGCCGGCTGCGGTCCGAATGTAGTTGGCTCCGGAAGAGCAACTATCATACTCCCAAATGGAATAACTCTGATCATTGAAGAGGCATTGTTGTATCCGGAGTCGACTCGTACTCTCTTAAGTTTTAGAGACATCCGCGCAAATGGTTTCCATGTAGAAACCGATGATGATGAGAATGGAAAGGAGTTCCTACTCATTACCAAGCGCGACGAAAATGGTAAACATGTTGTCGAAAGACTCCCTTCATTAGCTACTGGGCTATACTACACTAAGATAGTAGCACCACCTATTTACACTACCCTTAAGACTGTCTTTAGAAGCTCCGAACTATTCTGCCTTTGGCATGATAGGCTAGGCCACCCCGGTCTTAGGATGATGATAAATATAATTAACAACTCGAATGGTCATAATGTTAATATGAAAAATTTCCCGAATCCCGATGATTTCGTGTGCTCCGCATGCGCTACGGGGAAATTGATCATTAGACCGTCCCCCCTAAAGGTGAAGGATGAACTCCCCGCGTTCTTGGAACGTATTCAAGGGGATATATGTGGTCCAATTCAGCCCCTCTCAGGGCCGTTTCGGTACTTCATGGTGCTCATCGATGCTTCCTATAAATGGTCCAATGTTTGCCTGCTATCAACAAGGAACCATACTTTTGCAAAGTTGATCTCCCAGATCATACAAATAAGGAATAAATTCCCTAATTATCGTTTAAAGTCTATTCGAATGGACAATGCCGGAGAATTTACTTCAAAGTCATTCGATGATTATTGCATGGCAACTGGAATCAAACTTGAGCACTCCGTACCGCATGTCCACACTCAAAATGGACTTGCAGAGGCATTGATTATGCCAGACCACTCCTTCAGGGTTGTAATTTACCAACTACATGTTGGGGACACGCGGTGTTACACGCCGCTTATCTCATCAACTTTCGACCATCGGACTACAACATCCACTCTCCCATCCAACTTGCGCAAGGGTCGGCACCGAAAATTTCCCACCTCCGTAGGTTCGGCTGCCAGGTATATGTACCTATACCACCACCCCAGCGATCAGCAATGGGACCGCTCCGTAAGTCGGGGATATACGTTGGTTATGAGACTGTGTCCATAATCAGGTTTTTGGACCCCTTGACAGGTGACTGTCACACGACCCGTTTTGCTGACTGCATTTTTTACGAGGATCTTTTTCCGACTTTGGGGGGAGGTAATCAACCCCTGGATGACAAAAGTCGAGAAATCACGTGGAAAGCCACGGGGATCCACGCTCATGACCCGCGCACTGTTGAGACTAATAGAGAAGTCCAAAAGATACTAGATTTGCACTCCCTAGCGAATCAACTGCCCGATCATTTTAGTGATTTAAAGACTGTGACAAAGTCGCATGTGCATGCACGCAATGCACCGAAAAGGGTTGAAATGCCAAAGAAAAATGATGGTATACCCGCTCCTTCTCCAAGGCCTAAGAGGACGCGGATTCCGGTTTCTCAAATCCCAAGTACCCGGGGACGCCCGAAGAAAAAGGATAAGAGAGATTTATTACAGACTACCCCTGTTGAGGGGAGCCAGTTGAGACATGGCACAAGTACGGATATTTCAGTGCACGAAATTCCGGACTTGAACTTTCCTATATCGGAAATACCCAGCGAAGTTGTGTTCGCACACATCGGAGCGGGAAAGCTAAAGGACCTAGCTCCTGGATTGGGAAATCCGGTGGAGCAAGAGGATGTGCCTGATGCACTCCATGACGAAATGGCCATTAACTATGTTAATTCGGGCGAGTCATACAACCGAGCGATGGCAAATGTCGACGTTAATTTTGCCAAGAAAATTGCCTCAATCATAGATCTTGACCCTGAGCCTAACACGCTCGCTGATTGCAAGAAAAGGTCAGATTGGAAAGATTGGCAGAAGGCAATTACTGCTGAATTATTATCGTTAAACAAAAGAGAGGTATTTGGACCAGTTTGTCTAACTCCTCCCCACATTCGCCCCGTTGGCCATAAGTGGATTTTTGTCCGAAAGAGAAACGAGAATAATGAAGTAGTAAGGTACAAAGCAAGGCTCGTTGCTCAGGGTTTCACTCAGCGACCAGGTGTCGACTTTGAGGAAACTTACTCCCCAGTCATGGATGGAATTACCTTTAGATACTTGATCTCAATGGCAGTAAACATGGACTTAAAAATGAAACTAATGGATGTTGTCACCGCTTACCTATATGGTAACTTGGATTCGGACATATACATGAAAGTACCAGAAGGTATCCCTGTCCCGAACCAGGATAGAGCAAACAGGAGCTTATACAATGTTCAGCTTAAGAAGTCATTGTATGGACTAAAATAGTCAGGTAGGATGTGGTATAACCGTTTAAGTGATTTCCTTCATCAGAAGGGCTAGGCGAGCAATGAAGATTGCCCATGTGTTTTTATACGGAGATCCCAGGATGGTTTCTGTATTATCTCGGTGTACGTGGACGATTTGAATATAATCGGTACACCTGACGATATTGAGGAAGCGAGTTCCTACCTGATGTCGGAATTCGAGATGAAAGACTTAGGCAAAACCAAGTTCTTCCTCGGTCTGCAACTTGAGCATTCCCCTGCTGGGATTCTAGTTCACTAGTCGGCCTACACCCAGAAGGTGTTGGAACGATTTGGGTTTGAAAAGGCATATCCTTCTAAGACCCCGATGGTCGGAAGATCTTTGCAGCAAGACAAGGACCCGTTCAGGCCTAAAGAAGAGGGGGAGGAAATTCTGGGACCGGAATTACCCTACATAAGTGCAGTTGGCGCACTTATGTACCTCGCAAATTGTACACGGCCGGATATTGCATTCGCCGTCAATTTGCTTGCAAGGTACAGTTCTGAGCCTACCAAGAGGCATTGGAAAGGCGTTAAAGACATCTTTAGGTACATACAAGGGACAAAGGACCTTGGCTTGTTTTACCAAAAGAACCAAGACCTATCTGTTGTAGGCTATGCAGATGCTGGGTACCTTTTGGACCCGCATACATCCAAGTCGCAGACTGGATATGTTTTCCTTTGTGGTGGAACGGCAATTTCCTGGAAATCCTCTAAGAAAACTCTTGTGTCAACTTCGACGAACCACTCGGAAATCATAGCATTATATGAAGCATCACGAGAATGTGTATGACTTCGACGAGTAGTCAGTCACATCCAGATGTCATGTGGACTGAACACCGTACAAACCCCAACAATTATCTATGAAGATAATGCCGCTTGTGTTGCACAAGTACAGACGGGTTACGTGAAGAGCAACCTCACAAAGCATATAAACCCCAAGTTCTTCTATGCACATGAGTTGCAAAAGATGAACGAAGTGAAAGTCTTGCATACTAAGTCGTGTGAAAATCTCGCTGTTTTGTTCACTAAATCATTGTCAGCGTCTTCTTTCGAGAGATGTGTCCGAGGGATCGGCATGATGAGACTTAGGGAGATGCAAGGTTCTGGGGGAGAATCTTCAAAAACTCATCGCTAAAATCTTGATCCCGATGATTGAGTACTTAACTTTGTAGTTAGGTGAATTGTACTCTTTTTCCCTTTGTGAGTTTTATGAAGTTTCTCACATGAGGTTTTTAATGAGGCAATTCGTGCAACATAGCAAGAAGTATACCGTGTGCATTTCTCCATATTTTTTCCACTGGGTTTTTCGGAGTTTTAAGCCATGGTTATACAGATAAGATACCCAGGGGGAGTGTTGGGAAACTGGGCCGGTAGAGGCCCACTCGGTGTGGCCTCTACCAGGCTAGGGTTGGCCCATGTGGGTATCGTATCCCCCTTTAGCCTATAAATAGAGGAACAATCTGTGTACGGGAGTTTACCGAGAGAGTTTTCAATAAAGTTTCCTTTTGTTTCCTGTATCATCTACTTGTGTACTGTGTGTGCCTTCTACTAGTCTTCTTCTCGGGTGTGGAACAGCCTCGGGACCGGCCAGTCGGCAGGGGGTGTTCCAACAGCTAGATTTGTCTGGCCGATCGATCTCCTGGAAAAACTATAACCGAGACTTCGGTTGACTGCAATCTCGGATCGGTCCTCGGTTCAAAATCGAACGACACCGATTCTTGGGTAAGACAGACATCGCAATAGAATTCTTTCGCAACCTGTCGAGTCGCCGATGCACATCCGTGGAATATCTCCCAGGATGCCTCGTCCATGCACCCACTGTTAGAACTAATCTTGTTATTAGTGTTGTTTTTTTAGATAAAGTAGACACAGGGAGTGCATGTAGTAGTAGCTGTGTCGCGGTGTGCACATTCAGATATGTGACCATGTACACATACGCAAAGCTAGAGTGTTAGTCGCATGTATTGTTAGTCTAAGAGTTTAGTGGTCAGTTCTGTTAAGATGCATGCATACGTCTTTGGCCTGGTCGTGTGGCCGTTGGTGGGCTATGCAAGTGCTGAAACGTGTACATGCATGCACCTAGTTGTGGCGTGAGTTTAGGATCAGGTGAACGGTGAACGTGCGAGTCATCCTGTACTATTTAAGTCCAAACGAATAAATGCGAAAAGTTCGTGAGGCCACAGACAAAAATGTAGCCACGGTGATCACCAAGGGAGTGTTCTAGGCAAAGCCTTCTCTTCTTCCTTGGCTAGTGTGTGTGTGTGTGTTTCGTCAGAGCTGAGAGGGAGAAGAAGAGGGGCTGCGAGGTGCAGCCCCATCATTTGGTACCACAGCCTCTCCTAGTTACTGTTGGCTACCTGAACAGGGTGTAGAGCATGGACAAGGTAGAGCAGGAATAAGAGACGAGGGACATCATGAAAGAGAGATGAGATGCGCCATTGTTCGCCAGAAAGTCGGTGCCATTAGCCCCCGCGGTAGAGAAAAGGAGGCGCCGCACATGGAGGTGGCCAGGGTTAGGTATTGCGAGCACTCCACTGCGCTACCGGGCTTTGAATGCCTCGAAGTGTGCTCAGGGCCTATTTGGTAATCCCGCTAGGCCACTAGTAGCCGAGGTGGATCTCTTCAAGGGGCACAACGACTCTGCGCTTCCGGTTTTCCTCGGTAAAGAAAGGTCCAGTCCGTCTCCTTTCCTATAAGAAGAGGACAGACGATCTCAGCATTGTAGGCGCCCATCTTTGCCGTTTTGGTGCTAGGAAGGAAAGCAAGCAGCGTCGGATGAAGAAAAACGACGCTAATGAAGATCGCTTCACAGGAGGATGGGGAAGCCGTGGCGTCCACTTGGTCTACCAAAAGTGGTCTTGTAGACCAGGACCCTGAGGAGCGACATTGTGGCAGCCCTTCCCATCTAAGAATTAGGGGAAGAGGACCAATGCCTCTATATAAGGAGCCCTCCTCCTACATTAGCATGGAACGATTCCAGAGATCTGAAACCCTAGTTCATTCGCGGGACAAATCTCCGACACCGTTCGACGACTTCCCGTCCGCAATCAACAACATCAGGCCGACTCAGGGAGGAGTGGCAGCGGCGGCGCGCCGTCGACACGGTCTGAAGGTTGAAGATGAAGGGCTTCTCAAGTATCTCATTGTGATTTTCATTTTTCTTAAGGTGCTTTAGGGCATGTACACTGCCAAACGTTTAGATAGACGCTTAACTAATTAAAAACAATACATACAAAAAAGAAAATTAGGCAAGCGTCCTTGTCCCTCACCGCGCGGCGCTAACCTGGACGCTAGATATAGTTTGTTTTTTCCCGTACAGTCCGCCGCAGGACGAGGCGCTCAACTCTTGTTTTTACGCCGACGTTAGCTACTTTTCTAGAATTGACCGGAATCTTGGCAAAATTGCTGGGAATTTGATCCTAGCGTCAGGCCTTAATCAGGCCCGTCCAAGGGGCTTTGTGGGCTAGGCGACCGTACAGGGCCCCCAAAATTCTAGGGCCCCATATTTCCGGCCCAGCCCATGCCTGGAAGTCTACTGCATGTCTTCTCATGACCCGCGTGAAGTGCATGTCTACCTACCATCCCAGTTGACGGAAAATCCCATCTATTTTGCCCTAGCCCATCCCGATGGCCCTCGGAAACTCAGTATTGTGCAGCAGCCAGTAGGTCTCTGCTCCGCCAATTATATGCGCGTGCACGTGCCGGCCCCTACCCAAGCGTTGTGAAGTTCAATCGAATCAAGGAATCGGGTCCGACAAATCCCGGTTTATCTTTTCCATTAAAATTACCGATTTTGTAACAATTAAATCTTATCACTTACCGCGATTGATTTTTTGCAGGTGCTATACCCGCGATCGATTTGATCGATAGTCAGGTGCGAGACAAGTCAATCGAACCCTTTCCGATGTCTCCAACTTGCAGGCTGATCAAGGTTTGATTTTCTAAAATCGCGAGCTGTTAAATTCCCATTTACGTTCTATCCTAACAAAAGAAAAAATTACTGTATTGATTACAGCAGCACTAGCGAATAACATGAGAAAATTAATTGTAAAAATATACTACCTCATGTCTAGTTTATTAGGCACGCACGTAGTTTAAAAAAAACTTTGGCCATCAATTTTGAGCAATAAAATATGCAATATATATTCTAAAAATATACCATTGGAAACTACTTTTGAAGATGAATCTAATGATATAATTTTTGTGATATATTATGTAAAATTCGTTGACCAAAATGAATGGTCAAAATTGTTATTAAACTTACCCACAAAAAAGTGGTTCTTAAACTACGTGCATTTCTAATAAACCGGACCGGAGAAAGTAACGAAAGATTCATTTTAAGAAATACCAGATGAATTATACTCCTCGGTACAACATGCGGTTTGTTTATTACTTTAGTGCTACTCTTTAAATGGTGTATCACTATTTGATAAATTTCTATTTTTTTACAAAGTAGCTCATAGTAAAGTCAATAGTTTGGTAAAAATATGATTTCAATCTATTAGCTATAGACCTTGTAAAAAAAATAAGGCCTTATTTTGGAATTCGCATCGAGACCCGACGGCCCTGGCCTTAACGCTCGCATTGAACGTGCCCTTATACTGTTCGTTGTTTTTTTAATGCCAGAGTCCTGTTTAAAAAAAACAATCACCATAGACCGTAAGTAACGTATTTTTAAGATCAGTGACTGTATAAAAAACCACTCGTGGATTTTACTCTTCTTTTTTCACCGATCGTAGTAGGCCAGCCCCGACTTTTCTTCTTCTGGTTTGTTCCATCCACTCGATGGACCATGCCACGTGTCTGTTCCACCCAAGCAAAAGAGCCAAAGGCAGACACGAACCAAAGCATAGCAGAGCGGCGCCGCCTCCGCCGTATAAGATTTCGAAGCCAGCCACCTCCTCTCCTGACCACAAATTGATCTACGTGTCCTTCCTTGGAGTCCCCGGACAGGTCATTTTATGCCGATAATAGGTACGTACTCCTCAATTTTTTTCCCGATAATAGGTAGTACTCATCAATACTGGTTTGGAAGCTCAGAGATTTCAGAGCTTGCTTGCTTGTGCATGACTTAGATTTAGAAACACACCGACTAAAGTAAACATCAAAGCTGCTATGCATTCCCAGAAATAAAATAGTAATTATACTAGTTGGTTGTATCACACATACACCAGTATACATGTAGTCTACTACATTGCGCAATCAGATGTAGTCTACTACATTTCTGTATAGTCTGATGCATCTTTTAATCTCCCTCCTACATTTTTGTACTGCAGCTTTTTGGTCTATTGTGTATTCTGGTATGATATGTGCCATTGGTACAAAACTAGCTAGTACAAAACCTACAGAGTAGACAGAAGGTGGGACCAGCCCATTCTCTCTTTATTACACAATCTAGGGAAGAGAGAGGCCAGAAAGAGAAATATAGAGTACTATTCATCTCAAACTTCTCCCTTGCTGATTCTCCCCTCGAGAAACACAATTCTGAAGCATCAGTAAATGGTAGACAAAAGGACCTGGGTTCCCAATTCACCTTGCCCATGCGCTTAAACCTGAAAGCTTAGCATACATAGATTGCAAGCAAGTGCTCATGTGCAAACAATTATTGAAAACCCACATGAACTTCGGTGGAGAGACTTCCCACAACCTTATCAAAGTAGCATCTAGCAATTGAGCACAAGCTTAAATCACAACTTTATTCATTGCCATAAGGGAATGGAGGTGGGTTTCATTTTATGAGAGTGAACAGCATCAACGATATAGCTCCAAAGTTTTTTGAACACCAAATCACTAGGATGATCAACTTCAATGTCATGAGCAAACGGAAACAAGAGCATCCAATTTTTTTATTCCATCGTTAACCTTCCAAGAGTAGGTTCTATTGAAATTACCTCAACATGATCCGATGTTACTTCTTGTCACATGATAGTAGTCGTCACTGGCCAGCGGCCAAAGTGTTCCCTATCTACTTTATATTTGTGGAAGGCTTATCTGGAGCTTGGTAGGATAATTCTAGAAATGAGCAAATCCGAAATCTATATCGTAAAGCTAAATAAGTGTTCAACTCTAGTACAAAGAAGTTTTCACATGCCAGTCATTGGAAAAATAATATCCAGAGTATGTGGGAGTGAATGGACTCATCATGCCAAAGAATTGATTTAGAAGCCTATGCAATGAAACATGATATCAAGATGCTAGAGATGTTCTCAACATCTTTAGTAATTGCATAGGTCGTAGTCTGATTAGCCATTCCGCATATAAACATGAACGTGCTTCTGACTATTTCCTCCTGCTTAAGGATGAATATTTCAATTTTTTGAATGGTGCCCCTCTTTCTTTTTCTTTTTTTCTTTTTTTTTCTTTGAGAGGCGTTAATGCTAAAGAATTGAGCTCTTCTTGATGATGAAATTTGCAAGGTTGATGACAATGACAAGTCCCTTTTTTGAGTCTCCTCGAACTTTTATGAGTGTGGTAAATCAACTACTACGGAATATCGAGAGATGTGCTATATAGGTAGGTATGGTGTGAGCACATGGAAGAAATGGTTTATTTTCTTGGTGTTCGATAGCACACTGGCAGAGTATGTGATACCCCGATGAAGGTATGGAATGCTGAGTGTTGGAGAGGCTAGAAAAAATTATGTTACACAAAAAGAATGACTGGCTTTGGAAAACTTCAGACTAGAGGAACATCAAACTTAACAATACAAACTAAATATTCAGATTGCAACACTCAAGGCTCATGTAATATACTCTGGTTTTGGCTTTTGTAGGACAGAAAAATATTCCGAACCAATTAGAAATAAAATCAACTTCACCATACTTAACTTGGGGGCTTTATGAATAAAAATTAGCAAGCTTGAGCCCTTTTCCTCAATCAGTGTTCATCAATCACCTAGCAACAAGCGTTCTTTACCTTTGAGACTATATGTATCAACTGAAAACTCTCTTATGTTATTTAATTCAGCGAGGCAATGAATTAGTTATTATAAATGTGCTCAATAGCTAGAGTACTAACTTACTAAGAAAGAAGCAAGTTCTCGAACCTTTGTCTCATGAGGCAATAAGTGTTTCACTCTTGCACATTGAATGCAATCTAGCTCTGCTAAAGCGATCTCAAATTTCAGCAGGGTTCGTTAAGCCGCGCCGAAAGGCACAAATAGGAGTTATACCTTCAGAAACATGTGTCCTACTGCATTCTTGATTTCCAATGTTCTACCACATGCCACATCTATGAATAGCCCAAGACCCATAGGTTAGTGTGGAAGTTGTTAACTTGAAAATTTAAAGAATATTGCGAGAATATTGCGCATACCAATTCATGAAAACGCGTATAAATAAATTGGCTCCACGCAAGAAATAGCATCATATGCGGGTATTCCTGTAAAGTTCCAGTTTATTAAATTTCACCAAGCAATTCTAACTTGAATGTACCGTACTGCAGGGTGTATACTGTTTCCTAATTCAGAGCAAAGGAGAGCTTTACCTTCAGGCCTCTGCTAGTACTGCCTTCTTGTGTTCTGAATTTCTAAGACAACCATCAGGCATGCCAAGAATGCTAGCTCTAATCTGAAAGTTTGGAACAAAACATTTATTCATATTCCTACTTTCTTCTCAAGAAACATCAATAAGGATGCAGCCGGAGAACAAGTTGGGCATACCTATGAGATCTGGAGTCACTCCATGCACACATAAATATGCCATGTTGCTATTTTGCTCTACGAGCCTTAAGACAATTAGCTATCCAAGTACACCACCAAGTCAACACCTGCGGACAACCAAAACAATGGATGAATACGTTGTAGATTTCATGGTTTTTCTTCTAGTTAGAAAAAACAAAGAAATCATGAGAAATAATCAGCGGCGAACTATATGAGTCCCACAAAATTAATGAGTATTTGGGTGAGGGAATATTAAACACTGCTTTAGGAAAGCCATTTTTATTAGCCTCGAGAGGGAGAATGAAAAACTAAACGCAAAATGATTTTACCCATATATGATATATCGCTGGGAATATAACAAAGAGTTATTAATGATATGGTAGAGCATGGCAATGAAGTTATATAGGAAACCGTACTTACCACATATTCGAATATGTGAAGAAGACCATCGTGTGCAGATTTGTGAATGTATGGACTGCAGATTCGAATAAGTGAAGGAGTTCCATATGGGATGGACTGCATGGCTAGAAGAATGTACAACTCTGAGAAATAGAGCCCTGCTCAGTTGAAAACAAATAAGATTATTCAGATTATACAACAAAGAAGTCAAGCAGACCGGGACTAACTTCAAGTGCGTGGGGACCATGTAAAAAGTAAAGAGTAATAGTGGGTGTTAGAAACAGAGCAACAAATAAAGTATTAAAAAGTAAAGAGTAACAGTTGGTGTTACCTTGGATTAGTTCTGGTAACATGGCCATGTATGGATTTCTGGGATGGTTCCTGTTAACTGCCTACACTGCTCTGTTATATCCTAATTTCCGCATTTGCTGACATCCAATAGGGAGGCCATCCTTGGCTGACATCCAATGGGGAGGCCATCCTTGGGTAAACATCCGATGCCTGGACATTCGTAGATCCTTAGTGTCTCGAGTCTGGCAAGCCTGTTCAGTCCTTCAGGGAGGCTCGGCAGGTTCCAACTTTCCCGAAACTCGAGTTCTTGGAAACCTTGAGAGGAAAAATGGAAATATTGAAGACGAAACTCGAGTTCCTGGAAACCTTGAAATGGAAAATGGAAATATTGAAAATGAAAATGAAAATGAAAATGGAAACCTTCAAGGTGTTCATTAAGCCCCCTTGAAAGACACAAATAGGAGTTATACCTTCACAGACATGTGCCCTACTGCATTCTTGATTTCCAATGTTGTACCGTATGCCACATCTATGAATAGGACAAGACCCATAGGTTAGTGTGGAAGTTTTTAACTTGTAAAATTACAGAAGTAAGCTTTTAGACTAGTAGACGGATGCAAGGGATAATGTTGCACATACCAATTATTGACAGCCCGTGAATAAGTTGGCTTCACACAAGCACTAGCTTCATATGCCTAGTATTCCTGTAGAGTTCAGCTTGTTAAATTTCACCAAGAAACTCTAACTCCCATATGTCATACTGCTGGGTGCAGAGTCTTTCCAAATTCGGAGCAAAGGGGAGATTTACCTTTAGGCCTCTGCTACTACTATCTTGTTGAGTTCCAAATTTCTAAGTAAACCATCAGGCATGCCAAGACTGCTAGTTCTGAATCTGAAAGTTTAGAAGAAGGCATATATTCATATTTCTGCTTTTTCTTGAATATACAAGAAACTTTAAAAAAGATGCAGTACATGTTGGGCGTACCTATGAGTTTTGGAGTGACTCCACGCGAGCATAATTAGTGAAACCTTGATACCAGAAGTGAAACACTGGAAACACAATTTTTCCATGGTACTGTTTTGATCCTAAAGCCTTAATCCTGAATTAGTTAGCCAAGCACTCAACCAAGTCTTGGTAGTGATGACTAGAATTAAAATTCCAACTAAGAATGAGCGGATGAACATCTGCATAGAAACCAAAACAATGGGTAAATATATTGTAGATTTCATGGTTTTTGGCCTGGAAGAAAAACCCAAAGAAACTATGAGGCAGAATCAATAGATAACTAAATGAGTCCCACAAAATTTACGAGTTTTGGTATGAAGAAATCTCAAAAACTGATTTAGGCATGCTGCTTTTATTAACCTTGAGAGGAAAAAATGGAAATATTGAAGGTGAAATTCGTTTACCCACATCTGACGTAAAACCAGGAGGATAACTGGGAGTTATTTTTTTTACCGATATACATGGTAGAGCAAGGGAATAAAGTTCCATGTTGGACTTACTTACCACAGATTCGGGTGCGAATATCTTAATGGATGGACAGTGTTCTACAGGGCTAGAAGAATTTACAACTCCAAGAAAGAGAACCCTGCAGTACGGATGATGGAAACAAAGTCATTGAGATTATTATGTAACAAAAAAGTAGAGCAAACTGGAATTTAATAATTAATTAACTTCACGTGTGTGGGGATCATGTAAAAAGTAAAGAGTAACCGTGGGTGTGTAGAAACAGAGCAAGAGAGTATTTGTTACCTTGGATTAGTTCCAGTAAGATGGTCACGTCTTGATTTCTGGGATGGTTAACTGCCTGCACTGCTCTTTTAGCTCGTCATTCTTGCAACGACTGACATCTAATGTTTGCAGTGAACTGGGGAGGCCGTCCTTGGGAAGACACCGAATGGATGGACAATTACAGATTACTAGTCTCTTGAGGCTGGTAAGCTTGTTCAAGCCCTCGGGGAGGCTCCGCAGATTGTTAAACTTGAGTACCTTGAGGGAGGTAAGGAGGTGAAGGGCCTCTTCTTGTTCCTTTGTGAAGCCCTCAACCTCTTGGTATAAATACAAATCTAAAATAGTGAGGGAGAAGGATAGGACTCTGCAGACGGACCCACAAAGGAACCCTTCTATGTCACCTGTCCTTAACTTGTAGAGTTTGCAGGAACGGGAAAGAAGCAACTGCTCTTGTTCATCCTGAACGGGAACGGGAAAGAACAGGAACTGCTGGGTTCCAAGGACATTTAGTTCCCTGAGCTGGCCCATGGAAACGAGATGCCACAGGACCTCTGATCTTAATTCAATTCCCTCTACTTGTAATCTGGTGAGACAAGTGAGGTTTGAGAGGCACTCCAGCGGCTCCATGTAAACATGTCTAAGACTGAGTTCTTGTAGGGAGGATGGGAACGGGCAACACGAAGAAGAGGAGTAGGCCGAGAGGAACTCGCGGCAATTAAATATACACAATCTCCGTAGGGAGCGCAGGGCCTGGAGCCCTCCCTTCTGGTTCTGGCCATTAGGAGTAATCAGGGTCAACTGTGAACAAGAGGTAATATACAACTTCTGTAGACAGCTTGTGAGATTGGACGGCAAGAGCAGTAGCCCATCATCTCCGCCTATTTCAGATACATGGTGCTGATGCAGATCTGTTGCTTGTGTCTCCTCCGTCTCATCACCTGGCAGTGATGTCTGCTTTTCGGCCACCACACCCAACAGTCTTATATTTTCGCAATTTTCTATTGTCAATTTACGGAGCCTTGTGAGACCACACAAGAGCTGTGCCACTTCCTTCCCACTCACGTCACATAACGAGATGTCCAGAGTCTCAATGGGCAACTGCCATTCCGAATCACCCACAGTTCCGGCCACGATTTTGCACCCATGTAGTGACAACCGCTTCAATGAGGTCAGCATTTTTAGGTCCGACAACATCAGAGGTGAGCCCCAGCTAATCGATAACTGCTGCAATTCTGTTAAATTACTGGGCACAAGGAGAATCTCTTGTTGTTCTCTATATTTCACACTAATATCCAGATCTACGGAAGAGGAATATTTCGAGTAGTCTAGCCTAGATAGCGATCCTACATCTTCCATCTTGACCAACCACAGAGTATGTGTCCAAAGAATAGGAGGCAGCGACATGAGTTTAGGACATCTCCTTATAATAAAATCTTCTAAGTTAGGAAGGAAATGCATATTGTTCACAAATGGCAGCTCCAAGAGTTCAGGACACTCTTCAATGGTCAATACTTGTAAACCAGAGAACAACTGAGGTGCATCTCCCACAACCCATTTTTCCAATCTTTCCAAGCGAAAAAGTGTTAGGCGTTTCAAGCTGTAGAAGCTTGGCTCTGTGATGATTCCAAAATGATTTGGACCAAACTCGTTGAGTGTATGAATACGCTTCAACGAAAGCTCATCAAGCACCCACATTTGCCCCAAAGATGGGAGAGTTTTCCAAGCCACGTCATCTAGTTGAAGTGATTTTAGACGTTTAACAGATAGCTCACTACCCAGCCATGTTGGACAGGAACGACCTCTATGACCTCCAATGTTTAAGGCCTGAAGATTGTTATGTGGCCGAAGGCTTTCAAGAACCACTGTTTCCATTTCAGACTCATTATTAGATTCCCATTGTAATGTTAAATTACGCATGTGGGTTTTATCTGCTAACCTAGCTTCGGCTGCTGTTTCTTTTGTTTGTACTCTCTCAAGGTTATAAATACCCAACTCTGTTAGATCCACCAAATGACGTAGCTGATCTAACTCAAAACCATTGTCTTCTCTATTGACTATAAATGTTTTTAACTCTTGTAAGAATAGTAGTTTACCCACATTAGAGATCAAAGAGTGAAGTTCATTGTGTGTGGTAGGAAAATGGCATAGTTTTGTAAGGTTGCTAAAATGTGCGGGAAAATCAAGTGAACCATCCCATCCTCCTAGATCCAGGATCCTCAAATGATAAAATCTAGAAATCGCAATCGGTAGATGTATTTCATTGTTCCATGTCCCTAGCAATAAATATCGCAGGTGGAGTAATTTCGAAAAGTTATGGAAAATAGAGTCCACGGGATCTAAAATTCTGGGCAAATGAAGAACACGCAGATTATTTGCTTTCTCAAACACCTCACTAAAAATGTGTCCAAAACTTTCATCTACTCTTCCAAAGATCAACAAAGTTTGCAAATTTTCAACCTTCAATCTTGTCTTTAGTTTTGTCAATTCGCTCTTAAAGTTTTCCTGAGTCACTCCTTCACTATCACGTGCACTATCTATGACGATAGACATGTGGCGGATAGATGGCAGGAATTGTACTGACTTCACATTAGAGCGATGTAAACTAAGACAATCATGAGATGCAACCTTCAATGCTAAATTATGCAGTAGGTCATGTATGATATATCCTGGATAACCAGCAGTTTCATCTTTTCTGAAAAATCCATGGGTGACCAAATCATTTAAATTACATAGACCTATATATTCAGCTGTTTTGTTTCTACTATCAGAATTTAAAATATCAAGTCCTATCCACAAATGAATGAGCTCTTTGCTAGTAAACATGTAATCTTCAGGATACAATGCACAATAGGAAAAACATTGTTGCAAACGAAAAGGGAGATAGTCATAACTAAGCTTCAATGCAGGCATAATGTCATGGTCAGCGGTCTGTGTCTCCCATTCCTTACTTTCTAGTACATTTCTCCAGTGATACGGATCAAGGTCCTTTCTAAGTAATCTACCAACAGTTTTTGCTGCAAGAGGGGAACCCTTCAATTTTTTGACTATCTTATCTCCAATCTCAAGCAACAAAAAGTGATCCATTGTATATTGCTCGTCACCAAAGACAAATGCTAGGAATAACTTCCTAAACTCTCCGGACTCTAAACCTCCTAGTTCTATTGAATGATCAGTTGTTTTAACCATTTGTGCTAGTTCTGGCAACCGAGTTGTGACCATAACTACGTTACCATTCTTTTGTGTTTTTTTGAATGGGAGCAACAACCTTTTCCAGTCATCCTCGTTACTGCACTCCCACATATCATCCATTATAAGCAAGAATCTTTTGGATTTAAGTCTTTGTGCAATGACCTCTCTGGTTGTACCCTGTTTCTCATCTTCAACTTCAGGGATTTTTTCTTTAATCTCTTCAAGCAGTTTAATTGGATCAAAATTAAGAGAAACACACACCCAAATTACGATATGAAAATGGTTTTGCACTTCTCTGTGGTGATATATGTGTTGTGTCATAGTTGTCTTCCCTATGCCCCCCGCACCAACAATTGGAAGTACGGTTAGGTCCTCCGCACAATATTTGCCCTTTGTGATGTCATTTATGATGCTATTGACTGTAATATCCCTCCCGTATAGCTTTGGCTCTATGCTTTCAGAGGTGGTAATTGGACGATTATGGGCAATATCTGGAGCAACCCTATGGCTACAACCGAGTAAAATGGTGGAAACCTCTTGACGCAAAGGCCGTAGGTCGTCCACAATTTGCTTCATGCTGTTAGAGACTTCCACCCTCCTAAACTGCAAGCTATGTTTTTCTTCATCGTTGCTACTACTTAGGACTGGCTTGGCAGAATTATGATCACCATCATAAACATTTGGTAAAGATGAGCATGGAAAGAGGTTACCAAACTTGCTGGTGCGTCCGCGGGCCTCATCACCAGCCTGGTTTGTGCTTGACCCGGAGGAGGAACCGCAGGGTACCCTTCGCCTGGCACGCCACAGAGGACAGCAGAGGACCCGCCGTTGTGTCGCATCTTCTTCTACAGGATTATTACCAGAGGTGGCAGAGTGCGGCTTGGCAAAAGCTTTGGCGGTGTGGCACGCAGTCTGGACGAGCTCATGGCCTCGCCCCCTGGGATTCTGATCGGCTGCGTCGAAGGAGCCGTTGAGCTCGTCGTGGATGCGGAAGTAGTCAAGCTCGTCGAGCAAGTCCTCAGCTCTCTGCGCCGAGTCCCGCATCTTCTGCAGCAGCTGCTCCAGGGCTGAGTTGCCGTCAAGCTGCCTGTTGCTGGCATTTTTCAGCGTGGCCTGGACGTAGAGCAGCTCCGTGTTGAGGGCCTCGATGTTGGCACCGAGGTTCTTGCTGGCAGCCCATGCATCAAGCAAGCCATCCGTAATGGGGGCAAGCGCCTTGCCAACCACCCACAGAGCCGTACTGACGGCCGTGTTCATCTGCATGAGGAAATGGGGTTAATTAGCAGCAAATGCATCTAGGCATCAATGATAGTAGCGTAGATTGACCCTTAAAATCATAAATATATGCAGTAGGTATATATATATACATACATGAACGAATGGCTCGAGGACTCTTTGAATGGGGGAGAGCTGCCTGGGATTCGCAAAGGAGGCGGATTGCAGGCATGTGTGGAGTTGTTGATGCGGAGGAGGGAATATATATATATAGAGAGAGCCGTCGTCTAAAGAGTTGTTGATGCCAGGCAAAGAAAGCATCCTGCAGCCAGATAATATGATAATACTAGCATTATGGTTCTCTTCATTTGCACACACCCATTTTCTCATCTCTGTGCTAAGGAAATGTTTATTGTTAGCAGATCATGGTTCTCTGGACGTAAGATGCGTTTGCCAATCGATATCTATGGAGACGACAAGATCAAGACCCAGCTGGAGTGATCGTGCATGGCAGGCATGTCAGCGGCTCCAGCGGGCCGGTTGGATCGAGGAACTAATATAAGCTCTACTCCAGCAGGCTGGTTGGATCGAGGAAGTAATGCCAGCAGCTCCAACGAGCCACCACTTGCAGCAGCGCTTCAGATCTTGTGCCAGGAACCATAGTATAGTAGTAGTGGCATCAGTGGACCTGACTTCAAATCTCTATCTCTGGGTCTTCGTTGGGGGCAGTGAGCCGGTGGCCGGTGGCCTTGCTTCACTGGTTTTAAAAGGACAATCGCACAAGGCCCGAGCTTGGACTTTCACCTGTCCGCTAAAACCCTACCGCCAAAGTGTTTGCCCGGCAGTTAGCCTGCCCCCTTCCTCCAATTTTGAAGGTCCGTATGTTTCTTTCCCGGCAGGCAGATTGGCCAGCCGGCAAAGAGATGTGTCGGCTGTTTGGGGAATTGCCGGCTGTTAGATTTCCCTAAAATGTAATAATAAGTTTTTCCGGCTGTTTTTCCTACCATTACCGGCTCAGACGTTGTTAGCATTTTACTGCATGCACATTATATTTTTGGTAGATTGTATCACTGTTATATGTTGATCCAAATTCTACAAAGTATATGCCAACTTCTGACGAGTGGAGCGAGGCCCGTCGTACGGTACGGATCGTCGAAGACCTAGGTTTCCACCGATATATAAACCCCTTGTAAGCCGCCGGTTGGGAGAGTTGCATCTGTGAAATCCCCGGCGTTTGTAAACACTCCTCGATATAGTGAAGTTTCGCTGGCTGGCGCCCGTGGTTTTTTCCTCTCTTTGTTGGAGAGGTTTTCCACGTTAAATCTGTGTCTCCTTGCTGTGTTTTTCGTTTTCGTTCTTCGTTATCTTCTTGTCGCAATTGTATCAAGTGGTATCAGAGCCCCAGGTTCTAATCTAGGGTTTGCGACATGTCGTCATTGAAGTTCGATCTACCACAGCTGGACTACACCACAAGATTCTCCTTGTGGCAGGTGAAGATGCGGGCGATTCTCGCCCAAACTTCTGATCTGGATGAAGCGCTGGATGGATTCGGTGAAAAGGATGCTAAGACCTGGTCCGCCGAAGAGAAGCGGAAGGACCGTAAGGCTTTGTCTTTGATTCAACTTCATCTGTCCAATAATATTTTGCAGGAAGTACTGGAGATGAAATCTGCTGCTGCCCTATGGGAAAAACTGGAAACGATCTGTGTGTCAAAGGATCTAACCAGTAAGATGAACGTGAAGATGAAGTTGTTCTCGCACAGGCTGCAAGAAGGTGGATCGGTAATGAATCACATATCTGTTTTTAAAGAGATTGTTTCAGACTTGCAGTCTATGGAGGTAAAATATGATGATGAGGATTTAGCTCTTCTACTCTTATGCTCGTTGCCTAGTTCCTATACACACTTTCGTGATACAATATTGTTGAGCCGTGATGAACTAACCCTTGCCGAAGTACATGACGCCCTCAAACAGAGGGAAAAGATGAAAACTATGGTAGGGTCAGATGGGACGTCATCCAAGGCTGAGGCTCTGCAGGTTCGTGGCAGGACCGAGCAGAGGTACAACAACTATGGCAACAGAGATAAGAGCAAGGACGGTAGAAGTCGTTCAAAGTCCAAGGGAAAGGATAAATTCTGCAGGTATTGTAAGAAATCTAATCATGTTATTGATGATTGTTGGAAGTTGCAGAATAAGGAGAAAAGAAACGGAACTTACCAACCGAAAGATAGGACTGAAGGTTCTGGTAAGGCTGCTGTTGTTTCTGATAGTTCTGATGGTGAATGCTTAGCTGTTTTTGCTGCTTGTGCTTCTCGTGATGATGAATGGATACTTGATACTGCATGTTCGTTTCATATTTGCTGTAACAAAGATTGGTTCAGTTCATATGAGTCTGTGCAGACTGGAGATTTTGTGCGTGTGGGGAATGACAACCCGTGCCATATCGTTGGTGTTGGATCTGTTAAGATTAGGACACATGATGGCGTGACACGCACGTTGAGTGAGGTGAAGCACATACCAAGCATGGCCAGAAATTTGATCTCCCTGAGTACCATGGACGTTGATGGATACAAGTATGCCGGTGAGCATCGAGTTCTGAAGGTATCAAAAGGTTCTCTTATTCACATGATAGGTGATATGAATTCTGCTAAATTATATGTTCTTAGAGGTAGCACTTTGCCTGGTATTGCTGCTGCTGTTACTTCTAATGATTCTGATGATTGTGGTAAAACACATCTATGGCATATGCGTCTTGGGCATATGAGCGAACAAGGCATGGCAGGGTTGGTCAAGAGAGAGCTGATTGATGGTTGCAACTTGAGTAAGTTTGAGTTCTGTGAGCACTGCATCTTTGGTAAGCATAAAAGAGTTAAATTCAATGCTTCCGTTCATACCACCAAAGGCATATTAGATTATGTGCATGCTGATGTATGGGGTCCGTCCCGTAAGACTTCTATTGGTGGTGCTAATTATATGCTTACTATTATTGATGATTACTCAAGAAAGGTGTGGCCTTATTTTCTAAAGCATAAATCTGATGTTTTTGATGCTTTTAAGAAGTGGAAAGTTATGGTTGAAAAACAGACTGAGAAGAAGGTAAAGGTACTACGTACTGACAATGGTATGGAATTCTGTTCTAATGAGTTTGAGGAGTTTTGCAGTAACGATGGCATGATCAGGCATCACACCATCCCATATACTCCTCAGCAGAATGGCGTGGCAGAACGCATGAACAGAACCATCATCTCGAGGGCTCGTTGTATGTTGTCTAATGCAGGTATGCATAGGCGTTTCTGGGCTGAAGCAGCCAACACAGCGTGTTACCTCATCAACAGGTCACCTTCTATTCCACTTGAGAAGAAAACTCCTATTGAGGTATGGTCAGGTTCACCTGCTGATTATTCACAGTTGAGAGTTTTTGGTTGCACTGCTTATGCTCATGTTGATAATGGAAAGTTAGAGCCTAGAGCTGTCAAGTGCATATTCCTTGGTTATGGTTCAGGAGTTAAGGCATATAAACTATGGAACCCTGAAACAAAAAGGATTTTGTTGAGTAGGAACGTTGTTTTCAATGAATCTGTTATGTATCATGACATCTTGCCATCAGATCCCTCTCCTGTTGCTATTGGAGAGGAGGGAGTTCGTGTGCAGGTGGAGCACCTGCAGAAAACTGTTGATAATAATGATGATATCGTTGAAGATACACATGAGGAAAACATTGATAATATTGTTGTTCAGCACTCACCTACTGTTTTGCAGTAGCCACATGAGTCCATTGCTGCTGATAGACCGAGGCGTAACTGTGGTCCTCGTCCTCGTTTAATTGAAGAGTGTAATCTTGTACATTATGCTTTGAGTTGTGCTGAACAGGTGGAGAACGATTCTGAACCTGCTACATATAATGAAGCCATTGCATCCGTTGACCGCGAAAAGTGGGTTTCTGCTATGCAAGAAGAGATGCAATCGCTTGAGAAAAATGGCACATGGGATGTTGTGCGCTTGCCTAAACAAAAGAAGGCGGTCCGCTGCAAGTGGATCTTCAAGAAAAAGGAAGGTCTATCTCCCAAAGAGCCTTCAAGGCACAAGGCAAGGTTAGTAGCAAAAGGGTTCAGCCAGATTCCAGGTATTGATTACAATGATGTGTTCTCTCCATTCGTACTTTCTTTAGTATTGTGGCTATGCGTGATCTTGAGCTTGAGCAGTTAGATGTCAAGACTGCTTTTCTGCATGGAGAGCTTGATGAGGAAATATACATGGACCAACCAGAAGGGTTCATAGTGCCTGGTAAAGAGGATTTTGTGTGCAAATTAAAGAAGTCTCTTTATGGCTTAAAGCAATCTCCAAGACAGTGGTATAAAAGGTTTGATTCATTTATGATCTCACATGGTTTTGAGAGGTCTAAATATGATAGTTGTGTTTATATCAAGTTTGTTGATGGGTCACCTATATACTTGCTGCTATATGTTGATGATATGTTAATTGCTGCCAAGGGCATGAAAGAAATCACTACTTTGAAGGCACACCTAAGTAGTGAGTTTGAGATGAAGGATCTTGGTGCTGCTAAGAAGATCTTAGGTATGGAAATTACCCGAGATAGAAAATCTGGTTTGTTATTTCTTAGTCAGCAAAGTTACATTAAGAAAGTTCTTCATCGTTTTAATATGGATGGTGCCAACTCAGTTAGTACTCCTATTGCTCCTCACTTTAAATTGTCAGTTTCTCAATGTCCTACTACTGATGAAGAGTTTGAGTACATGTCAAAGGTGCCGTATTCTAGTGCTGTTGGTTCTTTGATGTATGCCATGGTTTGTTCTTGTCCTGATTTATCATATGCTATGAGTTTGATAAGTAGATACATGGCTAATCCTGGTAAAGAACATTGGAAGGCTGTTTAGTGGGTTTTCAGGTACCTTCTTGGCACTTCCAATGCTTGTTTGAAGTTTGGCAGGACCGGTGAGGGACTCGTTGGCTATGTGGATTCAGATTTTGCTGCCGATTTGGATAAGAGAAGATCCCTCACATGTTATGTGTTTAATGTTGGAGGTTGTGCTGTTAGCTGGAAGGCTACATTGCAGGCTGTTGTTGCACAATCTACTACTGAAGCTGAATACATGGATATTGCTGAAGCTTGCAAAGAATCTGTTTGGTTGAAAGGTTTGTTTGCTGAGCTTTGTGGAGATGATTCTTGCATTAATTTGTTTTGTGACAGTCAAAGTGCCATATACCTTACAAAAGATCAGATGTTCCATGAGAGAACTAAGCACATTGATGTCAAGTACCATTTTGTTAGAGACATTGTTGCTCAAGGTAAATTAAAGGTATGCAAGATCAGCACTCATGATAATCCTGCTGATATGATGACTAAACCTGTTTCTGTTGCTAAGTTTGAGCTTTGCTCGAACTTAGTTGGTTTAACTGATTAGCCCAAGTGGCTAGTGGCGCCGAAAGTATTTGCTTTGTTTGTTCAGGGAGATGGTTGCTGTTGATGCTACAAGGAGGAATTTGTCTCAAGGTGGAGTTTGTTATATGTTGATCCAAATTCTACAAAGCATATGCCAACTTCTGACGAGTGGAGCGAGGCCCGTCGCCGGGAGGCTTGGGCCGAGTGTAACGATATATAAACCCCTTGTAAGCCGCCGGTTGGGAGAGTTGCATCTGTGAAATCCCCGGCGTTTGTAAACACTCCTCGATATAGTGATGTTTCGCTGGCTGGCGCCCGTGGTTTTTTCCTCTCTTTGTTGGAGAGGTTTTCCACGTTAAATCTGTGTCTCCTTGCTGTGTTTTTCGTTTTCGTTCTTCGTTATCTTCTTGTCGCAATTGTATCAATCACAAAAAGCATTTTAGGAAGATTGTGGCACAAGAAGCTTTGTACTGCATTATAGGCAGATCGTTGACAAGGATTCATAGATTTCTTCCACAAATCATCATTGACAAGATTCATAGTTCTCTTCCAGAAGTCATCATCGACAGGATTGATCCACTTCTTCCACAAGTGAACATTGCAAGGATTCATTATGGGGTACATGGTTCATATCAACACTATAAGGATCGAGTCAAATTCAAAATAAATTCACTTCATCGACAATAGTATATTTCTAGCATAGTAATCTTCATCGAAGTGAACAAAATCATCCAACAAGTACCCATACTGAACCAGATCAAGGGGGAAATCATTGATCTTATGCAGCAACTCCGGAAAAATTACAGTGATAGAGGGGGTCAGCAACACGTGTGGTAAAAAGGCTAACATTATTTTACGATCATATAACATAAAAGAGATAACAAGTCTCAGAATATCATTGTTCCAGCAGCTCTAGTTCAAAAGGTATCAGGAAAAAAGGTTGACCATGGTCTTAAACAGGTAAGAACAATTTTCAAATTGGCTTTACATAAAAAAGGAACTTAAAAATATACAGGTTAAGGTTATATATACTGTTTTCCTTATCCAGATCGAAGCTGGTCCAAGGATGTTTACGAGCTTCCATAATATATTGCTTGATCATAGTATAGTTCAGCAAGAAATAAATAGCACAATACAAATCTTTCTTGAGACCAGCATACTGTAGTAAGTTTGTCTAGTTCAATGATGTTACAAAAGGGGAGCTATCTCCGATCTCAAGCAAAAGAATGTGATCCATTCTAAACTCCCCGAACTCTAAACCTCCTAGTTCTATAGAAGTATCCGTTGTTTTAACCATTTGTGCAAGTTCTGGCATCCGCGCTGTAACCATAATTACATTACCATTTTCTTTTGATCTTTTGAATGGAAGGAGCAACATTTTCCAGTCACCCTCGTTACAACATTTCCACATATCATCCATTATAATCAAGAATCTTTTAGATTTTAGTCTTTGTGCAATTACCTCTCCAGTTGTACCAACTTTCTCACCTTCAAATTCAGGGATTTGTTCTTTAATCTCTTCAAGATGTTTAATTGGATCAAAACTGAGAGAAACACATACCCAAATTACAACAGGAAAATGGTTTTCCTGCACTTCTTTGTTGTGATATATGTGTTGTATTACAGTTGTCTTCCCTATGCCCACCGTACGAACAATTGGAAGGACAGGAGTCGGTGTAGAGTCAGAAACACCAAAATTCTCAAGTAACCAACATAACCATGTCACCTACGCGGTCAAAAGAAACATAGCTCGCAACACAGCATCTGCACTCGAGCAGAAAACAACTGTCTGTTTCTTCATCTTCCAAGCAATGAGAGAACCATGAAGAAAAACACAGTAAGTAGAGAGTGAGCGGCGATCTGATGGATCACTCGCACACGTAGCATCCGAATAGGCATGAAGCTGAAGGGAGCTGGATCGAGGGAACAAAAGATGGTGAGAGATCGTTCCACAAAGATATCGTAGAACACGAAGAAGGTGACTGTAGTGGATCAAAGTGAGAGAAGAGACAAACTGACTCAGAATATAGACAAGGTAGGAGATATATGTACGAGTGAAGGAAAGATAGACAAGGCTCCCAAACAGATGGCGATAGCGCACCGGGTCAGTCAACGGATCACCATCAGAGGCATGAAGGTGAACATTGAGCTCCATAGGAGTCTCAACAGTGCGCTCATTGTTAAGAGTAGCATGAGCAAGTGGATCATGAATATACTTTTTCTGATAGATATAGAAACCATCAGAGGTAGAAGAAACCTCGATCCCAAGAAAGTAGCAAAGAGGCCCAAGATCAAACATAAGGAACTGCTCATGGAGAAGAGCCTTAACAAAGGCAATGTACTCAGAATTGTCGCCAGTAATGATCATGTCATCAACATATAAAAGAAGAAGAGTCCGACCACGAGGAGAAGTGTGGATAAACAAAGCAGGGACATGGGCGCTGGGTGACTAACCCGTAGCAGTGACCACGGGGATGAAATGCTCAAACCAGGCGCGAGGGGCTTGCTTAAGGCCATACAGAGAGCACCGAAGACGACAAACCATGTCGTCAAGGACAGAGTACCCAGGAGGTGGCTGCATATAGACCTCCTGATGACTGTAAGTGCACAAATCGTTTGTAGCTAGTTTCGAAATAAAGATATCGATCCCATAGGGAGTAGTAGGCGAAAGACTAAAATGCTTTTAACTAAAACTAGACGAAGTAATTTGAGGAATAATTCTAAGTTGCAATAAAAGTAGAATTGTTTTTGGGTTTTTGGTTGGTTGAAACAGTAAAGTAAAGCAAAGTAAAACTTAATGCAGAAAGTAGTAATCGCATGCGTAAGAAAGATTGAAACTGCAATAGGGAAAGGTGTTGAGTGGTGGATACACCGCAAGAAATTTCGACCAAGTGATCGAGATTATTATAGCAAATATTCTCATGATATGCATGTATGTGGGAGGAGCTCTATTTATGAATGACGAGGCATCAACCACTGCTCACACCATCCTTTATAACCACAACTGACAGATAAATGACATCAATCGTATTACCCCGCTATTAAGGGGTTTTTCCCGTGGCATGGACATGGCTTAATGAGTTCTCCTTGATTCCCCAAGTTAGTATGTAAAGAATGACAACAACTTTATAGTCACAGTAAGTGCTATCATCCCTCTGTCAACCAATAAGTAATCCCCTTCATCGAGTCCCCACAAGAGGCAAATATTGAGTGGCGCGCTTCACCCAACATCAAGATGAAGACAATTAACACATACATATAATGATGTATAACATAATAATCTCTATTTCATCTCAATCATACACTAGGGTTTCTCCATCTCCCCAAGAACTAAAGATCTACTCAGACATGGAGGCGATCAGCATCATGACAATGGTAATGGAAACCATTATCAATGAATAGTACTTTATAAATCCACAACTAGTGCAAGAATTACAACAATATCTAGATGAGATGGATGGAGGTGATGGTGGTGATGAATATGCATCGGTTGATGAAGATGTAGATCACTGCCTTGGCCTCCCAGATCTACTTAGGGCGAAGATGGGTTCCTAGGGCAAGTTCCTCCAGATCTACTTGCGATTTCTGGGTGTTCTGTATGTCGTCTCTCCGAATCAATTGCACGGGGTAAAACTATTTGAGGAGGTGGAGCCGGCGCCAACTATACGACGACCCCTCGTATAGTTGGTCGTCAACCCTTCTGTCTTTGCTTCTCGCTTCAGGTTTCCTTCTAGTATTATTAATATTTTCCAAATAAGCGATTTACATAGTTTTTGGCTCCTTTTCTCTCCAGTACAACTGCTCCAAGAATTGTGTCCATCTGGTCCATCATCTGATCTGATCCAGTTGAAAATAAACATAAAAAGTGCACGCGAACGCCGTAAAATACCAAGATCCTACATCTACAATGCAAAATAATAACCTAAAACATGATGCAAATATGCACTCATCAATTTCCCCAAGCTTACACTCTTGCCCGTCCCGAGCAAGTTTAGCTTAATGGATGTGATCCTCATATTCGTGAAGCAGAGTCGATAAAATAAATGAGACAGTTGCAGCATGTGTTTATCATATAAATAAATTCATGAATCGTACCTTACTCGAACTATCCGAATAATATTAGCAGTCTTCCACAGCTTAGCAATTAATAGTTCACAAAAGATTATTCTCAACATGATGTAAAAGTATCGGGTTCAACCGAATGAGTTAGTGAGGTAGTCCCAAGTGTTCTTAGGATTAACATATTCACTTGGGATTCAAAATCTCAAACGTCTCTTTGTCTTACTACAATATGGTGGTATATGCCTACTTGCTCTTTGCACATTCGCTATTTTTCTTCATCTATATTTTTCTTCTTTTTCTATATATATTTGTGCTCACACTTTTGTTTAAGTGTTGTGCAAATAAGGTAGCCATATAATCCACTTCATGTAGGAATTTCAAAGTTTAATGATCTCAATTATCAAATTCCAAACATATATGAAGCATCTTTATAACTTGAGTATTCTACCTCAAACTTATTCTCACTCTTTTTGATAACACTTATATTTACTTCTTTGTTCAAGGTTTTTCTGTTTACCTTAATTAATTAGATAGTTTCTCTTTTTTGTAAATCAAACCACCTACAACATATTGATCAAACTATCTTTATATGTTCCATTAATACCAATGGTGTGGTAGACTCCTATTGCTATCATCAAGTGCAAGTAAAATCATACTCCTGTCATTCATATATCCAATAGAACAAACTCAAACTCAATAATTCTCCATATATTATAATAAACTTAGAATTTGATAATAGGGATCAACTATTCCTAAAGGGAATCTAATGACGCAAAATTTATTTATGATCTCGAACTAATGCAAAAATAGAATATAAATAAAAACTTGTAAGATTGATTACAAGGTGTTGCTAGCAACTTGGAATCCTGCACAACACAAACTCAAGACTTTGCTCCAACTTACAATGAGATTGTCAATCTCACTGGTTTGCTGAAAACAAATGATTAAACGTATGGTATGGAAGGTAATGGTAGCTTGCAAAAAGTAAACAGTAACAGTGAAAGATGTAACAATGGTAAAGATTAGACCGGGGTCCATAGTACACTAGAGGTGTTCTCCTTTAGATAGATAACATAACATGCTGGATAAACAAATTACAGCAGGGCAATTGACAGGACAGAGCAATGCACAACAATGCAATACTAGTCATTCATGATCCTATGAGACTTGATTGGGCAATACAACAATATACATACACCACCATCCAACTGCATCTATGACTAGTAACCCACCTTCAAGTTATCATTCGAACCCCCTCCAGTATTAAGTTGCAAGAAACATATTACTTTTTTAAGCAAAGTGTGTAAGGTAAACAATACAATTATTCCATAAACAAAAAATCGTTGTTTTCTCCCTAGTAGCAACAAAACATCTACAACCTTAGAGATTTCTGTCACTTCCCAGATTCAATAGAGGCATAAACCCACTATCGAGCATAAATACTCCCTCTTGGAGTCACTAGCATCTACTTGGCCAAGATAGCTACTAGAGACGAACATCATGCAAGATATCAAACAATACAGACATGATAGAATCAATAAGATAGAACCATTAATCAATCTGACATAGTAATCTCAATATCCATCGGATCCCCGCAAACATAACATGAATGATTACAAAGATGATCTTGATCATGAACGAAGCTCAGAAGATCTAAACATGAAAGCACAAAGGAGGAGATACAACCATCTAGCTACCATATGGACCCATAGTCCAAGGTGGAACTGCTCACTCATCATACCGGAGGCTGGCATGGTGATGAAGAAGGCCTCCGGGATGATCTCACCCCTCCGGCAGGGTGCCGGGAAGAGCTTTAGATCCCTCCCGATCTAGGGACGATAGTGGCGACGACTATGTACTGTTTCATGGAAGATTGATTGTGTACTTAGGGTTTAGGTATCAGGGGCTTCTTATAGGCGAAGGGGGAGGCCGAGGGGGTGCCCGAGGGGGCTGCACCCCCTAGGCGCGGGCCAAGCCTGGCCGCGCGGCCTGGGGGTGTGGCACCCTCGAGGCCTTCCTCCGGCATGTCTTCTGGCTCCGTTTTCCCCTCGGTGAAATATTGACTTTGGTTTTTGTCCCATCCAATTCCGAGAATATTAATTTTCTGGATATTCTGGAACCAAAAACATAAGAAAACAGGGAACTGACACTAAGGCATCTTGTTAATAGGTTAGTCTTAGAAAGCATATAAAAACACCTCAAAGTGAAGTCAAAGCAAAGGAAATTTGATACGAAACAATCATGGAACATTAAAAATTATAGATACGTTTATGACGTATCAGTGTCTTGATTCCAAAGGGGGAGAAATATATCTATTAGGTTGTTCACGGGATTTGCATGGGTCGAATCACGATTGTAAACAACTAAAGGCAGAGCATACCCATGACAGTGCGCAGAGCTCGATCACCGGCCCTCCCTCGCTTCCAACCTGCCTTGTTGGATGTACACCTGCATCTCCATGCATGTTGATAGGGATCTCCTGCCACCGGCACGTTGGTGGCACCATCCGCTCCGTGTCTGTAGAGGTCCCTACCTGATAAGGTAGAGATACATGTGTTTACAATGCTAATCCCTAGATCGAATAGCTAGCATCCACAGTTTAAGATGTAATATCAAGAAATAAAGGTCATGTTACAACTTATAACCAGGAATATAATAATTTATTACATCTTACATAGCTCATATGGCTATCTCATTACAATGCAGCAGAAACAACTATATAACATGGAGTCCTTCATCTTCATATGCCACATGCAATCATGTTGGTTGTAGACTTGTAATCCCTACTCAACAAACTTCACTAACATCACACAAACCTGCAACATAATAAGTTACAACCACAAGGGTCAATACATTTGGATTGTATTGGCAAGTGATACTATGATAGAATAGTGGTATCTATCATCTATATGAATTTGGCTAAGTGTAGCTTAGGCTTGCTTTTCTCAAAATAGGTTTTCCTTATTAGTTGAAAACACTAATTTTTTGTTTGTCAAAAATCATCCAAGGAACTTGTAACTACCTCGGTGAATTACGCTCCTAGTTACAAGCCTGGATGAGCGGAAATGGTTGAAATAGTACGGTGGGGCCCAAATGCCACTCAAAGGTAGACCTTTCGGCCGTCCCAACCATTTCCAAACATCGGGACAAGAACGGGCGGCGTAATCGGCAGGCGAAGGGATCAACTACATACACAAATGAGTATGTATGCAAGCCACCATACAACAGTACATCAGAGCCATTCCATCTAAAAAATAGAAATATTGCAACGCCATACGGCAAGATCCAAATATCCTAGATAGATATAATAGTTTAGGATATCTCCTCATACATCACACATCAGAGTATCAGGCGGAAGCGGCAAACAATATCCGAGTACGGATAAGAAGCAAATCGGCATAAGATGCCCCATAAATAAGCACATCCCGCCCACAGATCTCACGGATCCCCGTTCCCGGAATCTCTACACCGAATGATCGTTGCCCACATCGTCCGTCTCCTCCACCCAGTATCCATCTTGCGAGCTTACCTGTTCATCTGAATCAAACAATTTATCGTGTGAGACCCTAGGGGTACTCAGCAAGTCTTTATGCCTCTAAAGGGGACACAACCTGGGGTGACGCAATTGCAGCAAAAGATAAACCCTAGCAGTTCTATAGATACTCGCTAACCATCCGCCTAACCAAAGATATACGGATGTCCGTGAATTAATAACAACAGTTATAACGGTAATTTCAACAGATCCATCCTCCTCCCCGCTTATCGACGAAGAAGCGGACGAACAACCTCCACTCGTTGGCAGTTTTATTGTCCATTCCATGAGTGTTGCACTATTTACTAGTCAGTTACTTAGTCAAATTAAAAGCGGTACTTTAGTTATTCTTGTCTATGATCGAGAAACTGTGCTCCAAGTCGTCCATAACCGCGGACACGGCTTTCAGAAAGTTTTACCCTGCAGGGGTGCACAAATAGCAACACACACTCGATCAACCTCGGAAAAACCAAATCAAAACCCAACGAGGCCTTCATGACAAAGCAATCACAAGATTCATAAATATTTCAGGGGGCCATCCCATTGAGTAGACCCGCAACGAAGTTAGCTGACTCCGAGACGGACTCAAGGTTTGCGTCAATGGCTGTAAACGACTGGGAACCCGAAAGTGTGGCTGGGCTTGTCGATACCGTGAAAACACTCCGCTTACCTAAACAGTACAGTGTGCTATCCATCGCACAATTTAAATAAAGCAGTAAATCATGGCATAAGTACAGGATAGTAAATAAATCCTCAAACTAGTTTGTGGCCCCAAGAAATAAGAATGAATCAAGCTTTGGCTGAGGGGGGTCCATAAGCCTCCCGGATGTGGATAGCGCGAATATTCAAGGAACAGGAATCAAGTACTCGGGGTCCTACGGGACACAAGTGAGCAAGAAAAACCAAATAGCAGATATTGCTCACCGGTGCCACTTTCATTAGTTATCCCATTACTACTCAGGTTAAGTTGTTTAGGTACCTCGTTATCCATCAGACACTCACATACCCTACACATGCTGTTCTACGACTCGCATGGCTCAAACAACTCTTGTAGTAATGGCTCATGGGATGGAGGAACAAGCTTCAGTGGGGTTTAAAAGTAAAGGCTATGCAATACTTGGGATTCAATTTAATGCAATCGTGACTCGATGATGCAAGAATAAGATAGAGGCAATAGGTACTGTATGTATGCAAGCATGTGGTAGTGCTTGCCTGGCAGCTCAGTTGAAGCGAGAGAAGGATCTGGGTGGTGCTCCTGGATTTCTTGATATATCCCCTGCTCAGCGTCTATCCGAAGAAGAACCAAACAAGCAAGGGCCAACATAAATAAAGTGCACAAGCATATGAATTAAATGCGACAATCAAACAATCATGCCATGATGAATGATGCACAATTTGCATGGCATTAATGTAGCATGGCATGGGTGAGGCGTGGAATACAAGAATAAATCATTTTATGGGGTTTTAATCATATTTAATACTCAAATAAGTTGCTGTATACTTTATATTTATATGATGCATGCTGCGATTCAAAACATGGAATGCATAAACAGAAAGGTCTCGTCGAGCTGATCATTTTCGACATATTATTTGTCAAATTTGGAGTTATAAAACAAAAGTTATTAATTAATTAAGGCCGAGGGCATTTTGTTGTAATTTTAATCAACTTGGAAATAAAAGTGCTCAAATAATATTTTATAGGGCATATTTGAAATCCTCACATTTTTCTGATTCAAAAACATATATTATTTGTATGATTTGGATTTGTATTTTAAAAGTTATTTAAAAACAGAATTGAATTTTGAATTTAAATTAAATTTGAAAAGGTTTGAATTAAACAGAAACAGAAGAAACTTTTGTTACTCAGGGAGGTTCTACCCACAGCGAGTGACAGGTGGGCCGCAGTGCTGACTGGGCAAAACGGCGCGCGGAAAGCTTTTTCTCACCGCGGCTCTGGCTAGCCCACGAGAATGACAGGTGGGGCCAGGGAAGAGCAGGGCCACGCACGCGCGCGGCCAGCCGGTGGGCGACACGTGGGCGGTCCGGGGACTGCGGGTTGAGGAGTACAACACTCCGGGATCCTTTTTGCAAAATTGCCACGGAAGGCTGACATGTGGGCCGAGAGGAGCGCGGGTTGATGCAATAAAAAGTGTGGGGGGTTTTGTGGAAAAGTACCACGCGGTACTGTGGATCTTCTCGCGTGTGGACGGGTCAGTGCGCGACAGGCAGAGCGCGGCACGCGGGGGACTCAAACCCGCGACCTGGGGCTCGCGCTCGGCGGCGGTTGCCGCTGCGGTGGGGTGGGGTTGTTGGCAGGGAGGTAGGCGCGGCCTAGGTGAGGTGATACGCGGAGCGCGAGCGTGCAGACGCCAGTGCACTCCGGCGCGCGGAGGCCGTTCGACGCAAAGTCCGGCAAGGCTAGGGTGGTATAGGGAGGCGGACCATGTCCAGGAGGGTTAGGGGCTCACCGTGGGTAGGTCGGTGGTGTTTGATCGGCTTGGGGAGTGTCGCAGCGGCGAGGATGCAGACGTCCACCAGCGTTAGGGTTTGGCGTCGGCTTGGCGGGGAACTCCGGCGCTGGTCCTTCTCCTCCTTCGCGACAGGTACCGGTCGAAGCAGAGAGGCCTCCTCGTCCTCCCAGACCACCTCCACGTCGAGCTTGACGGCCGGATCGACAAGGCGACGACGTACTGGCGGTGGCCGGCTTGAGAGTGTGGCGTCGGTCGTGGAGAAGAAGGGAGGAAGGCAAGGCCCTGGGGCGTTCTGGGAATGGATCTGGCGAGGCAGAGAGGGGGGAGTAGATAAGGGCGAGCCCAGGGGGAGGTGCTGCTATGGGGGAGTGGGTAGGGTTAAAGGTGGCTTCGGCCACCTTTTCCTTTCTCTCCTTCACGTGCTCGGGCAGGCCAGGGTAGGGTTAAGGGGCAGGTAGGTGGCTTCCAGGTGGGGACGGGCGAGGCCAAGGAGGTGGTTCGGTGTGGAACATGCAGGGCAGGGAGAGAGGAGAAAGGAGGAGAGGAGAGGCTCGGGCTAGGTTGGAGGAGCCTCGGGTAGGGTTTGTTAGGGTCGGGTAGGGGTAGCTCGGCCAAGAGAGAGAGGGAGGAGGGTCGGGTATAGCAAGGGTTAGAGGGTGAGGTTTGTTAGATGGGAGGGGTAGCCTCGGGTTAGGTTAGAGGGGTGGATGGTAGATGGTGATAGGGGTAGGGAGAGGAATTAGGGTTTTTAGAGAGGAAATAAAGAAAGGGGTTTTAGGGTTAGGGATGGTGGCTATGGTAAAGAGAGAAAAAGAGAGAGGGAGAGGGAGATGGCTTAGGGTGAGTGGGTTGGTAGAGACTTATGGTGTTAGGGTTAATGCATATACCCACATGATCAAGCAAGAGATAGGGTTTAGGGTTTGTGATGATCTACAAGATCAAGCATGAGAGTTTTATTTTAAAAGAAAAGATATGGGTGAGATAATGGGGTGATGGAATGGATGGAGATGGGTGTAGGATTTTAGATGCTTGCATGCATCAAGCAAGATCAAGCATAAGAGGGGTGGAGAAAGAGATGGAAAAATGATCCACTAAAAAACAAATAAAACCGAAGGAGGAAAAAAATAGAGATGGTTGCATGGCCCATGCATAAATATTAATGCTAGGTTTCATCTTGTGAAAACAAAATAAATGATCATGGCATTTGTGCCTATGCATTCCCAAATAGGGAATAAAGGCCAAGCAAAAGGAATTAGAATTAGATCCATCCAAACCCACATGAGCTAGAGTAAATGCCAAAATAAAATAAAAGCCCATGGGTAATTAGGGTGGTGGAATTATAAGGTGGTGACAAAGAAAGATGGTGGAATGGAATAAAAGATATGCCCCCAACTCAACTTGGGCATTTAAACAATATATCAAGAACCAAACACAATATTAAGAGGCAAATATAATTAACAATGCATATGAGATAAGAACCAAACCAAAAAGGGGTTTATATGATGCTCAAATGCAAGGTGGCATGATGACATGAGCATGATATAATTATGATGCAACAATTATATGTAGGAAGTAGCCATTATATTACTAGACCAAGTAGCATTACAATAGTTAGACAATTGGGATGCTACAACTCTCCCCCACTAAACAGGAATCTCGCCCCGAGATTCTAGGAAGAAGAAGAAGACACAAAGAGGGTAGGATAGTTGGCACGGAGCTCATCTTCACGTTCCCAAGTGGCTTCATCAACAGAAAGGTGCGACCACTGCACCTTGCAGAACTTGATGGACTTGTTGCGAGTCCTTCTTTCTGCGACTTCAAGGATTTTTGTGGGGTGTTCTTGATAAGACAGGTCTTCTTGGATATTGATAAGCTCATGGTCCACGGTCCTGCCGGGATCCTTGAAGCACTTCTTGAGTTGAGAGATGTGGAAAACATCATGGACCTTGAGTTTTTCCAGGAGCTGAAGAGCATAAGCAACTTCTCCTCTTCTTCCATGGATTTTGAATGGACCGATGTATCTAGGAGCCAGCTTTCCTTTGATACCAAAACGGTGCGTGCCTCTCATGGGAGTGACAAGAAGGTAAACGAGATCACCAGGGGCATACTCCATGTCCGTGTGGTTTCTGTCATAATTGCTCTTCTGGCGACTTTGAGCAATCTTCAGATTTTCAAGAATGATGTGCACCTTCTCCTCCGCTTGAGTTACAATGTCAGGGCCAAACAATAATCTTTCTCCTGCACCCGACCAACCAATCGGAGTCCTGCATTTGCGGCCATAGAGAGCCTCAAATGGTGCCATCTTTAGACTTTTCTGGAAGCTGTTGTTGTAAGAGAATTCAGCATAAGGAAGACATTCTTCCCACTTCATGCCAAAAGAGATAACGCAAGCACAGAGCATATCCTCCAGAATCTGATTGATCCTTTCAACTTGCCCTTGCGACTGAGGGTGGTAAGCTGTGCTGAAGTTCAACTTTGTTCCCAAAGCTTTTTGGAAACTTTCCCAGAACTTGGAAGTGAAGATGCTTCCACGGTCTGAACTGATCTCAAGAGGAACCCCATACAGAGACACAATTCTGTTGATATAGAGCTCAGCCAACTGAATTCCAGAAATTGTTTCCTTGACGGGGAAGAAATGAGCCACTTTAGAAAGCCTGTCAATGACAACAAAGATTGCATTGTTGCCCTTCTGCGACCTTGGAAAACTAGTGATGAAGTCCATTACTACTTTCTCCCATTTCCATTCTGGTGGTTTCAATGGCTGTAGAAGACCGGAAGGTTTCTGATGGACAGCTTTAACTCTGCGGCAGACATCACACTCCGAGACATACTTGGCACAATATCGTTTCAAACCCGGCCACCAATATTGTGTTTTCAAGTCCATGTACATCTTTGTGCTGCCAGGGTGGATAGAAAGAACAGAATTGTGCGCCTCCTTGAGAAATTGCTCTCTCAAACCCGGGTAGTTCGGAACAAACATCCGGTGTTCAAAGAAAAGCGTGCCTTGATCATCGACGTGGTAGGACTCATACTTCGGAAGCTGAAGTTTGGAGATGATCTTTCTGGTGTGCGGATCACCAAGCTGACGGGAACGAACCTTTTCTTCCAAGAGAGGAGTAGCCAGAAGGTTCAGGAGATATCCTTGTTCCACAATTTCAAGGTTGAGCTGACGGAATTCCTCGCACAAGAGAGGCTGTTGTTCTTCCATCATGAGGTTGTTGACATAAGCTTTGCGGCTGAGAGCATCTGCCATGGCATTAGCTTTGCCCGGAGTGTATTTGATGGTCAAATCAAAGTCATTGATTGCTTCAATCCACCTCCACTGCCGAAGGTTGAGATCAGGCTGAGTGAAGATATACTTCAGACTCTTGTGATCAGAAAAGATTTCACAACGGTTGCCCAGCAAGTAATGCCTCCATAATTTCAAAGCAAAGACAACTGCTGCGAGCTCGAGGTCATATGTAGGATAGTTGATCTCATGCGTCTTCAACTGTCGAGAGGCATAAGCAACGACTTGTTTTTCTTGCATAAGGACCGCACCCAATCCTTGCAAAGAGGCGTCACAGAAAATCTGGAAGGGGTTGGATGTATCTGGAGGAATCAAGACTGGTGTGGAAGTGAGCTTCTCTTTGAGGGTCTCAAAGCTTGCTTGACATGCAGGAGTCCAAAGGTATTTCTTGCCTTTCTTGAGGAGATCGGTAAGAGGCTTCGCTATCTTCGAAAAGTTCTGAACGGAGCGACGGCAATAACTAGCCAAGCCAAGGAAACTCCGCACTTCTTTGACATTAACAGGAGGAAGCCATTCAACAATTGTCTTTAAAGTTTCCGGGTTGACTGCAATGCCCTTAGCAGAGATGACGTGACCAAGATAGGTGACTTGAGGCAGCCAAAACTCACACTTGGAGAACTTTGCATACAGGCGGTTCTCACGAAGCTTGTTTAGGACACACCGAAGGTGTTCTTCATGTTCTTCCTTTGACTTAGAATAGACTAAGATGTCATCCAGATAGACCACAACGAACTTGTCAAGATACTCCATGAAAACCGAGTTCATAAGCCTCGAGAAGGTGGCAGGTGCATTGGTGAGACCGAAGGACATGACCGTGTACTCATACAGGCCATAGCGGGTGGTGAAAGCTGTTTTAGGAACATCTTCCCTGCGAATCTTGATTTGATGGTAACCACTTCTCAAGTCAAGCTTAGAGAATACCACAGCTCCAGCTAGCTGATCGAAGAGATCATTAATCCGCAGAAGGGGATATTTATTCTTGATGGTTTTAGCATTGAAAGCCCGATAGTCAACACAAAGTCTTTCAGTTCTGTCCCGCTTCTTCACAAAGATTGTTGGGCTACCCCAAGAAGAAGTACTGTGTTGAATGAAACCCAACTTCTCTTGTTCATCAAGCTGACGTTTGAGTTCAGCCAACTCAGCAGGACCCATTTTATAAGGCCGCTTGGAGATAGGAGCCGTTCCAGGTTCAAGCTCAATTACAAACTCAACCTCATGATCCGGAGGCATACCTGGCAACTCTTCAGGAAAGACATCTGGGAACTCACAGACCATCGGAACACTCTGAATAGCTTCCATAGCATCATCATTCAGAGCCACCAAAGAGAAAAGCTGGATAACAGGAGTCAGACTTGGAGAATAGACTATATGGCCTTCAGGAATCTTCAGAGAAACCGAGCGTTCAGCACAATTAATCACAGCTGCATTTGCTGTCAACCAATCCATGCCCAAGATGACATCAATGTCAGAATTTCCCAGAACAATTAAGGACGCCGAGAATGAAGAGCCACCAATCTCAATTTGATTGCCATGGCTGATTTTAGAAGCTGCTATTGTTGCTCCAGGAGAAAGGACCATTAACCGCTTAAGGAGAGGAACCATAGCTAACTCATTCTCATTTGCAAACTTGTGAGAAACAAAAGAATGCGATGCACCAGAATCAAACAAAACTCGTGCAGGGATTGAGTTAACGGGAAGCATACCCATCACCACTCCAGGTGCATGCTCAGCTTGAGCGGCGTTGACACAGTTGGCACGACCGACAATAGACCCGGGCTTGGTGTTGATGTTGAGAGCCCGAGGTGGTGGTGCACGAACCATAGGAGAGCTTGCCGCAGATCTTGGAGGTGGTGGAGGAAGAGCTTTGTTTTTCATCGGATAGTTCCATCTTGGATGCCCAGTGTCTCCACAAGTGTAACAAGCACCATGTGGACGTGGAGCAACGTAGCCAGGGACTCCGCCAGGCGCTCCAGGGTAGTGGTTGTTGTAGCCCCTGGGAGCAGTAGTGAGGAAGTTTGGTAGCCTTGCCGCGAAGCTTGAAGGTCTTGGTGGAGCCGGGAGCGACGGTGGGGTGTTAGGAACCCAGACACGACACTTAGAAGGAGTTGCCATAGCTGAAGAGCTTGCTGCATCACGGTTGTGTTTCTTTGACTCCTCAAACACTTGCCGACTTGCTTCTTCCTACAGAGCTATATGCTGAAGTTCCAGAAAAGATGCCGGCCTTGCATGTGTGATTGCATATTTAATCGATGCATTGAGCCCTTGCCGGAACCTCTTTTGCTTCTTCTTGTCATCAGAGATCTCATCGCCACCATAACGAGAAAGGTTCATGAAGTTCCTGATGTAGGTATTGACATTGTCATTGCCCTGCTTGAGGTTGAGAAACACTTCCTTCATCCTTTCCATGACAATTTCTGACAGGTATTGCTCTTTGAAAGCTCCAGTGAACTGTCCCCAAGTAGGCTGAAAACCCGTGCAGTTTGCCTTCAGGTAATTCTCCCACCAGAGAGCTGCATCTCCCTTCAGAAGGTGAGTGGCACACTTTACCCATTCTTGTTCAGGAACATCAGCAGTCACTAGTAGCCTTGACATCTCACGCAACCAATCATCAGCATCAAGTGGTTGATCAGAAACATCAAATTGGCGTGGGTTGAACTTCAGGAAGCTTTTGATGTCTCCTCGCTTGGGAGGTGGAGGTAGCGGAGCAAACTCAATCCTCCTGACACTTTCTTCGAAACGCTGCTGGTTCTGCTGCATTGCTGACAAGGCATTGGTGATGCTTGACAACGCGGCACCCAGTTCAGGTTGTATGTCCTCCTCAGAACGGCGTGGTGGTGCCATCCTGTGATTGATATAAAACACAAGTCAGTACTATAATGGAGAATAATAATAATCCAAAATAGTACCAAGATGGAATTAATCAAGATTAAGGATACAATTTACTAAGATGATATTAAAATATCAGCAAAGTTCAAAGCACCTAGAAGATATTAAGCATATTGCACACGACTGAAAAGGAGTGTGGTACACAACTATCAAAGAAAAATTTTCCGTAAATTTCGGCATTAAAATACCAATAGATGCGCAAAATCACTTAACGAGTCAAGATTAGTGACTCTGCCAATTCAATATACAAGAGCGAATGATAAGAGTAGTGGTATGGTCGCGACTCCATCCCGCACTCAAATCATTACCCCGCACATGAATAAGTAGAACACGTATCTCAACACCTTCTTCTCAAGATGAACCTAAAGATTTGTAACTATGGAAACAAACACCCCAAACAAAATAACGTCGGATAACAAAGAGTAAGACAGATCGCGACGGAATACAACGAATCAGATAGATCGCGTCGGTTTGCAAAAGCCTGTCGGTATGGAATGTACCAACAGTTGATAACCAAGAGGCCGATTGTGATAACAACTTGGATGCAACAGATATACAAGGAATTACACACACACACAACCTATGGTACTACGGAAACCCAGAACACGTGAATCCTAGTTTGAATTTTAAGAAGAGGATTGAAAACATTACACTTCCTTACCAGAAAAGGGTGGGTGGGTGGGTAAGAAGAAAAGTGGAAGCAGTCTGTAACTACCTCGGTGAACTACGCTCCTAGATACAAGCCTGGATGAGTGGTAGTGGTTGAAATAGTACGGTGGGGCCCCAAAAGCCACTCACTGGTAGTCCTTTCAGACGTCCCAACCACTACCCTCTCAACGGGACCTGTACGGGCGGCGTAGTCGGCAGGCGAAGGGATCAACTACGTACACAAGTGGGTATGTACGCAAGCCACCATACAAGAGTACATCAAAGCCATTCCATCTAGAAAGAAAGTAAATATACCAACGCCATACGGCAAGATTCAAATGACCTAGATAGATCTATATTTTAGGATAACTCCTCATACAACACACATCAGAGGATCATGCGGAAGCGGCAAACAGAATCCGAGTACGGATAAGAAGCAAATCGGCATAAGATGCCATAGAAATAAGCACATCCCAACTACAGGTCTCACGGATCCCCGTTCCCGGAATCTCTACACCGAACGATCATTGCCCACATCATCGGCTTCTTCCACCCAGTATTCGTCCTGAGAAGGTACCTGTTCATCTGAATCAAGAATTTATCGTGTGAGACCCTAAGGGTACTCAGCAAGACTTAATGTCTCTAAAGGGGACACAACCTGGGGTGACGCAATTGCAGCGAAAGAGAAACCCTAGCAATTCTACAGATAAACGCTAACCATCCGCCTAACCAATGATAGACGGATGTCCGTGAATTAAAGAACAACAGTTATAATGGTAATTCCATCCGATCCATCCTCCTCCCTGCTTACCAACAAGGAAGCGGACGAACAAACCCCCCATCCGTTGGCAATTTTATTAACCATTCCATGAGTGTTGCACTATTTACTAGTCAAGTTACTTAGTCAAATTAAGGCGGTACTTTAGTTATGCTTGTCTATGATCGAGAAACTGTGCTCCAAGTCGTCCATATCCGCGGACACGGCTTTCAGAAAGTTTTACCCGGCCGGGGTGCACCAATAGCAACACACGCTCGATCAACCTCGGAAAAACCAAATCAAAACCCAACGAGGCTTTCACGACTGAACAATCACAAGATTCAGAAATATTTCAGGGGGCCACCCCTTAAGTAGATCCCGCAACGAAGCCAGCTGACTCCGAGACGGGCTCAAGGTTTGGGTAGACGGCTGTGAACGACTGGGAACCCGAAAGTGTGGCTGGGCTTGTCGACACCGCGGAATCGTGTCCCGATCCTAAACAGTACAGTGTGCAGTACCTCGCACAATCGTAAATAAAGCAGTAAACATGGCATAAGTACGGGATAGTAAATAAAACCTCAAACTAGTTTGTGGCCCCAAGAAATAAGACGGAGTCAAGCTCTGGCCCAGGGGGGTCCCATATACCTCCCGGATGTGGATAGCGCGATAAAACAAGGAACAGGAATCAAGTACTCGGGGTCTTACGGGACACAAGTGAGCAGGAAAAACCAAATAGCAGATGTTGCTCACCGGTGCCACTTTCTTTAGTTATCCCAGAACTACTCAGGTTAAGTTGTTTAGGTACCTCGTTATTCAACAGACTCTCACAAACCCTACACATGCTGTTCTACGACTCGCATGGCTCAAACAACTCCTATAGTAATGGCTCATGGGATGGAGGAACAAGCTTGGTGGGGTTTTAAAAGTAAAGGCTATGCATACTTGGGATTCAATTTAATGCAATCGCGACTCGATGATGCAAGAATAAGATAGAGGCAATAGGTACTGTATGTATGCAAGCATGTGGTAGTGCTTGCCTGGTATCTCAGTTGAAGCAAGGGACGGATCTGGGTAGTGCTCCTGGTTCTCTTGATATAACCCCTGCTCAGTGTCTATCCGAGAAAAACCAAACAAACAAGGCCAACATGAATATAGAGCACAAGCATATGAATAAGATGCGTCAAGAAAACAATCATGCCATGATGTATGATGCACAATTTACATGGCAAGTAAGGTAGCATGGCATGGTGAGGTGTGGTGGACAAGAAAATAACATTTAATTGGTTTTTAGTCACATTTCATTGCCATAAAAGTTGTTGTTCAATATATATTTATATGATGCATGCTGCAATTGAAGTCAAGGATAGCATAAACGGAAAGGTCTCGTCGAGCTGATCAATTTAGACTCATCATTTGCTAAATTTGGAATTATAAAACCAAAGTTATTAATTATTGAAAAACCAGTGGCATTGGTGGTAATTAACATAAACTTGGAATTTTACTTGTGCAAAAGGCAAAAAGGATGGCATATTTGGGATCCTCTCATTTTTCTGATATCCATACATATATTATTTGTCAAATTTGGAATTAGTATGGAAAAGTTATTAAAAATCTGAATTAGATTTGAATTTGAATTAATTTAACTAAGTTTGAATTTTAAAACAGATTCTGGACGTATTATTACACAGCCTAAACTAACCTGAGTCGCAGACAGGTGGGCCAGGGGGGTTCTCTGGCCCACACGCCAGTGTCTGGGGACAGGAGGGACCGCGGGTTGATTAATCAAAACCTAAGGACTCTTTTTACCAAAAACCAACAGACGCTGACAGCGGGGCCGAAGGGACTGCGGGTTGGTGAACCAAAAAGGGCAGGGGGCTATTTGCGAAAAGAACACGCGGACGCGCTAGCGAACGAGGCGGCGACAGGTGGCAGCAGGATGGACCGCGGGTTGATTAGCAGTTTCCCTGGGAGCCTTTTTGCAAGATTCCCACGGTCGCTGGCGGGTGGGGCTGGTGGACTGCGGGCGTGAGGCGGGAAAAACGGGAAGGGGCTAAGCGCTAAACTGCCACGCGTTGTCTGACGGCAGCGGCGCGGCGCGCTGCTGGCGGCTGCGCCTGGCCGGACCTTTGGCCGTCGATGGCGACACCGCTGCTGCTCCAAACCACACGGCTCCAAAACGAAAAACGTCGACGGAAGCTGGGCCTACAACTTTGGTACAGGGTGCTAGCGCGGAGACGGCCTGTGGCGTGCGGGGCAGGGCTCTGAACTTGCTCAGATCGTCTGCTGCTGCAGCTGCTGTTGCCAGCGCGCGACGCGCGGCGCGCGCGCAGGGTGTTCGACGGCGGCGCCGGAGCTACGATGCGCTAGGGGGCAGCGGAGCATGTCTGGGGAGGAGAGGGTCTCACCAGGAGCTTGCCAGCGAGGTCGATTCGGCCGGCGAGGACGGTGATCGCAGGCGAGGCTGGCGGCGCGAACGTCCTGGCACTCGTGGGCACGGCGGTGGCGGGGGCTCCTCCGGCGAGGTGCAGCGGGTCCCGGCGTGGCACGGCGAAGCAGGGAAGGTCGTCGCTGCTCCTGGTACTCTGGCGCGCGTCGGGGAACTCTGGAGCAGAGGGGGTGCTGGGGGCGCCGATCTAGGGTTTGGGCGGCATGGCGAGCTGGGGAGAGAGATAGGGGGGAAGCAGCGAGGCCTGGGGGCTACCTGGGGATCTGGGAGAGGCAGGGGCGAGGCGGGGTGGATAGGAACGAGTGAGGAGGCATGAGGTGGCGTGGGAGAGGGGTAGATGGTAGGGTGGCATCGGTGCACCCTTCACGTGAGCCAGGCAGGCAGCTGGTGGCGTGGGGGAGCTGGGCCGGCTGCCAGGTGGGGCCAGGGCGCTTCGGTGGGCCAGGGGACTGCAGGTGGGGCCAGGGCAAGAACGAGGCAGGCGAACTAGAGGGGGGACGGTAGGCAGAAAGAGAGAGTAGAGAGGGAGAGGTAGGGTTTTTGGGTTTTTGTTTTGAGGTAGATGTAGTTTAGGGTTTAGTTTTAGGATAGATGTAATAAGGGTTTTTGGTTTAGGGTAGAAAAGAGAGAGGCATGGGGTGGTTTTCGAGGTTGCTAAGAGGGGTAAGCAAGGAAGTGGTACTACTTGGTCAACAAGCTTCAACATGCCCTAAGCAAGGTCAAACAAGAAAGAGGAAGAGGGAGAGAGATGGTCAAGGTGATGATGTGGTCCTCCTTTGGCCCATGCATGATCCAAGCAAAGAACTAGCAAGGTCCAAAAGAGAGGGGGTTTAGAGGGTGCATGCCACATTAGCACAAGTGAGTGCATGGGACATGAGGTAGGGTTTTAGCTAAAGGATGAAGAGAGAGAGAAGATAAGGAGAAGCAAACTACAAGCCAACACAAGATTTAAACAAAGGAAGATGATCCAACTAGAATTCAAATAAAACCAAATACTAGAATAGGTGGCACTTGCATGGCCCATGCAACATAATTAATGCCCAATGGTTATATTGTGAAAACAACATTATTTCATGTGGCTTTAATCCTTGCATTCCCAAAAGTGGGCAAAGGCCAAGCAAAAGATGATGGGTGGATCCAACCAACAACATGAGCTAGAGATAAACCAAATTAAAATGCCAAGCTCATATTAATTGGATGGTGGAATATAAGGTGGTGAAAGAAAGGTGGTGGAGTCAAAAGAGAGATGCCCCCAACTCAACTTGGGCATTTAACAATTTATTAAGAACCAAATACAATATCAAGAGGCAACTACAATTAATCATGCACATGAGATAAGAACCAAACAAGAAAAGGTTTTATATGATGCTCAAATGCAAGGTGGTATGATGATATGAGCATGATATGATGATGATGCAACAACTATATGTTGGAAGTGGCCCATTTTATTATTATATCCAGTAGCATTACAGGGGTTAGACAACTGGGATGCTACACAGTCCTACTCTCGCGTTTTGTTTTTCCCTAGTATACATAGCTACTAAAATATTTGCTAGACTGACAACGACCATTTGGCTGAGACCCTGAAGGGCGGGATGGCTCTGATACCAATTGTAACTACCTCGGTGAATTACGCTCCTAGTTACAAGCCTGGATGAGCGGAAATTGTTGAAATAGTACGGTGGGGCCCAAATGCCACTCACAGGTAGACCTTTCGGCCGTCCCAACCATTTCCAAACATCGGGACAAGAACGGGCGGCGTAATCGGCACGCGTAGGGATCAACTACATACACAAATGAGTATGTATGCAAGCCACCATACAACAGTACATCAGAGCCATTCCATCTAAAAAAATAGAAGTATTGCAACGCCATACGGCAAGATCCAAATATCCTAGATAGATATAATAGTTTAGGATATCTCCTCATACATCACACATCAGAGTATCAGGCGGAAGCGGCAAATAAGATCCGAGTACGGATAAGAAGCAAATCGGCATAAGATAACCCATAAATAAGCACATCCCGCCCAAAGATCTCACGGATCCCCGTTCCCGGAATCTCTACACCGAATGATCGTTGCCCACATCGTCCGTCTCCTCCACCCAGTATCCATCTTGCGAGCTTACCTGTTCATCTGAATCAAACAATTTATCGTGTGAGACCCTAGGGGTACTCAGCAAGTCTTTATGCCTCTAAAGGGGACACAACCTGGGGTGACGCAATTGCAGCAAAAGATAAACCCTAGCAGTTCTATAGATACTCGCTAACCATCCGCCTAACCAAAGATAGAAGGATGTCCGTGAATTAATAACAACAGTTATAACGGTAATTTCAATAGATCCATCCTCCTCCCCACTTACCGACGAGGAAGCGGACGAACAACCTCCACCCGTTGGCAGTTTTATTGTCCATTCCATGAGTGTTGCACTATTTACTAGTCAGTTACTTAGTCAAATTAAAAGCGGTACTTTAGTTATTCTTGTCTATGATCGAGAAACTGTGCTCCAAGTCGTCCATAACCGCGGACACGGCTTTCAGAAAGTTTTACCCTGCAGGGGCGCACAAATAGCAACACACACTCGATCAACCTCGGAAAAACCAAATCAAAACCCAACGAGGCCTTCACGACAAAGCAATCACAAGATTCAGAAATATTTCAGGGGGCCACCCCATTGAGTAGACCCGCAACGAAGTTAGCTGACTCCGATACGGACTCAAGGTTTGCGTCAATGGCTGTAAACGACTGGGAACCCGAAAGTGTGGCTGGGCTTGTCGATACCGCGAAAACACTCCGCTTACCTAAACAGTACAGTGTGCTATCCATCGCACAATTTAAATAAAGCAGTAAATCATGGCATAAGTACAGGATAGTAAATAAATCCTCAAACTAGTTTGTGGCCCCAAGAAATAAGAATGAATCAAGCTCTGGCTGAGGGGGGTCCATAAGCCTCCCGGATGTGGATAGCGCGAATATTCAAGGAACAGGAATCAAGTACTCGGGGTCCTACGGGACACAAGTGAGCAGGAAAAACCAAATAGCAGATATTGCTCACCGGTGCCACTTTCATTAGTTATCCCATTACTACTCAGGTTAAGTTGTTTAGGTACCTCGTTATCCATCAGACACTCACATACCCTACACATGCTGTTCTACGACTCGCATGGCTCAAACAACTCCTGTAGTAATGGCTCATGGATGGAGGAACAAGCTTCGGTGGGGTTTAAAAGTAAAGGCTATGCAATACTTGGGATTCAATTTAATGCAATCGCGACTCGATGATGCAAGAATAAGATAGAGGCAATAGGTACTGTATGTATGCAAGCATGTGGTAGTGCTTGCCTGGCAGCTCAGTTGAAGCGAGAGAAGGATCCAGGTGGTGCTCCTGGATTTCTTGATATATCCCCTGCTCAGCGTCTATCCGAAGAAGAACCAAACAAGCAAGGGCCAACATAAATAAAGTGCACAAGCATATGAATTAAATGCGACAAGCAAACAATCATGCCATGATGAATGATGCACAATTTGCATGGCATTAATGTAGCATGGCATGGGTGAGGTGTGGAATACAAGAATAAATCATTTTATGGGGTTTTAATCACATTTAATACTCAAATAAGTTGCTGTATACTTTATATTTATATGATGCATTCTGCGATTCAAAACATGGAATGCATAAACAGAAAGGTCTCGTCGAGCTGATCATTTTAGACATATTATTTGTCAAATTTGGAGTTATAAAACAAAAGTTATTAATTAATTAAGGCCGAGGGAATTTTGTTGTAATTTTAATCAACTTGGAAATTAAAGTGCTCAAATAATATTTTAGAGGGCATATTTAAAATCCTCACATTTTTCTGATTCAAAAACATATATTATTTGTATGATTTGGATTTGTATTTTAAAAGTTATTTAAAAACAGAATTGAATTTTGAATTTAAATTAAATTTGAAAAGGTTTGAATTAAACAGAAACAGAAGAAACTTTTGTTACTCAGGGAGGTTCTACCCACAGCGAGTGACAGGTGGGCCGCAGTGCTGACTGGGCAAAACGGCGCGCGGAAAGCTTTTTCTCACCGCGGCTCTGGCTAGCCCACGAGAATGACAGGTGGGGCCGGGGAAGAGCAGGGCCACGCACGCGCGCGGCCAGCCGGTGGGCGACACGTGGGTGGTACGGGGACTGCGTGTTGAGGAGTACAACACTCCGGGATCCTTTTTGCAAAATTGCCACGGAAGGCTGACATGTGGGCCGAGAGGAGCGCGGGTTGATGCAATAAAAAGTGTGGGGGGTTTTGTGGAAAAGTACCACGCGGTACTGTGGATCTTCTCGCGTGTGGACGGGTCAGTGCGCGACAGGCAGAGCGCGGCACGCGGGGGACTCGAACCCGTGACCTGGGGCTCACGCTCGGCGACGGTTACCACTGCGGTGGGGTGGGGTTGTTGGCAGGGAGGTAGGCGCGGCCTAGGTGAGGTGATACGCGGAGCGCGAGCGTGCAGACGCCAGTGCACTCCGGCGCGCGGAGGCCGTTCGACGCAAAGTCCGGCGAGGCTAGTGTGGTATAGGGAGGCGGACCATGTCCAGGAGGGTTAGGGGCTCACCGTGGGTAGGTCGGTGGTGTTTGATCGGCTTGGGGAGCATTGCAGCGGCGAGGATGCAGACGTCCATCGGCGTTAGGGTTTGGCGTCGGCTTGGCGGGGAACTCCGGCGCTGGTCCTTCTCCTCCTTCGCGACAGGTACCGGTCGAAGCAGAGAGGCCTCCTCGTCCTCCCAGACCACCTCCACGTCGAGCTTGACGGCCGGATCGACGAGGCGACGACGTACTGGCGGTGGCCGGCTTGAGAGGGTGGCGTCGGCGGTGGAGAAGAAGGGAGGAAGGCAAGGCCCTGGGGCGTTCTGGGGATGGATCTGGCGAGGCAGAGAGGGGGAGTAGATAAGGGCGAGCCCATAGGGAGGTGGTGCCGTGGGGGAGTGGGTAGGGTTAAAGGTGGCTTCGGCCACCTTTTCCTTTCTCTCCTTCACGTGCTCGGGCAGGCCAGGGTAGGGTTAAGGGGCAGGTAGGTGGCTTCCAGGTGGGGACGAGCGAGGACAAGGAGGTGGTTCGGTGTGGAACATGCAGGGCAGGGAGAGAGGAGAAAGGAGGAGAGGAGAGGCTCGGGCTAGGTTGGAGGAGCCTCGGGTAGGGTTTGTTAGGGTCGGGTAGGGGTAGCTCGGCCAAGAGAGAGAGGGAGGAGGGTCGGGTATAGCTAGGGTTAGATGGGGTGGTGGAACATAGGGTAGGGTTTAGGCTAGAACTAGGGTTCGAGGAGAGGGTGAGGTTTGTTAGATGGGAGGGGTAGCCTCGGGTTAGGTTAGAGGGGTGGATGGTAGATGGTGATAGGGGTAGGGAGAGGAATTAGGGTTTTTAGAGAGGAAATAAAGAAAGGGGTTTTAGGGTTAGGGATGGTGGCTATGGTAAAGAGAGAAAAAGAGAGAGGGAGAGGGAGATGGCTTAGGGTGGGTGGGTTGGTAGAGACTTATGGTGTTAGGGTTAATGCATATACCCACATGATCAAGCAAGAGATAGGGTTTAGGGTTTGTGATGATCTACAAGATCAAGAATGAGAGTTTTATTTTAAAAGAAAAGATATGGGTGAGATAATGGGGTGATGGAATGGATGGAGATGGGTGTAGGATTTTAGATGCTTGCATGCATCAAGCAAGATCAAGCATAAGAGGGGTGGAGAAAGAGATGGAAAAATGATCCACTCAAAAACAAATAAAACCAAAGGAGGACAAAAATAGAGATGGTTGCATGGCCCATGCATAAATATTAATGCTAGGTTTCATCTTGTGAAAACAAAATAAATGATCATGCCATTTGTGCCTATGCATTCCCAAATAGGGAATAAAGGCCAAGCAAAAGGAATTAGAATTAGATCCATCCCAACCCACATGAGCTAGAGTAAATGCCAAAATAAAATAAAAGCCCATGGGTAATTAGGGTGGTGGAATTATAAGGTGGTGACAAAGAAAGATGGTGGAATGGAATAAAAGATATGCCCCAACTCAACTTGGGCATTTAAACAATATATCAAGAACCAAACACAATATTAAGAGGCAAATATAACTAAAAATGCATATGAGATAAGAACCAAACCAAAAAGGGTTTTATATGATGCTCAAATGCAAGGTGGCATGATGACATGAGCATGATATAATTATGATGCAACAATTATATGTAGGAAGTAGCCATTATATTACTAGACCAAGTAGCATTACAATAGTTAGACAATTGGGATGCTACAGAACTACCAATAGAAATTGGTGAACCTTTAACCCTTGTTCAACCACTAGTTTTTAACTTAGAAATTGGTATGATGAGATCCTTGATAGCTTTAATGTCTTGATGCTCAAACTGTCCATTGCCGGGGACACAGCTAAGTACTTAGGTTTTACTCTCTCGAGAGGTGGTGCACTTTCCCCACAAGACTCGACATGCATCGTGACGAGATCTTTCAGAAGCCTTCCCTTTGACCAAATGGACGCGTTCCATTCTATCACCCCTACCACCTTCTGTCCATCTGGCTAAGTTGTTGCAACCTATATGATCAAAGCAGAGCCCATATTGCCATGTGGGTGCACTAGAAGCTTCTCAACACTTAACATCTCAAATCTCTTTGTTCTTGGGTGGCTTTCCACAAGTGAGATACACAAGGTGAACCATAGAAATGGTCCTTATGTAACCACTCAACACAAATCCATCCAAGCAATTACCATTCCACCCAGGTGTTTCATTCACTTAGTTGTTTTATTAATCAAAAACACAAGTCATAGGCTTAGAAATATTTCATAGCATGAATAACCATCCTTGTTTTCTACTAGCTAATCCAAACATGATAACATGGCAAGTTTCCTAACTTAGGATAATTCTACTAAGACATCATATAGGATTTCCCAAGGCATAGCTTATACTTAGAGAAATTCCATGCAAGTCCTACTCAAAATATTGCTAATGCATAGTTAAAATAATAGGACAAAATATATGAAGCACCACTTGCCTTTTTAGTAGAGAAACTATATTCACTCCTTGATCTTGCAATTGTCACACTCTTCAAAGTTCACTACAATTCAATCAAGCAAGCACATATTCAAACTAGCATTCAAACAATTCACCACATAAAATAATAAAACAAAGAAAAGCATGCAAGCATGCAAAAGGTTGTTTTATTTAAAAAGTGGTTTCTAATAAGGTTATAAACATTTCAAAACACCTACTGGTCATTTATAAAAGTGTCAAAACCATTTGAAATCAAGTTAGTAAAAATAGCCCTTTTAAATCATTTTTGTTTTGCTAGAAATGCTTTTATTCAAAGGAATAATTTCTAGTATTATCCAAATATCTTTTAAACCCAAATGTCAGAGGGTTCAAAAAAAAATCCTTTTGCAAAGGTTTTACTCAAAAATCATTTTTAAAACAATTTTTATATCCAAAATAGTCCTAATAATGTTTCTCCAAAACACCTAATTTTTTAGAAGAAAAATACTAAACTAAGGCCATATTTTCAAAGGTTTCATTTTTCTGAATCCATTGATATAAAGTTTGTAAATTTTGGACAAGCAGATCAAAAGTTATGATTTTTGCAAGTTTAAACCTTCAAAACCATTTTCTGGAATTTTAAACAGACAAAGCTGGCCACGCGTCATGTTCATATTGGCCAGTACCGATTCGGCAAGATCGTGCAACGTGGGCCGTCATATCTAATTTACATTGCACGACACAAATCAGTCAAAAAGGATTTTCCTAAATGATCTAACTCAACCACTGGATCTCCATCCAACGACCTTAAGCAAACCAACCATGATCTGGCGGCGCTAGCGATGGTGAGCGGCGCGTCAGGTGGTGGTGTCCTGGTGAATATAGGAAGCGAGGAAGAGAAAGGAGGGGCTCACCGGGTTCGCAGAGTCGCTGCGGTGCTCAAGGTGGCAGTAGCTAGAAAAGGGGCGCACAGACGTGACGGGAATTCATCGCCGGAGATGCTCCTGGTATCGGGCACGCACGATCGTCAACGGAGGTGAGCCTGTAGGTCACGCGAGAGTGATTGGCGAGCACCTAGAGATTCACAGGATATGGGCGAACAAGATGGTATGAGTCAGAGGACGAGGCGCGTATGGGGTCGAGTGCTAGGGCTCACCGGAGTTGCGGGGGTCGTTGCTGATGCACGGGTGAAGACGAAGCTGACGTTCTAGGGCACGCGCGAGCAAGTGGAGGCTGCAGGAAGATGCGCATGTCGATTGGGAGCAAGCTAGCGTGCACTAGGGGGTAGGGGGAGGGCCGAGCTCGCCGGAATTCGAGTTGGAGCTCGCCGGATACAGCGGTGGCGTGAGCAAAAATTCGTGCAGCCTAGGGGCTCTCTGGCAGCGGGGTCTGAGGGGAAAGAGAGAGGAGAGGGAGGGGAGTAAGTACGCATGGTCGCGGGGAGAGATTACTGCGCCATCAACGCGAATTTACGCGGATTGAAAACAGGCAGAAACGACCGGGGAGCGGGGCGAGGTCAGCGCGCAGGGAAGAAGGTGATGACGATGATGCCAACATGGCGTGGGTCCATGAGGTCAGCGTGATTGTGGGTCGAGGCCGCAGTGAGAAATGTTTCTAGGGGGGGAGGAGAGTGGCCCGGGCGGGCTGTAGCTGGGCCAGTGGGTTGGGCCAGGGGTTTGCTGGGGTCTGTTTCTATTTATTTTTCTTATTTCTTTTTATTTTTCTATTTCTATTTTTCTGTTTTTCATTTGATTCAAATGTTTTATTCATTTGTTTGAATTCAAATCTTTCAGAACTTTTTCAGTAGGTTTACACTATTTATTAGGGGAAATGATTCAGATCACCCGGACGATGGGGAGCTGCCATCGTCGTGCTTTCCCGTGCTGACACGTGTCCATTTGCTACAAAACATCCTGCGTTTGCTACATATGTCCCTGCTTTTGCTTCCGAAGCAAAAAAAACTGTTCGTTTCAGAAATAGAACGTCTCGCCGAAGACCTCACCGGCGAAGTCTCCGGCGATGTATCCGCTGAATTCAGTTTTTTGCTACATTAGAAGAACCTTTTAGCTACAATCGTCTTGTGGTTTTTCTACAACAGTGCCAAGTATTTGCTACAAGGTCTCGGGTGAGAGTCACCGGCGAATTTTTTCCGACGATGTATTCGGCGAAGTCGGTTTTACTGCATTAGCACATTTTTTTTGCTGCATGGTCTCCGGCGAGGTCTCCGGCGAGACGTTCTATTTCTGAAACGAACCGTTTTTTGCTTCGGAAGCAAAAGTAGGAACATACGTAGCAAAAGCGAGCCGTTTTGCAGCAAAAACGGGATTTGAACCGTTTTTAGTGGACACATGGCAACAGCTGGAGCAGGACGATGGGGGTCTCCGATCGTCCGGGGGACGCGTAGGGCTATTCATTTATTAGTGTGTTTTAAAAGTCCATTTTAGAATATTTCAAATATTTCTTTTTATGATTTAATATTTATTTAAGTTAGGCATTTTGTCCTTATTTAAATAAAATTTGAATATGGTTCCAATCCATATAATTTTTATTTAAATAATCTTTATTCCTGTATTTTATTTAGTAAACTTTTATTCCATTTGCTTATGGATTTAATTCAAGGTTTAGCTTTTATTTTAAATAATTTCATATTTATTTATTCTTTCTTTACCTTATAAAATCCATATATTTTTATTTATAGTACCAAAATTGGTGAATATAATTTGTATAATTTTATTTATTATTTGTTTATCCTTTTAAATCCTTTTAGGATTGTTTTCTCACAATTTGGTGTTGATTGTTAGTTATGATCTTTATTAGTCTTGGAATTTATTTTCTTTTATCTTATTAAATTCAGAAGTTTTTATCCATGGCTCCAAATTAAGTGAAACCAATTTCCATGGTTTTATATTATTTTTGTTTACCATTTTTGATCATTTATAAATGTTTGTTGCTGAATTTTTATATGGATCAAAGCCATAGTCTTTGGGTGATCTTGGAAATGATTTCTCTCGTTAGGGTTTAAGGTTTTGGTTTAAATTTTCCAAGTGTTTAAATTCAAGATACATTCCATTTATGAACGCATTTGATTCTTTGAATATTTTTTGTTGCTTTCTTATTCAAATTTTGTTCAAGTAGGTTTTGATGTTTCCATTTAAAAGCAAAAAGTTTCTTTTCACCCAAAATTTCAACAATTGTTTCTTTTGTTTATTTATTTTTCACATTTCAAAATTTGGAAAATTTTGGGATGTGACAGTGTCCTCCGGCGACGCGAGCTGCCAATGCAGATGCATGAGATTTTGATACAACGTGTGATGTCGCTGCTATGTTGTCACCATCGCAGCCTCCAGCACCTCGTCGATGTAATCCTTAGCCTCCGCCTGAGGAGGTTCGATCTCATCAATGCCCATTGTTATGGACTTGGATTTAGAGAAGATGGGGATGCTGGAAGTCGCGGAACGGATAACAGGCAAGCAACATGGGACATGCGGTTTACCCAGGTTCAGGCCCACAGAGGGAAAACCCTACTCCTGCTTGTCTGCTCTTGATTACGGTGAAACCGAAAGTTACAGGGGTGCACAAATGCAATCTGGCATGGAGGTGTGTATGAGGTGAGTTCAAGATCCTTCTCGTCGTACCCTCCTGACCTTTATATAGATAGGCCAGGTCCTGGGTGAGGTTGAGTCGGTTACAAATTAGGGTTGATACCCTTTGAAATTCTATCTAAGCTAGACTTGTTCTCCAAGGAGTCAAAATCACCACGAGCTTCGGCCACCCGAATTCTTCCTGGGCTGCAAATTCTCCCGTGGGCGTTCCTTGAGCTGGACCAGGTATACCGGCGTCATGCACCCGTAGGGTATATCCATGTCAGTAGCCCCCGATTGTGCATTCGAAACATAGATTCGGATGGAGACTCTTCATTCTTTCGGGTCCTATGTAGTTGATCCTGTTTTACAAGGAGAAATGTTCAATTCATAGGGATTGTTGATGCGTGTGCCTAGCTCACCCGACAGATCAGGGCCAGTTAACCGTCATAGGACAAAACAACACGATCTTCATCGAACTCGAGTCCCCGGACTCGAATTCGGAACAATTGCTGGTGTGATTCGACTTAAGCCGTTTTGTGGTCTTATAGGAGTCGAATCCCAGTATTTTTTTCAAGTGATGCACCCAACACGTCCATCAGGATTTTCATCGTGCCTATTGACACGGATTTTTACTAGCAAAGCGCAGTCGGGTGCATTGCCAGGCCATCAGATGATATCTGCAGGACTTATCTTTGTGTCGTAGACACATCATCCTAAATTTTGTCACCGTGGAGGTGTTTCGGGTGGCCAAGGAGATTGCTTCTCACTTAACGTTAGATTTGGGCAAGGTTGACGAAAGTTATTTTGTCATATTTGATCCAAAGGATTTCAGTCGAATGATTCATAGGGTGCGCGACCAACACTCCCTATGTGACTAGCCCCCTAGTGTCTGTTCGAGTCGTAGACTCCAGCAGAGACTTTAGTTTAGTCGTTTTCATCTTTAATCCGAAGGACACATTTTTTTGAGTGCGCGACCAGCGCTCCCTATGGGAGTAGCCCCCGAGTCCGTAGTGGAGTCACAAACTCGACGTAGGACTCGAAGATAATTTTAAGGTGATGTTACCTTAGCAATTTATCATGTGCGCGGCCAGCGCTCCTGATAGGAGTAGCCCCAGAGTAGTTTCTCGAATCATAGATTGAAGTAAGTACTTGAATAATCAGCCGAAATCTTCGAGCCGTTGCTGGCTTTTCCTTGATGATGTCAGTGCTGACGATTGATGATCTCAACCGTCTGCGGCAGCAGAGATGATGCGACGAGACGATCGTGGGTCCCACTTCCTGACTTGACATTGAATAGTCATGCGTAGACATGGCGAAAATTACGGTGTCCCCTCGGTTTCTGTGCATAGTGGACGGCGTGCTGGTGATGGTTCGGTGTAGTGCTGACACGTGTATGGTGAGATTTGAGTGGCATACTAGGGCTTCTCAATCGACGGCTCGTGTACATCGTCTTAGTCCTTTTATACCGCAGGGAAACCGTGATTTATTTTTACCCTTCATCGTTTTCTCATCTCCATTGCCTCCATTTTCGCGAGCTTTTCTGCCCTCCGTTGCGCACTATACATTCTCCACACCTTTCCTTCCTCGCTCTTGCGCTCACACCACCGCAATCGCCGCTTCAAGATGGGCAAGTTGAAAAAGACGACAACTGCTGGAGCTAGATCGAGCGCAGCTGGCGCCGGCAAGAAGGTCACCGCTACGGCCCGCGCCACTAACAGCGGATGGAAGCGCACGGATATGCGCGAGGTGGATCTGCGCAAGCTGTGCGATGCTGGGTTGATCTCGAAGGACAAGGAGGATGCCATCCTCCCCGGCCAAGAGGTAATTACTCGCCCACCCGAAGGGTTTCGGGTGATGTTTTATGCCTTCGTTCTCCGAGGCCTTTCTTTGCCCGTCCACGAATTTCTTCGTGGACTCCTTTTTTCTATGAGATTCAGTTGCATCATCTATCTCCTAACTCTCTTCTTCATATTGCTTGTTTCATCACTCTTTGCGAGTGCTGGATCGGTATCGAGCCGCACGTTGGCCTCTTTCGAAAACTCTATTCCGTGAAGAGGCAGTCTGGCACCAGCGGTGTTTATCCGCTCGGCGGCTGCATCATTTCCATTCGCTCTTCTATCCAATTATTCTCCTTCTCCATTTGCGAGTCCGTCCAATACTGGCGGCAAAAGTGGTTCTATATCCGCGACGTCAAGTTGGGCTCACTCCAATACTGGCGGCACTTTGTTCTCACTCCTTTTGACTCCACCTAGAAGATCACCCCGAAGAGGTCGTGGAAGAACGACGTCTTAGAGGGTGAAATGATGGAGGTGGAGAAGATCTACTAGTGCATGGAGGCACTCCATCTGGTGGCCGTCAAGGAGGTCAACGGTGTCGACATCATCCGCACCTTCCTCAAGCATCGGGTGTAGCCGCTCCAAGCGAGGGTGCACCCGATGTTTCTTTATGCTAGCCGCAGCGATCCGACGAGGGTTTCACCTGAGGAGTTGTCTTTGGGTGACCTTGATAGAGTTCTTCAGCCCCTGCTGAAGTCCAAGGCCGACGAGGACCTTCCGGGTAAATCCTTGACCTCCCCGTTAAGTGCAAAAAAGGATATTCCGTAGGTGAAAACTTGTAGTTTGCGCGTTGCGCTTTTTCGAGTACCTTGCTGTTTGTTAGTGTTACTTATCCTGTTTTCTTTTGTCTTCTGTTTGTAGGGCCTTAAGGTAGTGGGGATGACGCCCCCTTTACCTGAGAATTTCCCGGTTTCACCGAATAATGAAGTTGTGGATTCTGAATCCGAGCTTCCTCTGGCGCAATATTCTACCACGGAAGCCCCCGAGCAGTGCGAAGGGCAGACCCGAAAGCGCTTCCAGAGTGAATCTTCGCATGGGGAGACACCACCAACTCCAAGGGGTCCGTCCTTCCTCGAGCAGCATGGCAAGGATGAAGGTGCATCTTCTATGCCTTTCCCTGCCGTGCCCATTCGGGCGGTGGCTCCGCATCCGCCGGCCAAGAAGAAGTAGAAGGAGAAGGCAACTCATGTCTTCAATTTGTCGGACATTGAACCGTAAGCCATTTTCCTTGAGTCTGGTTACCATGTTCATGTTCATAGTTGTAGCTTGTTGCTGATCTGATAAGTGCTAGTAGAAATCCTTCGGAGGAGTCCCTCAACAAGGACACCGAAGAAGTCATTACAAAATCGAAGCCGGCAGCCTCTCTTCCCCAGGTGGTGGCCAACTCCGAGGAAGATGACTCGAGCTCCGCTAGGCGAGAAGCTCGTGCACTTGTAACTCGGAAGGCATCATATAAACCTTCGGAGTCCACACCTGAGCATGTAAGTGTTGCCCTTTTACTCAGTGGGGGAGCCCCCGAGTCCTTTTATATGACCTGTTGGTATTTTTCTCTTTGCGGGGGGGGGGGGAGCCTTTTATTCATCGGGTTTGTTTCCTTCTTTGTAGCCTTTTGTCTGCAGTGCCAATTCACTTATCCAGCAGCATCCAGCATTAGAGGATGAGTTGAAGCAGCTCCGAGGTACATGATTCTCTTCTTATCTTCGTCTTCAAGTGCATCAACTTTTCCTTGTACTCACCCGATGTTTATTCATGCAGATGAGAACAATGCTGCTCTTCGTAGGCTGACCTCTCTCGAAAAGAGCCTCGGCCAAGCGTAGAAAAAGGTAACGGATGCTGCGGAGGCCATGTAGCGCCAGAAAAAGGAGGCCGAAGATCGCGAGCAGCAGCTCGCCGCCGCTGGAGCCACTCGGGAGAAGGCTATGGCTGACAAGCTCATGGCTGCTGCCAAGGCTATCTCTGGTAAGTTGCTATTGTATCCTTTGGGTGTTCTGTTTTTTTGAGTGTGTTGTATCCTTTCTCAGTCGAGTGTTCTCTTACTCTTCTTGTCAGGTGCTTGTGGCATCACGTTTGATTGTGGTGCACTGGAGCACAGAGATGTTTTGGCCGATGTTGCTGCTGCGATCGAGGATCGCTGTTACACTATCGTTGGCTCCCTGGAGAAGGCAAAGAAGGTGCTCACGCGCTTCTACAAGGAGGTTATCCCCAAGGGTGTTGCCCTCAACGACATTGACTCCCTTGCGGATTCTCTGCCGGAGGATGCTCCAGCGGAGTACAAACGCAAGCAGAAGGGCATCGGTGCTTCCATGGGGCTAGCCATGGCGATGGCGTCCGGAGCCGAGCTGGACCTGTCCCAAGTTACGTCTAGGATGCCAATGGCGGAGGATGGCTCCGAGGTAGCTTTCTCCCTTTTTGCTTCTTGCTGTAAGCATTACGGGCCTAAGCTCATCGACCTCCTGGCCGATTATGCAGCGAAGCAGCATGAAGAAGCCAAGAGCAGGCACTCTGGTTCTGAGGCTGCTCGAGGTGCTGGTGCTTAGGCCTTTGCATTGTAGCTAGTGTGGCTTTTACTTTTGCTCTCTTTTGTAACAACTGGTGGATGAACAAGTCCCACTTTTCCACGAGGTAGCTTTATTTATGTATATAAGTCTTCCTTTTAACTGCTGTCAAAAGTGTTTGTGACATTTATATCTGCCTATTTACCCTTAGGGTACTTCGGGTGTGTTTCCAGTGGGTACTCTTCCTGCGCCTGGTCCTCACCCTTCTTTGGATGAGGTGTCGTAGTTGACTTTTCTGCGTGATCACGTCCGTAGTCTAGACAAAGACATCCTCAGCATCCTAGGTCATGCAGATGTGTGGAAGTCGAAGGCTCAGCGAGCCACTGCCAAGGAGGAGTTCTTGCTTGTGGAATTTCGGCAGATGGGTGATCAACTCCAAGTGAGTCCTCGTGAACCGATGCTCTTTCGATTGCGCCTTGTTTTTATGTTGGCTCACCCGATACTTGTGCAGTTGTGAATCTCATTCCGAAGGAAGAGAGGGAGCGCGTCGCAATTCAGATGAATGGCCCAACGCAGAAACAGCTGGCGGCCGGTGGCCTCTTTTGGATGGACCGCGATCGTCCTTGCGACGGTGCAAGATCGTGTTCACTATGTTCTTCGGGTGCTAAAGCAGGCGAGAACATCACTTGCGGACGTTGGGTCCGTTATGTTTCCTTTAGACGCTGCACCTTCAATCTTTTTGGGTCTTCTAGGAAAAATTTGGAATGCAGGCCACGTCAAGGAGTTGGTGCGTCATCAACTTATTGCTGGCATCATTGCTGGCGTCAAGGAGTTGGTCTTCTAGGAAAATTTTGGAATGCAGGGCACCTTCAATCTCTTGTTCGACTGCATCATCGCGATGTGAATCTTGCGGAGATAGCGGCTAGACCACCTCCTCCTCCAGATGGCAAAGTGTGGAATATGCGCCCTCATTACGCGGCCGTGGCGCAGTATGCCGAAGATATTGTGGATCTATTTGAGGATCGGATGAACGTGCTGCTGCAGCGAGGTTAAGTCCTATAAAGGAAAAAATGATAAAATGTAAATTCTATATTTGTTCGAGTGGGCTTTTAAATGCCCTTTATAAAGTTTGTATGTGTTGGCACGTGGTTCGTTAGCTTGACGTGGTCAGCTACTCAGGTTGTATGCATTATTGTCAGTCGACGAAGTCATAAGGTGAGGCGCAGCCCCGGGCGTGTTTAGCGATAAGTAATGCAAGGAGAACAAGATGCCTGAGCTAAGGAACTTAGCTTTTATTCATTGTAAGCGAGGAGGTACATTGTTCGGCTGATTAGCCTTGGATGAATAGCCTTATTGAAAGTAAAGGGTAACTAGGGGTAAAAGCGTTGCAGCTGTGCGACATTCCAGGGGTTGGTGTATTCGACTCCTGATGCGACGTCCATGAGGTGGTAGGCGCCACCTGGCATGACTTCGGTGACGACGTAGGGCCCTTCCCAGGGTGAATCGAGCTTCTTGTGCCTTTCTTGCATGATTCGTAGGATGAGGTCTCCTTCGACGAAGGATCTTGGACACAGCCGACTGGTGTGGTAGTTGCGGAGACTCTGTTGGTACACCGCTGAGCGGGCCGCAGCGATGTCGCGTGCCTCGTCGAGTGTGTCGATGGCTTCTTCGAGTGTGGCAAATGATTCAGCCTCGCTGTAAGCGACAACCCGTGGGGCCTTGTGGCGTACCTCAGCAGGTAGCACAGGCTCCACAGGATGGAGGGGAGCTCTTCTTCCTAGGTTCCCGCAAGCCTTTCGAGTGGGCATTGTAGGCGCTTCTTGATGCCATTGCCTATGAGGCCGTTGGCCTTTACGACCTGCTCGTTGGTCTGCGGGTGTGCCACGGAGGCATATGATATGGCGATGCCGAGGTTCCCGATGAAGTCTTGGAATTTCAATGACATGAAGTTCGAGCTGTTGTCCGTTATGATGCTATGGGGCACGCCAAACCTGTAGACAATGGACTCGAAAAACTTGACGGCAGTTTTTCCGCTTTGGTTGGTGACGGGCATGGCCTCGATCCACTTGGAGAATTTTTCGACTGTCACCAGGAGGAAGACATGGCCTCCTGGCGAGGACTTTGGCAGTTTGCCGATCATGTCGAGGCCCCACTAGGCAAAGGGCTAGGCCAGTGGTATAAGCCCTAGCTCGGATCCTGACGCGTGTGGCTTGTCCGCGTGCCTCTGGCAGGCGTTGCACCTCTGGACTATGTCCTTGTCGTCGTTCATTGCGGTTGTCCAGTAGAACCCAGCTCGTAGAGCTTTGGCGACCAGGGCGGGACTGCCTGCGTGATGACGGCAGATACCCTCATGGATGTCTTGGAGGATGCTTTTGCCGTCACTGATGGTGACACATCGTTGGAGCACACCCAAAATGCTGCGCTTGTACAACTCGCCATTGATGATGGTGAAGGCTTTTGATCGACGAGATATGCGGCGGGCATCTATCGGGTCATCAGGCAGTTGGTTGTTTATCAGGTACCAAAGGTACAGTTGAGTCCATGTTTCTTCGATCGCCATTACCTGCATCAGGCTGACCAACTCGATCTCCATATCGAGCTTTTTGGGTCCGGCTTAGCCTTCGGGTGGCGCAGCCCCCGAGTGCTCTGCTTCTTCGGCTGAGCCTTTTGGGAATTTCTCTTGATAGAGGGTACACATATTTGTTCGAGGAACACTCCTGGTGGCACCCGTGCATAGGTGAAGCCAATGTTGGCGAGCCTATCAGCCTCTTCGTTACTTTCCCTTCCGACGTGCTGAAGCTCGCAACCGTCGAAGTCCCCTACGCGTGAGTTATAGAGCGCGCGGTACGCGATCATGTTGGCGCTATGGGCGTCACACTCGTTCATCGTCTGCTGCACGACAAGGTTTGAGTCACCGTAGATGACGAGGCATGTTGCACCGCACACCTTGTCCATTCCCATGCCATGGATGAGGGCTTCGTATTAGGCCTCGTTGTTGGAGGCGTGGAATTTCATTCGAAGGACATATTTCATCTTGTCGCCCTGAGGGGACATCAGTATGACACCAGCCCCTGCTCCAGCCTCGCGCTTGGAGCCATCGAAGTGCATCATCCAGGACTGCGACATGTCCAGAGTGTCCGGCAGCTGGAGCTCCATCCAGTGGACGAGAAAGTCAGGGAGGACCTGGGACTTGATGGCGGTGTGCCGCTCGTAGATTATGTCTCGAGGAGACAACTCTATGCCCCATAAGGCTACGCTCCCCGTGGCTTCGGGGTTGTTCAGGATGTTCGACAGTGGGGCATCATTGACGGCCATGATCTGGTGCTCCTGGAAGTAGTGGCTCAGCCGACGCGCCGTCATGAATACGCCGTAGGCGAGCTTCTGGTAATGGGGATACCGCTGCTTTGTCGGAGTATGTACCTTGCTGAGGTAGTAGATTGGGCATTGAACCCCATGAGTCTTGCCATCTTTGGGTCGTTCGACCACAAGTGCGCTGCTGACCACGTGATTTGTGGATGCTATGTATAGCAGCAAAGGCTCCCGCTCCTTCGGCGTGACCAGGACAGGTGAGGTGGAGAGTAGCCGCTTGAGTTCCTCGAACGCACCATCTGCTTCGGGTGTCCACTCGAATTTATCCGTCTTGCGCAGCAGCTGATAAAAGGAGAGGGACTTCTCACCCATTTGACTGATGAATCTGCCGAGTCCCGCATTTTCTGCAGCAGCTGCTCCAGGGCTGAGTTGCCGTCAAGCTGCTTGTTGTTGGCGTTTTCCAGCGTGGCCTTGACGAGCAGCAGCTCCGTGTTGAGGGCCTCGATGTTGGTACCGAGGTTCTTGCTGGCAGCCCAAGCCTCAAGCAGGCCATCGGCAATGGGGGCTAGCGCCTTGCCCACCACCCACAGTGCTGTATTGAGGGCCACGTTCATCCTCACACACAAGGAGGATGCTACATGCAGGAAATTAATGGACAAAAATTACTAAATGCAGACTCTGATCTAACAAAAGCCATAATATATACAAGGGTATATATAGTGTAGTGCACGTGATAAGCTACCTCATACCAACAAACGAAATAAACATAGAAGGTATATATGCTTACATGAGGGGACTCGAACTCAACGGATGTGGGAGAGCTTTGATCTCGCGGAAATTCAGAGATTTGAGAAAGAAAACAGACCTAGTCTGTTTTTGCGGAAATTCGCGGAACTCAACGAATGTCGGTTGGAATCATCGACTTATCTGCTTTGCTTTGCTTATGAACTAAGGTTGCCTCTACTTCACTAGCAAGCCAACCAAATTCATAGGATTCGCAAATTGTGGAGGTGTTGATGCGTAGGAGGGAATATATAGAGATAGAGAGGGAGATTCGTCGGAGGAGGGAAAGGCCCATCACCTACAGCGCGACATTAAAATGGAGACTTGACTTCATATCTCTACTGCTCGCTATTCATTATTGCTCTAAGCAAACATCACCAGTGGCCAGTTGGGAAAGACACAGAAGGAAATTAATGTCGGCCTCAAAACACTGATATGAAAACGACCACATCACGCGCCGGAGTTTGGAGTCTCCCCTTGGTGGAAGCAGTGATATTGTTCCTGTGGACCGCACCAAATATGGCAAAAGAAAGTATTTCTTATGGTCAATATTAGTTGTCACTGATTTAGTATATACACTAGGGAAAAATTCCCACTGCCGTCGACCCAGCTCTTTGCCGTGTGCCAAAAGGCCATCTTTGCCGTGTATAAACCAAGAGGAACACGACAAAGAACAGGTGCAGGGCAAACTGTAGAAAAAGAACACGACAAAGAAATAAACACGGCAATGGACAGACGAGAACACACGGCAAAGAAAATCATCACGGCAAAGTCATTGAAGACACACGGAAAAGATACAATCACGGCAAAGATACAATGTTTTTCAATAATCTTTTAAGAGAATAGTAAAATAAATATAAAACTTTTGAACATGATTTTAGAAGTACTATTGTTAAAACATTCAATAGACTTGCTTTACAACAAATAGACATTTGATCTGCCATCACGCTTGCAAACCATATGCTGTGAGGTAGCACGCAGCTGAGCATGAACTCGGTACTAACATATACTCCAAACTTTGCTAAGGAGCAAGATTGCAGTGTACTGCTATTTGTCCTGCGGTGCCACCAACAAGCAAGTCTGATGTGCTTTTTTATAGCCAAACCTCTTATAATAAATCTTTATAGACCTAATTTTTTTCAGGTTGTGACAGCCTGCAAGCCCATGTGAGTATCACAGATAGCTCTAAATAGCCTAGTCCAAATGGTAACATGCACGGCTCAGCTGGAGTAGTTATAGCACTCGGTAAAGACTAGTACTCTCAAGTGGGTGTGCAGCTGGATCTGTCCATTGAACTTTGTCATTTGGTAGTTCATCTTTCCATCGCCGTTACTAACTGTTAGCTCGTTGGCATCTTGATAAATGTGAGATCTCTCAACATCTACGAAATTATTGGCCAGACTATACTACTATCATGTCAAGTCAAGTCTTTGTTTCACATTCTGGTTGTTCAAATGTAGGTCTAGTATCCAGGTAAATATGAAGATATTACATGTATGTTACTAGTAAATCGACCGAGTAAACTAGCATCATCAGATACTTAAGAAAATACCATTTTTGAGATAAAAGGCTTTCGTCCGACTTTAAATTAACATAGCCCACAAAGGTCTAGATTACAATACCATGCCGTGACGCAACAAACAGAAGAAAGACACCCGAAAAAGAAAGAACGGTCTAGAACTACAAGCTAAACTAAAGGCTTGAGATTCATAGTTTGAGCTCCTTGCCTCATGTCAACAACTAATAGGGAACGAAGAGATCGTTCGGTGCGCTCAATGCCACTTGTGTTGCTCTTGTCAAAGAACTCCTTGATTCTCACCCAATATGTACCACTTGATTGATCGGTGCCAACGGTAGGATCCATACCAATGGCACACCATGCTTGGATAGTAGTATGTCTTATTCCCTGGCGTAGTATGTCCTCATCCACTTCATATGTATCTTGATGAGACATTTAGTCATGTGATTACATTCATGGTAGATATAAAGGTCTCGTCATCGACACTACATTGTGCCAACAAGACAACACTTGAATTTCTATTCCTTACATGCAAATCCCCCCAAAAAAGAGGAAACTTGCCTTGTGGGCGTTTGGTCAAATACGTTGCGCCCTAGCGCTGGCGCTTGCTGCGGTGGAGATGGCGCTGGCTGGAATTGGCTTCCGGGCAGTGGTGGATGGAATCGGCTGGGCGCCCGTGTCGCGCACGATGCCCCGCCGGTCTTCCCTTTCTTTTCGCTGGCGACCACCGGTCTCTTGTGGGCGGCGTTCCTAACCTTAGTGGGCTCATGCGATGGGTAGGAGCCGCGGTCGTTCAATGGCCATGGCGACGCGAACATGTTGCAAGCGGCGACGAAGCCGATGGTAGATATAGAAGTTTCATCATCGACACTTCATTGTGCCAACAAGATAAGAGCATCTCTAACCCATCCCCTTTCCTTAAATTTAGCGCCCCGGAACCGATCTCTCCAAAAAGTTTAGAGGAGTAAAATTTTGTTTTTTGCAAATCAAAACTTTTGAACAAAACTATTACTATTACAAACTGAAATAAGTGTAATAACTCAAATTATTCATTATTAAAAACCCAAATAAATGTAATAAATCCAATAGTTGAATATTATAAATTAAATTGAATGTAATAAATCGAATCTTTTGCAACCAAATCAATGAAAACAAACACAACTAATTCGGCCAAGTACCTTTTGTGCGGCGGAGGGTTAGGTCGTGGCTGGAGCAGTTGCACCAGCCAGAAGGGGACTCGACGACCGGGTGGGCTATAGGAAGGACGGCAAGGTCGTTGCCGACAAACGCCCTCCTGGCGGCTGCGCGACGATCGGACGACCACGAACCAACACCTCCGTTGCCGGGAGAAGTTCGTCGGAATCCGGCCATGGACCTCGAGCATGACCACCAACTCGATGCCCGTGGTCTCTCTACACCGCCTCCTTCCCCCTCCCAAGGCTCTTCTCGATCGAAATCGACCTCGCCATGGCTGGAGACGAGCATTCTGTCGGTTCCGACCGGAGGCGGGATCCACCTTGATGCGGCGGCTCTAGGGGCGTTTCAGGCGACGGCGAGCAGCCACGATAGGGGATGATGGGGGAAATGGGTTTGCGGTACTTTGGGAAGGCGGTGGAGGGAAAACGGTGGCCGGCGGGGGAAACACCGGCAATAATGGTGCGGCGGGGCGGCAGGGCAGTGGCGAGGGGGTGGAGAAGAAAAAAATATGGGAATCATGGCCTCTGGCGCGTATATTTGTGAGTCGCCGAGGTCGATTCCTAAAATTTATTCTCCTTTAAAGCCGTTTGGGGATTGGTTAGAGTCGTCTCTAGCCGTTAGAGGAGAAAATATACTCCTCTAACGGCCAAAATGGGATGGGTTAGAGATGCTCTAACACTTCAATTTCTATTCGTTACATGCAAATCCCCCCAAAAAAGAGGAAACTCACCTTGCGGGCAATTGGTCGAACACATTGCACGCTGGCGCTGGCGGGAATTGTCTTCCGGGCGGTCGTGGATGGAACTGGTCGGGCACCCGTGTCACGCATAATATCCTACCGGTCTTCCCTTTCTTTGCACCGGTGCCCACCGCAGCCGCCGATCTCTTGTGGGAAGTGTTCCTAACCTTAGTGGGCAGAGGCGGTGGGTACGTGTTGCGGTCGTTCTGTGGTTGTGGCGGCGCGAACAGGTTGCGAGTGGCAGCAGCAGCGACGCCAACGACTGGGTTGACGGCGCCGATGCTAGGGTTTGTGAGCGGTGGCAGAAATCGTCCCGCAGTGGCACTAGGGTCGGTGGAGTAGGGAGGGGTCGAAGGAGAGCCGGTGTATCCATCCATGGCCAGCTTCGGCACGAGTCGAGAGCGGCGGTGACGCGCAGATTTTTCCGGGTGGTAGTTGGCATTTTGCGTGCGTAGTTGAGTTTTGCCGCGCTGTAGACTACGAGCACCACATATGCGGCGTGCGCTAGCACAGTTAAAATTTTTACCCCGCTTGCTAGTTTATAGGGCTCGCTGGAGAGCTAGTTTTGGCTAGCCTGGCGGTTTTCCAGCACGGGTGCTTTTTAGCGCGTCTGTTGGAGAAACTTTTGCATACGATGTCGAAAAAATGTTTAATATATCAAAATGACGAGCATGAAATTTCGCATCCGCTCGCAACGTTTAGAGATTATTTAGATTCTCTCGAAATTTCGCATCTGCTCCCAAGGATAAAAAGTTACGGCAAAAAGAAGATCTACAAGAAGGAGTTTGTCTCAAGGTGGAGTTTGTTATATGTTGATCCAAATTTTACAAAGTATAGGCCAACTTCTGACGAGTGGAGCGAGGCCCGTCGCCGGAGGCTTGGGTACGGTACGAATCGTTAAAGACCTAGGTTTCCACTGATATATAAACCCATTGTAAGCCGCCGGTTGGGATGAGTTGCATCTGTGAGATTCCCGACATTTGTAAACACTCCCCGATATAGTGAAGTTTTGCTGGCTGGCGCCCGTGGTTTTTTCTCACTTTGTTGGAGAGGTTTTTCTATGTTAAATATGTATCCTCTTGCTGTGATTTCGTTTTCGTTCTTCGTTATCTTCTTGTCGCAATTGTAACGAGTGGTATCAGAGCCCCCAGTTCTAATCTAGGGTTTGCGACATGTCGTCATTGAAGTTCGATCTACCACAGCTGGACTACACCACAAGATTCTCCTTATGGCAGGTGAAGATGTGGGCGATCTCGCCCAAACTTCTGATATAGATGAAGCGCTGGATGGATTCGGTGAAAAGGATGCTAAGACCTGGTCCGCCGAAGAGAAGCGGAAGGACTGTAAGGCTTTGTCTTTGATTCAACTTCATCTGTCCAATAATATTTTGCAGGAAGTACCAGAGATGAAATCTGCTGCTGCCCTGTGGGAAAAAACTGTAAACGATCTATGTGTCAAAGGATCTAACCAGTAAGATGAACGTGAAGATGAAGTTGTTCTCGCATAGGCTGCAAGAAGGTGGATCGATAATGAATCACATATCTATTTTTAAAGAGATTGTTTCAGACTTGTAGTCTATGGAGATAAAATATGATGATGAGGATTTAGCTCTTCTACTCTTATGCTCGTTGCCTAGTTCCTATACACATTTTCGTGATACAATATTGTTGAGACGCGATGAACTAACCTTTGCCGAAGTACATGGCGCGCTCAAACAGAGGGAAAATATGAAAACTATGGTAGGGTCAGATGGGACGTCCTCCAAGACTGAGGCTCTGCAGGTTCGTGGCAGGACCGAACAGAGGAATAACAACTATGGCAACAGAGATAAGAGCAAGGACGGCAGAGGTCGTTCAAAGTCCAAGGGAAAGGACAAATTCTGCAGGTATTGTAGGTAAACTAATCATGTTATTGATGATTGTTGGAAGTTGCACAATAAGGAGAAAAGGAACGGAACTTACCAATCAGAAGATAAGTATGAAGGTTTTGGTAAGGCTGCTGTTGGTTCTGATGGTGAATGCTTAGCTATTTTTGCTTCTTGTGCTTCTCGTGATGATGAATGGATACTTGATACTGCATGTTCTTTTTATATTTGCTATAACAAAGATTGGTCCAGTTCATATGAGTGTGTGCAGACTGGAGATTTTGTGCGTTTGGGAAATGACAACCCATGCCATATTGTTGGTGTTGGATCTGTTAAGATCAGGACACGTGATGGCGTGACACGCACATTGAGTGAGGTGAAGCACATACCAAGCATGGCCAGAAATTTGATCTCCCTAAGTACCATGGTCGTTGATGGATACAAGTATGCCGGTGGGCATCGAGTTCTGAAGGTATCAAAAGGTTCTCTTATTCACATGATAGGTGATATAAATTCTGCTAAATTATATGTTCTTAGAGGTAGCACTTTGCCTGGTATTGTTGCTGCTGTTACTTCTAATAATTCTGATGATTGTGGTAAAACACATCTATGGCATATGAGTCTTGGGCATATGAGCGAACAAGGTATGGCAGAGTTGGTCAAGAGAGAGCTGATTGATGGTTGCAACTTGAGTAAGTTTGAGTTCTGTAAACACTACATCATTGGTAAGCATAAAAGAGTTAAATTCATTGCTTCCGTTCATACCACCAAAGGCATATTAGATTATGTGCATGCTGATGTATGGGGTCCGTCCCGTAAGACTTCTATTAGTGGTGCTAATTACATGCTTACTATTATTTATGATTACTCAAGAAAAGTGTGGCCTTATTTTATGAAGCATAAATCTGATGTTTTTGATGCTTTTAAGAAGTGGAAAGTTATGGTTGAAAAGCAAACTAAGAAGAAGGTAAAGGTACTACGTACTGACAATGGTATGGAATTCTGTTCTAATGAGTTTGAGGAGTTTTGCAGTGACGATGGCATGATCAGGCATCACACCATCCCATATACTCCTCAGCATAATGGCGTAGTAAAGCGCATGAACATAACCATCATCTCGAGGGCTCGTTGTATGTTGTCTAATGCAGGTATGCATAGGCGTTTCTGGGCTAAAGCAGCCAACATAGCGTGTTATTTCATCAACAGGTCACCTTCTATTCCACTTGAGAAGAAAACTCCCATTGAGGTATGGTCAGGTTCGCCTGCTGATTATTCACAGTTGAGAGTTTTTGGCTGCACTGCATATGCTCATGTTGATAATGGAAATTTAGATCCCAGGACTGTTAAGTGCATATTCCTTGGTTATGGTTCAGGAGTTAAAGCATATAAACTATGGAATTCTGAAACTAAAAAGATTTTGCTAAGTAGAAACGTTGTTTTCAATGAGTCCGTTATGTATCATGATAGCTTGACATCAGATACCTCTCCTGTTGCTATTGGAGAGGAAGGAGTTAGTGTGTAGGTGGAGAACCTGCAGAAAACTATTGATAATGATGCTATCATTGAAGATAGACATGAGGAAAATATTGATGATATTGTTGTTCAGCACTCACCTACTATTTTGCAGAGGCCACATGAGTCAATTGCTGCTGATAGACCGAGGCATAACTGTGGTCCTCGTCCTCGTTTAATTGAAGAATGTAATCTTGTTCATTATGCTTTGAGTTGTGCTGAACAGGTGGAGAACGATTCTGAACCTGCTAACATATAATGAAGCCATTGTATCCGTTGACCGCGAGAAGTGGGTTTCTTCTATGCAAGAAGAGATGCAATTGCTTGAGAAAAATGGCACATGGGATATTGTGCGCTTTCCTAAACAAAAGAAGACGGTCCGCTGCAAATGGATCTTCAAGAAAAAGGAAGGTTTGTCTTCCAAAGAGCCTACAAAGTACAAGGCAAGGTTAGTAGCAAAAGGGTTCAGCCAGATTCCAGGTATTGATTACAATGATGTGTTATCCCCAGTTGTGAAGCATAGTTCCATTCATACTTTCTTTAGTATTATGTCTATGCGTGATCTTAAGCTTGAGCAGTTAGATGTCAAGACTGCTTTTCTGCATGGAGAGCTTGATGAGGAAATATACATGGACCAACCAGAAGGATTCATAGTGCCTGGTAAAGAGGATTTTGTGTGGAAATTAAAAAAGTCTCTTTATGGCTTAAAGCAATCTCCAAGACAGTGGTATAAAAGGTTTGATTCATTTATGATCTCACATGGTTTTGAGAGGTCTAAATATGATAGTTGTGTTTATATCAAGTTTATTAATGGGTCACCTATATACTTGCGGCTATATGTTAATGATACGTTAATTGCTGCCAAGGGCATGAAAGAAATCACTACTTTGAAGGCACACCTAAGTAGTGAGTTTGAGATGAAGGATCTTGGTGCTGCTAAGAAGATCTTAGGTATGGAGATTACCCGAGATAGAAAATCTGGTTTGTTATTTGTTAGTCAGCAAAGTTACATTAAGAAAGTTCTTCATCGTTTTAATATGGATGGTGCTAACTCAGTTACTACTCCTATTTCTCCTCATTTTAAATTGTCAGTTTCTCAATGTCCTACTACTGATGAAGAGTTTGAGTAAATGTCAAAGGTGTCATATTCTAGTGTTGTTGGTTGTTTTATGTATGCCATGGTTTGTTCTCATCCTGATTTATCATATGCTATGAGTTTGATAAGTAGATACATGGCTAATCCTGGTAAAGAACGTTGGAAGGCTGTTCAGTGGGTTTTCATGTACCTTCTTGGCACTTCCAATGCTTGTTTGAAGTTTGACAGGACCGGTGAGGGACTCGTTGGCTATGTGGATTCAGATTTTGCTGCCGATTTCGATAAGAGAAGATCCCTCACAGGTTATGTGTTTAATGTTGGTGGTTGTGTTGTTAGCTGGAAGGCTACATTGCAGGCTGTTGTTGCACAATCTACTACTGAAGCTGAATACATGGATATTGCTGAAGCTTGCAAAGAATCTATTTGGTTGAAAGGTTTGTTTGCTAAGCTTTGTGGAGATGATTCTTGCATTACTTTGTTTTGTGGCAGTCAAAGTGCCATATACCTTACAAAAGATCAGATGTTCCATGAGAGAACTAAGCACATGGATGTCAAGTACCATTTTTTTAGAGACATTGACATGGTTATTGACGAGGTTTGATCTAGTCAATTCCCATTGTTATGGACTTGGGTTTTGGAGAAGATGTGGATGCTGGAGATCGTGGCACGGTTAACAGACAAGCAACCAGGGGGCACGAGATTTACCCAGGTTCAGGCCCCCGGAGGGAAAACCCTACTCCTGCTTGTCTGCTCTTTGATTACGGCGGAACCGAAGGTTACAGGGTGCGCAGATTCGATCTGGCGTGTATGCGAGATTGCGAGGGTGCGAGAGTTCTAGAGCGCGTGTGGCGTGGCCTATTGTGTACGTCGTGATCTATCCTCCTCGTTGGACCCTCCTAGCCTTTATATATGGGGAGGCTAGGTCTCGGGTGCCGATACGAGTAGGTTACAAGTTGTATTCAAACTCTAGTCTTGAGTTTTCCTTGTCTTGTGCGCTTGGGAGTCCGTGTCCATATAGGCTTCGTTCCAACCGAACCGTCATAGGCGTCATGGACCCTGGCAGGTCGTCGAGTGGGCCTTCCGTCGGGCTGTACCAGGTATACTAACATCGGGTACCCGTAGGGCATATCCATGTCAGTAGCCCCCGAGTCTCCATCCGAAACGTAGATTCGGGTGGAGACTTAGTCGTCTTGAACCTTGTATTTGGATGTCGGAGTCGAAAGTTGTGTCGAGTGCGAAGCACTTCACCCGGAATTTCATCGGGTCAGGTGAATTTGTTTGGCTGTTGTAAAGGAATCGACATCGTGGACGTAGTCAACACAATGGACTATAGGTGCGCGACCAGCGGTCCCTATGGGAGTAGCCCCCGAGTGTCTGTTCGAGTCGTAGACTCGAGCAGAGACTTTAATTCAGTCATTGTTTGCTTCAGGTCCGTAGGACTTTCGGATGCTTGAATCAATCCTCCCTATGGGAGTAGCCCCCGAGTCCGTAGTGGAGTCGTAGACTCGGCGTAGGACTCGAAGATCTTGTGTGTGCGCGACCAGCGCTCCAATTTAGAGTAGCCCCCGAGTGTCTGACGGAGTCGTAGACTCGGGCAGAGACTCATGCAAGGAGAAACCACTGACCCGAAAGTGCATCGAGTCAGCGTCGCGTCTTCGTAGCATCAAGCGATGCAACCATCCGAGGAGGGATTCGACTCGGGTCTTGAGTGTATGGCGTAGCCAGCTGTTTTGTCGACTCCTGTTGGAGGACCCGATAGATTAGCTTGACGCAGTCGACGTCTTTGTAAGCTGCATAAAACATAAAGAACTATAAAGTACTTGTATCTTGTAAGAAATATTTGCCTGTCGGCTTGTATAGTAAGATTCTGGTGTCGATCGAGTCAGACACTTTTGCACTGTATGCTAGGCCTTTTCGTTAGCCTGATTACCCTTAGTCTCAGTACCTTGCCGAGGCACTCGGAGTTCAAGGATTCGACGATCAGGCAGAATCAGCTACTCGGGCTGTCGCGTTCGAGGTTCTCGAGTGCGTGGAGACGATGGCACATTAGGTTACTCGAAGAGGGCGCAGCCCCCGAGTGTTTCGAGTGCGAGTTAAAAAATAAATCAGCTCTAAGTAGAGGGAAAACTTAGCTTTGTTGGTTGCCGTGGCGAAGTTGACGCGGTAGCGAGTCACGCAGCGGACGTAATCAACGCGACGGACTGCAGTTAGAGCAGCGACAGGCTCCTGGGTCGATGGCGGCAGCGAGCTCCGCATCCGAAGATTGTCACAATCGAAGACCACAGTGGGTCATCTCATCCGAAGGATGTATCGGGTCGTCGCAGCCGAAAGCCGCATCAGGTTACCGAGGGAGCCCCCGCGTCGAAGACCGCGGCGGGTTGCTGGAGCCGAAGGCCGCGGCTGGTCGTCGGAGCGGAGGTAGCCCCCGAGTCGTTGGAGCCGAAGATCGTAGAGGATGACCGAAGTCGAAGGAGCCCTCAATTCGCGGTCGCTGAAGACAATGTGACCGGTCACCGCAATCGAAGATCGCATCGGGTCGGAACCGTCACGACTGCACAATCAGCAGCCCCAATTCCCACAGACGGCGCCAATTGACGAGGTTTGATCTCGTCAATGCCCATTGTTATGGACTTGGGTTTTGGAGAAGATGGGGATGCTGGAGATCGTGGCACGGTTAACAGACAAGCAACCAGGGGACACGAGATTTACCCAGGTTCAGGCCCCCGGAGGGAAAACCCTACTCCTGCTTGTCTGCTCTTTGATTACGGCGGAACCGAAGGTTACAGGGTGCGCAGATTCGATCTGGCATGGATGCGAGATTGCGAAGGTGCGAGAGTTCTAGAGCGCGTGTGGCGTGGCCTATTGTGTACGTCGTGATCTCTCCTCCTCTTTGGACCCTCCTAGCCTTTATATATGGGGAGGCTAGGTCTCGGGTGCCAATACGAGTAGGTTACAAGTTGTATTCAAACTCTAGTATTGAGGTTTCCTTGTCTTGTGCGCTTGGGAGTCCGTGTCCATATGGGCTTCATAGCAGCCGAAACGTCATAGGCGTCATGGACCCTGACAGGTCGTCGAGTGGGCCTTCCGTCGGGATGGGCCAGGTATACTAACATCGGATACCCGTAGGGCATATCCATGTCAACAAGTATTGTCGAATGCCCGTTGTAAATTGAATCTTCAATATGGTGGGAGATACAGACACCCGCAAAGCCACTTGTGCAATTCAAGTTGCACGTTGAGTATGGAGCAAGACTCATGTACGATGACATGTAAGGTTAGCCCGGGCCGCTTCATCCCACCATCCCACAAGATGCAGAGTACACAAAAAGCAAGCGACGACAAAATAATAAACTCCCACGAAACCATTGTGTTCTATTCGTGCAATAGATCTATGCATAGAGTCGGATCTGATACCACTGTAGGGTTTGCAGAATGGAAAACAAAAAAATTCTATCGCGGGAACACACAAAACCAAGATCTATTCTACGAGATCGGTGAAACAAGAGTGTAGAGAACTAACCCTCGAAGATCCAAGGCGTTTAACTAGATTCGGATCTCGTGGTTGATGTAGTCGATCACTTGCCGATCTCAAGATCACGTAGACGATCCTTCCGGCGCCACGTTCCGGCAGCGCTTCCCCAGTCGGTCACACGTACGGTAGTCGATGAAGACTTCCTCTCCCTTGTTCTAGTAGGTCAGTGGAGGTTGTAGATATCCTCGGAATCCCAACATCATGATGGTGTGGTGGTGGTGGTGGAGGAGAAGAGATTAGTGCAGGTCTTCGCCTAAGCTGGAGTAGTGTATGGATGAGAGAGGGGAGGCGCCGACGGCTAGGGTTGAGGTGAGGGGCTAGGGGGTGCCCTCACCCCTCCATATATGGGTGGAGGGTGGCGTCCAGGGTTCCCACCCCTGGCCGAGTCCTTCCCCAACTCCTCTAGCCGGCGGCTAAGGAAGGGAGAGGGGAAAAACTTGCCCCTCAAGTTTTCCTTCTCCTTTCCAAACTAGGATTTGACTTTTCCCAACTAGGATTTGACTTTTCAAACCTCTTGTTTTCTTGGCCGAGTTATCCAAGGGCATGATGCGTCCAGCCCCACTAGGTTATGGCGCATCCCAAGTGCCCCCCCCCCTCTGGGTGGTGGACCTTCCAGAACACTATAGAAGCTTCTAGTCAACACACCGAAAATATTTATGAACCCCGGAAATAGATTTTCCTTGTATGAATCTTATTCTCCGGACCATTACGGATCTCCTCGTGATGTCCCGGATCCAATTCGAGACTCCGAACAACATTTGGTATCCAACTCACATTCCATATCTACTCAAACAACAATGAATCCTTTAGTGTGTCTCCCTACGGTTCGTGAACTATGCAGACATGATCGAGACACCTCTCCGATCAATAACAATAGTGGGATCAAGAAATCCATAATGGATCCCACATATTTCGATGTTCATGATCGAATAAACCATTTACATATGATACTGATTCCCTTTGTCGCGCCATACTTTACTTATCCTAGGTTTGATTGTCGGTTTCTCTATACCTAGTTTAATCTCGTTACCAATAACTACTCTTTACTCATTATGTAATATGACATCCCTTGTGACCTAGTCACATGCTTGCAAGCCAATTGGATGACATTCCACCGAGAGGGCCAAGATTATATCTATCCGTCATATGGATGGACAAATCCCACTCTTGATCCATGTGCTTCAACAAATACTTTCAGAATATGTAATTCCACTGACGTGGCTCAATAGTAGAGCTTCGTTGGGAGACCCCAAGAGAAAGGTATGATGAGCACATCGACAAATTTTCCCTTAGTTATGAAACCAAGGTTATCGAACCAGTAGGAGCAAGGAAACAACTCCAAGGTGTTGCTAGCAACTTGGAATCCTACACAACACAAACTCAAGACTTTGCCCCAACTTACAGTGAGGTTGTCAATCGCACTGGTTTGCTGAAAACAAAGGATTAAATGTATGGTGTGGAAGGTAATGGTTTCTTGCAAAAAGTAAACAGTAACATTAGATGATGTAACAATGGTAAAGATTAGACCGGGGTCCACAGTTCACTAGAGGTGTCCTCCTTAAGATAGATAACATAACATGCTGGGTAAACAAATTATAGTGGGGCAATTGATAGGACTGAGCAAGGCATAACAATGCAATACTAGACATTCATGATCCTATGAGATTTGATTGGGCATTACAACAATATACATAGACCGCCATATAACTGCATCTATGACTAGTAATCCACCTTCAGGTTATCATCCGAACCCCCTCCAGTATTACGTTGCAAGCAACGAATAACTGCATTAAGCAATGTGTGTAAAGTAAACAATACAATTGTTCCATGAACAAAAGATTGTTGTTTTATCCCTAGTGGAAACAACACATATACAACCTTAGATATTTCTATCACTTCCCCAGATTCAGTAGAGGCATGAACCCACTATCGAGCATAAACACTCCCTCTTGGAGTCACTAGCATCTACTTGGCCAAGATAGCTACTAGAAACGGAGATCATGCAAGATCTCAAACAACACAGACATGATAGAATCAGTAATCATAAGACATGATAGAATCAATAATCAATCTAACATATTATCTCAATATCCATCAGATGCCCGCAAACACAACATGCATGATTACAAATAGATGATCTTGATCATGAACGAAGCTCACAAGATCTAAACATGATAACACAAAGGAGGACAAAAAGCCATCTAGATACTGTATGGACCCATAGTCCAAGGTGGAAGTACTTACGCATCATACCAGAGGCTGGCATGGTGACGAATAAGGCCTCCGGGATGATCTCTCCCCTCCTGCAGGGTGGCGAGAAGAGCTTCAGATCCCCCCTGATCTAGGGACGATGGTGGCGGCGGCTACAGACTGTTTCGTGGAGATCTGATCGGGTCCTTAGGGTTTTGGCATCGGGGGGGGGGTTATATAGGCGAAGAGGCGAGGCAGGAGGGCGACCAGGGGGCGCACCATAGGGCGGCCAGGGGCGCACCATAGGTCGGCGCACCCTAGGGTGGGCTCCCGCGGCCCTAGGGTGTGGTCGCCCTATGGCGCTCCTTCGGACGCCCTTCGATATCTGTGTTCTCCATGGTGAAATATTGATTTTGACTTTTGCCCCGTCCAATTCCGAGAATATTTCCTTACTAGCTTTTATGAAACCAAAAACAGCAGAAAATAGGCAACTCACACTGCGGCATCTTGTTAATAGGTTAGTCCCAGAAAATGTATAAAAATACCTCAAATTGTAGACAAGGCAAAGCAAAGTGGATACTAAACAAGCATGGAAAATCAAAAATTATAGATACGTTTACGACGTATCAAGCATCCCCAAGCTTAACTCCTTCTCGTCCTCGAGTAAGTAAGTGATAAAAAGAATAATTTTTGAGGTGACATGCACCATCACAATCTTGATCAAACTATTTGCAAGCATTGAAAGCTGGGATCGAAGTACTCTAAACATGAGCATGAAAGATGAAGTTCTAACAATAGGACAAAGTAACTATGTTGCAACATGAAAGGATACAAACAAAGATCATGAATAACAGTGCATTGAAAGACGTTTGTTTGTTTCACATATAGAAAACATAGCATAGTGGCATTCAGCTTGTCCCTCATGGAGTAGAAAAACATAAATGCATAGGAAACCTTTAAAGTTCATAAGGGTGACTAGATACAAATAGTTTGAGAATAGGCAATATCAACATTATGAATAAATCAATAAGTTTTGGGACAATGCACATAGAACTAAGAATGACAACTATGCTCTCCTAGTTGGTGCCTAAGGATAGAAGGTGGAGATTCAATATAAAAGTGGGAGAAAGGCCCTTCAAAGGGAAGCGGGGATTTCAAGTTTCATAAAGAGCTTCCAAAAATTATGGTACTTGTTAGCTTTCAGCTCTCATTGCCCCTATCATAAGCATCTTGAAGTGATTAAGGTTAAAGTGAACAAAGTATGGAATATATGCTTGACAAAGTATAAGTTGGCAATCTCATGTCCCTTGAGTACGAGGGTCATTCCTCAAGCTACTCAACTTAGTTACCGGTAAGTTCTTGGCATAGTAAGTATATGTGTATCATAGAGAACCACCAACGGGGTACCTCTTGCCCCATGACACAGGATCTATCCCATATCAAAATGACAAGGCAACAGACAATGTGCATCTCAGCAATCTTCTTATTTACCATAGTAAAATGGTGCTTTTTTTCTCTTCTTTCCTCTTTTTTACTTTTTCTCTTTTTTTCTATATCTCTCATTTTTTATATAAGAAGAATGCTTCATAGATTGCTCACTATGGTGATGCTACAAGTTTCCACCATGATTAGGCATGGCTTAGGCTAGCGGCCCGGGCATTTCTCTAACACATATACATAACTCCATGGACTTACAAGCTCCCCTTTTTATTTCACACCACCGACATACATAAACAAAAGAGCATGATATCAACTAGGTATATATTTATAGGTGTTGAAAGCGTTCCTTGTGGCAACACGGTTCTGCTAATTCCCAATCTATAAGTGCAAGCATATACAACATAGATGACACAATGGTTCAAGTTTGTTAGGGGCAAGAAAAATAAGGTGTGCCATCAAGTTTGTGAGAGCTTTAATCACTAATTTCCACATAACAAGTTTAATTTGGAAGATAGATAAAACAAGAATATACTTGGAATGGTGTAACACACCATGCATAGGGATTTATAGTGGACACTTTGGAATAACTTGGTTTCTTGGGAGTTGGATGCATGAGTAGAGCTTACTCAATACAAGTGGAGGCTAGAAAAAGACAGGGAGAGACCAACTAAGAGAGAAATAATGGCCATAATCATACAAAGCGACAAAAAATTATCAATCAAAGCATAAAGTGGTACCACAAGTCAAAATATAAATGACCATAGTCATAACATGGTGTGAGCATGTGCCAAGTCAACCCAAAAAAAGCATCAAAGGAGAATACCATAGTATTATGTTTTTTTATGCTAAAACAACGCATGACTCTTTCAAGGCACATTAAGCAATCCAAATTGTTTGGAACAAATCATGCTACAGAAATAATCACTAAGCATAAGGTCAAAACAACATCTAGCATGACATGATAAAGTCTAAGCCACAGTGTAAGCAAACTCTCTTTTGTACCACTATAAGCATGAAACTTTCTAATCTTTTCCAACAACAATCAACTTATTTGAAACATCACAAAAAAAGCGGGGGTCCAACTACTTTATTCAAGCAAACTAAGAAAACAAAAACTAAGACGCTCCAAGAACAACACAACAGTGCATGAAACAATAAAAAACGAGGTCTAGAAAGAGACCTGAGATTTTTATTGATAAAGAAGGGGTTGCCTTGGGAATCCCCAAGATTTGATGCTTGTACCTATTGAATATTTCTTGGGGTGACACGGGGTGGCATCCCCATCTTTTGTCCATTCTTCATCTCATTGCATCATTTTTTCCCTACACCTGAAAATTTCCTTCATACAATCTTCATTAGCAACTTTAGTGCATTCAAAAGTAATAAACCTTTGGGTTTAGTTTCAAAACAGCAAAATTTGATTAAAAACGCAAGCTACTGTAGAGATTCCTTCAAAAAGCTCAATTTACCAAAGAGAACTCAAAAATAAATCCATAAAGAGGCAAATGCAAATAATGGCCGAAATCTGTCAAAACAGACCAGCAGGTAAAAACCGATTTTTTCGAAGACATTTTGTTGCTCAAATAAAAAAATTGTTGAACTAACTAAAGTTATCTAACAACCTGGGGGATGTATTCAGAAAATTATAGCTCAAGCAGACATACATAGATTTTTCAAGAATTTTTACAATGAAGCACAAAAATCTGTTTCGGAACAACAACTTCCCGAAATCTTACTTCCCTCTCATTAGAGGTTATTCTTGGCACAAAAATCAAATAAAAAGGATAAGGAGAGGTTATTACAGAAGTAATAACTTCCAATACTCAAGAAAACTATTGGGTTATCTCCCAAGAAGTAATTTTCTTTAAAGCCTTTAAGTTAGGCACAAGAAGCAAGAATCAAGTATTTTCAAATGAAGAAGCATTAACATCAAATTTTGCTTGAAAAGGAGGAGCAAAAGGTAACTTATCTCTCCTCATAGGGAAGTGTTCAATACCTTTCTTGAATGGGAATTGATATTTAATGGTGCCTTCTTTCATATCAATGATGGCACCAACAGTTCTAAGAAAAGGTCTTCCCAAAGTACTAGGACAAGAAACATTGCATTCAACATCCAAAACATAGAAATCAACTGGGACATAGGAATTGTTAACCATAATAATAACATCATTAACATTCCCCATGATTTTCTTCTTAGCATTATCATCAAGTGGGATATCTAAATAGCAATCTTCCAAAGGTGGTAAATCAAGCATTTCATAAATCTTTCTAGGCATAATAGAGAGACTAGAACCAAGGTCACATGAAGCTCTGAGATCAAAGTCATTCACTTGCATACTAATTATAGGTTCCCAAATATCTTAAACTTTCCTATGAATAGAAGCTTTGTGTTTCAATTTTTCTTTCTTAATTTTAATGAGAGCATTTGTGATGTGTTTTGTAAAAGCCATATTCATAGCACTAGCATTAGAACTTCTAGCAAGGTTTTGTAGGAACATAATCACTTCAGAAATATTACAACCATCAAGATCAAAATCAAACTTAGCATCATAGGTAGTAGACTTATTGGGTTTAGGCATTGTTGTAGGAGGAATGGGGACTTCTTATGGTTTGCTAGCATCAACATTTTCAGTGGTGATAGTACAAATACTATTGTTTCTAGAAATTTCAGCATATCTTTCCCACTTAGCATGCAATTTAGCTAACAGTCTAACATTTTCATCAATAGTAACTTGTATGGCATGAGTAGAAGCAAAGGTACTTTCCAAGGTTTTTGGTTTAGCAGCCATTTTAATAATCAAAGAGGATTGTGCTTTAGACAAAGATGAATTTTTTCTCAACATTCAAAAGCTTTTCCTCCATAGTCTTGTTGAAAGTAGTTTGTTTACTAATAAAGTATTTAAGGATGACTTCAAGTTCAGAGGGAGCACTTCTATTGTTGTTGTAGGAATTTCAATAAGTATTACCATTATTGGGAGGATAAGGCCTATAATTATTATTACCAAAATTATTCCTATAGGCATTGTTGTTGAAATTGTTGTTTATAATGAAGTTCACATCAACTTGTTCTTCTTGAGCAACCAAAGAGGGTAAGGTAACATTATTTGGATCAATATGAGCTTTCCCATTAAAAAGCATATACATAATAACATCAATTTTATCACTCAAAGAGGAGGTTTCTTCAATAGAATTTTCCTTGTTACCATGTGGAGCTCTCTCAGCGTGCCATTCAGAATAGTTGACCATCATATTATCAAGGAGATTTGTTGTAGCACCCAAAGTAATGGTCATAAAGGTACCTCCAGTAGCTAAATCCAAAAGATTTCTAGAAGAGAAATTTAACCCTACATAAAAAAGTCTAAATAATCATCCAAGTAGTCAGTCCATGAGTGGGACAATTCTTTACCAAAGATTTAATTCTTTTCCAATATTGAGCAACATTATCAAGTTGTTTAAATTTCTTTATTTCACTTCTCATAGATATAATCTTAGCAGGAGGATAGTATTTTCTAGTAAAAGAATCTTTGCATTTAATCCAAGAATCAATACTATTTCTAGGCAAGGATAGCAACCATTCTTTAGCTTTTTCCTCTCAAGGAGAAAGGAAACAATTTGAGCTTAATAATATCGCCATATACATCCTTATATTTTTGCATCTCACAAAGTTCAACAAAGTTATTGAGGTGGGCAGCAGCAGCATCATAACTAGCACCATAAAATTGCTCTTTCATAACAAGATTCAACAAAGCAGGCTTAATTTCATAAAAGGTAGCATCAGGAGCAGATGGAGCAATAGGTTTACTTAGGAAATCATTTTTGTTTGTGCTAGTGAAGTCACACAACTTATTGTTCTTGGAAGAATTCATTTTTGCAAGGGTGGAGCAAGACAACAGCAGCATCAACTAGAGTAGGAACTAAATTTTTCGTGTTTTTATAAGAAAAAGCATACCAAACTAAAATATATTTTTTTGTAATTTTTGGTAAAAAAGAAGCAAGAAAAACAAAGCAAAAGGAATTAAGAAAAACAAAAACAAAGTGAAGAGAATGGTTGTGAAAGACTCCCCTTGTGAAGCTGTCCTTAACTCCCCGGCAACGGCGCCAGAAAATATCTTGACGCGGCTCAATAGTAGAGCTTCGTTGGGAGACCCTAAGAGGAAGGTATGATGAGAATAGCGGAAAATTTTCCCTCAGTTATGAAACCATGGTTATCGAACCAGTAGGAGCAAGTAAACAACTCCAAGGTGTTGCTAGCAACTTGGAATCCTACACAACACAAACTCAAGACTTTGCCCCAACTTACAATGAGGTTGTCAATCTCACTGGTTTATGGAAAACAATGGATTAAACATATAGTGTGGAAGGTAATGGTTGCTTGCAGAAAGTAAACAGTAACATTAGATGATGTAACAATGGTAAAGATTGGACCGGGGTCCATAGTTCACTAGAGGTGTTCTCCTTAAGATAGATAACATAACATGCTGGGTAAACAAATTACAGCGGGGCAATTGACAGGACTGAGCAAGGCATAACAATGCAATACTAGACATTCATGATCCTATGAGATTTGATTGGGAATTACAACAATATACATAGACCGCCATCGAACTGCATCAATGACTAGTAATTCACCTCTAGGTTATCATCCGAACCCCCTCCAGTATTAAGTTGCAAGAAACGGATAACTGCATTAAGCAATGTGTGTAAAGTAAACAATACAATTGTTCCATGAACAAAAGATTGTTGTTTTCTCCCTAGTGGCAACAAGACATATACAACCTTAGAGATTTTTGTCACTTCCCCAGATTCAATAGAGGCATGAACCCACTATCGAGCATAAATACTCCCTCTTGAAGTCACTAGCATCTACTTGGCTAAGATAGCTACTAGAAACGGAGAGCATAGAAGATCTCAAACAAAACAGACATGATAGAATCAATAATGATAATACATGATAGAATCAATAATCAATCTAACATAGTATCTCAATATCCATCGGATGCCCGCAAACACAACATGCATGATTACAAATAGATGATCTTGATCATGAACGGAGCTCAGAAGATCTAAACATGAGAACACAAAGGAGGAGAAACAACCATCTAGCTACTGTATGGACCCATAGTCCAAGGTGGAACTACTCACACATCATAACGTAGGCTGGCATGGTGATGAAGAAGGCCTTCGGGATGATCTCTCCCCTCCGGCAGGGTGACGGGAAGAGCTTTAGACCCCCCATCTAGGGACGATGGTGGCGGCGGATATAGACTGTTTCGTGGAGATCTGATCGGGTCCTTAAGGTTTTGGAATCGAGGGGTTTATATAGGCGAAGAGGCGAGGCAAGAGGGCGGCCAGGGGGCGCACACCATAGGGCGGCGTGTCCTTCTATGGGCCCGCGTGGCCCTAGGGTGTGGTCGTCCTATGGCGCCCCTTCGGCTGCCCTTCGGTCTCTGTGCTTCTCGGTGAAATATTGACTTTGGCTTTTGTTTCGTCCAATTTCGAGAATATTTCCTTACTAGCTTTTCTGAAACCAAAAATAGCAGAAAATAGGAAATTGACACTATGGAATCTTATTAATAGGTTAGTACAAGAAAATGTATAAAAATACCTCAAAGTGTATGTAAAGCAAAGCAAAATGGATACTAAACAAGCATGGAACATCAAAAATTATAGATACATTTACGACATATCAGCCACCTTTATAACCACCCAGTTAGGAAGTGGTGTTTGAGGTCATCAAAGTATCCATCCGGTGATGGTGATTAACATGATCTCATAGGATTAGGTTACTATGTATTTGAAAGTTTGGAGCAAACAAACTATAAATTACTTGATCTTACACTACACTAACTATAGGAGTGTGTCCATCATATCATTCTTCTAATGATATGATCTTGTTATTAATAACATCTAATGTCCATGATCAGGAAACCATGATCATCTATTAATCAACAAGGTAGTTCAACAAGAGGCTTACAATGGACTCTTTTATGTTTACAGAACACACAAGTATTAATGTTTCCGATTAATACAATTATAGCATGAGATGGAAATATTTATCATAAACACAAAGATATAATAATAACTATTTTATTATTGCATCTTAGGCATATCTCCAACATATCTGCAACGAGGCTAAAAAAGCATAGGATATAGCGGATCACCTTGCCTTAAACATTTGAAGGTTTGGAAATAATTACCTATGTCGTCATTCACTTTAATTCCAACACTTCCATGACTAAAAAATCATTAATCCAGCGGCACCATTTAGGATTAAAACCTTTCATATGCATTACTTGTTGCAAAAAAGGCCATTTCACTTTATCATATGCTTTTTCAAAATCAATCTTCAAGAGGACCCTATCCATTTTCTTCCTTTCAAGTTCAAGGATTGTCTCGTGAAGGATCAGTACCCCCTTTAGAATATGTCCCCTGGCATGAAAGCGGTTTGAGTTAGTCTAATGACTCGATGTGATACCGTAGTCACCTTATTCGTTCCTACCTATGTAAAAAAAATTGAATCTCACATTAAGTAAACAGATTGGCCCATATTGCTGAATTCTCTATACTGTATTTTATTTTTTAGGTAGTAGGATTATAGTTCCATAGTTAATCCGAAAGAGCGGCAATTTCCCTTGTTGAAACCTATCAAAAAAGTTCATCAGATCATACTTGATTATCACCCAAAAAGTTTGGTAAAACTCCACGGGGAAACCGTCTAGCCCCGGAGCTTTATTTTTTTCATTTGCATAATAGCATCGTACACCTCCTTTTCTGCAAAGTCGGTTGTAAGAAAAATGTTTTCCTCATCAGATACCTATGGAATATCACTAATTTTTGTTTCAAATAATGAAAGTTATTTCGGCCGGTGCCCCAAACAACTTTTTATAAAACTATGTGATGTAGTTCTTTATGTTCTCTTGACCTATAAGTGTCTATTCATATTATTCAAGTTGGAAAATCTTTTTTCATCTATGTTTGCCATTCGCAATCAGGTGAAATTACTTCATATTGTTTCCACCCTCTTGGATGTGTTTTACTTTCGTACGTTGTGCCCACTTCGTTTCTTCATCTCTACGGAGCTTGGCGATTTTTTCATTTGGCTCTATTAATTCCTCTCTCTCTCGGAGGTGGTAAGGGGAGTGGTTTCTGCCTTAACATTAAGCAAATATATAATATTTAAAAGCCTTTGCTTTTCAATTTAATAAACGCTGCTTAAATTTCTGGCCTAACCCCTAAGAAAGTTGCGGAGATGGCAAATCTTATTCTGCCAGACCTTTATGGGATTCGTACCTTTAGTACTAAGTGCCCACTCTCTTGCTATCATCTCATGGAATCCATCTTGGCGCAACCAAGCTAGCTCAAAAGAAATATGAGATTTATTACCCCGGTGAGCTTGTTCACCAGAGTCAATAAGAAGAGGTGTGTAGTACGATCCCGATCTTGTCAAAGCACTCACACTGACTAAGGGAAACTTCTGCTCCCGCGAAACACTAGCTAGCACTCTGTCTAAGTTATCAAAATTGGGATTTTCTTTTCGATTAGCTCAAGTAAATTGCCTTTCATACAAAGCTAATTCTCTGAAGTCAAGACTCCCTATGATCGTATTAAAAATGAATGGCCATTTACATTGAAATTGTCGTTATTCTTTTCCTCTTACCTTCTAATAATGTTAAAATCGCGTCCGACCAACATGGGTAACGAATCATCCTCATAAAAATGAACCAACTCTGCTGAAAACTCTCCTTTCTTGGCATCTTGAGCTGCTCCATACATAGCAACCAACAACCACTCGAAATTATCAGATCTAGAAGAAAGGTTTATTAGGGAATTGTGGAGGGTTTAGAACGGTGTGTAAAGTTAGAACTTACATGAAGAGAATTGTGGAGGGTTTAGAACCGATTCTTACACTACGCCTTATTACTAAACCCTCCACAATTCTCTTCATGTAAGTTCTTTTTTGTTTGTTTACCGGAAGAATAGAGTCTGTAGGACTCTCCAAGCCTTGTTACTCTTCTTACCGTAGGTCTAAACTAAGCTTATTAGCTTTCTCAATAATTAAATTGTTACTAGTGAACGAGTCTCCTTGTTTAACCTTATCCTAATTTCTCTTAAGCATTACCAGAGTACGTTGTAAGTCTAGATCTTTAATAGTATTAACCAAAGAAGCAATCTAGCTACGAGAAGTACCTAGTGAGACACCTAAATTAGCCGCTCTAGCTATGAACACATCATCAGGAAAAGCAGCAATAGAAAACTTAGAAACAAAATTATTACATGTTGCAGAAGCAATGTCTTGTCCCTGAACGATGTGCTGGGCTCACTCGAGTTGTGTGACATCGGCATTCGGCTGGGCACGTATGGGCTCTCTTGAGAGGATACCTGCCACTAGAACACCTCCGAACGCCACCACCTCCGCCTGCGAAAAGCGCCTGACTAGGAACACTCCTGTCCCTTGAGGCGTGCACGGCGAAGCACTGCGACATGCACTCCCTCCTGGAGTTTGTGGCACAAAAGGAGAAGATGATGCCGCAACAGAATCCACCCCAGCCTCCTGCTGTGGACTCTGCAGCAACAAACACAGACCTGTTGCTGAACCAAGAACACGTCTCCAAAAAGTTATAAGAAACCCCAAAATTTTCACCGACGGTACAATTAGGTATGGCATGATTTCTGCTACAGAAGAACCACACAATCTTGCTGAAGCTTTTGCTGACAAGAACTGGCAAAGATCTATGCAAAAGGAATATGAGGCTCTCAGGAACAACAAGACATGGCATCTTGTACCACCTAGTTCGAACAAAAATTTAATTGATTGCAAGTGAGTTTATCGCATCAAGAAAAATTCTGATGGTACCATTGATAGGTATAAAGATCGCCTTGTTGCAAAGGGGTTCAAACAATGTTATGGTATTGATTATGAGGACACATTTGCAAAGGGGTTCAAACAATGTTATGGTATTGATTATGAGGACACATTCAGTCTTGTAGTGAAAGAAACTACTATTCGCCTTGTGCTAGCTATTTCTGTCTCTCGTGGTTGGGGCTTACGACAGCTAGACATAAAGAACGCGTTCTTACATGGCGATTTGGAAGAGGAAGTCTATATGGAACAACCTCTTAGGTTTTAAAATCCTCAAGCTCCGCATCATATTTGTAAACTTGACAAAGTTCTATATAGTTTAAAACAAGCTCCTCGTTCTTGGTATTCTTTACTCAGCTCCAAACTTGATGAACTTGGTTTTACACCATCCAAAGCAGAAACATCTCTATTTATCTTCAGCAAATCCGAGATTACTATTTTTGTGTTGATCTGTGTGGATGTCATTATTGTGACTAGCTCCTCAGACAAGACGATTTCGGCTCTCTTACATGATCTCGGTCATCACTTTGCTCTCAAAGATTTGGAAGATCTTCATTTCTTTTTGGGAACTGAGGTCAAGAAAATAAATGACACACTCATCTTAACACAAGAGAAATATGTTGCTGATTTTTGTACTCAAGTGGGCATGAGTAAATGTACACCATGTCCTACACCATTATCTTCTGCAGAAAGATTGTCTCTTATAGATGGCACATCTCTTGGTCCTGAAAATAGTACTCACTACAGAAGCATTGTTGGTGTGTTACAATATTTAACTCTCATATGTCCAGATCTCTCTTTTTCAGTCAATAAATTCTGTCAGTTCCTTCATGCACCAACCACGACCCACTTGACGGCAGCCAAACGAATAATGCGATACATCAAGTGTACATTACAAGTTGGTCTTACTTTTTAAAAGACCCCTTTTACCCTTCTTAGTGCCTTTTCTGATGCAGATTGGTTTGGATGCCATGATGACAGACGTTCTGCAGATGTCTTTGCTATCTTTTTTTTTATCTAATCCGATTTCTTGGAATGCTCGTAAATAGGAAACAATTTCTCATTCTAGTAGAGAGGCTGAATATAAAGCACTTGTCAATGCCACTACTGAGTTAATTTGGGTAGAAGTTTTACTCAAAGAATTAAGTATACATCTCAAAGAAAGGCCTTGTATATGGTGTGACAACCTTGGTGCGACATATTTATCTGCAAATCCAGTGTTTCATGCCCGTACCAATCATATTAAGATTGATTTTTATTTTGTTCGTGAGAGGGTTGCAAACAAGTTACTTGATATTCGGTTTATCTCCAGCAAAGATCAAATTGCAGATGGCTTTACCAAACCACTACCTGTCAAGGATTTCAAGGACTTCAAACATAATCTAAATCTTTCTAAAGTTTCCACAGTTTAGATTAAGGGGGGTGTTGAACGTTTGGTTTCCCCACTACTATAAACTTTTTGTTTCCTATTATGTAATTATGGAGGATTTTCCTATCCTACTTAACACGAACCCAGACCTCTGAACCGAGGTTACCGTTTCCTCCCAAAACCACAGCCGAGAGCAGGGCTAGTTCCCTAAGTTTTTTCCATTACAGCCGATAAACGACCAAACAGTGCGTGCCCACAAGGCCTCAAGACCACCCATATATACCGGTCCGTTAGGAGAGCGGCATCCGCTTCCTCCTTCTACCTACTCCTCCGACCAGGCCTCACCAAGCTGCTTCCCCGCAGGTGAGGTCCCATGGGCCATGGCGGCACGTGATGAGCACGAGCCGCAAGCAGAAGACCGCACCAAGTCTAGCAATCTGACGGGCGCGGGCGGGGCGGCCAACCTCGGACAGCGGATTAGTTTACCGTTCTCCATGATGGCGTGGTGAGCTGGATGACAGAATAAAGGCTGGCGACATGGGCACGCGCTATGCTTTTCAGAAAGGGTGATTCCTTGTCTAGTGCACTGCATGCGTGTGCACGCGGGCACGAAGACTAGCTAGCTAGTCAGGCCTCGTAATTTCCCCGTGAACGACAACCTGGGAATATGAACCCAACTTTAGCAATAGGATGACAAAGCATGCATGTGAACATACAGGTCGACAAGCCTCACATGGATGATCCACACGCTTTAATCAGGCTTTCAGATCCATACTTGCGTTTTAACTAGCTGGCAGAACTGTACTGTTTTGATTCCCAGAGAATATAATACTCCTTCCGATCATTGACTCAAATTTGTCTAGATTTTAATAAATCTAGACACTATTTAGTATATAGGTTCATTCAAATTTTGATAATATGAGTCGGATGGAGTAGGTAAAGCTGCTGCTAGTGTCAGTCACGCGTGTAACTCTATGCAAAAAAATAAAAAAATGTCACGCATGTAACGGCTAGCTTAAACGACTATACTAGGTGTCATATCCCAAATTTTAAAGTTGGTACTGCATATCATACATGTCATTGCATCTTAAACATCATTGCAAAATTTCAGTTCAAAAATCTTTTGACAAAAACCATCACTTGCATTTGCATTTTGACACCTACACTAGAGTGTTCGAATTCTACCTTGCACCTGCTATAAACCTTGAGTTTAGTATTTTGGTTAGCACGGATGCGTAGAGGGTTCCGTCACGAACCCGTAGAAATTTGAATCGCCTTAATCGGAAGTCCGGATCAGAAGAGATGCTCTGCTGAATTTCTGTCAAATTTTAGTTGCAGTCAGACAGAAAAATTCAGTTAAGAAAAATCTCAAGGAAAAAAAAAGAGCAGCGCGCTCCAGCGTAGCCGGCCAGCCCGCGGCCCAGCTGGCCTAGCCGGGGCCTGCGAAGCCTGCAGCCAGCGGCAGCCCGCAGCACGCGACCGCGCGTGCAGCAGATTGCAAGGAGCCGCCCACCCAGCCGTCTGCCACCGCCAAGTGGGCCTCGCCTGTCATCTTCCCCAAAACGAGTTCTTCCCAAACTCAAACAACCAGCGCGATTTTTTCGGAATCCACGTCGAATCCGAACATCCCCCGAAAAGATATTTCTCCCCTCTTAATCCCTAGAACCCCCCCTCCCTTTCGAAAACCCCCAAAAATCGACGTCTAAGACGCCGCCTCCTTCGCGAATCCCTAGTACTTTGCTCTTTAAGTGCGTTAATTTCATCTTGTTGATGCTTTATTAGTTCTTCAATTATACGCATTCGCTCTTTCTGAATATCTGCTTCAACTTCCGCTATGTCCTTTCTCCTCTGACAGCTTCTATCAGGATATTTCTTCCTCTCTTTGGGAAACCCAGTCCTCCATGGTTGGGAGCCTCTTGTGCCTCGTGTTCGTCCATCATGTTCCTTATTTCCAAGGGCAAGTTGAGCTCATCATTCTCTCTAACGGGAATGAAGTCCCCATCTTTAACAGCCTTTACTGCTTTTTTCATCCTCTCGATTGGCAAGGGGTCTTTTTATGTCGTATGTTATATATACACATCCCTTCCGAGTCTAACGTGCACCCATGCCCGTAAAACCAATTTCTTGCACGTTCTACCCAATCGTCTATCTCTGGGTGATCTTTTTAGCACGCAGTTCATTCTCAAGTTTTTTCCACTTAGGAATGCCAGCCCTATAGCCACCTTGCCCCATAATATGGTGATACTTCTTGTTAGCAGCATTCAGCTTATTCGTTGCAGACATTTTCTTAGCTTTTTCTGATGTCTTGTAATTTACAAACTCAGCCCAGAATGGTTTTATCTTCTAAAACTGAGTCTTCTTGAAATCCGGAGTCTTCTCTTTCACGACATAGTCAAGGTGCAATCTTTTCTTCCAGTTGGTGAAACATTGGGCCATCTTCTTCATAGCCAAATCCCTGACCTTAGCCTCCATGGCTCTCCCATGTTCTAAGGCGTCCTCACCTGGATCCTACGCATTTGGATCAAGCTCTATCTTCGGTAGTTTGAAATTAACCATGAGCCTCTTCCACAGTAAATCTTTGGCCTTGTTAGGGACAAACAAACATATTCCCTCTTCTTTAGCATCAGCAGGCCTATTCCAATTTTGAATGGTGATCGGAATTAAGTCCCTAACGATTACTCCGCATTGTGCCACAAATTTGATTGCAACAACTTCGGGAGCCGTCGGTTTGCCGTCTTCAGCGATATCTTTGATCCTGAACCTCTCATGGTCTTGCAACTTTTTGGTTGGGCCTCGTCCGCTCTTTTCAGTAGATTCCTTCGATCCGGAGGGCTAAAAGAAGAAAGATCGTCGTTAATATTTCTATATAGATAGCAGATGATTAATTAATTAATGAATTAATTATATTACATGCACCTCACCGGAGCGGTCGTCTTCTCGATCACACAAGGCATCGATGCCTTCTCTCTCACGGAAGGCATCACCTTCAATCTCAAAAAAGTCGTATCTTCCGGTAAAAAGAGGATCACCCTCACCGGAGTTGTTTAGAAACGTCGATACATCTAAATTTTCTTCCCCGCGGATCACACCTTGGATCAACTCTTCCTTTTCTTCGTCTCTGACGTGTGGGTCCATATTTTCTGCATAGGTGGAAAAATGGATAAGTCAAAACGGATAAACCCTAATTCAGAAAAACCCTAATATATGCATACACAATAATAAAAATATATACATACACACTATATATACACAAACAAGGATGATGATACGACAAGTTGAATTGCATTGAAATGAAACCCTAAAACTTGCTTGGCAATTTAAACGGGGTTCCGAGGGTTGAAAACCCTAACTTGGGAAACTCCGAAAACACATGAGAGGGGTTGATTTAGTTCTCTAATTAAACTTGTCAATAAAGTTGATTAGCAATGTATGATTATAGCTTAAAAGGTAGAACTCATTTTTCTGAACATTTTGATATATGATTTGTATTTTTCTGACTTATATAAAATAAGATATGAATTTTACAATATTTAATCATTTTCTGGAATTATAAAACAATTTATTACATCAGGCGCGTCGTGTATAAAGTGAAGAACCAATACCGGAAAGAAAGGCGGCAATTAATCAACCCTCGGGTTAGGGATGCCCTGGCGAGGACACACCGTCTAACCCTAGGTGCAACATCGATTCAACTGGGGTCTATGAAAACTAATATCATGGCTAAGCATCTACAATACGATGGCTATCAAGAAATCTTCGATCGTCGATGGTGTTGACCTAGGTCTTTGATCTCGATCTCGTATTCTACCGCGAAGAACCGAACGCCAGAAAGAGAGGGGAACAATCAACACATGTCATCGATGCAATGATCAAGCAAGTATGATGATATGACAAGTTAAATTGTATTGAAAAGTAACCCTAAAGCATGCTCGACAAATTAAACGGGGTTTCGAGGGGCGCAAACCCTAACTCGAGGAAACTCCGGAATCACCTGTGAGGGGTTACTATGTTCTTATAATCAAACTTGTCATTTAAGTTGCTTAACAATGCATGATTATAGCTTAAAGAGGTAGGTTTCATTTTTCTGAACATTTTGGTATATTATACATATTTTTCTGACTTAAAATAATAAGTTATTGATTTTACAATATTAAATTATTTTCTAAAATTTATTTAATCAATTTTAAAACATTTATGACCTCAGGCCGACGTCACCATAGGTTGGGAAACATTTCTCACTCGATCTGGGGCTACTCACAGTCACTGATGTCTGGGCCCCATGGGTTATTATAATTATTTTCAAAAAATAATTACAGAAATGATTTGAATAAAAAGAAAAGAGGATATATTGCCTCATGCTGATGTCAGCATGACATCAGTAATGGGATCCTCGGGTTGGGCTCGAATCCGTCGATTCGCTGCACGCGCAGGCTAGTGGGTAGGATTGTTGGAAAGAGGAGATCAAGGCGGATCTAGTGGTGGCAGCGCCGCCCGCTTGTGGTCATCGGAACAGTGGTCACGATGGCGGCGAGCGGTGGAGCTTTCTCGGACACGACGCGCGGCGGCTACAGCAAGAAAGCAGGCAAACAGAGCTCTCCTTGAGCTTCAGAAACTCACCAGGAGCTCAGAAAACTTTACGGAGCGGTTCGGGGTGGCCGGAATCAGCGGTGGAGGCGATGGCCGGAATCGGCGAGGCTTGGAGCGCCGGCGAGGAGCACGTGGAGGCACGACAGCGGGGCAGCGCGTGGAGTCCGACGGCGGGGCAGCGCGTGGAGGCCGACAGCGGGGCGGTGGTTGGGCAGCCTGACGACGTCCGAGCGCTTGTCCTCGCGGCGGCGGCGATGATCTATTGCGGTTGATGAGGAACGGGAAAGAATGGGAAGAGGCGTCATTTATAAAGGGGAGGGAGAATACGTCCCAGTTTTTGCCAAAATTCGGAACTAAAGGGTCATACGTTCCGGTTGAAGCCACCAACCGGGACGTATACTCCATTTTTCCAGCAGACCAAGGGGCGCGTGCAGGGGGTCTTTAGTCCCGGTTGGTGGCTCCAACCGGGACATATGACCCTATTTTCAAAAAAAATTCAGGAATTTTCTCTCTGTTTCCGTCTTATTTTTTATTTTGGGGTTTAAATTTGTAATGTTTTTTAAATGATAATTACTTTGGAATTTAGAAAAACTTTAAACATAAAAAGTGTTTGAATTTGAATAACTAATTCAAAACCATTTACCGTTTTTAAAAATAATTAATGCAACCATTTAAACTATGAACCATTTAAAATTAAAAATGAATTAACTTATATTTTTTGAATATTAATTTGGAATTTATAAAAACTTTAAACATAAAAAGTGTTTGAATTTGAATAACTAATTTAATACCATTTACTGTTTTTCAAAATAATTAATGTAACCATTTAAACTATGAACCATTTAAAATAAAAAATGAATTAACTTATATTTTTTGAATATTAATTTGTAATTTAGAAAAACTTTAAACATAAAAAGTGTTTGAATTTGAATAACTAATTCAAAACCATTTTCTATTTTTAAAAAATAATTAATGTAACCATTTAAAATATGAACCATTTAAAATTAAAAATGAATTAACTTATATTTTTTGAATATTAATTTGGAATTTATAAAAACTTTAAACATAAAAAGTGTTTGAATTTGAATAACTAATTCAAAACCATTTTCTGTTTTTAAAAACAATTAATGTAACCATTTAAACTATGAACAATTTAAAATTAAAATGAATTAACTTATATTTTTTGAATATTAATTTGGAATTTAGAAAAACTTTAAACATAAAAAGTGTCTGGATTTGAATAAATAATTCAAAACCATTTTCTGTGTTTTAATTTGGATTTGAATTAACTTATATTTTTTATATATTAATGGGCGGGAAAAAAAGACGGGAAATAATGGGCGGAAAGAAAATTTTATTAGGATAGAACTGGAATTAAAGTACATAACGCAACTAACACAAAGTTACATAGAAGAAGTGGAAATTAAGATACATGGCCAGATTAAGCCACAATCGGCCAAACTTGTTTTGCAATGTTGGAGTGATTCAGTCATGCTCCTGCCTACACCTGTAATACTCGCCACTGTAGTCGTAGTACTCGCCGTGGACGTCATCGCTGTCGTCGTTGGGGTCGCCGTAGTTGAGCCTTGAAGGCTGAGTACGAGTGGGCTGGACTTGAGGGTAGCGCAGGAGGGGGCTAGACTCGGCGGCCGTGTCATAGGCCATGACGCCCTGAAGAGTCTGACCGCGCCACCACAACCGACGGCCGGCCTCGTTGAAGTTCGGAGGAGGTGGGCCATCCTCCTCGTGCCTGGCGAGCGCCCTCTCACGCCGATCCACGAAGAAGGCTTCACAAGTCGAGAAATAGTCGGGATGCCATCTGGGATTCCTCCGCTGCTCCGGCGTGAGCTCGAAGTAGTAGTGGTTTGTGATGGCCATCCGACGCGCCACACCTAGAGGGAAAGGAGGAACCGGCATGCCTCCGGCGCTCAGCATCCAGCTGACGGGGACATAGTAGCCCGGCGGGCAGGGGTAGTTCGAGGCGCAAAGCGCCTCCGCCTCCCTGGGAGTTAGTGCTACGATGGAAGTCATAGGAAAGAGTGATGAGGTTGCAGATATGAGTCTAGAGATGTGCAATGACAATAGAGGCCAACCCTACATATATATATATATATATTAAGAAATGGCAGGAAGATAACTGGCGGGAAGAACTGGCGGGAAAAACTGGCGGGAAGAAATGGCGGGAGAAATGCTAGGAAAAAATGGCGGGATATCTCAAGAAACCACATATTGCGAGTCTAAAAATGATTTTTCCAAAAAATCACGGGCGATAGATCATGTACCAGTAGTACAAACCGGATTCGGAAGACATTTGTCCTTTTTACCCGGGATAGACGAAAAGGTTTGAGATGTCCCGGTTGGGAGATAATCCATGTAAGATGGTCTAGTATTTTAGGAAAATAGGACGGTAGCATTCTGAATTTTGTGAAGGTTTTTTTGAGACATGATCAATATACCATGTCTGGTATTTTTCCTTTCAACTATATCACGTAATATGACACCACGCGAAAGATTTTCATTGTTCGGATTTGTTTTGAATTTATTATGCCCGTTTTGAATTTTCTGAATTTCTAACTATGTCACGTAATATGACACCACGCGAAAGATTTTCATTGTTCGGATTTGTTTTGAATTTATTATGCCCGTTTTGAATTTTCTGAATTTCTAACTATGGTCGAACCGGCGTGCATGAAGATAGGGGACGAGCATAATTAGATATTGCATTGGATCTCTGAAGAAACCACATACTGCGAGTCTAAAAACGATTTTTTCAAAAATTCACGGGCGATAGATCATGTACCTGTAGTACAAACCGGACCCACTTCCTCCAATTCGGCACACATTTGTCCTTTTTACCCGGGATGGACGAAAAGGTTTAAGATGTCCCGGTTAGGAGATAGTCCATGTAAGGTGGTATAGTATTTTAGGAAAATGGGACGATAGCATTCTAAAACGGCATTTTGGTGGTTACTTCACAAAACGACCGGTTTTTTACGCTCGGAAAATGAAAAAGGGCTTTTCTGTGCGACAAAAAGGAAAACTTCCTCCTGCAACATTGTTCTCCATACCAATGTCCACATGCATGCATAATATGGGCACAACATCACAAACTATGTCGTGATTCAGCACATAACATTGGTCATTTGGACCGAAAGCCATGAAACCCCGAACATGATAGGTCATTTTGTGAAGGTTTTTTCGATACATGATCAATATACCAAGTCTTGTATTTTTCCTTTCAATTATGTCACATAATATGACACCACGCGAAGGATTTTCATTGTTCAGATTTTTTTTGAATTTATTATGCCCGTTTTGAATTTTCTGAATTTCTAACTATGGTCGAACCGGCGTGCATGAAGATAGAGGACGATCATCGTTAGATCTTGCTTTGGATCCTTGAAGAAACCACATATTACGAGTCTAAATATGATTTTTTCAAAAAATCACGGGCGATAGATCATGTACGTGTAGTACAAACCGGACCCACTTCCTACCGATTCGGCAGACATTTGTCCTTTTTACCTAGGATAGACTAAAAGGTTTGAGATGTCCCAGTTGGGAGATAGTCCATGTAAGGTGGTATAGTATTTTAGGAAAATGGGACGGTAGCATTCTGAAACGGCATTTTGGTGGTTACTTCACAAAACGACCCGTTTTTTGCGCTCGGAAAATGGAAAAAGGCTTTTCCATGCGACTAAAAGAAAAACTTCCTCCTGCAACATTGTTCTTCATACCAATGTCCACATGCATGCATAATATGGGCACAACATCACAAACTATGCCGTGATTCAACACATAACATCCGTCATTTGGACCGAAAGCCATGAAACCTCAAACATGATAGGTCATTTTGTGAAGGTTTTTTCGAGACATGATCAATATACCAAGTCTGGTATTTTTCCTTTCAACTATGTCACATAATATGACACCACGTGAAGGATTTTCATTGTTTGGATTTTTTTTGAATTTATTATGCCCGTTTTGAATTTTCTGAATTTCTAACTATGGTCGAACCGACGTGCATGAAGATAGGGGACGAGCATCATTAGATCTTGCATTGGATCTCTGAAGAAACCACATATTGCGAGTCTAAAAATGATTTTTTTAAAAAATCACGGGCGATAGATCATGTACCTATAGTACAAACCGGACCCACTTCGTGACATTTGTCCTTTTTACCCGGAATGGACGAAAAGGTTTGAGATGTCCCGGTTGGGAGATAGTCCATGTGAGGTGGTCTAGTATTTTAGGAAAATGGGACAGTAGCATTCTGAAACGGCATTTTGGTGGTTACTTCACAAAACGACCCGTTTTTTCGCTCGGGAAAGGGAAAAGGGATTTTCCGTGCGACAAAAAGGAAAACTTCCTCCTGCAACATTGTTCTCCATACCAATGTCCACATGCATGCATAAAATGGGTACAGCATCACAAACTATACCGTGATTCAGCATATAACATCGGTCATTTGGATCGAAGGCCATGAAACCTCGAACATGATAGGTCATTTTGTGAAGGTTTTTTCGAGACATGATCAATATACCAAGTCTGGTATTTTTCCTTTCAACTATGTCACATAATATGACACCACATGCAGGATTTTCATTGTTCGGATTTTTTTGAATTTATTTTGCCCGTTTTGAATTTTCTAAATTTCTAACTATGGTCAAACCGGCGTGCATGAAAATAGGGGATGAGCATCGTTAGATCTTGCATTGGATCTCTGAAGAAAACACATATTGCGAGTCTAAAAATGATTTTTTCTAAAAATCACTGGCGATAGATCATGTACCTGTAGTACAAACCGGACCCACTTCTTACCGATTCTGCAGACATTTGTCCATTTTACCTGGGATGGACAAAAAGGTTTGAGATGTCCCGGCTGGGAGATAGTCCATGTAAGGTAGTATAGTATTTTAGGAAAACGGGACGATATCATTCTGAAACGGCATTTTGGTGGTTACTTGACAAAACGACCCGTTTTTTGCGCTCGGAAAATGTAAAAGGGCTTTTCCGTGCGACAAAAAGGAAAACTTCCTCCTTCAACATTGTTCTCCATACCAATGTCCACATGCATGCATAATATGGGCACAGCATCACAAACTATGCCGTGATTCAGCACATAACATCGGTCATTTGGACCGAAAGCCATGAAACCTCGAACATGATAGGTAATTTTGTGAAGGTGTTTTCTAGACATGATCAATATACCAAGTCTGGTATTTTTCCTTTCAACTATGTCACATAATATGACACCACGTGAAGGATTTTCATTCTTCAGATTTTTTTTTGAATTTATTATGCCCGTTTTGAATTTTCTGAATTTCTAACTATGGTCGAACCGGCGTGCATGAAGATAGGGTACGAGCATCGTTAGATATTGCTTTGGATCTCTGAAAAACCACATATTGCGAGTCTAAAAATGATTTTTTCAAAAAATCACGGGCGATAGATCATGTACCTGTAGTACAAACCGGACCCACTTCCTACCGATTCGGCAGACATTTGTCCTTTTTACCCAGAATGGACGAAAAGGTTTGAGATGTACCGGTTAGGAGATAGTCCATGTAAGGTGGTCTAGTATTTTAGGAAAATGGGACGATAGCATCCAAAAACGGCATTTTGGTGGTTACTTCACAAAACGACCCGTTTTTTGCGCTCAGAAAATGGAAAAGGGCTTTTCTGTGCGACAAAAAGGAAAACTTCCTCCTGCAACATTGTTCTCCATACCAATGTCCACATGCATGCATAATATGGGCACAGCATCACAAACTTTGCCGTGATTCAGCACATAACATCGGTCATTTGGACCGAAAGCCATGAAACCTCGAACATGATAGGTCATTTTGTAGAGGTTTTTTCGAGACATGATCAATATACCAAGTCTGGTATTTTTCCTTTAAATTATGTCACGTAATATGACACCACGCGAAGGATTTTCATTGTTCGGATTTTTATTTGAATTTATTATGCTTGCTTTGAATTTTCTGAATTTCTAACTATGGTCGAACCGGCATGCATGAAGATAGGGGACGAGCATCATTAGATCTTGCTTTGGATCTCTGAAAAAACCACATATTACGAGTCTAAATATGATTTTTTCAAAAAATCACGGGCGATATATCATGTACCTGTAGTACAAACCGGACCCACTTCCTACCGATTCGGCAGACATTTGTCCTTTTTACCTGGGATAGACGAAAAGGTTTGAGATATCCCGGTTGGGAGATAGTCCATGTAAGTTGGTCTCGTATTTTAGGAAAATGGGACGGTAGCATTCTGAAACGGCATTTTGGTGGTTACTTCACAAAACGACCCATTTTTTGCGCTCAGAAAATGGAAAAGGGTTTTTCGGTGCGACAAAAAGGAAAACTTTCTCCTGCAACATTGTTGTCCATACCAATATCCACATGCATGCATAATATGGGCACAGCATCACAAACTATGTCGTGATTCAGCACATAACATCGGTCATTTGGACCGAAAGCCATGAAACCTCGAACATGATAGGTCATTTTGTGAAGGTTTTTTCGAGACATGATCAATATACCAAGTCTGGTATTTTTCCTTACAACTATGTCACATAATATGACACCACGCGAAGGATTTTCATTGTTCGGATTTTTTTTGAATTTATTATGACCGTTTTGAATTTTCTGAATTTCTTACTATGGTCGAACCAGTTGTGCATGAAGATAGGGGACGAGTATCGTTAGATCTTGCTTTGGATCTCTGAAGAAACCACATATTACGAGTCTAAAAATGATTTTTACAAAAAATCACGGGCGATAGATCATGTACATGTAGTACAAACCGGACCCACTTCCTACCGATTCGGCAGACATTTGTCATTTTTACCCGGGATAGACGAAAAGGTTTGAGATGTCCCGGTTGGGAGATAGTCCATGTAAGGTGATCTAGTATTTTAGGAAAATGGGACGGTAGCATTCTGAAACGGCATTTTGGTGGTTACTTCACAAAACGACCCGTATTTTGCGCTCGGAAAACGGAAAAGGGCTTTTCCGTGCGACAAAAAGGAAAACTTCCTCCTGCAACATTGTTCTCCATACCAATGTCCACATGCATGCATAATATGAGCACAGCATCACAAACTATACCGTGATTCAGCATATAACATCAGTCATTTGGATCGAAGGCCATGAAACCTCGAACATGATAGGTCATTTTGTGAAGGTTTTTTCGAGACATGATCAATATACCAAGTCTGGTATTTTTCCTTTCAACTATGTCACATAATATGACACCACATGCAGGATTTTCATTGTACGGATTTTTTTGAATTTATTATGCCCGTTTTGAATTTTCTAAATTTCTAACTATGGTCAAACCGGCGTGCATGAAAATAGGGGACGAGCATCGTTAGATCTTGCATTGGATCTCTGAAGAAACCACATATTGCGAGTCTAAAAATGATTTTTTTCTAAAAATCACTGGCGATAGATCATGTACCTGTAGTACAAACCGGACCCACTTCGTACCGATTCTGCAGACATTTGTCCATTTTACCTGGGATGGACGAAAAGGTTTGAGATGTCCCGGTTGGGAGATAGTGCATGTAAGGTGGTCTAGTATTTTAGGAAAACGGGACGGTAGCATTCTGAAACGGCATTTTGGTGGTTACTTCACAAAACGACCCTTTTTGCGCTCGGAAAATGTAAAAGGGCTTTTCCGTGCGACAAAAAGGAAAACCTCCTCCTTCAACATTGTTCTCCATACCAATGTCCACATGCATGCATAATATGGGCACAGCATCACAAACTATGCCGTGATTCAGCACATAACATCGGTCATTTGGACCGAAAGCCATGAAACCTCGAACATGATAGGTCATTTTGTGAAGGTTTTTTCGAGACATGATCAATATACCAAGTGTGGTATTTTTCCTTTCAACTATGTCACATAATATGACACCATGTGAAGGATTTTCATTCTTCAGATTTTTTTTTTAAATTTATTATGCCCGTTTTGAATTTTCTGAATTTCTAACTATGGTCGAACCGGCGTGCATGAAGATAGGGGACGAGCATCGTTAGATATTGCTTTGGATCTCTGATGAAACCACATATTGCGAGTCTAAAAATGATTTTTTCAAAAAATCACGGGCGATAGATCATGTACATGTAGTACAAACCGGACCCACTTCCTACTGATTCGGCAGACATTTGTCCTTTTTACCCGGGATAGACGAAAAGGTTTGAGATGTCCCAGTTAGGAGATAGTCCATGTAAGGTGGTCTAGTATTTTTGGAAAATGGGACGATAGCATCCTGAAAGGGCATTTTGGTGGTTACTTTACAAAACGACCCATTTTTTGCGCTTCGAAAATGGAAAAGGGCTTTTCTGTGCGACAAAAAGGAAAACTTCCTCCTACAACATTGTTCTCCATACCAATGTCCACATGCATGCATAATATGGGCACAGCATCACAAACTATGCCGTGATTCAGCACATAACATCAGTCATTTGGACCGAAAGCCATGAAACCTCGAACATGATAGGTCATTTTGTAGAGGTTTTTTCGAGACATGATCAATATACCAAGTCTGGTATTTTTCCTTTAAATTATGTCACGTAATATGACACCACGCGAAGGATTTTCATTGTTCGGATTTTTTTTGAATTTATTATGCTTGTTTTGAATTTTCTGAATTTCTAACTATGGTCGAACCGGCGTGCATGAAGACAGCGGACGAGCATCATTAGATCTTGCTTTGGATCTCTGAAAAAACCACATATTACGAGTCTAAATATGATTTTTTCAAAAAATCACGGGCGATATATCATGTACCTGTAGTACAAACCGGACCCACTTCCTACCGATTCGGCAGACATTTGTCCTTTTTACCTGGGATAGACGAAAAGGTTTGAGATATCCCGGTTGGGAGATAGTCCATGTAAGTTGGTCTAGTATTTTAGGAAAATGGGACGGTAGCATTCTGAAACGGCATTTTGGTGGTTACTTCACAAAACGACCCGTTTTTTGCGCTCGGAAAATGGAAAAGGGCTTTTCGGTGCGACAAAAAGGAAAACTTCCTCCTGCAACATTGTTCTCCATACCAATGTCCACATGCATGCAAAATATGGGCACAGCATCACAAACTATGTCGTGATTCAGCACATAACATCGGTCATTTGGACCGAAAGCCATGAAACCTCGAACATGATAGGTCATTTTGTGAAGGTTTTTTCGAGACATGATCCATATACCAAGTATGGTATTTTTCCTTTCAACTATGTCACATAATATGACACCACGCGAAGGATTTTCATTTTTCGGATTTTTTTGAATTTATTATGCCCGTTTTGAATTTTCTGAATTTCTTACTATGGTCGAACCAGTCGTGCATGAAGATAGGGGACGAGTATCGTTAGATCTTGCTTTGGATCTCTGAAGAAACCACATATTACGAGTCTAAAAATGATTTTTTCAAAAAATCACGGGCGATAGATCATGTACCTGTAGTACAAACCGGACCCACTTCCTACCGATTCGGCAGACATTTGTCATTTTTACCCGGGATAGACGAACAGGTTTGAGATGTCCCGGTTGGGAGATAGTCCATGTAAGGTGATCTAGTATTTTAGGAAAATGGGACGGTAGCATTCTGAAACGGCATTTTGGTGGTTACTTCACAAAACGACCCGTATTTTGCGCTCGGAAAACGGAAAAGGGCTTTTCCATGTGACAAAAAGGAAAACTTCCTCCTGCAACATTGTTCTCCATACCAATGTCCACATGCATGCATAATATGAGCACATCATCACAAACTATGCCGTGATTCAGCATATAACATCGGTCATTAGGACCGAAAGCCATGAAACCTCGAACATGATAGGTCATTTTGTGAAGGTGTTTTTGAGACATGATCAATATACCAAGTATGGTATTTTTCCTTTCAACTATGTCATTTAATATGACACCACACGAAAGATTTTCATTGTTCGGATTTTTTTTGAATTTATTATGCCCGTTTTTAATTTTCTGAATTTCTAACTATGGTCGAACCGGCGTGCATGAAGATAGGGGACGATCATCATTAGATCTTGCATTGGATCTCTGAAGAAACCACATATTGCGAGTCTAAAAATTATTTTTTCAAAAAATCACGGGCGATAGATCATGTACCTGTAGTACAAACCGGACCCACTTCCTGCCGATCCGGCAAACATTTTTCCTTTTTACCCAGAATGGACGAAAAGGTTTGAGATGTCCCGGTTAAGAGATAGTCCATGTAAGGTGGTCTAGTATTTTAGGAAAATGGGACGATAGCATCCAGAAACGGCATTTTGGTGGTTACTTCACAAAACGACCCGTTTTTTGCGCTCGGAAAATGGAAAAGGGGTTTTCTGTGCGATAAAAAGGAAAACTTCCTCATGCAACATTGTTCTCAATACCAATGTCCACATGCATGCATAATATGGGCACAACATCACAAAATGTGCCGTGATTCAGCACATAACATCGGTCATTTGGATCGAAAGCCATGAAACCTCGAACATGATAGGTCATTTTGTGAAGGTTTTTTAGAGACATGATCAATATACCAAGTCTGGTATTTTTCCTTTCAACTATGTCACATAATATGACACCACGCGAAGGATTTTCATTGTTCGGATTTTTTTTAATTTATTATGACCGTTTTGAATTTTCTGAATTTCTTATTATGGTCGAACCAGTCGTGCATGAAGATAGGGGACGAGTATCATTAGATCTTGCTTTGGATCTCTGAAGAAACCACATATTACGAGTCTAAAAATGATTTTTTCAAAAAATCACGGTCGATAGATCATGTACCTGTAGTACAAATCGGACCCACTTCCTACCGATTCGGCAGACATTTGTCATTTTTACCCGGGTTAGACGAAAAGGTTTGAGATGTCCCGGTTGGGAGATAGTCCATGTAAGGTGATATAGTATTTTAGGAAAATGGGACGGTAGTATTCTGAAACGGCATTTTGGTGGTTACTTGACAAAACGACCCGTTTTTTACGCTCGGAAAACGGAAAAGGGCTTTTCCGTGCGACAAAAAGGAAAACTTCCTCCTGCAACATTGTTCTCCATACCAATGTCCACATGCATGCATAATATGAGCACAGCATCACAAACTATGCCGTGATTCAGCATATAACATCAGTCATTTGGACCGAAAGCCATGAAACCTCGAACATGATAGGTCATTTTATGAAGGTGTTTTTGAGACATGATCAATATACCAAGTATGGTATTTTTCCTTTCAACTATGTCATGTAATATGACACCACACGAAAGATTTTCATTGTTCGGATTTTTTTTAATTTATTATGCCCGTTTTGAATTTTCTGAATTTCTAACTATGGTCGAACCGGCGTGCATGAAGATAGGGGACGATCATCATTAGATCTTGCATTGGATCTCTGAAGAAACCACATATTGCGAGTCTAAAAATTATTTTTTCAAAAAATCACGGGCGATAGATCATGTACCTGTAGTACAAACCGGACCCACTTCCTGCCGATTCGGCAAACATTTGTCCTTTTTACCCAGAATGGACAAAAAGGTTTGAGATGTCCCGGTTAGGAGATAGTCCATGTAAGGTGGTCTAGTATTTTAGGAAAATGGGACGATAGCATCTTGAAACGGCATTTTGGTGGTTACTTCACAAAACGACCCGTTTTTTGCGCTCGGAAAATGGAAAAGGTCTTTTCTGTGCGATAAAAAGGAAAACTTCCTCCTGCAACATTGTTCTCCATACCAATGTCCACATGCATGCATAATATGGGCATAGCATCACAAACTATGTCGTGATTCAGCACATAACATCGGTCATTTGGACCGAAAGCCATGAAACCTCGAACATGATAGGTCATTTTGTGAAGGTTTTTTGAGACATGATCAATATACCAAGTCTGGTATTTTTCCTTTCAATTATGTCACATAATATGACACCACGCGAAGGATTTTCATTGTTCGGATTTTTTTTAATTTATTATGCCTGTTTTGAATTTTCTGAATTTCTAACTATGGTCGAACCGGCGTGCATGAAGATAGGGGACGAGCATTGTTAGATCTTGCTTTGGATCTTTGAAAAAACCACATATTACGAGTCTAAATATGATTTTTTCAAAAAATCACGGGCGATATATCATGTACCTGTAGTACAAACCGGAACCACTTCCTACCGATTCGGCAGACATTTGTCCTTTTTACCTGGGAAAGATGAAAAGGTTTGAGATATCCCGGTTGGGATATAGTCCATGTAAGGTGGTCTAGTATTTTAGGAAAATGGGACGGTAGCATTCTGAAACGGCATTTTGGTGGTTACTTCACAAAACGACCCGTTTTTTGCGCTCGGAAAATGGAAAAGGGCTTTTCCGTGCAACAAAAAAGGAAAACTTCCTCCTGCAACATTGTTCTCCATACCAATGTCCACATGCATGCATAATATGGGCACAACATCACAAACTATACCGTGATTCAACACATAACATCGGTCATTTGGACCGAAAGCCATGAAACCTCGAACATGATAGGTCATTTTGTGAAGGTTTTTTCGAGACATGATCAATATACCAAGTCTGGTATTTTTCTTTCAACTATGTCACATAATATGACACCACGTGAAGGATTTTCATTGTTCGGATTTTTTTTGAATTTATTATGCTCGTTTGAATTTTCTGAATTTCTAACTATGGTCGAACCGGCGTGCATGAAGATAGGGGACGAGTATCGTTAGATCTTGCTTTGGATCTCTGAAGAAACCACATAATACGAGTCTAAAAATGATTTTTTCAAAAAATCACGGGCGATAGATCATGTACCTGTAGTACAAACCGGACCCACTTCCTACCGATTCGACAGACATTTGTCCTTTTTACCCGGGATAGATGAAAAGGTTTGAGATGTCTCGGTTGGGAGATAGTCCATGTAAGGTGGTCTAGTATTTTAGGAAAATGGGACGGTAGCATTCTGAAACGGTATTTTGGTGGTTACTTCACAAAACGACCCGTTTTTTTGTGCTCGGAAAATGGAAAAGGGCTTTTTCGTGCGACAAAAAGGAAAACTTCCTCCTGCAACATTGTTCTCCATACCAATGTCCACATGCATGCATAATATGGGCACAATATCACAAACTATGTCGTGATTCAGCATATAACATCGGTCATTTGGACCGAAAGCCATGAAACCTCGAACTTGATAGGTTATTTTGTGAAGGTTTTTTCGAGACATGATCAATATACCAAGTCTGGTATTTTTCCTTTCAACTATGTCACGTAATATGACACCACGTGAAGGATTTTCATTGTTCGGATTTTTTTGAATTTATTATGCCAGTTTTGAATTTTCTGAATTTCTAACTATGGTCGAACCGGCGTGCATGAAGATAGGGGACGAGCATCGTTAGATCTTGTATTGGATCTCTGAAGAAACCACATATTGCGAGTCTAAAAATGATTTTTTTCAAAAAATCACGGGCGATAGATCAGGTACCTGTAGTACAAACCGGACCCAGTTCCTACCGAATTGGCAGACATTTGTCCTTTTTACCCGGGATGGACGAAAAGGTTTGAGATGTCTCGGTTGGGAGATAGTCTATGTAAGGTGGTCTAGTATTTTAGGAAAATGGGACGGTAGCATTCGGAAACGGCATTTTGGTGGTTACTTCACAATACGATCCTTTTTTGCGCTCGGAAAATGGAAAAGGGCTTTTCCGTGCGACAAAAAGGAAAACTTCCTCCTGCAACATTGTTCTCCATACCAATTTCCACATGCATGCATAATATGGGCACAGCATCACAAACTATGTCGTGATTCAGCACATAACATCGGTCATTTGGATCGAAAGCCATGAAACCTCGAACATGATAGGTCATTTTGTGAAGGTTTTTTGAGACATGATCAATATACCAAGTATGGTATTTTTCCTTTCAACTATGTCACGTAATATGACACCACGCGAAAGATTTTCATTGTTCGGATTTTTTTGAATTTATTATGCCCGTTTTGAATTTTCTGAATTTCTAACTATGGTCGAACCGGCGTGCATGAAGATAGGGGACGAGCATCATTAGATCTTGCATTGGATCTCTGAAGAAACCACATATTGCGAGTCTAAAAATGATTTTTTCAAAAAAATCACGAGCGATAGATCATGTACCTGTAGTACAAACCGGACCCATTTCCTATCGATTCGGCAGACATTTGTCCTTTTTACCCGGGATGGACGAAAAGGTTTGAGATGTCCCGGTTGGGAGATAGTCCATTTAAGGTGGTCTAGTATTTTAGGAAAATGGGACGGTAGCATTCTGAAACGGCATTTTGGTGGTTACTTCACAAAACGACCCATTTTTTCGCTCGGAAAATGGAAAAGGGATTTTCCGTGCGACAAAAAGGAAAACTTCCTCCTGCAACATTGTTCTCCATACCAATGTCCACATGCATGCATAATATGGGCACAACATGACAAACTATGCCGTGATTCAGCACATAACATCGGTCATTTGGACCGAAAGCCATGAAACCTCGAACATGATAGGTCATTTTGTGAAGGTTTTTTGAGACATGATCAATATACCAAGTATGGTATTTTTCCTTTCAACTATGTCACGTAATATGACACCACGCGAAAGATTTTCATTGTTCGGATTTTTTTGAATTTATTATGCCCGTTTTGAATTTTCTGAATTTCTAACTATGGTCGAACCGGCGTGCATGAAGATAGGGGACGAGCATCATTAGATCTTGCATTGGATCTCTGAAGAAACCACATATTGCGAGTCTAAAAATGATTTTTTCAAAAAAATCACGAGCGATAGATCATGTACCTGTAGTACAAACCGGACCCATTTCCTATCGATTCGGCAGACATTTGTCCTTTTTACCCGGGATGGACGAAAAGGTTTGAGATGTCCCGGTTGGGAGATATATAGTCCATTTAAGGTGGTCTAGTATTTTAGGAAAATGGGACGGTAGCATTCTGAAACGGCATTTTGGTGGTTACTTCACAAAACGACCCATTTTTTTCGCTCGGAAAATGGAAAAGGGCTTTTCCATGCGACAAAAAGGAAAACTTCCTCCTGCCACATTGTTCTCCATACCAATGTCCACATGCATGCATAATATGGGCACAGCATCACAAACTATGTCGTGATTCAGCATATAACATCGGTCATTTGGACCGAAAGCCATGAAACCTTGAACTTAATAGGTTATTTTGTGAAGGTTTTTTCGAGACATGATCAATATACCAAGTCTGGTATTTTTCCTTTCAACTATGTCACATAATATGACACCACGCGAAGGATTTTCATTGTTCGGATTTTTTTGAATTTATTATGCCCGTTTTGAATTTTCTGAATTTGTAACTATGGTCGAACCGGCGTGCATGAAGATAGGAGACGAGCATCGTTAGATCTTGCATTGGATCTCTGAAGAAACCACATATTGCGAGTCTAAAAATGATTTTTTCAAAAAATCACGGGCGATAGATCATGTACCTGTAGTACAAACCGGACCCATTTCCTATCGATTCGGCAGACATTTGTCCTTTTTACCCGGGATGGACGAAAAGGTTTGAGATGTCCCGGTTGGGAGATAGTCCATTTAAGGTGGTCTAGTATTTTAGGAAAATGGGACGGTAGCATTCTGAAACGGCATTTTGGTGGTTACTTCACAAAACGACCCATTTTTTTCGCTCGGAAAATGGAAAAGGGCTTTTCCGTGCGACAAAAAGTAAAACTTCCTCCTGCAACATTGTTCTCCATACCAATGTCCACATGCATGCATAATATGGGCACAACATCACAAACTATGCCGTGATTCAGCACATAACATCGGTCATTTGGACCGAAAGCCATGAAACCTCGAACATGATCGGATTTTCAATATACTAAAGGTTCATCTTTAGTCCTGGTTGGAGGGATTTCGGCAGGCTGGGCCAGGAAGCACTAATGATAGGGGTGAGTGTCGACATTATGTCCTGCGGCGTGTACCTTGTCCCGGATGGTGTCACAAACCGGGACTAAAGATGAACCTTTAGTCCCGGTTAGAGACACCAACCGGGACAAAACACGAGTCAACACTAATAATAGGGGTGAGTGTCGACATTATTTCAGAAGTGTCGACACTATGCCGAGCTGCTTGTACTATAAATAGGCATCCTTGTGAGTCCAGTCCTCCAGCCAGTTTGAGGCATCTCCAAGATGGTTTTCGAGAGCAGGGACACCACTACGGACAGTTTCAGGGAGATGCCGACGGAGCCCAGTCCTCCGGCATCTCCGAGAACCTGGTCATAGAGGCACTCCCTAATATGTGAAATTAGTTAGCTCCCAGGCGTATTGATCTAGTTAGAGAAGTTACAAGCTGCAAGATGGTTTTCGAGAGCAGGGACACCACTACGGCCAGTTTTAGGGAGATGCCGACGGAGCCCAGTCCTTCGGCATCTCTGAGAAACTGGTCATAGAGGCACTCCCTAATATGTGAAATTAGTTAGCTCCCAGGTGTATTGATCTAGTTAGAAAAGTTACAAGCTGCAAGATGGTTTTCGAGAGTAGGGACACCACTACGACCAGTTTCAGGGAGATGCCGTCGGATCCCAGTCCTCCGGCATCTCCAAGAAACTGGTCATAGAGGCACTCCCTAATATGTGACCGCGCGCGTTTGGAGATCAGATCTTAATGGTAAGTACGAATCGGGACAACTTATTCATAGTCCCGGTCCAGCCACAAAACGGGACTAACACTCAAGACATTTATTAATATTAAAAACTGAGACGACAAAACCGGGACTAAAGGCCCCCCTATATATAGTCCCGGTCAAGCCACAAACCGCGAAAGATATCCTTCGGTGAAGCCACAAACCGCGAAAGATAGGAACTAGACTTACATAATATGAGCATGAACTTCTTGGCATATGTCCTTCCTTATGATCGCTTCAGACGTAACCATGGAGCATCTTCTTTACTTAACGGAATGCTTGGGTCAGTTTTCACTGTGAAGGGCGGAATTTCATCAAACTTATTATAATCTTCTGACATGTCTGTCTTGTCCTCGATTCCCACGATGTTTTATTTCCCTAAAAGAACTATGTGACGCTTTGGCTCATCATATGATGTATTCGTTTGTATATTTTTTCTTTTTTTCGGTCTGGAGGACATGTCCTTCACATAGAAAACCTGAGATACATCATTGGCTAGGACGAATGGTTCATCTCTATAACCAAGATTGTTGAGATCCACTGTTGTCATTCTGTACAACTGGTCTATCTTGACCCCTTCCCCATTCAGGTTGACCCATTTGCAGCGAAACAAAGAGACCTTAAAAGAGACTCCATAGTCTAGTTCCCTTATCTCCTCTATGTAACCATAGTATGTGTCCTTTTGTCCATTCTCGTCTATTGCATCGAAGCGGACACCACTATTTTGGTTGGTGCTCTTTTTATCTTGGGCGATCGTGTAGAATGTATTCCCATTTATTTCGTACCCTTGGAAATTCAATACATTAGAAGATGGTGACGCGGCCAACAAGTATAGCTGATCTCCAACGGTGGTGTCATTCAAGAGATGTGTCCGCATCCAACCACCGAAAGACTTCATGTGTTCATCTGTAATCAGTGATTCAGGCTTCCCCGGGTTTTTGGAGCGTAGAATATTCTTGTGTTCCTCGATATACGGAGCTTCCAAGGTGGAATTATGTAGAACTGTGTAGTGTGATTTAGTGAAAGAATCCCTGTCCCTACATATCATTGCTTTCTTTCCCAGCGTGCCTTTTCCACCTAGTCTTCCCTCATGCCGCGAGTCAGAAACACCAATCGGCTTAAGGTCAGGAATAAAGTCAACACAAAACTCAATGACCTCCTCTGTTCCATATCCCCTGGAGATGCTTCCTTCTGGTCTAGGACGGTTATGAACATATTTCTTTAAGACTCCCATGAACCTCTCAAAGGGGAACATATTGTGCAGAAATACCGGACCGAGAATGGCAATCTCTTCCACTAGGTGAACCAGGAGATGCGTCATAATATTGAAGAAGGATGATGGGAACACCAATTCTAAACTAACAAGACATTGTACCACATCCTTCTGTAACCTTGGCAGAATATCTGGATTGATTACCTTCTGAGATATTGCATTGAGGAATGCACACAGCTTCACAATGGGTACTCGAACATTTTCCGGTAGAAGCCCCCTCAATGCAATCGGAAGCTTGAGTGTCAAGAGCTTGCACTTGGGCCATCAAATTTGCTTTGAGAAGTTTATCCTGCTTGCCTAGATTAGCGCTCCATCCGCGAAGGGAGATACGGAGGCCCCCAGCCAAGGCCTGCCAACGATCAATGGGACCCCTGGGGTTGGGAAGAGAGGAATCAATATCCTCCCATCAGCCACACACTAAGCCCATGAAACCCTGCAGACTAAACCATCCAGCCTTAAAGAAGAAGCGTGACTGCCTCTTAACCACCTCCTCTCCTGAACCAAGAACCAGCGGGGTATGATTAGAGCCGATGCGAGTTTTGCCCTGAGAGAGGTGAGAGGGAACTGCACTTCCCATTCAGGTGAGACCAGTGCCCTGTCTAGAACGCTTCTTACCAGGAAACACTGTTTATTAGTCCAGGTAAAGGCCGCTCCTGAGCGGTTAACTTCACGCATAGCCACCCTGGCAATGCAGTCGTTGAAGGCTTTAACCAAAGACCAGTTAATATTGGAGTTGTTCTTGTCTCTTGGACAGTGAATAAGATTGAAATCGCCCATTACAAGCACAGGCAAAGGGAAATTCGAAATCTTGGATTCCAGCTCCTCCAGAAAGGACTGCGAGATGGCATGGTCGGCCGGTCCATAAACCCCGATAAACTCAAACTTAAACTTGTCCAGCTGGTGATACAACAACGCACTCAGAAAGAAATCACCTTGATCGATAGCCCCAACCTCGAAATCAGCATCTCTGCACCCCAGCAGGAGCCCACCCGACCAGCTGCTTGCGGCTTTCCATTGCCAGTGGAACACTTGACCATTGACAAGGGAGCGCAGCTCCTAGTCTGACAAAGACTACTTCATAGTCTCCTGAAGGAAAACAATGTTGATCCTCTCTTTCTTGACATATTCCTTGATTTGAGAGATACGATCCTTGTCGCCACACCCACGGATGTTCCAACTGAGGGCCTTAATCATTTGGGCTGTGCGGAAGCTCGTGCTTGGTGAGCAGGGGTATCCCTAAGATTGGGCCTGGGTACGAATTGAGAGTGCACATGCCTTTTCCTTTTAGCTCTGGCTGCCAGGGATGCGATGGAGATCCGCTCTGGATCGTCCACCACATCCACCGAATCCCCGGCCCCTGTGGTGATCGGTGCATACTGAAGCTCGGGGCCACCCTGGCCGACAAGGCCACCAGGGGGCACCGCCAGCGAGTCCTCCTGGCCCTGAGATGCCTTCACCACTTTGTCCGTTGTCGTGGCCGCTGCAATAACTGCCTGGGCTTCTTCCTTTGCACGAACCAGAGAAATAAGGGAGAGGGGGAGGAAATCAAGGAATCGCAATGGAGCCCACACTCTAAAAGCAATTTGTGCAAATGAGAATTGGAGAGGGAATGTAACACCAGAAAATCATCTAGAAGGGAGGGAGACAGAGGAGCAGGACACATACCTGGGTCAGCTGAGGCCGCCCTACACGAGGCACGAGCAAGCACTGGTTCGGCACTCCGCTCCTTGTTCCTAGCGCTTCTCCTGGAGCCAGAGATTGGGGAGGAGATGGACACCGATCACGTGGCCTTGGCCACCTTGGTGATGCCAGCCAACTAACGAGCAAGGTTGGGTACTTCCTCAGGGGCAGACACTGGGGGGTTTTCCACCTCCCCATCCTGTTTCTTCTTCAGCTTCGCCATTTTCGATGCCAAGGTATCATTGTCAAACTCCTAGTCAGCAGGGCTAGCCCATCCAATATCAGCCCGATCCTCCTTGGAAATCTTGGATCTATTAAAGATTGACGGAGAGATGGGGTATCCAGCGGGGACAGGTCCTAGGACAAGTCAGACGGGATCTCCACCACAGAGACTGGGGCTTGCTTGGAGGGGGGAGGACGAGCAACATAAGGAACCAGGGGAACATCTGAGAATAGGCCAGAAGTAGACAAATTGGAACCATATTGATTGAAAGGAATTGGCATGAGGTTGGGCTTGGATGGGGCAGCAGTTGGCTTCGTCGCAGAGTGATCCAAGCTTGGGGCAATCACCACTTGGCAGTGTAGGGGTTCGTAGCATGGAAAACAAAAAAGTTCTACCGCATGCACACAAACAAGCCAAGATCTATCTACTAGATTATAGCAACGAATCGATTAGAGTACTCACCCTCGAAGATTCCAAAGAGGTTAACGAGAGCAGATTCTCGTGGGTGATGTAGTCGTACACTTGTCGATCTCAAGATAGCGCTTCCGCAGTCGGTCACACGTTCGGTACTCGATGAAGACCTTCCTCTCCCTTGTTCCAGCAGGCAGCGGAGGTTGTAGTTCTCCCCTCGCGATTCCGGCAGCACGACGACGTGGTGTCGGAAGTAGAGGGAAAATCCTGCAAGGCTTTGCATAAGCCAAAGCAGGTTATGGTGGATCTAGGGTTTCCGGTGATCTAGGGCTTTGAGGGCCAGAGAGAAGGAGGTGGAGTCGGCTGCGGCTAGGGCGGCGGCGCAGGGCGGCGGCTAGGTGGGGAGGGGCTGGTATTGTGTGGTCTTGGGGCAGCCCCTCCCCTCTATTTATGAGAGGGGGCAGCTTGGGAGAGGGGAGTTTGAATCCTTCCCCAACTCCCTCTCCTAGTTGGATTGTGGTGGAGGGAAATAAGGATTCTTTCCTTCCTCCACTAGGAAACCATTGTTCCAGTTTGACTTTTCAAACCTGCATTTTGACTTACAATTTAGAGCTTAATTTCTCTCTTGCAAATGCCCAACCAAGTGACCTAGGACATGATCCAATAATTCCACTTAACCATGACACATTCATGTACCATTCCCCTTCTGGTCTGGTGAACCTTCTAGACCCTTCTAGAATCTCTCCGATGAAAACATCGAAATCATTCCATAACTCCGGAATCGGACTTTCCTTATATGAATATTATTCTCCGGACCATTCCGGATCTCCTCGTGATATCTCGGATCCCATCAGAGACTCTGAACAACATTCGGTCTCCCTACTTACATTCCATATCTACTAAACAACATCAAATCCTTAAGTGTGTCTCCCTATGGTTCGTGAATTACACGGACATGACCGAGACACTTCTCCGATCTATAACCAATAGAGGAATCTGGAAATTCATATGGCTCCCACATATTTCTATGATTACTTTGCAATCGAATGAACCACTTACATACGATACCAATTTCCCTTTGTCTCGCGATAGTTTACTTATTCGAAGTATGATCGTCGGTATCTCTGCATACCTAGTTCAACCTCGTTACTGATAAGTACTCTTTTCTCCTTCCCGTGATATGTGATCCCTTGTGAGCCAATCACATGCTTTCAAGCTAATTGGATGACATTCCACCGAGAGGGCCCAGAGTATATCTATCCGTCATATGGATGAAAAAATCCCACTCTTGATCCATGTGCCTCAACCCACACTTTCCGAATACTCAATGCCACTTTTATAGCCACCCAGTTACGGTGTGGTGTTTGATGTCATCAAAGCATCCTTCCAGTAATGGTGATTAGCATGATCTCATGGTCGAAGGAATTAGGTTACTATGTATCAGAAATCTTATAGCAAACGAACTATTGAAATGACTTGATCTTAATGCTACGCTTTTCTATAGAAGTATGTCCATTGATACGCTCAATTTGCATCACCATTCTATATCATAGTTTACCTCTATTCGTTGATATTTCTTATTATGAGGTATTACTTATGGCTTTTCATCTGTTTATGCATGTTGGATGATTCTTGGAGGATGGACTGTCGGGGTCTGGATTCTGATGGAAAAGAAGGCGGTTCGGTGCAATTTTGCAAAGATCAAAAAAATATGGAAACATATTATTTTACCCGAGGATGAAGGAAGCCAGAAGAAGGAGCGAAGGGGGCTGCAGGGGGCCCAAACCCCCTAGGCGCAGGCCCACCTGAGGCCGCGCCTGGGGTGGGTTTAGCCCACCTTCTTGGCCTCCGACTCTACCTCTTAGCCTATAACTTCCCCTCGGAACCCTAATACACGGGGAGAGACCACAGATAGATTTCCACCGCCTCTGGGGGTGGAAAAGACCGAGAGATAAAGATCTCTCCGGCAGACAGATTTCTGCCGGGGGAATTCCTTCCTGGAGAGGGGAGACCATCGCCATCAACACCATCATCAAGCTAGGCTTCATTTGGATCATCATCATCATCATCCACACCATCATCTCCACCAGCACCATCATCACCACTCCGTCTCGCTGTAACAGTTGTGTTGGATATTGCTTAGTTCATTAGGGGAAACTTTCTCGGTGTTAATTACTATTGTAGTTGATGCTTGTGAGTGGAACCATTGGATTATTGTTTATTTTCAGATTGTAATCCATTACAATATCATCTTTGATCTTGATCCATATGATGTCTTATGAGTAGTTCGTTGTGTTCTTGAGGACATGGGAGAAGTCATGTTGTTAGTAGTGAATCTGTGATGAGTTATTATTAAATGGTTTAGTATTTAAGTTGTGGTGCTATTCTTCTAGTGGTGTCATGTGAACGTCGACTACATGACACTTCACCATTTATGGGCCTAGGGGGATGCATTGTATATTTGGCTACTAATCACGGGGTTGCCGAAGTGACAAAAACCTAAACCGCCGTTAGGACACATTTGCACAAGGGAGTGTAGGATCTCAGAGTTTAAGGCCATGGTTAGATTTATATCTTAATTACTTTCCTATAGTTACGGATGTTTGCAGGGGGTTTAATCACAAGTATGTATTAGTCCTAGGAAGGGTAGTATGTTAGCACAGGTTCACCCACACAACACTTACGAACACCAAAGAAGAGTACTCAGCTATTTGCACTGAAAGCACTTGACAAAATTCCCATGTGTCCTCTAGAACGTTTGGTCCTTATAAGTATTTCCACCGGCTTGTCCTTTGCTAAGAAAGTATTGGGCCACTTGCTCCGTTTGTTCGTTACTTTTGTTACTTGCTCCTTGTTTTGTTGCCTAAGTATTCACAGGTATTTCCTGCTCCATACCACTGTTCAGCACCTTTTGCTCCTCGTTGGGATCGACACTCCTATTTATCTAAAGTACTACGATACTTCCCCTATACTTTTGGGTCATCAAGACTATTTTCTGGCGCCGTTGCCGGGGTGTGAAGCGCTATTGAAGAGTGGAACTGGTAAAGGAAAATTTTACTGTGAGTATTTCCTTTTGTTACTATTTTTTACTTTGTTTCCAATATGGATAACCCACTTGGTTTTCTGTTTGGGAAAACTACTACCACTTCAATGGTAGTAGATAAACCACCACCTTTTGAGATAGATCCTTGTAAGATACCTACGAGTATTGTTACTGTGTCATGGATAATTATTATTTTGGTGATGGAACTGTCCATCCTGGTGATCACTTGCTTTATATCCATGAATTATGCAGGTTATTTAAGTGTGCAAGTATCACAACTGAATAGTTGAATAAGAAGTTACTCTCCATATCCTTGAAAGGGAGAGCTGAGGCTTGGTATAAGCTGCTAAAGAATGGACAATCCATGTAGTGGGAGGAGATGACATCTTTCTTTTACTCTAAATTTTATCCTCCGAGTGAAATCCAAAAGGATAGAAGTCTTATATATAACTTTTGGCCTCTTGATGGAGAAATTACAGCTCAAGCTTGGGGGAGATTGAAGCTGCTAATGCTTAAATGTCCTATTCATTAACTCCCTAACAATATTATTCTCAATAACTTTTATGCTAGGCTGTCTCTTCATGATAAAGTTTTATTAGATGCTTCTTGTGCTGGATCATTCACAAGTATGAAGGAAGAAGCTAAATGGGATCTTTTAGACCGTATTCAAGATAATACCGAGGCTTGGGAGAATGACAAAGGAAGAAAGTCAGGTATAAACTATGATTATGAGTGCACTGAATCTTTTATGGAAACTAATGGCTTCCGTGATATTCACAATAAATTTGGTCTTGATTCCCAAAGTATTGCCAAATGTTTTAAGGCCTTTGCCTCTTACATATAAATTCCCAAGAAGAAGTGGAATAAGTACCATGCTCCTTATAAAGATGTTGTTAACATTGTTCTAGTTAGAAGTACTCAAGTTTGTACTACTAATCATATTGTGCCTGAACGTCATGTTGAGAAGATGCCTTTCCCAGCTAAGGTAAAGGAGTATGCTATGATTATTAATGCAAATAACAAAGGTACAAAGAAAACTATGGAGCCTGGTAAGCAATTGAATGTTGAACCTGTGGTAGCTATTGTGAAAGACACTGTCACTAGAAATATAGAGGATGAGCACATTGTCTTCTGTGAAGATGCTTCTAATATTATTTCTCATCCTAGTAAGGCTAGAAAATCTAGTGTTCATGTGCTTTATGTTAAAATTGGTGATCATTGCTACTATGGTTTATGTGATATTGGTGCTAGTTCTAGTGCTATTCCTTATGAGATCTATAGGGAAATTATGCATGAGATTGGTCCTTGTGAGCTTGAGGACATAGATGTGGTTATTCACCTTGCTAATAAGGAAACCATTTGACCCATTATCATTGTAAGAGATGTGGAGGTTCTCTGCGGTAAGATCAAATATCCTGCTGATTTTCTAGGGCTTAATTCAATAGTTAGCAAAACTTGTCCTCTCATTTTTGGTAGACCTTTCTTGAATACTTGTGGAGCTATTATTGATTGTAAGAAGGAAAAAGTTTTAACTAAGTTTGATGGAAATTCTTATGAGTTTAACTTTTTCAAATTTGCTAAAGCTCCTTGTGAAAATAGCTTGCCTAATAAAGATTTCAGGATGGAACAACTTGCTTCTATTGATCCAGTCTATGACCTTGGGCTTCTTTTTGATAACTGTAAGTATACTTATTCTGATGATAAAGTTGTTTCCAGTGATATCTATATTGTCAACTTTATTCAAAGTGTTACTGAAAGTTATTATGAGAGAGGGAAACATGGTTTTATGCATCTCAATGATGTTAAGTTTCCCCGTTTTATTTTGAAAGCTTTAAAGTTGCATGTTTTGTCTTCCTATGCTTGTGGCTTTTTGTTTCAACAATTCATTTTCTCATGATACCCCCATGCATAGGAAGTGGGTTAGACTCAAGTGTGTTGGTTATTTGCTTCTTGATGCTCTCTTTCACTTCAAATAAATATATTCTATGTGAACATCCTTGAAAGTTTCAAGGCTAACTTAAAGGCATTAAAGAAAAGTACTTGTTGGGAGATAACCCAAGAGTTTTGTCGAGTCTCGGAAGTTATTACCTCAGTAATAACCGCTCCTTATCCTTTTTGTTTTGGTTTTTGTGTCAAGTTCAACTACTTTTGTTAAGTAGAGAAGTTGTGAAAAGTGGCTGTCCTAGGACAGATTTTTGTGTTGTATTATAAAAATTCGTGAGGGAGCTCAGTACTTCGGAATGAGGTGCATTTTTATGAGTTTGTTCTCCAGTTTGTTACCCAACTTTCATTAGTTCTGCACTTTTTTATTTGAGCAACAAAAGGTCTTCGAAAAAATCAATCTTTACCTACTGGTCTATTTTGATAGATTTCTGCTATCCTTTGCATTTGCCTCTAATAGAAGCTTTTGTGTTGATGGGTTTTCAGTTGAAGTGTGTACCAAAGGTTTATTTTTTTTGCTTATACTAATGTTGTCTTTGAGTTTGTGCAAGGGTTTTGTAGGAAGGAAATTTTCAGGAGAAAGAGAAGAGGAATATGCAGAGTTCGTTTTTTAGTAGGTAAAAGTGGTGAAAACAGAAGGTTAATGAAACTCCAATATTTTTATATTTTTGATGCTTTTAATACATAAGGGAAGTTACGAGACAAAACTAAAGAGTAAACGGAGCCCGGGGTGGCCAAACCCACCCCAGGCGCGGGCCCAGCCTGGCCGCGCCTGGAGGGGGTTTGCCACCCTTGAACTTTGTCTCCGCTTCGTTTCTGTGTCAAAACTTTCCTTATGCATTGAATCTTCGTAATATATAACCCCCCGGGTTCCCCAAGGTTCTTGCATCGTGTTCTCGTCGTGTTTTCATTTTCGATCTGTTTTTGTCAGGAAAATTCTCAGATTTGGAGCCTCAATGTCTTCCTCTGGATCACCCACGGAGGATTCCTATGCGGATGTCCTTAACCCGTACTTGTATGAGTTGAGGATTCACCCCCAAGAGTTGATCCTCAAAGAGGGGAAGGTACAGATGAAAGAAGTTCAAGGCCCTAAAGGAGAAGGCAACCTGGAAGACAGGATGGAAGCATTGGAACAAGAAGTTTTCAGGTACAAGAAGATGGTAGAACGCAAAGTGGATGTTATTCACAAGATGAGTTCAGAACTCATCACCAATCATGAGGGAGAAGTTGCTGAGCTCCGAGAAGAGATCTTCTCACTCCATCAAACCACCAATCAATTGCAAGCACAACTCTTTGACATACAAAAACAAAACTGTGAGTATGAAGCTAGATTTGATCGCATAAGCTCTGCTGCTAATTTCAGGATTGCAGAGACAAGAACATCCTTTCTGTATGGGTAACCATTGCCTTGGAAGTTGTATGATGATACGAGAACGCCACCACCACCGAAGGAGTAATTCACTATTAGGTTTGGCATCCCCTTAGCTTGTTCCAAGCTTGGGGGAGTGCCGTGGTATCACCACCATTATCTTTAATATTTTACCTTTTTAGTGGATTCATATTTGTGTAAAGAAGTTATCTTATAGTTTGGTTTGCATGTGGAAGTATCTCTCCTTTAGTTGATTATCTATGTACCCCTTGGTGTGAGTGCCTTTATTGAATATTAATGAGAAGTCTCATCTTTTGCTTTTTGCACTCCTTATTTTAGTTTGCAATCTCGATTATATGATGGATCCTGTTGATCCGTATTGGCACCACTTTGGGAGCATAAAGTGGATCTAGATTGGTTTTGGCAAACCGAGTTCTGGTCAGTAGCAACAAATTTTGAGGTTTGAAAGAAAAAGAGAAAGAAAAAGGCTTACAGGTATTTGGTATCATTTGTTTTCTTTCTTGTTGGCTCATAAGCTTAGTATTCTTTATTTAAGATCTTTTGCGTCTTCAAGGAAGCTTGCATGTTTGGCTTTATTACTTGTATGTTTGCTTGTTTCTTTCAAATCTCTTGCTTGCTACCCAGCCTTGCTAGCTAAAAACCTGTTTTGAGAAGGCATATTTCTCATATTTCCAAACTCCTTTTAACCAAACTCTTGCTACTTGTGTCCACCATATCTACCTAGTAGCTTTTGCTATTCCAAGCAAATTCTGAAGCTTCATCTACCTTCCAAATTAAAAAGTATTTTCTTATGAGAAAACTAGTTAGTAAAGCTCTCACGAACTTGATGGCACACTTTATTTCTTGCCCCTAATAAACCTGAACCATTGTGGACATCGAAGTTGTATATGCTTGCATATATACGTTGGGATTAGCAGAACCGTGTTGTCACGGGTAACATTTTCAACATAGCACTTGTACTCCGTACATCGTTGATATCGTTCTCTTTTGTCTATGGATGTTACCGGTGTGAAATGAAGTGGGAATTGTAATTCCATGGAGTTTGTATTCTGTGTTAGAGAAACGCCTGGGCCGCTATACTAAGCCATGTAATCATGGTGGAAACTTGCAGCATCACCATAGTGAGCTATCTATGAAGCATCCTCAATAAAAAGCTATGCACATAGTAAATAAAAAGATTGCTGAGATGCTCATTGTCTGCTTGCCTTGTCATTTTGGTTATAGGAAAGCTCATGTACCATGTGCAAGGGGTACCCCGTTGGCGGTTCTCAATGTTATGCAAATACTTACAGTGACAAGAACTTGCCTGGTCCCTAAGTTGAGTATCCATGAGGAGTGGCCCTCATATTCAAGGGACATGAGATTGCCAACTTATATTTCGTCAAGCATATACTCCATCTTTGTTCACTATAATCCTAACCATTTCAAGATGCTTATGATAGGGGCAATGAGGGCTTAAAGCTAGTAAGTACCATAATCTTTTGGAAGCTCTTTATGACTTGTAATCCCTGCTTCCCTCTATGAAGGGACCTTTCTTCCACTTCCAAGTTGAGTCAGTAAACCTATTTCCTCTCTATCTCAAGCAAGCATTTGAGTTGCTGTGTTTCAAGCATTCATATGGTGATTTATTCAATCATGTTCTTTATCTTCCTTGTTTGCACAAAACTCTCATCTATTGAGTATTACTTTGAAAGCTTTCACCTGTGAAAAACCTTTTTGAGCAAAGAGTGCTTCTGTTTTGAAACTTCTACAAGAAAAGCTTGTTGTGAAACTGTTTGCCAGGTGTTCTTTGACCAAGAACAAGTTTGCCAATTCCAATTATGATTTATCTTTATGCATCTCTATTTTGACTACTGTGCTTGGTTGCAAGCTAAGTTATACAATGGTGAGTTGTTTTCTTCTATGAGTTGTGCAATAGTAAGTGCGATGCTTCTTGTTCGTATTATTTTATAGACACTTCACTCCATAAACCTGTGGACATGTTTACTGAGCTCAGTATTCGCTTGGGGAAAAACGAAGTCTAAGCTTGCGGGAGTTGATACGCTCAATTTTCATCACCATTATATATCATAATTTACCTCTATTTGTTGATATTTGTCTTATTATGAGGTATTACTTATGGCTTTTCATCTGTTTATGCATGTTGGATGATTCTTGGAGGATGGACTGCCGGAGTCTGGATTTTGATGGAAAAGAAGGCGTTTCGGTGCAATTTCACGAAGATCAGAAAAATATGGAAACATAGTATTTTACTCGAGGACGAAGGAAGCCAGAAGGAGGAGCGAAGGGGGCTGCAATGGGTCCAAACCCCCTAGGCGCAGGCCCACCTGAGGCTGCTCCTGGGGTGGGTTTGGCCCACCTGCTCGGCCTCCGACTCTCCCTCTTCGCTTATAACTTCCCCTCGGAACCCTAATACAAGGGGAGCGACCACAGATAGATTTCCGCCGCCTCTAGGGTCGGAAAACACCGAGAGAGAAAGATCTCTCCGGCAGACAGATTTCTGTCGGGAGAATTCCTTCCAGGAGAGGGAGACCGTCGCCATCAACACCATCATCAAGCTAGGCGTCATCGGGATCAGCATCATCATCATCCACACCATCATCTCCACCAGCACCATCATCACCACTCCGTCTCACTGTAATAATTGTGTTGGATATTGCTTAGTTCATTAGGGGAAACTTTCCCGGTGGTAATTACTATTGTAGTTGATTCTTGTGAGTGGAACGATTGGATTATTGTTTATGTTCAGATTGTTATCCATTATCATATCATCTTTGATCTTGATCCATATGATGTCTTGTGAGTAGTTTGTTGTGTTCTTGAGGACATGGGTGAAGTAATGTTGTTAGTAGTGAATCTGTGATGAGTTATAATTCAATGGTTTAGTATTTAAGTTGTGGTGCTATTCTTCTAGTGGTGTCATGTGAATGTCAACTACATGACACTTCACCATTTATGGGCCTAGGGAATGCATTGTGTATTTGGCTACTAATCGTGGGGTTGCCGGAGTGATAGAAACCTGAACCCCCGTTAGGACACCTTTGCACAAGGGAGTGTAGGATCTCAGAGTTTAAGGAAGTGATTAGATTTATATCTTAATTACTTTCCTGTAGTTACGGATGTTTGCAGGGGGTTTAATCACAAGTATGTATTAGTCCTAGGAAGGGCAGTATGTTAGCACAGGTTCACCCACAGAACACTTACGAACACCAAAGAAGAGTACTCAGCTATTTGCAGCGAAAGCACTTGACAGAATTCCCATGTGTCCTCGAGAATGTTTGGTCCTTATAAGTATTTCCACCGGCTTGTCCTTTGCTAAGAAAGGATTGGGTCACTTGCTCCGTTTGTTCGTTACTTTTGTTACTTGCTTCTTGTTTTGTTGTCTTGTCAGAAAACCACTAAAATCCGTTTGCTAAGTATTCATAGGGATTTCCTACTCCGTACCACTGTTCAGCACCTTCTGCTCCTCGTTGGGATCGACACTCCTATTTATCGAAAGTACTACGATACACCCCCTATACTTGTGGGTCCTCATCCATCACATCATTCTCCTAATGATATGATCTTTTTGTTAATAACATCTCAATGTTCATGATCGGGAAACCACGATCATATATCAACCAACAAGCTAGTATTACAAAGAAGCTTTACCTTGGACTCTAATTTAGTTTACAATCACACAAGTATTAATGTTTCTGGTTAATACCATTATAGCATGAATACATTTACCATAAACACAAAGATATAATAATAACTACTTTTATTATTGCCTCTAGGGCATATCTCCAACAGGCAGCTACCCACCGAGGATTTGGAAGCTGGATTAGGAGCGAGCCTCTGGTCAGAGCCACCAAGGGGAAACAAAGCAACTGCCACACCTTCCTCACACACCGCCTCCTTCGGAGCCTGCTTAGGAGGAGCGCTCGAAACATCAGGTTCCTTGCCTTTGGACTTCGCCTCTGATTTGGCCTCTTCCAGTGTCTGTCTGTCAGGCTCTGGTCTTCAGTCTCTTCAGCCTCTTCCTCATCTTCATCACGTTTGTCATCCTCTGGCGGGGAGGGCGGATCCACCCCAGTGCTCTTGGCGAACTCCACCTCAACTCTGATTTGAAAACCAATAGCGTTGGGGAACAGCAACACATGCTTGGGCATTTTGTCTGGAGCATGTGAGTGGAAAAGCATGCGCACCGGGCCCTCCAGATCAGCAATCGAGTCATCGTCAACAAGGCGATGCCTGCCAATCATCTTGGTTCCCTCCATGAGCAGCTTAGTGTTGCGCAGGCACGACGACACATCCAGGAGCCTAACCCACACTTTGGAGAGGGTGGAGCATGCTTGGGGATTGATGTTGGCTTCTACAAAGAGCACTGAGGTTTTGCTAACTGGGATTTTGATGCCGCCCGCATTCTTACATAGGTTCTTGCACAAGTTTAGGATGGCCTTGGTAGGGAAAACCAACGCAAAATCTGTGTCGGACAGGTGGCGCACCTGCCAGTCCCAGCTGTCCTCAACAGGGGCCTTCATGTCTTGAGTGAGCAGCTGACAGTTCAGGAAGTTATCAACCGCGATGACCGTGGCAGCGTGGTCCTGCTTGGCCGCCCCTAGAATCAGCAACTCCTCCTCCATCTCAAGACAATGGAAGCCAGCCCCATCAACGGCGTAGCCGTACCACTGGAGCTTGGGGACCATGGGAGCATGGAGGACAGGGGCAGCGGCGAGGGCTTCACCCTCCTCCGGCAGCTTGGACGCCATCGGGCACATCCCAATAGTGTGGCCATCTACATCATAGACCCCACAGTGGGCTGGGAAGTGGAAACCAGACTGGTAATGGCCCTCCTGCGAGCAGTTGTAGCACTTGATGCCAGCCTTTCGGCCTCTAGCAACTGGCTCTTGAGATGTGTTCTGGGAGGAGAGGCCAGCCAGAGGAGCCGGAGCCGAAGGAGGTTGTGCGGTAGCCTTGGACTTGGACTGGGCACTAACTTTACGCACCGCAGGCTTCTTGCGCCTGGGCTTCTCTTGATCTCTGGATCCAGACAGGACAGCCTCAAAACCGGGCTCCTTGTCATGGCGGCAAAGATCGTGCCGACGCCACTCTGGCGCGCGGTCCCTATCCCACTCACGATCTCTATCGTGGTGGTGCCGTTGGTAATCACTGTGCTCCAGACATTGCCGGAGCTCCTGCTCATGTCTTCTACCTTCCTCCAGATCTGCCTCTGCCAGCGAGCGCTTGCTCCCCGAGCTCCGACCCCTCCCCATTAGCTCGCGGACGAAGGCACGGACATGGGGAGAAGAGGAAGAGGCGCGGAGAAGCTTGGGAATGAAGGCATGCGATCTAGATCTATGGAACCACTCGCTCACATCAGACAGGGAGGCGGGATGGGCGGAAATGGGATCTAGGGTTCCCACTGGAACCCAAAACCACTTATATACCGGGGCAGGGGCGCGATGGACTGGCCTAGCGGCCGGGCCCAACAAACCCTGCGGCCCAACCGGTACCTGGGGAGACACATCGAGCTCGCCACGCTGAGGGGCCACAATGACCAGGCCATGGGCCAAAGCAATGGGCTGAGCGGCCTCACATGGCCCACGGGCAGCCATCACTCCCAACTGGCCCACGGCTGGCACCCGCTCCGGAGAAGGCCCAGGAGGACGAGGCACCATCGTCACCTCCGGCGCCGGCGCCGCCGCCTGAGCAGCAGACCCGACCGAAACAGGGGGATCTGGCCGCGCAGCACCTCACCTGAGGTTGGGCCACACAGATCCCAGGAACCCACAGAGGACGGGGCGCGAGGCACGTCCGCAACACTCGGTGGCGGCCGACGACGTTGCCAGCCCTGGCATGCCCCAGCCCCACCACCACGGCCAAATCGCGACCCACGACCACCCGGAGCAAAACTCCCCCGCCGACGAGCCTTCCTCCCGCCCTGGGACCGCCGCGCGTGCTCGAGGAAATCGCCCATCGTAGGCAAGGACGGGCCAGATCTGGGCGAGGGAGCCAGGAGCTCTTCCTTCCCTGCCTGAGATCTAGGCTCCTCCTCTTCCTCGTTAGAGCCCTCCCCTGCCAGCGCCTAGAACCTAGAGCCGCCGCCCGCTGCCGCTGGCTTGGCAAGCTCTAGCGAGGGGAGGGGAGAGGCAGCGCACCCGCAGCCGCAGCCGCATCGCCACCCTGGTCGCACGCGGGAGCAGAGGCAACCGTCATTTTTCCAGATCGGAATACAATGCTTTGCTTGTATCTTTTGGACGCAAAAACCAGCATGATAGCTCTACCTTTTTTTATATCGGCACGTCTACTCCTAGAATTGGACATAACTAACGATTATTCTCTTTTAATAATTTTATCACTTTGATAAGTACATATCTCACCATATGTCAGTGACATAGGTCCAGTCTAACATGTGAGTGAAACATGTCGAGGTAACTTATCAAAGTGAAAAGTAAAACATGGGCTATGATTAAATCAATATATGTGTACAACGCTTTCCAATATGCTAATTCCGTGGCCTTAACTCTGCTTTTGAACGATTGTTCGCATGTAACTTTGCCCATCCAGCAAGCAAAGCAGAGCAAAAGCAAAGCGAGAAAAAGAAAAGAAGGTTCCGGATATCTCTGTCCTGCGGGCCCCACCTGTCAGACAAGCATTCCACCAACCTACTCCTCCCTCAATCTTGGTCTCGTTCCTTCCTTGGTTCCTCCGCTGCTTTATATTTAAAGTCCGGCGAAAGAGATTGAGGTACTTCCTCCGATCCATATTACTTGACTTGGATTTGTTAAAATTTGGACGAATATATATACTAAATAGTGTCTAGATTTATCTAAATCTAGATAAATTTGAGTCAACTAATATGGATCGGAGGGAGTAGATCAAACGGAAAAAAATCAGAAATCCAGGGGAAAAATCACCGCTAAACCCTAGCCGTCGGCCGGGAGATCGGGCGGAGCAGATCTTATGTTGGCTTAGCTAAGGAAATGTTGGCTTAGCTAAGGAGTGTACTATGGAATCTTCTAGATCACTTGTCTACCACCATGAGCCCCTAAAAACAGATGATGCCATAAATTTGCTTCTAAGGAAGACTAGGAAAAATGAAGAAGACATGGAAAAAGTCAAGGGCATGAAGGAAATAGTTACTAAGATCGTAAAAAAATCTGGTCGATTACCCCTAGCTATACTCATAATTGGAGGCATGCTTGCCACAAGAGTTATTGGCGAGTGGCAAAGTATTTATGACCAGATTTCGTCAGAGCTAGAGGGTAACCGAAGTCTTGAAGCAATGAGGAAGATGGTTACTCTTAGCTACAACCACTTGCCTTCTCACCTTAAGTTATGTTTTCTATATTTAAGCATATTTCCTGAGGATTTTGAAATCAAAAGAAGACGTCTAGTAGATAGATGGATAGCCGAGGGGTTTGTTATCGCTAGGTTTGGGGTGAGTGTTGAGGATATTGGGAATAGTTACTTTAAGGACCTAATCAATTGAAGTATGATCCAGCCAGCAAGAGTGAACATAGAAGGAACTGTGAAGAGCTGCCAAATTCATGATATCGTCCGTGATGTCATGATCTCAATTTCTAGAGATGAAAATTTTGCATGCTCGACATGGGACAATCTAACTGTCATAGGAGGTGAGAACTTTCGTCATGTGGCAGACCAAGGCAGTAAGTGCCAAAATAAAAGTATGGATTGGAACCATGTACGATCATTAACTATGTTTGCTAAGAGACCCATGGAGCTAGCCCATACAGTTTGTTCACCTGAATTTAGGATGTTGAGAACCTTGGATTTAGAGAATGCCCGGTTTGAAATAACACAAAAAGATATGAAGACCATAGGGTTGTTGCATTATTTGAAATATGTCAATGTTCCAGATGATGGGTATTCATATGTTTACAAGATCCCAAGATCCATAAGGAAACTACAAGGCTTGCAGACTTTGGACATGAGAAATTGTTATATTGCATCACTACCAACTGAGATCACTAAACTACAAAGCCTCCGTAGCCTCCGAGTTTGCAAAAGAACAAAGAGTACTAATTTGTACACCTATTACCCTATGATGTGGTTCACTTCCATTGTTTGCATGCCTATTGTGTTCACTCCTTTACTTGATCCGGATACCCGTAGGAAAGTTATCATGGACTTTCACATGTCCTGGACTGGCCGTCTGTCCAACTCTCGAGGTGTGAGAGTGCCCAAAGGGATCAACAACCTAAAGGAGTTAGAGATGCTAGAGATTGTGGACATTCAGCGAACTAGTAGGAAAGCAGTAAAAGAGCTCGGGGAGCCCGTAAAGCTAAAAAAGTTAAGTGTTACACTAGGGAGCAGCAAGGAGAAGAGCAAGATACTTTGTAAATCCATCGAGAAGCTCACTTCCCTCCGCTCTCTTCATATTGATTTGTGCTATATTTCTCAGACAAGGGGTACCTCGTTCAAGTGCTTGCATTCAATTTCCTCTATCCCACCTCTATTGAGGGAGTTGAAGCTGGTTGGTAGTCTTGAGGAGATGCCTGGCTGGTCTGGGGATCTGGGAAATTTGGTAAAGATTAAGTTATGGATAAGCAATAGGACGGAAGGAGATAAAAGCATGAACACACTAGGTGCACTGCCCAATCTCAAGCATCTTTATATTGGTTGGCAGTGTCATGCCGGCCGGGGAGAAACTGGTTTTCAGAGCGGATACCTTCAGAAAACTTAGGCAACTTGATATTTTCCCTTGGGGCCAACTGAGAGAGCTTATATTTGAGGAGGACACTTCGCCAGACATGGAAAAGATAGAAATTGGGTCATGCAGGCTGGAATCAGGGATTACTGGTATCAAACACCTTCCAAGCCTCAACGGAAGCCTGGAGCGAACACGACCTGGATCATGCCGTACCAGCAGAAGAAGGAACGGAATCATCTCTCCAACCCGAGCCAGCAGCATCGACGGAGAGCCCACACTTGCAGGCGCCGAGCGGAAGCGACAGGTCAGCTAAATTCTCTACCGTTTACTCAGTAGCGATACTCTGTCCATCGACTGATGATGTTCATTATTATACACTTATTACAATCCATCTCTCCTCTCCTCTGTTTCACGTCTCTTAACAGTGAAGATGATCTACGGTGACGACGGCGAGGTTCTAGCTGGTGATCCGTCTCTTCTGCTTTCGGTTACCGAGTATCCTTGCTCTGCATCTGCATGCCACCTCGGAGTCTCCTGCCCTCACGTCCGCCTTCCGCCATGGAACAACATGCTATCATGCATGTACAGGCTCCATCAAGTCTCACTCTGCTTTTTTCGCTCCATTCGGTATGGGTTTCTCACTATGTTTTTCTCTCTCTAATAACAGGACGTGTTGCCCGTTCCCTCTTGTCGCTGATGGCCAGGATTATATGGCCTTCATTTTCTGTGTATCCGTTGCTCCTCATTTGCTTCTTTGAATCTACTGCCTCCACATCTGACTTGATGCAGCTGGTACCACTCAAACCTAGCTACTTCGATTTATTTTATTCCATTCCATCTGATTTCTTGCAACCTAGTTCTGACATATTTGAGCTTTAGTCCACTTTGTAGCAAAAAATACCCTATAGACTCTATTTTTAGTGTTTAGAATGGTAACATATTTGTTCTGTCACAGGAGCTGGAGTAACTATGCTGGATGAGTCTTGAGCAAGGAGCTTCTCAGTCTTAAGTGAATAAACGTCCAACCATCCTGTGCTGCCAAGAAAACTGAACAAAGTTCACGGTGCCTCGCTCGGTCGTCCAACGGCCTCCAAAGCGTGAAGCATGAAGTTATCATCCTAATAACCGGTGAGTTCAGAGAGCAGCATCCCTTTTGTAGTTATTTGATATTTCTGAGGTTGTTTTCAGCTAGCGAACACATAAAAATTGCTGATGAAATAACCGCATGCATACTGTTTACATGTGTTTTCAGCTTGGTATAGAGGATGCGGCCTATGCCCCACCGGATGAAACTGCCATTGATCTGCACATTGTTATGCTGCAGTTGGTCGTTGCATTCATCTTTCCTGTGTTCGCCGCTGCTGGCCTCTGATATGGTGCGAGGTGAAGCAGACAAGATATGAAGAATCTCACTCAGAAATCATCAAATACATGGACTAATTTTTGGGGTTCTTAGAGTACATCGTGAGAGGGAGAAGGAAAAAGGAGGTCAGAGGAGTTTTCTAGATGACTCCTTATCCTTCTCCATTGATCCTCTCTAATATCAGTTCCATTTTACATTTTTGACCTTGAAGACCTACATAATTACATCTAACTACCAACAAGATATAACCTGATGTTCCTAAGCTATGAATGGGAGGGAGGATTCAATGTTTCAGAGCGAAGCTGGCTGAACACCATTTTCGAGCTGATGTTCCAAGTTCTTCCTCTCCGCAAACAGAATATATGCAGCCACAACAATGAATTGCACGCCAAGATTCCAACCACCTCATCGATCTCTGCGAGTGGCTGATTTGCGATTAAGTCTCTATGCCATTATGTGCAGACTAAGTAATGTTGTGTGTTCCACCCGTTCCAGCAGGTCAATGTCATAACCAGAAGTAGACCGCCTATCGTCCAAGGAGCCTGTCCAATCAGCATCTGTATAACATTCAACTTGTAAATTTCCTTGCTTTGTATATAATAGGCCTCTCCCTGGACATCCTTTAAGATATCTTAGGATTCTATTGACGGCCTCCAAATGTAATGTTTTGGGGTCATGCATGAATTGGCTCACAACACTTACGGCAAAGGCAATATCAGGACGAGTATGAGAAAGATATATTAATTTTCCCACTAATCTTTGATAGCGTTCACGATCCACGGATCTCCCTTTGTTGCTACTTAACCGATGGTTTTGTTCAATAGGTGTAGCAGCAGGACGTGATCCAAGCATACCCGACTCTCTAAGAAGGTCAAGAATATATTTCCTTTGCGATAAAAAGATACCTTTTGATCCCCGTGAGACCTCTATGCCAAGGAAGTACCTCAGAAATCCCAGGTCCTTCACTTCAAATTCATGTGCTAGATATTGCTTCAGGTTTAGGATTTCCTTTGAATTGTCTCCTGTGATCACAATGTCGTCAACATACACTATTAGAATTGCAACTAGATCACAATCATGCTTGTAAAATAGTGTATGATCAGCATTGCTTTGACAATATCCCCTTTTTAGCATAGCTTGTCTGAATCTATCAAACCATGCTCGAGGTGATTGATTTAGACCATATAGTGACCTGCGCAAACGTAAGACTTTTCTTTCAGTTTGGATGGACTCAAAACCAGGTGGAATATGCATATACACTTCCTCATGAAGATCACCATGTAGGAAGGCATTTTTGACATCCAACTGGTAGATATTCCAGTCAAAGTTTGCAGCACATGATATAATTGTCCTAATTGAGTTCATCTTTGCCACTGGGGCAAAGGTCTCCTCATAATCTATACCGTAAGTTTGTGTATACCCTTTCGCTACCAGACGAGCCTTATATCTCTCAATTTTTCCTTCCGGCGTGTATTTAATAGTAAAGACCCACTTGCACCCTACAGGTTGCTTACCATGTGGTAGATCTACGAGCTCCCAAGTTTTGTTTTTTTCCAGAGCTCTCATCTCGTCAAGCATTGCATCCCTCCACTTCGAGTCCTCTAAGGCTTCTTTCCAGTCATGTGGTATAGATATAGAATCCAAAGAAGCAATGAAACTTTGGAAAGATGGGTTACAATACTTATAGGTAATATAATTAGCTATATCATATTTATGTCCAACAAAGTCCTTGAGATATTTAGGGGGGTTTCGAGCTCTAAGGGATTTTCGTACAGCTATAGGCAAATTGTCTGAAGAAGTAGATGGTTGGTTATCACTTTGCCCTGTAGTGTTGATAGGAGCTACAGAATCATAAGAGTTACTATTGGTACCTGGGACTCCATGCATTATAGATTCCACGCCTTGTGATGGAAGTGATGAATCCCTTGTCGCATCCTCCTCACCTTCATGGAAAAAATTATCATTATGGCCGGCAGTATAGTCCTCCCCCTGAATAAGAATGTTGTTACTACTTTGAGATTTACCTAAAGTACTACTTTGAGATTTACCTAAAGTAGGAGCAAGAACAGGAACAACCGTAGGGCCTTCATCATAAACACTCCCCCTTTCTTGCTTCTCTTCAGGTGTAGATAAATAAATACCATATTCACTAGACAAACCATAATATGGTTCATTTTCACAGAATGTTACATCCATGCTTACAAAGAACCGATGTTCCGAAGGACACCAACATCTATATCCCTTTTTTGAGGGGGAATAACCCATGAACACACATTTAAGTGCCCGCGGATCTAATTTCCCAACTGAATTTCTATAATCATGTACAAAACAAACACACCCAAATACCTTTGGAGGGACAACAAACTCATTTGACTTTAGAAGACACTCTGCAGGCGTTTTATGAGCTAAAACACGAAGGGGCATACGGTTAATTAAGTAAGTTGCAGTTTTAATTGCTTCACCCCACAAAATTTTTGGAACATTCATTGTAAACATCAAAGACCTTGCAACCTCAAGTAAGTGTCTATTTTTTCGCAATGCCACACCATTTTGTTCTGGCGTGTTAACACATGTAGTTTGATGTTCTATACCATTAGAGGCAAGAAACTGATCAAAGTCATGATTAACATATTCTGTTCCATTATCTGTGCGCAAGATTTTAACAGTAGCTTCATGCTGATTTTTAATAAGAGCACATAGATCTTTAAAGACGGACAAACATCACTCTTATACTTCAGGAGATAAAGCCACGTGTAACGACTAAACCAATCTATAAAGGTTACAAACCATCTATGTCCAGAAACAGAAACAACCTCACAGGGTCCCCAAACATCGGAATGAATTACTTCAAACGGTCTCTTACTTTTTAGACCGATGCTTGGGTAGGATCCCCTGGTATGTTTTGCTAGTTCGCAAGCATCACATACCAGAGTATCCTTAGGACACAACTTAAACAAAGTAGGATAAACACGTGACATAGCTTCAAAAGAAAGATGACCTAGTCGACGGTGATGTAACACTAACTCTTGACATGGTGACAAGGAGGATGTGAAAGCCACTTCATCACTTCCATCATCAAGGTAATAGAGCCCTTCATGCTCGGTCCCAGTCCCTAAGATTCTCCCTGTCTTTAGCTCCTGAAAAAAACAACAAGTAGGTTCAAACCACCCTCCACAATTAAGGGATTTTGCAATAGAGCTAACAGATAGGAGATTGACTGAGAATTTTGGAACATGTAAAACTGGAGATAATGACAATGATTTTGTGCAACGGATGGATCCACGTCCAACTATTGGTGCCATGGAACCATCTGCTACACGAACCTTGTCTTTTCCTGAACAAGGCATATAAGAAGTAAACAAATCAGATGCTCCTGTCATATGGTTTGTGGCTCCTGTATCTATGATCCAGGACCTTGATGGGGCTATGGTATTGTTAGTGTGATCTAATTTCATACCTTGATTAGAAGTGGCAATCAGACTAGAGTCAGCCATAGGGGAACTCTGATGGGATGACGAGCCTTCATAAAGTTTAAGCTTGGAAGTGAACTCTTCAAGAGCTCGAACATCTAACGCAGGTGTCTCCCGCAGAGATGCAATGTGGCCTGCTTGCTTTTTGTTTGCTATTGCCATAGGGGAAATCTGATGGGATGGTGAACCTTCAGAGAATTTAAGCTTGGAAGTGAACTCTTCAAGAGCTCAAAAATCTATCCCTGGTGGCTCCCGTAGAGATGCAATATGGCCAGCTTGCTTCTTGTTTGCTCCCCCTGACCGAAATTTTCCCTTTTCCCACCAAGGTGGATAGCCATGTAGTTTGAAGCATGCCTCCTTTGTATGTCCACTCTTTTTGCAGTAATCGCAAAAGGATCTGCTCTTGTCTGTTTTTCCAAATGAGCGAGGTGGTCGACGAGATTGCATCATCAAGGCTGCACGATCATCACCACAACTCATGATATCCTCCTTTGGTTGAGCCAAGCGAGTTTCTTCTTCCAGCACACTTGAAATTATCTCATCAAGACTGGGCCATTCAGGCTGAGAAAATATAAGTTGTCGCCTCAAATTGAATTCTTGATTTAATCCATCAAGGAATAACTTGGCTACTAGTGACTCAAACCATTTGTGATGGACTGCTAAATCTTGCTTATCAACTGGTTGAAACGGATGAAAGTAATGCAAGTCCTTGTATAGCCGTTTCACCTCTCCAGCATACTCTGTCACTGATTTTGTGCCTTGCTTTAAATGAGTAAGCTCGTCCATGATACGGGTGGCTTGCATTTTATTTGACTTTCCAGCAAACTGTTTCTCTAGTGTTACCCAAACTTCATGCACTGTTGGCATGATCTCTACTTGTTGTCGAACAATTGGTTCCATACTTTCCAACAGCCACACAAGTACCCTGTCATTGGTCTGTTTTGCCTGGGGATCACCACTCATTTTCTTTTCATCTTCAGTAAGGAAGTCCTCATAACCATGAGAACTCAAGATCAATTGGGCATGACGTGCCCAACTTACATAATTGGCAGGACCTGATAACTTGACTGGATTCGGTTCAAGTGCATATTTTACCATCTCAGGACCTACTCTTGTTTGTTGTTCCTGCCTCTCTAACAGCTTACTGAAGATCTCATACATTTTATCAACATCTAGCTTGTCCTTGTTTGTTTCTGACATTATTCACAGCTCGGGAATACACTGGTGAACAAGTATGCTCTGAAATGCTAGTTGTACTCGGGAGTAAAGAAGAAAATAGCAGCTGCTTCTATTCACTCTTGCTGAATCACGACATGTCAAAGCAGCCTCACTGAATTTATCTTTTGCAGAAACAATAGTATTACTATAGGGGCAATCGGATGTACTAGTATGAGTTGTTCTCAAATGAAAACAGGCAGCACCAATCACAATTAGTAAGAGCTACGAGCTGTACTAGTACCTCTCCACACTGTTGGTCAAAATGTAGTAGGCGGAGCAGTCGCGAAGCAGTTTGAAGCCCCCGCTACAGACAATATGGAGATTGATGCCCACTACTCGGCACCCAAGTTAATGGCGATGACCTGGAAGAAAGCAGAGGCGACCAGGAGTCGCAGATCTCACAGGATCTGGGGAGAACGACTCACGCCACCGCAGTACGACGACAGCTCCGGCGACACAGCACCTCTCCGTCGACCAAATTTCTTCAGAAACGTAGGTGAGCCGTACCAAAAACGGCCTGCTCTGATACCATGAAGAATCTCACTCAGAAATCATCAAATACATGGACTAATTTTTGGGGTTCTTAGAGTACATCGTGAGAGGGAGAAGGAAAAAGGAGGTCAGAGGAGTTTTCTAGATGACTCCTTATCCTTCTCCATTGATCCTCTCTAATATCAGTTCCATTTTACATTTTTGACCTTGAAGACCTACATAATTACATCTAACTACCAACAAGATATAACCTGATGTTCCTAAGCTATGAATGGGAGGGAGGATTCAATGTTTCAGAGCGAAGCTGGCTGAACACCATTTTCGAGCTGATGTTCCAAGTTCTTCCTCTCCGCAAACAGAATATATGCAGCCACAACAATGAATTGCACGCCAAGATTCCAACCACCTCATCGATCTCTGCGAGTGGCTGATTTGCGATTAAGTCTCTATGCCATTATGTGCAGACTAAGTAATGTTGTGTGTTCCACCCGTTCCAGCAGGTCAATGTCATAGTGTCAGTGTGTTCCACTGTTTTTTTTGTTGATGATACTCTTTGTATTTGTGTTCTGTACCCATAAATATGTTGGTGTGCTTAATCTGATGTTTATAAACAGATGTTGGCCGCGATATTTTTTCAAAGGATGTTGTGTGTGCTTTATTTGCTTGACTCGATGTTGTATCCACACTCTTGTGCTGTGTTCTGGTCTGACGATTGCAGTAGCATTTCACACCCTACTTGTATGTACGCTACTATGACATTCTTAACTTCGAAGAGTGAACATTTAATGGTTGCAGGAACATTTTGTGGTGTATAGTTTACAGGCGCGTTTGACATTCTAGTTATCGCTAAAATATAATGTCATTTTTCACTCTGGAGACTTGGACATTTTGTGGTGTATGTTTGCAGGAATATTCAGGTACAACCAGGACCAAGAGCAGGATATACAAAACAGAAGATGCTTGGCTTAGGCCATGCCTCAGACTTGTGATGAATCAGCAACATCTGTCTTTCGCTTCTTCTCACTCAAGCGCGAATATTGTGTTCTCTGTGCGGCAGAGGCTGCAAAACCAACAAACGGCGCAGGAAAACCACTTTCGTTGGTGGACTAACCATAATCTATTATGCTACAAGTGTGTATCATTCTCCTATCAAAGTTAAGGATCTGATGCAATGGACCGAAAAGGAAAATAAACATGTAATCTATTTGGAGCTGTAATAGTACTGGATCATGTTCGTTGCTGGCTGGACATGAATGTAGTCAGCGTATGTGTAGGGTTAACAACATGGGAAATAACATTCGCTGAAAGTGTTCACACCTTGAAGAGAAACAACCCTGAAAATAGTGGTGCCATCATATGATAGACATCGTGCCAATTAGGGCATAGTAAGAGCATAAGAAAAGAAGAGGGGAATTTGTAATAGACTGCCAGATATGCACTTGTTCAATATACAAGCTTTGATCTTTTCTTTGTTATTTGCTGCTTGATTTCTCCTTGCTTTTAAGTCCATAAATACGTCCACTTTTTAGAATGTTATCCAAATATGTCCACTTTGAGTTGTAGCCTAAAATTCTCACTTTAATATAGAAATTTTTTTATCGAATGTGTTTTTACCTACATACTAATTCACAAATCTGAAACATCTTATATTTTAAAACGGAGGGAGTAGGTTGCAAGTAATAAGATGGAATGGAATAAAATAAATCGAAGTATGTTTGAGTGGTACCAGCTGCATCGAGTCAAATGTGGAGGCAGAAGATTTGAGGAAGAGCAACGAACACAGAAAATGAGGGCCATATAATCCTGGCCATCAGCGGCAACAGGGAACGGGCAACACGTCATGTTATTAGAGAGAGAAAAACAAGGTGAGAAACCCATACTGAATGGAGTGAAAAAAGCAGAGTGAGATTTGATGGAGCCTGTACATGCATGATAGCATGTTGTTCTTCCTTGGCGGAAGGCGGCAGCAACTTGAGGGCATGAGACTCCGAGGCGGCATGCAGAGCAAGGATACTCGGTAACCGAAAGCAGAAGAGACGGATCACCAGCTAGAACCTCGCCGTTGTCACCGTAGATCATCTTCACTGGTAAGAGACGTGAAACAGAGGAGAAGAGAGATGGATTGTAATAAGTGTATAATGAACATCATCGGTCGACGGACAGAGTATTGCTACTGATTAAACTGTAGAGAATTTAGCTCGGCGCTTGCGAGTGTCGGCTCTGTGTCGATGGTTGGAGAGATGATTCCGTTCCTTCTTCTGCTGGTACGGCATGATCCAGGTCGTGCTCGCTCCAGGCTTCCTTCAGCCGCAGAATAGGAATAGGATTGTTGGGGTGTGCGTCCACTTCACGTTTCAACACACCAAGCCTCGCCATTTTAAGATGGTAACCAAATGAAATTTCCTTGAGGCTTGGAAGGTGTTTGATACCAGTAATCCCTGATTCCAACCTGCAGAAATTGATTTCTACCTTTTCCAAGTCCAGCGAAGTGTCCTACTCGAATATAAGCTCTAACTGTTGGAAGCTAGCGCAAATATCAAGTTGCTTGAGTTTTCTGAAGGTATCCGCTATGAAAACTAGTTTCTCCCCGGCATGACACTTCCAACCAATACTAAGGTGCTTGAGCTTGGGCAGTGCACCTAGTGTGTTCATGCTTTTATCTCCTTCCGTTCCTACGCAGCGGGCTGCGACGCCGGTGTCCCAAGCTGCTAATGCACAGGTGGTGGCTTCGTCGACCGGTCCGCAACCAAGGGCTCCCCAACCATCTGCTTCGATATCTTTTGCTGGTGGCATGCCGCAGCCGCCCCCGTTCGTTGGGTTTCCTCCGGGTGTCGTCTTCAGACCTCCGGCGACGTATTATGCCGCCGCACAAGGGAGCCAGCCGCAGCCGCTTCAACCTCCGTATCGGGGTCCGATACCGCAGTTTGCTGGTGGTCAAGGGCCGGTGCCTGGTGGACGCATGCAGGGAATGTTCAGCAAAATTCCTTTGCGGGCTGTTTCGTCGGGGTGCCGGTACCGAAGAGGAAAAAGAAGAAGAAGCCGGTGCAAGGTGTGACGCAACCTCAGTTTGCGCCTGGAACCAATCTAAAGCAGCCTCTGAATTTTCAGCAAACTACAATGGCTGGGCAGCAGCAATTTGGGTATCCACTTGGTACTACCGCTCTTGTTTCACCATCTTTTCCACCTACTAGTCAGTTTCAAGGTAATTTGAATGGTAAGAAAAATAAGAAACCGGTTAGGTGCTGGAAGTGCGCCGTGGACACTCATGCATCCAAGGATTGCAAAGCTACACATTACTGTTATTTGTGATGTCAAGTATCACCCAACCTTGAGGTGCCCTGTGTTGAAACAGCCGAGACCAAATGCTTTTATGACTGGGATTGGACATGACAAGACTCTGTTTGCTCAGATTCCTGACAGTGTGGTCCGTAGAAATTTGGAGACTACTCAGACACCTATTGCTTTGATCAAAGTTACAGGAGATGCAGTCTCAGCTGATGTGGTACAACAACAGATTCCCAGAAGGTGTCCGTTACAATCACAGTGGAAGTGGGAAGCTTTATCTTATGAGAATAATGATTACTTGGTAAGCTTTCCTTCGTTTGAGGTGCTAGACAGAGTGGATGGCAGCCAGTTCTCGATGCCCCTGGGTAAGACACAACTTGCCGTTTCTGTTTTCAAGACTCAAGAGGTTCCGCACAAGATAATCCTTAAACAAGTCTGGGTGCATGTTGAGGGGGTTCCGCATTCTCTGCGGACTTTTCTTGGGCTTTGGGCTGTTGGTTCTCTTATGGGTACTACCTTGGATGTGGATCTTCTGAGCCTCCGTCGGCGGGGTGTCGTTCGTATCTTTGTTGCTATGTGCGATATTTCTATTTTCGAGAATAAGAAGGATGCTTTAGGTTTCTTCCTATTATCTGACGTTGTGGTTGATCTGAAAGGATATGAGCTACGCTTTAGATTGGAACCCGATGATTTTGTGCCTGAACCTGATTTTTCACCGCTCCTGTGGAGAAAGAGTAAGGATGATTCTGAGGATAATGGCTCTGGAAAGAATGGTGATGATGCCATGGATACTTCTGGACCAGCGGATAACACTACTACTCATGCTTCGGCTGGACCGTCTAGTAGTCAGACTTCTGAGCAGGGTGCACCGTCTACTTATACTCGCCAGGTTCCGGGTTTGGTTTATGCGGTGACTCCCTTTAATGCTACACCTACTACTCTGCATGTCAAAGAGCTTTTGGACGCTCTTCCAAGGGATTCTCTACTTCGCGGGACGGCTTGTGGATCTCCCAGGGTTTCTCCTTCTCAGCTATCAGCTGCACTTCAGGCGGCGAGCATGTCCGCTGGTAGGTCTTCGGCACAGGTGGAGCGGCCGGGCGAGCTGGTGCCAGGGGGATTGTCAGTTGTTGTTCCGTCGCTGGCTTGGCGGGCTGCTGGAGCGTCGATGGCCCAGGAGGGGCCGTCATCTGCTGCGGTGCGGGAGGTACTGCCCACTGCTGCTTCCCATGACGGGCGGCCCACTGCTGCGGTCCTCGAGGGCCCAACCGTTGCTGCCTAGGTGGGGTGGTACGCGGAGGGTAAGGACCCGGAGGGTCTGCCCTCGGCCGATGCTTCAGTGGCCCAGGCGGGGCTGCTGTCCGACGCGACCCATGCCCAGAAGGGGCTGGATGCTGGCCTTGGACCCGTGGCCCAGGAGGGGCTGCGGGAGGGCGCTATTTCAGCCCAGGAGGGGCGACCATCTGGGGGAAATCTGGCCCAGGCGGGGCTGGGTGTTCCCGTGGAGGTGCTCACACCGATTTAGGAGACACCGGCACGACGTAGTTCGCGCCATGGGTTCGATGCTCTTGGGGCGACGGCTACTGATGAGGACTCGATGGTCAAGGCAATGCGCAGGAAGGCGGAAATAAATCTTGAAGGTATGAAGTCTTCGAAATCATTTCTTTCTTTTTCTACACCTGTAATGACTAAAAAACTAGCAAACGTTGGTGTTAGTCTGGGTTATTCTGTCAAACAGGTTAATTTATCTAGTAATGTACTTAGTCATATGGAGGTTGACCGTTTGACGGTTACTCCTAAGGCCTCTTTTATTCCCAAATCTTTATCAGCTGAGGAGGAGGAGTTGCATGCCAAAATAGATGGTCAACTTCTCTCTCACTTAGTTGGTGAAGTATCGGAGGTTGGCTTTGATGAGACGGAGCTGGGTTCACTGTTTGAACTAAAAGCTTCTGGTCGTAAATCAAAGAGCCAAAGGTCTCGGAAAAGGACCCGTGTATCCAAAAGCATTATTGTTTCTCAATGAATGGAATGTTTTCAAACAGCAGAGTTCTTTGGGACTTGGCTAAACATCTATTCTTTGCCGATTGTGTAAGAGAACATAACTTGGATTTCTTGGGTATTTCTGAAACCAGTCGACGTGATTTCTCACAAGCTCTGCTCAATCGCCTTTCTGGTGGAGTGGACTTTACGTGGGTATCACGTCCTCCACGTGGTAGATCCGGGGGGATCCTGTTAGGCGTCACAGATGAGATTATGGAAGTCTTGGCCAGTTTGGTTGGAGATTTTTTTATTAAACTCCATACCCGTAACAAGGCCAACGATTTCACATGGTCTCTAGTCGCTGTCTACGGGGTTGCCCAGGATGTTTATAAGGCAGACTTTCTGCGTGAGTTGGTAAATCTAGCTAAGGATAACCCTTACCCTATTCTTATAGGTGGGGACTTTAACTTGCTAAGATTCCCTCATGATAAAAGTCAGGACAGGTTCGATGAACATTGACCTTTCTTATTCAATGTTGTCATAGATAGTCTGGATTTAAGAGAGGTTACTATGATTGGGAGACAGTTCACTTGGGCTAATAGTCTCCCAGAGCCGACTTACGAGAAATTAGATAGAGTATTTATGGATACACTGTGGGAGGATAAGTTCCCATTGGTAACCGTTCGGGCTCTAGAGCGTATTAAGGCTTTATCGGACCATGCTCCATTACTTTTATCTGTTGGAACACCATCACAAAGATCCAAACATAGCTTCAAGTTTGAACTTGGATGGATTGAAAGAGATGGTTTTTTGATTTAGTGAAAGACGTGTGGGAAAAACTGGTGGCTGGTCAAACGCCTATACAGCGGTGGAATAATAAAATGCGAGCTCTTCGTAAATTCCTTCGCGGTTGGGGCAGACATACTGCCGGTATCCTGAAAAAAGAAAAAATACGTCTTTCATCTATTATAGATGATTTGGAGGCTTCTGCGGAAATAAGGCTTTTAACTGCATCTGAGATTGAGCTTAAGAAGCAATCGAATGCAGAAATTGCCAGAATTCTTCGCGAGGAAGAACTCAAGTGGTACCAACGCTCTAAAGCAAAATTCATCCTTGAAGGAGATGCGAATACAAGATACTTCCATGCTATTGCCAATGGCAAGCATAAGAAGAAACTTATTCACTCTTTGATTCAGGATGAAGGTATGATTGAGGGACAGGAGAAGCTAAAATCTTACATTACAAAGTATTACAAATCATTGTTTGGGGCACCACTAGAAAACTCCATATCACTGGAGGAATCCCAAACAGATGATATTCCCCAGGTTTCTGATGAGGAAAACAAGTTTCTAACCGCCCTTTATACGGAGGAAGAGGACAAGAAAGCTGTTTTTCAAATGGAACACAATAAAGAACCAGGACCTGACGGCTTTCCAGCTGAATTTTATCAGAAATTCTGGGAAGTTATTAAGGAGGATTTGATGCACTTGTTTCATGTTTTGCATGAAGGTTAGCTTGATATTTTCAGACTAAACTTTGGCAACATTATTTTACTTCCTAAAGTTATTAATGCAGAGCGAATACAACAATACCGCCCAATCTGCCTTCTTAATGTAAGTTTTAAAATCTTTACAAAGGTGGCAACGATTAGGCTAAACTCAATAGCTAATAATGTAGTGCGCCCTTCTCAAACGGCTTTTTTGCAAGGAAGAAACATCTTAGATGGTGTAGTAATCCTGCATAAAACAATCCATGAACTACACTCAAAGAAATTGAATGGAGTATTGTTCAAGATTGATTTTGAGAAGGCGTATGATAAAGTTAATTGGTCTTTCCTTCAGCAAACACTCCGTATAAAAGGTTTTTCTCAGGAGTGGCGAAATCTCATTCAGTCTTTTATTTCTGGGGTAGTGTTGCTATAAATGTCAATGATGACATAGGCAAATACTTCCGGACAAACAAAGGATTAAGACAAGGGGATCCACTTTCGCCTGTATTATTTAATATAGTGGCGGATATGTTGGCAATCCTTATTGAGAGAGCTAAGGCTGATGGCCAAATTGAAGGATTAGTTCCACATCTGGTAGATGGTGGACTATCAATCCTTCAATATGCAGATGGTACAATACTTTTTATGGAGCATGATCTTGAGAAGGCTAAGAATCTGAAGTTAATACTTTCAGCTTTTGAGCAATTATCAGGACTGGAAGTCAACTTCCATAAAAGTGACTTGTATTGCTTTGGCGAAGCTAAAAATGAGGCACATTTATATGCTGAGTTATTTGGTTGTGGCCATGGGCTCTTTTCTATTAACTATCTGGGTATACCGATACATTATCAGCGTCTCACGATAGCTGAATGGAAAGGGGTTGAGGAAAGACTACAAAAACGTCTTAATAGTTGGAAAGGAAAACTTCTATCCCTTGGTGGAAGACATGTAATCATTAATTCAGTACTGACTAATATGGTATTGTATATGATCTCATTCTTTCAAATACCGAAAGGGGTCTTGAAGAAAGTGGATTATTTCCGCTCAAGATTCTTTTGGCAAGGGGTTGAGGTGAAAAATAAATATTGACTGGCCAAATGGACTGTGGTTTGCCGACCAAAGGAATATGGTGGACTTGGCATACATGATTTGCAAGTCAAGAACACTGCACTCCAAGGTAAATGGCTGTTCAAACTTCTCTCAGAAGAAGGAGTCTGGCAAACCATTTTGTGGAGGAAGTATATTGGATCCAAAGCACTGTCTCAAGTGGTCTGGAAGCCAGGTGACTCACACTTTTGGGCTGGACTGATGGCATCCAAAAAACATTTTCTACGCTTTGGTTATTTTAATATTAAGGATGGATCACAGATTAGATTCTGGAAAGATAGATGGCTTGGCCAAATGTCCCTTAGAGAACAATATCCTGCTCTATATTCGATAGTTAGACATAAGGGGGATACACTTTCCAGGGTAATGGAATCTAATCCTCCTAATGTCTCTTTCCGTAGAAGTCTTATAGGTCCTAGACTACTATCATGGAACAATTTTTTATTGAGACTGTCTACGATACAGTTGTCGGAGGGTATGGACGAATTTAACTAGAAGCTATTACAGAATGGTAAATTTTCTATTGATTCGTTTTATAGAGCTTTGATCCAACCAAATATTCCAGTTGATGATAATAGTAGAATTTGGAAAATGAAAATACCCCTGAAAAAGAAAGTATTTGCTTGGTATCTTCGAAAAGGGGTAATTCTTACAAAATATAATCTTGTTAAGAGGAATTGGCAAGGAAGCAAACAATGTGTCTTCTGTAATCATAATGAGACAATTAGACACTTATTCTTCCAGTGTAAATTTGCTCGTACTATATGGTCAATCACCCAAGTGGCCTCTGGTTTATCTCCCCCTTCATCGGTTGCTAATGTTTTTGGCAATTGGTTGAATGGGATTGATGATAAATATGGGACCATTTTTAGGGTGGGAGCGCTTGCCATTATTTGGTCGCTATGGCTATGTAGGAATGACAAGATTTTTAATAATATGATGTCTTCTCCATTGCAGGTTATCTTCCGAGGCACGACAATCCTATGATCATGAACAACTCTTCAACGTATGGAGTTCCGCGACTTCTTCGTGGAAGGGTGTAGGCGTTTGGAGGCCGCGGCGCGGGATATTTTTTCTAGATATGGATGGCAGCGTGACCAACGATTAGAAATATCATAGTAACAGTCCATTGTGTTATCTATACGTTTGTACTTCTTATTCTATTAGTTCTGGTTGTAAGTTGTGAAGATCTTCGGCTGTATGCATCCTAGTTATGCAGAGGCCGGGTGTAAACATTGCTTTGAGTAATAAAACGCCCATTTCCAAACCAGCTTAATCCCCAAACCAGCCAGGCATCTCCTTAAGACTACCAACCAGCTTCAACTTCCTCAATAGAGGTGGGATAGAGGAAATTGAATGCAAGAACTTGAGCAAGGCACCGCTTCTCCGAGAAATATAGCACAACTCAATATGAAGAGAGCGGAGGGAAGTGAGCTTATCAATGGATTCACAAAGTATCTTGATCTTCTCCTTGCTGCTCCCTAGTGTAACACTTAACTTTCTTAGCTTTATGAGCTCCCCGAGCTCTTTTACTGCTTTCCTACTAGTTCGTTGAATGTCCACAATCTCTAGTATCTCTACCTCCTTTAGGTTGTTGATCCCTCTAGGCACTCTCACACCTTCAGAGTTGGAAACGCGGCCAGTCCAGGCCATGTGACATTCCATACGCTTTGAAAGAGTTGAATCTCTCAACTCTCTGAATCTCTCACTTGCTGCGTCACACAGCTCTCTCAAATACAGAAGTTTTTGGTGCCTTCACGGCTTTTCTCTTCTCTCTATATATTCTCCTAGTAAACATGATTACAACTCTCTTTAAATAGACTTACACGCACACACTACGGCACTGCCGGGCAACAACCTGCCCGACTCTCATGCACACGACCTACTCCACTGATCAACTAACTCCATGTCCTATTCCTACACCACTAACATAGATATGCATATCTAGATAACTTGTGCAGCTTCGTTGGCTTCAACGCCTGCATGCAGTACCGCTTCACACGGCAAGGCTAGCTTCTCGCGGCACCTCGGCATCTATCTCACCCTGCGTGCTCTTTTGGTTGATCCATCACCAACTTGTACATGTCACATGTACTGCTGCACAACTAAATAGACTGACTAGCTACACATGCAAAACTGAAGTAAATATGCAGATACATATATCAAGATTATACCCAACACGCTTGTCACGACTAATTAAAGATGTGAACAAAAAAGGCATACAAACTATGGAACATAAGCAGGTCCTAGAGTAATGTGTGTACAAATTTTCGTCTGTACTTTCTTTCATACAACGAAGGCTACGAAGGCTTGATAGTTTAGTGATCTCAGTTGGGAGTGATGCAATATAACTATCTCTCATGTCCAAAATCTGTAAGCCTTGTAGTTTTCCTATGGATCTTGGGAGCTTGTAAATATACGTAAAGGAATTGTATAACTCAAAATTGACATATTTCAAATGGCGTAATAACCCTATGGTGTTGATATCTTTTTGTTCTATTCCAAACTGGGCATTATGTAGATCCAAGACTCTAAGCATCTTGAGGTCGCCTGAACAAACTGAAGGTGTTGACTTGATGGGTCTCTCACCAAACATAGTCAATGATCGGACATGGTTCCAATCCAAGCCTTTATCTGGGCACCGATTGCCTTGGTCTGCTACATGACGGAAGTTCTCACCTCCTATGCCAGTCAGATTGTCCCATGTCGAGCATGCAAAATGTTCATCTCTAGAAATCGAGATCATGACATCACGAACAATATCATGAACTTGGCAGCTCTTCACAGTTCCTTCTATGTTCACTCTTGCTTGCTAGATCATGCTTCGGTTGATTAGGTCCGTAAAGTAACTATTGCCAATATCCTCAACACTCACCCCAAACCTGGCGATAACAACGCCCTCGGCTATCCATCTATCTACTAGACGTTTCCTTTTGATCACAAAATCCTCAGGAAATATGCTTAAATATAGAAAACATAACTTAAGATGAGAAGGCAAGTGGTTGTAGCTAGGAGTAACCATCTTCCTCATTGCATCAAGACTTCGGTTACCCTCTAGCTCTAACGGGATCTGGTCATAAATACTCTGCCACTCGTCAATCACTCTTGTGGCAAGCATACCTCCAATCGTGAGTATAGCTAGGGGTAACCGGCCAGATTTTTTTACTATCTTAGTAACTATTTCCTTCACGCCCTTGACATTTTTCATGTCTTCCTTAGTTTTCCTAGTCTTCCTTAGAAGCAACTTTATGGCATCATCTGTTTTTAGGGGCTCATGGTGGTAGACAAGCGATCTAGAAGATTCCAAAGTACACTCCTCAGCTAAGCCCACATTTCGTGTTGTTACCATTATCCGACTAGCTTTGTTGTTACCACTAGGAAAAGCAACACTTTTGATCCATTTCCAATCATCTAGGTTCCATAAATCATCAAGAACAACAAAGTACCTCTTCTCAAGTAACTCTTTTCGGAGGTAGTTGGCAAGGTTCTCTTCTCGCACTACATCCCCTTCAAGTTGCTTCTTCAATGCCTCATTGCCAAAAAGTTCTTTGATCAGAACTTTGAGAAGATCCATCCTAAGAAATGATTGCGAGACAGTGATCCAAGCACAACATGAAAAGTTCTTGATACTTTCATAAACCTTCCTTGTAAGAGTAGTCTTACCTAGACCACCCATGCCAACCACACATACTACCTGAGCAGGGCCATTTGTGGCATGCACATCTAGAAGCTTTATCAACTCTTCTTTGGGCTTGGAAAAACCCACAAGTTCAGCTTCATCAATGTTGCTACCTGACTGGTTGCGAATATCCTCCATGAAAGACTCACTCTCATCAAATGCTTTGGTGAGGACTTGGTTCTTGTCAATAAGGTTATAACGGGTGTTCCTATTGCTCACTTCTTCAACTCTTGATTTGAGATCACGGATTTGCATGGCGATTCGATGGCGATCTTTGAGCTTCATCATCTTCCGCAACAACTTTTGACTTGCCACATGCACCATGAATTCACCAAGGCAATCTTAAATATTGTAGGACAGGTCCCTTACTTGCTTCGCCCACACCTTAAGTAGCAGGTCTTTCTCCTTGATTGCTTCAGCAGCCATCAGGAACGCCTGCGTCGTTTCTAACTCTTCTTTAATGAACCTACCAAGCAAACGTCAAAAATAATCTTAAAACACGCATGGTACATTATTGGAGTGGAGTAAAACATTATATTTTGCTTCAAGCATAATATAGCCACTACTAGGAAGTTCACACTAGAGGAAAAAGGGCCATCCGTTCGCCACCCCTCGGAGCATTAGTCCCGGTTGCGCCACCAACCGGGACTAATGCTGGCACGCGTCCCGGTTGGAGCGGGAACGGGGCCAGGGGGCATGGGTCTCGGTTGGTAAGGGGGCATGCGTCCCGGTTGGAGCCAGCAACCGGGACTAAAGGTTTGGACACAGCCACGTGGCGTGGCACGCACCTTTAGTCCCGGTTGCTGGCTCCATCCGGGACTAAAGACCCCTGCCCTCTATAAATGCAACGCCCCAGCCCCCTCCTCTGCCTCCACTCTGTTTTTTCGAATGGTGTAAGGTGTGAGGGTGTGTGCTAGTTTTTTCTCATGCATGCATTGAAGGTGTTTGTTGAAATGTTTGAGTGAAAAATCCCGTTGAATTTCTCATAGAACAAAAATATAGAAGGTGTCCGAGACGCACTTGAGCTTATTTCCCTCGATCGAGGTTAGCAATCTTATCTTTTCTAGGTCATTGATACAATTCATGTGTCGGTGTGAATTGGTTATTTCACTATTTATGATGTCCTGTTTTTTGATAAACTTACTTATATGATGCAGATGAACGGTCGGGAATGGATGTACGGTGACCGGCGGGTAGCCGGGTATATCAAAGGCGTGGATAAATTTATCGATGTGGCTACGGCAAACAAAGAGAATGGATTTATACGTTGTCCATGTGTTCAATATCGGAACAACAAGGAGTACTCTTCCTCGAAAATCATTCGCGGCCACCTGATTATGAAAGGTTTCATGCCCAACTATAATTGTTGGACCAAGCACGGGGAAAGAGGGGTTATGATGGAAGATGGTGAAGAAGAAGATGATGATAACAACTATCATCATATGTTTCCTGAATACAGTGATACTGCAATGGAAGATAATGGAGAGGAAAAAGGTGAAGAACGGGCATCAGATGAGCCGGCTGATGAACTTGGTAGGGTCATTTCTGATGCAAAGCGAGACTGTGAAACAGAAAATGAGAAGTTGAAGTTAGAGGGCATGTTAGAAGATCACAAGAAATTGTTGTACCCAAATTGTGAAGATGGCAGCACAAAGCTCGGTACGACACTGGAATTGTTGCGATGGAAGGCAGAGTGTGGTCTAACTGACTCCTCATTTGAAAAGATGCTGAAAATAATGAAGCCAAAGTTTCCAAAACATAACGAACTTCCCGAGAGTACCTACGAAGCAAAGAAGACTCTCTGTCCTTTGGGATTAGATGTGCAAAAGATACATGCATGCATTAATGACTGCATCCTCTACCGCGGTAAGGAGTATGAGAATTTAGATAAATGCCCGGTATGCAACACGTTGCGGTATAAGATCAGACGATATGACCCTGGTGATGTTGAGGGAGAGCCCCTACGGAAGAGGGTTCCTGCTTAGGTTATGTGGTATGCTCCTATAATACCAAGGTTGAAACGCATGTTCAGAAACAAAGAGCATGCCAGGTTGTTGCGATGGCACAAAGAAGACCGTAAGAAAGACGGAGAGTTGAGACACCCTGCTGATGGGTCACAGTGGAGAAAAATCGAGAGAGACTTCCCAGACTTTGCAGGTGACGCAAGGAACTTATGGTTTGGTCTAAGTACGGATGGCATGAATCCTTTTGGGGAGCAGAGCTGCAGTCACAGCACCTGGCCCGTGACTCTATGTATCTACAACCTGCCTCCTTGGTTGTGCATGAAGCGTAAGTTCATTATGATGCCAGTGCTCATCCAAGGCCCGAAGCAACCGGGCAACGACATTGATGTGTACCTTAGGCCATTAGTTGAAGAACTCTTACAGTTGTGGGGCAAACCAGGTGTACGTGCGTGGAATGAGAACAAACAGGAGCCATTTAATCTACGAGGGTTGTTATTCGTAACCATCAATGATTGGCCTGCTCTTAGTAACCTTTCAGGACAGACAAACAAAGGATATAAGGCATGCACCCACTGTTTAGATAAGACCGAAGGTACATATTTGCATAAATGCAAGAAGGTTGTGTACCTAGCGAATCGACGATTTCTTCCGACCAATCATCCCGTAAGAAAGAAAGGCAAGCATTTCAAAGGTGAGGCAGATCACCGGAAGAAGCCTGAACTCCCAGCTGGTGATGATGTATTTGGTATGGTCAAGGACATAGAAGTAATCTTTGGAAAGGGTCCCGGCGGTCAATCAGTTCCGAACGACGTCGCTACAGGACATGCACCCATGTGGAAGAAGAAATCTATATTTTGGGAGCTGCCATATTGGAAAGTCCTGCGTGTCCGCTCTTCAATCGACGTGATGCACGTGACGAAGAATCTCTGCGTGAACCTGCTAGGATTCCTAGGCGTGTATGGGAAGACAAAAGATACACCTGAAGCACGGGAGGACCAACAAATTATAAAAGACCCAAAGAACATGCATACAGATAACAAGACGGATAAAGGACGTCACTTAAGTCGTGCCAGCTATGCTCTTACCAAAGCAGAGAAGGAAATCTTTTTTGAAGTCCTTTACAGTATCAAGGTGCCGTCGGGCTTCTCATCTAATATAAACGGGATAATAAATATGGCAGAGAAAAAGTTCCAAAACCTGAAGTCTCATGACTGTCACGTGATTATGACGCAGTTGCTTCCGATTGCATTGAGGGGGCTTCTACCAGAAAATGTTCGAGTACCCATTGTGAAGCTGTGTGCATTCCTCAATGCAATATCTCAGAAGGTAATCAATCCAGATATTCTGCCAAGGTTACAGAAGGATGTGGTACAATGTCTTGTTAGTTTTGAATTGGTGTTCCCACCATCCTTCTTCAATATTATGACGCATCTCCTGGTTCATCTAGTGGAGAAGATTGCCATTCTCGGTCCGGTATTTCTGCACAATATGTTCCCCTTTGAGAGGTTCATGGGAGTCTTAAAGAAATATGTTCATAACCGTGCTAGACCAGAAGGAAGCATCTCCAAGGGATATGGAACAGAGGAGGTCATTGAGTTTTGTGTTGACTTTATTCTTGACCTTAAGCCGATTGGTGTTTCTGACTCGCGGCATGAGGGAAGACTAAGTGGAAAAGGCACGCTGGGAAAGAAAACAATGATATGTAGGGACGGGGATTCTTTTACTAAAGCACACTACACAGTTCTACATAATTCCACCTTGGCAGCTCCGTATATGGAGGAACACAAGAATATTGTATGCTCCAAAAACCCGGGGAAGCCTGAATCATGGATTACAGATGAACACATGAAGTCTTTCGGTGGTTGGATGTGGACACATCTCTTGAATGACACCACTGTTGGAGATCAGCTATACTTGTTGGCCGCGTCACCATCTTCTACTGTATTGAATTTCCAAGGGTACGAAATAAATGGGAATACATTCTACACGATCGCCCAAGATAAAAAGAGCACCAACTAAAATAGTGGTGTCCGCTTTGATGCAATAGACGAGAATGGACAAAAGGACACATATTATGGTTACATAGAGGAGATATGGGAACTAGACTATGGAGTCTCTTTTAAGGTCCCTTTGTTTCGCTGCAAATGGGTCAACCTGAATGGGGAAGGGGTAAAGATAGACCAGTTGTATGGAATGACAACAGTGGATCTCAACAATCTTGGTTATAGAGATGAACCATTCGTCCTAGCCAATGATGTGTCTCAGGTTTTCTATGTGAAGGACATGTCCTCCAGACCGAAAAAAAGAAAAAATATGCAAACGAATACATCATATGATGAGCCAAAGCGTCACATAGTTCTTTCAGGGAAAAGAAACATCGTGGGAAACGAGGACAAGACAGACATGTCAGAAGATTATAATAAGTTTGATGAAATTCCGCCCTTCACAGTGAAAACTGACCCAAGCATTCCGTTAAGTAAAGAAGATGCTCCATGGTTACGTCTGAAGCGGTCATAAGGAATGACATATGCCAAGAAGTTCATGCTCATATTATGTAACTCTAGTTCATGTCTTTCGCGGTTTGTGGCTTGACCGAAGAATATATTTCGCGGTTTGTGGCCTTTAGTCCCGGTTTTGTAGTCTTAGTTTTTAATATTAATAAATATCTTGAGTGTTAGTCCCATTTTGTGGCTGGACCGGGAGTGCCTCTATGACCAGTTTCTCGGAGATGCCGGAGGACTGGGCTCCGTCGGCATCTCCCTGAAACTGGCCGCAGTGGTGTCCCTGCTCTCGAAAACCATCTTGCAGCTTGTAACTTCACTAACTAGATCAATACGCCTCGGAGCTAACTAATTTCACATATTAGGGAGTGCCTCTATGACCAGTTTCTCGGAGATGCCGGAGGACTGGGCTCCGTCGGCATCTCCCTGAAACTGGCCGCAGTGGTGTCCCTGCTCTCGAAAACCATCTTGCAGCTTGTAACTTCACTAACTAGATCAATACGCCTCGGAGCTAACTAATTTCACATATTAGGGAGTGCCTCTATGACCAGTTTCTCGGAGATGCCGGAGGACTGGGCTTCGTCGGCATCTCCCTGAAACTGGCCGCAGTGGTGTCCCTGCTCTCGAAAACCATCTTGCAGCTTGTAACTTCACTAACTAGATCAATACGCCTCGGATCTAACTAATTTCACATATTAGGGAGTGCCTCTATGACCAGTTTCTCGGAGATGCCGGAGGACTGGGCTCCGTCGGCATCTCCCTGAAACTGGCCGTAGTGGTGTCCCTGCTCTCTAAAACCATCTTGGAGATGCCTCAAACTGGCTGGAGGACTGGACTCACAAGGATGCATATTTATAGTACAAGCAGCTCGGCATAATGTCGACACTCACCCCTATTATTAGTGCTGACTCATCTTTAGTCCCGGTTGGTGTCTCCAACCGGGACTAAAGGTTCATCTTTAGTCCCGGTTGATTTCTCCAACCGAGACTAAAGATGAACCCTCTCTTTATATAGGCATTTCCCTCTATTTATTAGGTAACACTTAAGACATTTATTAATATTAAAAACCGGGACAAATCGGGACTAGCTAACACTCAGGCCTAAAGCCTCCCCCTTTAGTCATAATCATGCCTAGTCCTATAGTACGCAGCTTCAGGGTCTTCATCGTCGTCGTCATCATCATCGTCATCGTCACCTGCCACTCCGGGGATCCTCAGCCCATCCATGGCATATAACAGGGGCCATTCCAGCCTCGGATTCATGGCGGGTGGGAGAGGGGTCTCCTGGAAGACGATGCCGCTACCGCCGGGACAGTGTGGGGCCTGTGGCGGGTGGACTCGTGGGCACCGTAGGCGAGGATGGTCTCCCCCGGCTATGTAGCGCATCACTTCGATGATAGTACGGTTCTCCCACCACAGACGACGGCCGACTTCGTTGTGGTTCACCGGTGGCGGGCCATCACCCTCGTACCTGGCGAGCTCCCTTTCACGCCTATTAGCGAAGAAGGCATTCCAGGTGTCATAATTGTCGGGATCCCACTGGGGATCCATCCGCTGCTCCGGCGTGAGCTCGTGGTAGAAGTGGTTTGTGATGGCCGCCTAACGTGCGGAACCTTGAGGGACAGGAGGGACAGGAACCCCTCCAGCTCTCAGCATCCAGCCGGCGGGCGGGCGGTACCCGGTGGACAAGGGTAGTTGGAGGCGCACAGCGCCTCGGTCTTCTCGAGGGTCAGAATGGCCCAGTAGGCGTTGTCCATTGTTCTAAGAGAGGAAGGTGTGGATGTGTGGATAGCCATTACACGATCACCCTAAATATAGAGGGAAAGGGCGGGAAAACTTGGCGTGAAGCTTTGGGAAATGGCGGGAAATATCTTTAGTCCCGGTTAGTGACTACATCCGGGACTAAAAGCTCTAGTAGAAAGGAAAGGGCGGGAAAACTTGGCGGGAAGAGGTGGGAAATGGCGGAAAATATTTTTAGTCCCGGTTTCAGAATACATCCGGGACTAAATTTGTGCCGAACAATGATCATGTTTCGAAAAAACCCTTTTCCATTTTCCGAGCACAAAAAAGGGTCGTTTTGTGAAGTAACCACCAAAATGACGTTTCACAATGCTACCGTCCCATTTTCCTAAAATACTAGACCACCTTACATGGACTATATCCCAACCGGTACATCTCAAACCTTTTCGTCCATCCCGGGTAAAAAGGACAAATGTCTGCTGAATCGGCAGGAAGTGGGTCCGGTTTGTACTACAGGTACATGATCTATCGCCCGTGATTTTTTGAAAAAATCATTTTTAGACTCGCAATATGTGGTTTCTTCAGAGATCCAATGCAAGTTCTAACGATGCCCGTCCCCTATCTTCATGCACACCGGTTCGACCATAGTTAGAAATTCAGATAATTCAAAACGGGCATAATAAATTCAAAAAAAATCCGAACAATGAAAATCCTTCGCGTGGTGTCATATTATGTTACATAGTTGAAAGGAAAAATACCAGACTTGGTATATTGATCATGTTTCGAAAAAACCTTCACAAAATGACCTATCATGTTCGAGGTTTCATGGCTTTCGGTCCAAATGACCGATGTTATGTGCTGAATCACGGCATAGTTTGTGATGTTGTGCCCATATTATGCATGTGTGTGGACATTGGTATGGAGAACAATGTTGCAGGAGGAAGTTTTCCTTTTTGTCGCACGGAAAAGCCCTTTTCCATTTTCCGAGCGCAAAAAACGGGTCGTTTTGTGAAGTAACCACCAAAATGCCGTTTCACAATGCTACCGTCCCATTTTCCTAAAATACTAGACCACCTTACATGGACTATCTTCCAACCGGTACATCTCAAACCTTTTCGTCCATCCCGGGTAAAAAGGACAAATGTCTGCCGAATCGGCAGGAAGTGGGTCCGGTTTGTACTACAGGTACATGATCTATCGCCCGTGATTTTTTGAAAAAATCATTTTTAGACTCGCAATATGTGGTTTCTTCAGAGATCCAATGCAAGTTCTAACGATGCCCGTCCCCTATCTTCATGCACACCGGTTCGACCATAGTTAGAAATTCAGATAATTCAAAACGGGCATAATAAATTCAAAAAAAATTCGAACAATGAAAATCCTTCGTGTGGTGTCATATTATGTTACATAGTTGAAAGGAAAAATACCAGACTTGGTATATTGATCATGTTTCGAAAAAACCTTCACAAAATGACCTATCATGTTCGAGGTTTCATGGCTTTCTGTCCAAATGACCGATGTTATGTGCTGAATCACGGCATAGTTTGTGATGTTGTGCCCATATTATGCATGTGTGTGGACATTGGTATGGAGAACAATGTTGCAGGACGAAGTTTTCCTTTTTGTCGCACGGAAAAGCCCTTTTCCATTTTCCGAGCGCAAAAAACGGGTCGTTTTGTGAAGTAACCACCAAAATGCCGTTTCACAATGCTACCGTCCCATTTTCCTAAAATACTAGACCACCTTACATGGACTATCTTCCAACCGGTACATCTCAAACCTTTTCGTCCATCCCGGGTAAAAAGGACAAATGTCTGCCGAATCGGCAGGAAGTGGGTCCGGTTTGTACTACAGGTACATGATCTATCGCCCGTGATTTTTTGAAAAAATCATTTTTAGACTCGCAATATGTGGTTTCTTTAAAGATCCAATGCAAGTTCTAACGATGCCCGTCCCCTATCTTCATGCATACCGGTTCGACCATAGTTAGAAATTCAGATAATTCAAAACGGGCATAATAAATTCAAAAAAAATTCGAACAATGAAAATCCTTCGTGTGGTGTCATATTATGTTACATAGTTGAAAGGAAAAATACCAGACTTGGTATATTGATCATGTTTCGAAAAAACCTTCACAAAATGACCTATCATGTTCGAGGTTTCATGGCTTTCGATCCAAATGACCGATGTTATGTGCTGAATCACGGCATAGTTTGTGATGTTGTGCCCATATTATGCATGTGTGTGGACATTGGTATGGAGAACAATGTTGCAGGAGGAAGTTTTCCTTTTTGTCGCACGGAAAAGCCCTTTTCCATTTTCCAAGCACAAAAAACGGGTCGTTTTGTGAAGTAACCACCAAAATGCCGTTTCACAATGCTACCGTCCCATTTTCCTAAAATACTAGACCACCTTACATGGACTATCTTCCAACCGGTACATCTCAAACCTTTTCGTCCATCCCGGGTAAAAAGGACAAATGTCTGCCGAATCGGCAGGAAGTGGGTCCGGTTTGTACTACAGGTACATGATCTATCGCCCGTGATTTTTTGAAAAAATCATTTTTAGACTCGCAATATGTGGTTTCTTCAGAGATCCAATGCAAGTTCTAACGATGCCCGTCCCCTATCTTCATGCACACCGGTTCGACCATAGTTAGAAATTCAGATAATTCAAAACGGGCATAATAAATTCAAAAAAAATTCGAACAATGAAAATCCTTCGTGTGGTGTCATATTATGTTACATAGTTGAAAGGAAAAATACCAGACTTGGTATATTGATCATGTTTCGAAAAAACCTTCACAAAATGACCTATCATGTTCGAGGTTTCATGGCTTTCTGTCCAAATGACCGATGTTATGTGCTGAATCACGGCATAGTTTGTGATGTTGTGCCCATATTATGCATGTGTGTGGACATTGGTATGGAGAACAATGTTGCAGGACGAAGTTTTCCTTTTTGTCGCACGGAAAAGCCCTTTTCCATTTTCCGAGCGCAAAAAACGGGTCGTTTTGTGAAGTAACCACCAAAATGCCGTTTCACAATGCTACCGTCCCATTTTCCTAAAATACTAGACCACCTTACATGGACTATCTTCCAACCGGTACATCTCAAACCTTTTCGTCCATCCCGGGTAAAAAGGACAAATGTCTGCCGAATCGGCAGGAAGTGGGTCCGGTTTGTACTACAGGTACATGATCTATCGCCCGTGATTTTTTGAAAAAATCATTTTTAGACTCGCAATATGTGGTTTCTTTAAAGATCCAATGCAAGTTCTAACGATGCCCGTCCCCTATCTTCATGCATACCGGTTCGACCATAGTTAGAAATTCAGATAATTCAAAACGGGCATAATAAATTCAAAAAAAATTCGAACAATGAAAATCCTTCGTGTGGTGTCATATTATGTTACATAGTTGAAAGGAAAAATACCAGACTTGGTATATTGATCATGTTTCAAAAAAACCTTCACAAAATGACCTATCATGTTCGAGGTTTCATGGCTTTCGATCCAAATGACCGATGTTATGTGCTGAATCACGGCATAGTTTGTGATGTTGTGCCCATATTATGCATGTGTGTGGACATTGGTATGGAGAACAATGTTGCAGGAGGAAGTTTTCCTTTTTGTCGCACGGAAAAGCCCTTTTCCATTTTCCAAGCGCAAAAAACGGGTCGTTTTGTGAAGTAACCACCAAAATGCCGTTTCACAATGCTACCGTCCCATTTTCCTAAAATACTAGACCACCTTACATGGACTATCTCCCAACCGGTACATCTCAAACCTTTTCGTCCATCCCGGGTAAAAAGGACAAATGTCTGCCGAATCGGCAGGAAGTGGGTCCGGTTTGTACTACAGGTACATGATCTATCGCCCGTGATTTTTTGAAAAAATCATTTTTAGACTCGCAATATGTGCTTTCTTCAGAGATCCAATGCAAGTTCTAACGATGCCCGTCCCCTATCTTCATGCACACCGGTTCGACCATAGTTAGAAATTCAGATAATTCAAAACGGGCATAATAAATTCAAAAAAAATCCGAACAATGAAAATCCTTCGTGTGGTGTCATATTATGTTACATAGTTGAAAGGAAAAATACCAGACTTGGTATATTGATCATGTTTCGAAAAAACCTTCACAAAATGACCTATCATGTTCGAGGTTTCATGGCTTTCGGTCCAAATGACCGATGTTATGTGCTGAATCACGGCATAGTTTGTGATGTTGTGCCCATATTATGCATGTGTGTGGACATTGGTATGGAGAACAATGTTGCAGGAGTAAGTTTTCCTTTTTGTCGCACGGAAAAGCCCTTTTCCATTTTCCGAGCGCAAAAAACGGGTCGTTTTGTGAAGTAACCACCAAAATGTCGTTTCACAATGCTATCGTCCCATTTTCCTACTATACTAGACCACCTTACATGAACTATCTCCCAACCGGTACATCTCAAACCTTTTCGTCCATCCCGGGTAAAAAGGACAAATGTCTGCCGAATCGGCACGAAATGGGTCCAAACCTTTGTTTTTGAATTATTTATTTAAATCCAAACACTTTTTATGTTTAAATTTTTTCTAAATTCCAAATTGATATTAAAAAAATATAAGTTAATTCATTTTTAATTGTAAATGGTTCATATTTTAAATGGTTACATTAATTATTTTTTAAAACAGAAAATGTTTTTGAATTATTTATTTAAATCCAAACACTTTTTATGTTTAAAATTTTTCTAAATTCCAAATTAATATTCAAAAATATAAGTTAATTCATTTTAAAAGGTTACATTAATTATTTTTTAAAAATAGAATATGTTTTTGAATTATTTATTCAAATCCATACACTTCTTATGTTTAAAGTTTTTCTAAATTCCAAATTGATATTAAAAAAATATAAGTTAATTCATTTTTAATTGTAAATGGTTCATATTTTAAATGGTTACATTAATTATTTTTTAAAACAGAAAATGTTTTTGAATTATTTATTTAAATCCAAACACTTTTTATGTTTAAAATTTTTCTAAATTCCAAATTAATATTCAAAAGTATAAGTTAATTCATTTTAAAAGGTTACATTAATTATTTTTTAAAAATAGAATATGTTTTTGAATTTTTTATTCAAATCCATACACTTCTTATGTTTAAAGTTTTTCTAAATTCCAAATTGATATTAAAAAAATATAAGTTAATTCATTTTTAATTGTAAATGGTTCATATTTTAAATGGTTACATTAATTATTTTTTAAAACAGAAAATGTTTTTGAATTATTTATTTAAATCCAAACACTTTTTATGTTTAAAATTTTTCTAAATTCCAAATTAATATTCAAAAATATAAGTTAATTCATTTTTAATTGTAAATGGTTCATATTTTAAATGGTTACATTAATTATTTTTTAAAATAGAAAATGTTTTTGAATTATTTATTTAAATCCAAACACTTTTTATGTTTAAAATTTTTCTAAATTCCAAATTAATATTCAAAAATATAAGTTAATTCATTTTAAAAGGTTACATTAATTATTTTTTAAAAATAGAATATGTTTTTGAATTATTTATTCAAATCCAAACACTTCTTATGTTTAAAGCTTTTCTAAATTCCAAATTGATATTAAAAAAATATAAGTTAATTCATTTTTAATTATAAATGGTTCATATTTTAAATTGTTACATTAATTATTTTTTAAAACAGAAAATGTTTTTGAATTATTTATTCAAATCCAAACACTTCTTATGTTTAAAGTTTTTCTAAATTCCAAATTAATTATCATTTAAAAAACAATACAAATTTAAACCCCAAAATAAAAAATAAGGCGGGAACAAAGAGAAAATACCTGAAAAAATTTGAAATCAGGGGAATATGTCCCGGTTGGAGCCACCAACCGGGACTAAAGACCCCCTGCGCGCCAACGCTTGGGCTGCTAAAAATATTGGAGTATAGGTCCCGGTTGGTGGCTCCAACCGGGACGTATGCCCCTTTAGTCCCGGTTGGAGCCACCAGTCCAACCGGGACTAAAGGTCCCCTACTAGTTAACCATGCCCCTTCTCCTTCTTCCCTGTTCCTCTTTCTCACTCACCCGCAACAGAGATCGCCGCCGCCGCGAGGACAACCGCTCGGACGCCGTCAGGCTGCCGAACCATCGTCTCGCCGTCGGCCTCCACGCGCTGCCTCGCTGTGCTTATCCTCCTCGCCGAAGGAATCGAAGCCGCGCGACTGTAATCGACCGCGTCTTCCCCATCACCGACGAGCTCCGCCTTGCCATCACCGTTGCTGCCGATCTCCTCCGTCCCCGCCAAGGCTACACACGCGTCGAGGGTGAGCTTGTAACTCTCTGGGACCCCTTCTTTCCTCCCCTAGCGCTCTGTCCTTCTCTCGCGCCGTCCGTCGCCATCCGCCGCCGCTGCATGTCGTCGCGTGCCCTATTCCGGTGACCAAATCCGGGCGGTGCCCTACTAGTTAGGTTCGCCTCGACGCCCTCTTTCGAACAAACCCACGCACGCCCCCTCCCGAGCCCTCTAGCAACGTTGCCGGCCATCGCACAGTGCTCACCGGCGATGTGACTGTGCTGGGTGGGGCCTGCTTGCTTGCGTGGAGGCTGAGTTGGCACTAGGGCCCATCTGTCAGTCTCACTGGCTAGGGGTCGCCCCGGTGTAAAAACTATTTGCCTTTTTGTTTTTAATTCCAGAAAATGATTTAATATTGTAAAATCAATAACTTATTGTTTATAAGTCAGAAAAATACAAATAATATATCAAATTGTTCAGAAAAATGAAACCTATCTATTTAACATATAATCATGCATTGTTAAACAACTTAAATGACAAGTATAATTAGAAGAACAAATGCACCCCTCTCATATGTTCCGGAGTTTCTCCGAGTTAGGGTTTTCGCCCCTCGGAACCCCGATTAAATCATCGAGCATGTCTTAGGGTTACATTCCAATGCAAATTAACTTGTCATATCATCATACTTGCTTGAGCATTGTATCGATGCCATGTGTTGATTGTTTCCCTTTCTTTTCGGTGTTTCGATTATTAGGTTTATTATTAATTAGGTATTATTAGGTTTATTAATTACTTTGGTATTATTGGTCTTCGGCCCCACTGGTCAGTCACTGTGGGTAGCCCCAGACCCGATTCACATTGTCAAGCAACTTAGGTGCATGTGGGTTCGACGATGTGCCTATCTACTACACGGTTTCCCTTTCTCTTCATTTTGATTATTGTGTATGTATATATTAGGGTTTCTCTGAATTAGGGTTTATATCTCTCAACACCGTACTTAACTTTCTCCTTTAGCCGCTTTGACTTATTCGTTTTTCCACCTATGCAGAAAATATGGACCCACACGTCAGAGACGAAGAAAAGGAAGAGTTGATCCAAGGTGTGATCCGTGGGGAAGATAATTTAGACGTATAAACGTTTCTGAACAATTCCGGTGAGGGTGATCCTCTTTTTACCGGAGTAGACAACTTGTTTGAGGTTGAAGGTGTTGCCTTCCGCGAGGGAGAAGGCGATGCCTTGTGTAATCGAGAAGACGACCGCTCCGGCAAGGTGCATGTAATATAAATCAATTCATTAATTAATCATCTGCTATCTATATAGAAATAGTAACGGCGATCTTTCTTCTTTTATCCCTCCGGATCGAAGGAATCTACTGAAAAGAGCAGACGAGGCCCAACCAAAAAGTTGCAAGACCATGAGAGGTTCAGGATCGAAGATGTCGCTGTAGACGGCAGACCGACAGCTCCCGAAGTTGTCGCAACCAAATTTGTGGCACAATGCGGAGTAATCGTTAGGGACTTAATCCCGATCACCATTAGAAATTGGAATAGGCCTGCTAATGCGGATGAAGAGGGAACATGTTTATTTGTCCCTAACCACGCCAAAGATTTACTGTGGAAGAGGCTCATGGTTAATTTCAAACTACCGAAGATAGAGCTGGATCCAAATGCGGAGGATCCAGTTGAGGAAGCCTTACAACATGGGAGAGCCATGGAGGCTAAGGTCAGGGAGTGGGCTTTGAAGAAGATGGCCCAGCGTTTCACCAACTGGAAGAAAAGATTGCACCTTGACTATGTCGTGAAAAAGAAGACTCCCGATTTCAAGAATATTCAGTTTGAGAAGATAAAACCATTCTGGGCTGAGTTTGTGGAATACAAGAAATCAGAAAAAGCTAAGAAAATGTCTGAAACGAATAAGCTGAATGCTGCTAACAAGAAGTATCACCATACTATGGGGCAAGGTGGCTACAGGGCTGGCATTCCTAAGTGGGAGAAACTTGAGCAGGAACTGCGTGATAAAAATATCACCCCAGAGACAGACGATTGGGTAGAACGTGCAAGGAATTGGTTTTACGGGCATGGGGGCACGTTGGACTCGGAAGGGAGGTGTATATATACCATACGACATAAAGAAGACCCCTTGCCAATCGAGAGGATGAGAAAAGCAGTAAAGGCTGTTAAAGATGGGGACTTCATTCCCGATAGAGAGAATGATGAGCTCACACTCGCCCTTGGAAATAAGGAACATGATGGACGAACACGAGGCACAATAGGCTCCCAATCATGGAGGACTGGGTTTCCCGAAGAGAGGAAGAAATATCCTGATAGAAGCCGTCAGAGGAGTAAGGACAGGGCGGCAGTTGAAGCAGAAAGTCAGAAAGAGCGAATGCGTTTAATTGAAGAACGATTAAAGCAACAACAAGATGAAATTAACTCACTTAAAGAGCAAAGTACTACCGGCGCCCCATCTCAGCAGCACACTGCATTCGATGCTACCGGCCTATCGAATAATCGAAAAAGCAGTGTGGCTTCCACCGAGGTCCCGGGTGATGACAATGGCGATGCCAATGATGCACCGACGATGGCTCCTGTTGGCTACCCAGTGGATGATATCACAGAGATGACACACTGCGAGCTACATGTCAAAGTTGTGAACATATCAATGAAGGTGGCGGTCGGCTATGCCTTACCAATTGGACCCACACCAACTTACCACAGTCGTCCGGTTCCAGAGGGCTACGCTGTTGTCGGCGTGGATGAAATCATGCCCACCTTTGAGGTTTTGGATCTTCACTACCCTGCTGGTGAAGGGGATGTGACTGTGCTGGGTGACGCAAAAAACGTCACCATTCTATGGCCGAAGGAATGTATCGTGCTTCGAAATCACACGCCAAGGCCATCTTCGCCGCCGCCTCACCCGTCTCCAGCGAGGTCGTCGTCGCCGCGGCAGCCGTCTTCGTCGCCTCACCCGGCTCCGTCGCCTCACCAATCTCCGGTGCAGCCATCGCCGCGGGAGCCATCGCCGGCGCCTCAGGATAAAAAGCGTAAGCGTACCGCTACTGTGCGTCGTAAGCGATCGCCGAAACGTAAACAAGAGCCTCTTCCAAAAGTACCAACGGTTCCTCCCAAGAGAGCTTATGACTGTACTGAAGAGGAGACTGCGGCGATCGTTGATGCGGAAACGACAGCGTTTTTCGCTAAGCTGAGGCGGCCGAAAGAGCCAGAGTTCCCCAGCACCAAAGAAGAAAAAGCCAAAGTGTTGAAAATGCTAAAGACTCTTCATCAACCCGAGCCAAAGCTGTCATCAGACTATGAGCGTTCTATTCTCAAGTCACATGCAGCACAAAAAGCCTCGAAGAGCAGTACTGATGCAAGCGGGAAATCTGTTGCCCAGCTCGGAGAACAAGCAAAACAGACTTGCGCCCCTCTCAAGGTGATTTCTCAAACCAATGTGGGGTCGAGCAAATATGGGGCCGAAGAGCAGTATGATCCAGAGGTAGTTGCACAATACGGAGAAGCTGCCGCTGCTCAAGGTATGAGTATTGCCCAATACTTATCCCAGTTAGAGTTCTTCCCCGTGAGTGAAGTAGCATACCAATACCAGTACGGAAAACCTCTCGTCAAACCTGAGGAGGTAAACAATCTTCCAACAAAAATGCGAAGATTGCATAACTGGTACATGCATGCCACAAGGGCCGGGGCTAACTGGATAGTGCTGAGGGTTACAAAAAAGCATCATGGGAAAGAAAACGATGACATGATATCCATTGAATTTGATGAACTATTTCAATTATTCAATCAAGACGCCTTGGACAAATCGATCATGAGTGCCTATTGTCTGTAAGTACTAATTCTGTAATTAATTTAGTCTCCATCTATAATATTTTGTTTATTGCATGTATATAATCATACTTTAATATGCAGAATGAAGATTCTCGAATGCAGCAGAGGACAAATCTATGACATTGGCTTCATTGACCCATATTGGGTTCATGAAGCTAATCTCAAAATAAGCCCCCAGGATACGGAGGATAATATAGTACACGCGTTAAGGTTTCAAGAAACCAAAAGGGAAATACTATTTTCTTACAACTTCCAGTGAGTGTTATTGTCTTGTATACACTTTCTATTTCGCTTACTCGATGTTAAGTATATAATTAATTAGTTCTGCATTCGCAGGTACCACTATATTCTGTTAATCATTCAACTTGACAAAGGGCGTGTACTAGTCATGGACTCGAAACATAAACCCCTTGAGACGTGGAAGGACATGCAGATACTTCTCCAGCGGTAATTCTAATCATTACGACACTATATCGGCAACGTTCGTGAATTTTATGATATCAAGTACTTAATAACTTATTTTATTCGTTTTCTACGCCGGGCAGCGCTTGGAAACGGTTCACCAAGAAGGCTAGGGGTGTTTGGAAAGAGGATCTTACATTTCAACCACTAGATGTAAGCACCACTAGCTATATCCGCGCATCTCTTTGATTCTAGTTTTGATACAGTTATTATCATGCTTGATTATTATTTTGATTGAACTCTGTTGTCGTAAAGTGCCTGACGCAGGGACCAGGTAACAATCTATGTGGATACTATGTATGCGAGTTCATCCGGCAGACGTGCGATGAGAAGGGCAGGAATTTAGAGCAACTCCACGTACGTAAACAATTTCTATAGTTTTTAATTACAATCAAATTGTTTTTAGTTTCATATTCATATAGGCTGACTCCTTTTTTAAATCAGATCGAACGTCTACGGGACGGTCTTCTGGCAAAGGATCGCATACGAGCAATACAGGAGGAATTGGCGGGATTCTTGGATGCAGAAGTCCTAAACACACAAGGGGAATACTACTCGGTTGTGTATAGACAATAGGAATTGTAAAAATAGCAACTTTCAAGAAATTGGCCAGTAGCATCGAATAGCAACTTTTGTATGTAGTGCATGAACTCGATCTGTGTATTGAATGTAATGTTGTCATGATGATCTTGTGTAATATAAGGTTCCTTCATTGATAAGTGCAAAACACTAAATAAACAATAAAACAACCTAAATGAATTCTCTGCCGCGGCACAAAAAGTGGCGAAAATGCTGCCGCGGCAACAAAATGTGCCAAAATGAATTCTCTGTCGCGGCAGAGAAATTGGCCAAATCTCTGCCGCGGCAGCAGGTTATTAGTCCCGGTTCGTGTTACGAACCGGGACTAATGCTCCACCCCCCCCCCCCCCCTCGCGCTCTAATGCCGCCACGTGTGCCCTCATTTGTCCCGGTTGGTGGGGCAACCGGGACTAATGGTTGGAGCTTTAGTCCCGATTGCCCCGTCCCGGTTGGGCAACCGGGACTAATGGCCCTTACCAACCGGGACGCATGAGGCGTTTTCTACCAGTGTCATAAAAGAAAAAGGGATTTAATAGGCTAGCTAGACGGTGCACTATAATCTAAACAAACCAAGTTCTAGAAAAACATAGTACCATATGTCCTTGCGCACACCCATGAGGAGGCTCATCTCGTCGGCTGCAGCAGAGGCGGCCTTGCTGACGGCGCCGCCAACCATGGACCTAGCCATGCTCAGCACCGTATCAGCCATCTCTCTTCGGTCGCAAAAGCTGCTAGATCTATGTGTTGAGGTACCAAGAATGCCGAGGTAGCAAGAATGCCATGTATGGTTTGTCTTGCCGTGCCGCAAACACGCAAGTTCAGAGTGCTCTTATAGCGAATAGGGAACATACACTAATAGCTTTTCTCAACTGGTGAGAGCTTGAAAGCCCATGTGAGTATATCGCAGATAGCTGTAATAGCTTTAGGCAACATGCATGCCTCAACTAGCTAGCAAGATTCCTCCAAAAAACAATACGCCAGTACTACTCAGTTAGGCGATTAAAACGGATCTGGTCACATGTAGAGTGGAGTAATCTGTCAGCTAGCCAGAGCCATTTCCCACTAATCGAGATGATTATTTTTGATAAAGTTCTTAATTAGTATAGGTGCGAGTTCAACTCTAACCGGAGTGCGGCTTTCACCGGCAACCTCAACTATACCAGCCCAAGATTCGGCCAGCCGCCCACACACCGCAACAACCCTCCGCCAGCAATGTCTCGACGGCCGGTCTCACTATACCCTGTCGCGGCTGCACATCTAGCCACGCCACCCCACTTCTGGAACGAACTTCCTCATCACAGTCGGCGGAAGGATACAACACCCACAATGGTGCCATTCGCCTCCGACTTTCTGGATGCCCGAGCAAGATGCAAGCAGTCATGGGAATGCCACTGCATCTGGACGGCCAATGAGCCGGACCGCAACACAAGCCACTGCCCTAGATCGTGTTGGAAATATAAGCAATAATCCATATGATTTAATCCGAATAATAAATTGATAAAGCATGATCATACAGACAGTAGTAAAACCAATCATGCAGATCAACAAAGTAGATGAACAGATTACATGTATACAAGACAAACCTATCACATCTACGCCAAACGCTAGAAATAGAAACTCTAGCATAATCCAAAAGAGAGAGATTGAGATCACATACGATGCAGTTGCAGCAGTAGCCGCGGCAGAGCTGTCGCTCATGTTGAGGTTGCCGAAGAGGTCGCTGTTGAAAATATGCCCAAGAGGCAATAATAAAGTGGTTATTATCATATCTTCACACTTATGATAAATGTTTACATACCATGCTATAATTGTATTAATCGGAAACATTAATACTTGTGTGATTTGTAAACTAAAATAAGAGTCCCTAGTAAAGCCTCTTGTTAAACTAGCTTGTTGGTTAATAAATGATCATGGTTTCCTGATCATGAGCATAGAGATGTTATTAACAACAGGATCATATCATTAGGAGAATGATGTGATGGACATACTCCTATAGATAAGCGTAGCATAAAGATCAAGTCATTTCAATAGTTCAATTGCTATCTGCTTTCTGATACATAGTAACCTAATTCCTTCGACCATGAGATCATGCATATCACCTTTACCGGATGGATGCTTTGATGACATCAAACACCACACCGTAACTGGGTGGCTGTAAAGGTGGCATTGAGTGTTCGGAAAGTATTGGTTGAAACACATGGATCAAGAGTGGGATTTGTCCATCCATATGACGGATAGATATACTCTCGGTCCTCTTGGTGGAATGTCATCCAATTAGCTTGCAAGCATGTGACTGGCTCACAAGGGATCACATATCACGGGAACGAGAAAAGAGTACTTATCGGTAACGAGGTTGAACTAGGTATGCAGAGATACCGACGATCATAACCTCGGATAAGTAAACTATCGTGAGACAAAGGGAAATTGGTATCGTATGTAAGTGGTTCATTCGATCGCAAAGTAATCGTAGAAATATGTGGGAGCCATATGAATTTCCAGATTCCTCTATTGGTTATTGTTCGGAGAAGTGTCTCGATCATGTCCGCATAATTCATGAACCGAAGGGAGACACACTTAAGGATTTGACGTTGTTTGAGTAGCTATGGTATTATGAGAAAGAGACCGAATGTTTTTCGGAGTCTCGGATGGGATCCGGGATATCACGAGGTGATCCGGAATGGTCCGGAGAATAAGATTCATATAAGGAAAGTCTCGTTTCGGAGTTCGGGAAATGATTCCGGTGTTTTCATCGGGAATGTTCTAGAAGGTTCCGGATTGTCCGGCACTCCGGGGGGGGGAGGGTACATGAATGTGTCATTACATATTAAATGATTGCATCATGTACTAAGTGTTCTTGCTGTTCCAAAACTGAAAAGTCAAACTGCCAGTTTGAAAGTCAAATGGCTAAAACAGGAAACTGTGGGAAACAGGAAACTGTGGGAAACAAGCAAGAGGTGGTTGGAACCGACTTGGGGGAGGAGTCCCTCCAAGCCGGCGCGCCAACCAAGGCCGACTTGGGGAGGGACTCCCCTCCCCTTGGACGCCCCTCCCACCTATAAAAGGAGGGGCAGGGCCTCCTCCTCTAGACACACAAGTTCCTATCCTCTAATCTCCGGTTTAGAGCCGTTTTGGTTTAGAGCTTCTAATTGCCCTAGCCTTCGGTTTAGAGCCTTCTAATTGGTGTGTCTAATCTCTAGACCACTAATAGCTCTCTCTCATACTCCACCATACTCGCTCCGGCTTAAGGCGAAGCCCTGCGGGATCTCCCCTCTACTTCCGGTACCACGCCGTTGTGCTGCCGGAATCGCGAGGAGAGTGCTACAACCTCCGCTGCCTGCTGGAACAAGGGAGATGAAGGTCTTCTTCGAGTACCGAACGTGTGACCGACTGCGGAAGCGCTGCCGGAACGCAGCGCTGGAAGGATCGTCTACGCGATCTTGAGATCGGAAGTGTACGACTACATCACCCACGAGAATCTGCTCTCGTTAACCGCTTTGGAATCTTCGAGGGTAAGTTATTCCATCGACTCGTTGCTACAATCTAGTAGATAGATCTTGGCTTGTTTGTTTGTATGCGATAGAAAATTTTTGTTTTCCAAGCTACGAACCCCTACAGTGGTATCAGAGTCTGTAGATCTGTTGCACGAGTAGAACACAATGGTCATTGTGGGCGTTGATGCTTTTATTGTCGATTGCTTCTTGTGTACTTTGCATCTTGCGGTATGTTGGGATGAAGCGGCCCGGGCTAACCTTACATGACATCGTTCATGAGACTTGCTCCACGCTTGACATGCAACTTGTATTGCATAAGTGGCTTTGCGGGTGCCTGTTTCTCCTAGCATAGTTAAGATCCAATTTACAACGGGTGATTAACAATACTAGTATCAATGTTGTGGTTCATGTTCGTAAGTTAGAACGACACTTATTGAAAGCCCCAAACCACGTAAAACATGCAAAGAAAGTAGAGGCGTCTAACTTTGTTTTGCAGGGGTGTGCAGTGATGTGATATGGCCATGATTGTGATTATATTTGATGTATGCAATGTTCCTTATTGTAAGTCGGCAACCGGCAGGAGCCATATGGTTGTCTTTAATTTCTGTTAAGACCTGAGTGTCTATTCAAAGTAGTTGTAATAGTTGAAGCCGATGGAAGACAACCATGGAGAAGCGTCATTGACCTTGATGCAATGTCGGTGATGATGGAGATCATGTTCGTGCTAGAAGATGGAGATCGGAAGCACAAAGAAGAAAGGCCATATCATATCACATATTATGAATTGCATGTGATGTTAATCCTTTATGCATCTTGTATTGCTTAGTAGACGACGGTAGCATTATAAGATGATCCCTCAAGCACACAATTTCAAGTTCTTAAGTGTTCACCCTTAGTTAGCACCGTTGCTAAAGCTTGTTGTTTCGGAGCACCACGTGATGATCGGGTGTGTTAGATTCTGCGAGTGTATACAACGTAAGCAAGCCAGATTTGCTTATGCGGAAGCTAAGGTTGATCTTGACGAGCCTAGCATGTACAGACATGGTCTCGGAACACGGATCACCGAAAGATAAAGCATGAGTCATATAGTAGATATGATGAACATGTTGATTGTTCGCCATTGAAGCTATATCAACTATCGTGATGATCGGTTTTGATGTGGTGGATTTGGTTCGTGTGATCACTAAAACAATGTGAGGGATATTGTTTTGAGTGGGAGTTCACCTAGATTAATTTAATTATTAATTAGAACTCAATTTATCATAAACTAAATCAAAGTGAATTTGCATAGTTGTTGTAGTCATTGGCATCCGTTTACCACCTTGCGCTTAGTTATAATTGAGATGATAGAACTATAGAATTCTGGTTAGTTACTTTACGAACTGGTATCGTATTGTTTTGAAGTGTTAATCTAAAGTTTAAAAGTCCTATTGCAAACTTTCAGTAAGTTCCGGTTACTCCATGAAGTTTAATAATTAGTATTAAATTAAGAGTAACAATTCCAAGTGTTAGTATATATGTATCATGTTTGTCTCCATGATTCTTGATATTCAAAGGATTCTCTTAATATCAAGGTTATCTAGGATCTGAAAGAGTTGTTTCAGAAACCATGATGTGTGGAAGATATTGTGATATCTGAAACGAAGTATTGGTTACAACATGATAGAGTATAATATGGCAAAAGTCATGTTCTCATATTTGATGAGAATTTGCAAAAGGTTGGAGACACTAGTTGTCCTGAACCTCCAAAAGTTTTTGGGAGAGCAACATTATACTCACGATTCACCGTTACAAGCTAAAAGTAGCTTGATCATGGATAATTCCATGATAAGGGTGAATATTTGATGTAGGTAAAATATTTACTACACCAAGAGATTACTAAAGAAAGGAATTTGAAAGAACACCAAACATTTGATGATAGGTGATCTACTTCAAAGTGCAAGTCCAAAGACATTGGTATTTAATTATACACGCTTTGGATTATGTGTCATATGTATGACTCCACTATTGATATTGATAGATTCTTTCAAACAGAAAAGGAAATATTGAAAGAGAATCTCATAAATATATGGCAGAAAGGAAAAGACTAGAATTGTTCAGTTTAAGTATATAGATGATATACATGTTATGGCTATATCCTTTGCTTATTAAACAATGTGGTTCTTAAGTATTTAATACTGAATTTGTTGTATGAATCGTCATACGAAACAACAGAATTCATGAACTACAGTGGCCTAAGTAATTAGCAAAAGAATATGTGATGATGTTCATCGAGAACAAATAAAGGGTTATTATGTTGCTCGTTAAACATCAAAGCTTGCCTTCAAGATTTGTTTTATCAGGTATTATGAGAACAAAAGGATTGTTCAAATAATTGCCGTAATCCATAAAAGATGGATGATTCACAAATCTCGTTGGAGAAATCACATCCATAAAACTAGTGCTAAAAATGTCGAAAGACAAATTGATTAAAAGATCACTTAGGAAGTGACATCGCCGTTTAAATTATATTGGAAAGAAAACATGAAGAAAATCCATATGGATTGAATTTTGGAGTTTATTTGATTTTGATCAAATGACGCTTGTGAAACTTTCCTAGAGATAATTAAAACTTCGTTCATAGGCCAAAAGGGAACGAATGACTAGCTTATTGGAACTTATACATATTGTTGTACGAAATCCATTATGTGTAGTCAAGAGCGATGGATTTTAACTTCATTTGCTTTTTCCGAAAATTTGAGTGAATATATGAATATTTACTTAATAAGGATGAAGTGTGAAATATTTGAAGAGTTCAAAGACTTTCAAGATGAAGTGCAAAATCATTGTAACAAGAATATAAATAGTTTATGATAAGATCATAAAGGAAGATATTTGAGTTACAAGTTTAGCATAATACCTAAGATTTAAGGAATCGTTCCATGGATTTGCATTTTCCCGAAACACCATAAGAGTATGGAACGTTCGAGATATGTAATTAAACCTTGCTTGACATGGTAAGATCAAAGGTATAATTCATAAAACTGCCATTATATTTTAAAGATTAAAAGCTTTAGAGATTACCGTTTTTCCACTGGAAAGAGCTCCATCATAATCCGTTGAAATGACACCATATAAAGTTATGGTTTGGGATAAAACCCAAGTTGTCCTTTCTTAAAACATTGGTATGCTATGCATAAGAAAGATGTTTGCAACCAAAGTCGGATGAACCTGTCTTTGTATGTTATTTCGAATAACTGTTAAGTAATCCTCCATAACATCGGAGACAAAAGTGTTTGTCACTTAAAACGTCAAGTTTCTTTGAGAAGGAATTTTTCGTGAAAAGTTAAGTGGGAGGACAATAGAACTTTGATAAGGTTAAAAGAACCTTAGCTGTATGTGCAGAGTTGCGCAGCACCGAAAAGTGTTCCGGAGGCAGCAACAAAGCTCATGGCTCACGTACCTCAAAGGTTGTGGTCACGGAGATCCAAGTTCCTATTGAAACAAGTAGGTCGGATGAACAATCAAATACCAAGATTTGAGGATTGAATCATTATTTGAGAATAATGAACCGACTACATGCAAAGAAGCGATGATGGGCCCTGACTCCGTAAAATGGCTTGAAGCCATAAAATCCGTGATAGTTCCATATACGAGAGATCAAGATTTGAACTTGAAAGACCCTCTGGGAAGGTACAAGACCTTACAGTCGTATTTGGATCTATAAAAAATAGACATGGATGTTTCACATCTATGAAATAGTCGACATGTTGGGAAAGAGTTCACAACAATATTCAAAGGTTGACTATGACAAGATTTGATCTGTCATAGTGATATTTAGTCTAGACGGATTAATGTAGCAACCACTACATATAATTTTGTTATATGGTAGTTGAATAAACAAAACAAGTTCTTCTGAATCGTTACCTAGGACATGTGCATAACACGGTCCATAGGGTTTTGTTAATTCAAAGGATGCTAAAAGCATATGCAAACTTCAATGGTTAAAGTGAGCATAGCGGAGTTGGAATCTTCACTGTGATGAAACTGTTAAAGGAGTTTAAAAGTTCATTAGAGACGATGAAGATGCTTGCATTTGCAAGAAATTAAGTGGGAGCGCTAAGACATGTTTCTAATAGATTATGTGGAAGACATATTGTTGATTGGAAATAATGTATCTTTTATTAACACATATTAAGAATTTCATCCCGATGAAAGACTTAGGCAAGACCCAAATATTTGGCATCAATAGACGCTAATATGGTTGTGCCATAAGTACATAGATAAGATATTGAATGAGTTCAATATAGAAACTACAAGAGAGGTTCTTGTCGCACAGAAAGGATTGAATGAGTTCAATGTTGATGATATATTCAAGTGTATTGACATTTGGTAAAGTGAAACAAATAATCAAGTATAGATTGATACTTGATGTATGAAATCACAAAGAGTATTTATATCAATCATACTGTGATATGTACAAATCCAGATATGTCCTATGCTCTAAATGTTGTGAGCATATACCAGAATGATTCGTAAGATGATCATTGGACAATAGTAAGGATATTCTTATGATCTTTTGGAAGAACTAAGAGTATAATATTTGTAGAAGTGACAAATAGATGGTTAGTTCATTGTAAAAGTACTACATTGATACTAGCTTTGTCACAAAGTACAAATTAAGTTTATCTCAATCTAAACTAAGGGTGGCACAATATAATGGAAAGTGAGTTCCATATTGGATTTGGATGAATTCCAAAGTTAAGACATTGTGACAGATACTACAACAAAAGGCTAAGTATATGACTACTATTTTAGCAGCAAAAGAGGGCATTTGTGTCAAGTAGTTTGTTATCAAACTAGGTGTAGTTCACAGTGGGATAATACTATGAAGATATATCGTGCGACAATATCATCAACATGTTTTAACCCCAAAGAGCTAAAGGTCACACCGAAAGAACAAATTTATACAAAGCCATCTCATTAGAGAATGAGTGATGCGTAGAGACGCAAAGACATGCAATTACACACGGACCTGGAAGTGTCAGATCCGAAGATCAGTTGACCACTAGCAATCGTGTACATACAACACCGGAAAGCCATAGGTGTTGAATACACAAAGATTTGAAACTAGATTATTGACTCTAGTGCAAGTGGGAGACTGTTGGAAATATGCCCAAGAGGCAATAATAAAGTGGTTATTATCATATCTTCACACTTATGATAAATGTTTACATACCATGCTATAATTGTATTAATCGGAAACATTAATACTTGTGTGATTTGTAAACTAAAATAAGAGTCCCTAGTAAAGCCTCTTGTTAAACTAGCTTGTTGGTTAACATATGATCATGGTTTCCTGATCATGAACATAGAGATGTTATTAACAACAGGATCATATCATTAGGAGAATGATGTGATGGACATACTCCTATAGATAAGCGTAGCATAAAGATTAAGTCATTTCAATAGTTCAATTGCTATCTGCTTTCTGATACATAGTAACCTAATTCCTTCGACCATGAGATCATGCATATCACCTTTACCGGATGGATGCTTTGATGACATCAAACACCACACCGTAACTGGGTGGCTATAAAGGTGGCATTGAGTGTTCGGAAAGTATTGGTTGAAACACATGGATCAAGAGTGGGATTTGTCCATCCATATGACGGATAGATATACTCTGGGCCCTCTCGGTGGAATGTCATCCAATTAGCTTGCAAGCATGTGACTGGCTCACAAGGGATCACATATCACGGGAACGAGAAAAGAGTACTTATCTGTAACGAGGTTGAACTAGGTATGCAGAGATACCAACGATCATAACCTCGGATAAGTAAACTATCGTGAGACAAAGGGAAATTGGTATCGTATGTAAGTGGTTCATTCGATCGCAAAGTAATCGTAGAAATATGTGGGAGCCATATGAATTTCCAGATTCCTCTATTGGTTATTGTTCGGAGAAGTGTCTCGATCATGTCCGCATAATTCACGAACCGTAGGGAGACACACTTAAGGATTTGACGTTGTTTGAGTAGTTATGGTATTATGAGAAAGAGACCGAATGTTGTTCGGAGTCTCGGATGGGATCCGGGATATCACGAGGTGATCCGGAATGGTCCGGAGAATAAGATTCATATAAGGAAAGTCCCGTTTCGAAGTTCGGGAAATGATTCCGGTGTTTTCATCGGGAATGTTCTAGAAGGTTCCGGATTGTCCGGCACTCCGGGGGGGAGGGTACATGAATGTGTCATTACATATTAAATGATTGCATCATGTACTAAGTGTTCTTGCTGTTCCAAAACTGAAAAGTCAAACTGCCAGTTTGAAAGTCAAATGGCTAAAACAGGAAACTGTGGGAAACAGGAAACTGTGGGAAACAAGCAAGAGGTGGTTGGAACCGACTTGGGGGAGGAGTCCCTCCAAGCCGGCGCGCCAACCAAGGCCGACTTGGGGAGGGACTCCCCTCCCCTTGGACGCCCCTCCCACCTATAAAAGGAGGGGCAGGGCCTCCTCCTCTAGACACACAAGTTCCTATCCTCTAATCTCCGGTTTAGAGCCGTTTTGGTTTAGAGCTTCTAATTGCCCTAGCCTTCGGTTTAGAGCCTTCTAATTGGTGTGTCTAATCTCTAGACCACTAATAGCTCTCTCTCATACTCCACCATACTCGCTCCGGCTTAAGGCGAAGCCCTGCGGGATCTCCCCTCTACTTCCGGTACCACGCCGTTGTGCTGCTGGAATCACGAGGAGAGTGCTACCACCTCCGCTGCCTGCTGGAACAAGGGAGAGGAAGGTCTTCGTCGAGTACCGAACGTGTGACCGACTGCGGAAGCGCTGCCGGAACGCAGCGCTGGAAGGATCGTCTACGCGATCTTGAGATCGGAAGTGTACGACTACATCACCCACGAGAATCTGCTCTCGTTAACCGCTTTGGAATCTTCGAGGGTAAGTTATTTCATCGACTCGTTGATACAATCTAGTAGATAGATCTTGGCTTGTTTGTTTGTATGCGATAGAAAATTTTTGTTTTCCATGCTACGAACCCCTACAATCGCTGACGTCCGGGAAGAAGTCATCGTTCGGGAACTCGTCGTCGGACGACGTCGTGGTTGCCAGTAGTCGCGCTTGAGCGCTTCCCAAAAACCTGATCGCCCCTCACCCGTACAGGTTCACGAGAGGCGGGGTTCCGGAGGCCTACTGTCCCGATCTGCGGTGCACGCCGCAAGCCGGGATGGGGAAGACGAAAGCGGCGGCGCAAGATTCTGAAGGTAGGCGCGTGTGTCGATTGACTCACCGATTAGGTTTAGCGCAGACGCTTATATAATGCTGGTTAGGGAGATCGTGAGACTCAGCCCACTTTCGAGTCGGTAACAGTCCACATCCATAAAAACTGGAAATGGTTGTAATTAACGCGCCAGTTAATGACTCATAATCAGTTTTCCCAACCAGCAAAATAAAGCTCGGCTCGGCGAGATTCCCGCAACACGCGGCGCTCGCGCGTCTTGGCGAGGCGAGGCATGGCGAGGCGGGCGACGTCGGAGGAGGAGTGCGCGAGGGTTACTCTTCTTGTCACACCTTAGTGAGTGGTGCGACATTCTACTATATAAGGTGGTCCAACTCCCCTTCAACTAGCAATGTGGAACTAAACTTTAGCACCACTAGCACATTCATATGCTTCCATATACAAGTGGGCCAAAGAGAATTTCAGAATTTGTCTAATGGGCCAACAGCCCAAAACTCACCAAATTCCAACAATCCTCCACAAAGTCTCATTGGCACATCACAACACTTTTCTTCTAGAACATTGTTTTATATACCGGTGTGTAGTGGAGACTGTTAAGTTGAACTTTTACGTTAAACTTCATGCTACGCTAGCTAGCAACTTGAATAGTGGACTATGCCTTGAACTACAAGTTTTTTGCGTGCTAGTTTCACACAAAATTAGAGATCACCCAACTCTCACGGACTGCGACGTTTGACATTCAGACTCATATAGGTGTGTTCCTCAAAAGATGTTCTGCAGGACAACATCTCCGCTTATAAAAAGCCACTTGGAACACATTTAGATAAATATCAACCTGCCATGCAGATTAAGAGAGTATTGCATCTTTATGGAGATGTAAATATAATATAGGGATACTCTCCTCTCAGCTGACCAACAGCTTGTCTCCCAGCTCTAATTCATGGGATCTCCGATCACATAGAGTGGGTTGCCACTGGGATCAACTCATAGCGGGGGTCTCAAACCCATCTCCCTCGATGCATTATCTATCACATTACGTGATAGTCCCTTTGTGAAAGGATCTACCAGGTTCTTAGATGTTTGGATATAATCGAACGCAATAACTCCAGAGTTTATCAGTTTCCTGACAGATTTCTATATCCTCTTCACATGCCTTGATGACTTCATATTATCCTTAGAACTGTTTACTTTAACGATCACGGTTTGATTATCACAGTTCATTGGGATGGCGGGCATTGGTTTTTCAACCACAGGTAAGTCCATCAAGAGCTCACGAAGCCACTCTGCTTCAACAGTGGTTGTGTCTAATGATGTGAGTTCTGCTTCCATTGTTGACCTCGTTAAGATGGTCTGCTTGCAAGACTTCCAGAAAACAGCGCCACCACCAAGTGTAAACAAATAACCACTTGTGGCCTTAATCTCATCAACATCAGATATCCAGTTTGAATCACTATAACCTTCAAGTACTCGAGGATACCCAGTATAGTGAATACCATAACTCGCAGTGCCTTTCAAATAGCGCAAAACTCTTTCAAGAGCATGCCAATGATCATCTCCAGGATTTGACACAAATCGACTCAGTTTGCTTACAGCAAAGGAGATGTCAGGTCTAGTAGCGCTTGCTAAATACATCAGCGAGCCAATAATTTGAGAATATCTCAATTGATCTTTAGCAGTCCTTCGATTCTTTCAAAGTAGCACACTCGGATCATAAGGCGTTGGAGAAGAATTGCAGTCGTTATACCCGAAGCGACTCAATATCTTTTCCACATAGTGAGACTGAAGTAGTGTAATCCCACCATTGTCATCCTTTAGTAGCTTGATGTTTAAAATTACATCCGCCACTCCCAAGTCCTTCATCTCAAAGCAGCGAGATAGGAACTCTTTGACCTCCTCGATAACAGCGAGGTTGGTCACGAATATCAATATGTCGTCAACGTGGAGACACATAATAACTCCCTCGCCCCCACCATGGCGATAGTACACACATTTGTCAGCTTTGTTTACAACAAAGCCTTCAGCAGTTAAAGTTCTTTCAAACTTCTCGTGCCACTGCTTAGGAGCTTGCTTAAGCCCATACAAAGACTTCACTAACCTACACACCTTTCTTTCTTTACCATCTTCTACAAATCCGTTAGGCTGCTCCATATAAATTTCCTCATCTAGCTCTCCATTTAGAAAAGCTGTCTTAACATCCATTTGATGAACGAGAAGACCGTGTGAGGCAGCCAAGGAAAGTAGTACTCGAATAGTGGTAAATCTAGCTACAGGTGAGTAGGTATCGAAGAAGTCTTCACCTTCCTTTTGGGTATAACCCTTAGCCACAAGACGCGCCTTGTACTTTTCAATAGTACCATCAGGTCTAAGCTTTTTCTTGAACACCCACTTACATCCTACAGGTTTGCAACCATAAGGACGATCAGTGACTTCCCAAGTACCATTAGCTAAGATTGAGTCCATCTCGCTTCGGACAGCTTCCTTCTAGTAGTCAGCATCTTGAGATGCATAAGCTTCTGAAATGGAAGTGGGAGTATCATCCACAAGGTACACAATGAAATCATCACCAAATGACTTTGCAGTCCTTTGTCTCTTGCTCCTTTTGGGATCTTCATTGTCATCCTCCACAGGATCATTAGAGTGTTCTATCGGCATAGTGGGTTCAGGAATTATAGAAAAATTCTGACTAGATGAACTAGTCATCTCCTGATTTGATGAGCTAGACATACCTTTCATAGGAAAGATGTCCTCAAAGAAAGTCGCATCATTCGACTCCATAATTGTATCAACATGCATGTCGTATACCTCAGATTTTACTATCAAAAATCTATAGCCAATGCTATGAAAAGCATATCCCAGAAAAACACAATCAACGGTTTTTGGTCCAAGCTTTCGCTTCTTAGGTATTGGAATATTGACTTTCGCCAAACAACCCCAAGTTCGTAAGTAAGAGAGTTTAAGCCTTTTCTTTTCTCATTCCTCAAATGGAGTCATGGTTTTATCCTTTACAGGAACACGGTTTAGGACATGACACGCAGTCATTAGCGCTTCCCCCCACCATTCCTTGGAAAGACCCGATGTATCTAACATGGAGTTAACCAAATCAGTTAGAGTGCGGTTTTTCCTTTCGGCCACCCCATTTGACTGAGGTGAATAGGGAGGCGTCCTCTCATGTATAATACCATGTTCCGTACAGAATAAATCAAATTCGTTTGAAAAGTACTCTCCGCCACGATCCTACCTTAGCCGCTTGATTTTAAGATCAAGTTGGTTTTCTGCCTCAGCTTTATAGATTTTGAAGTAGTTCAAAGCAGTATCTAGTTCATCTTTAGATTTCAGAAGATAAACATAGCAGTATCTAGTGGAGTCATCAATCAACGTCATAAAGTATCTTTTTCCACCTTTTGTCAATACACCATTCATCTCACAAAGATCTTAATGTATAAGTTCTAGGGGTGCTAAGTTTCTCGGTTCCGCAGCCGTATGAGACTTGCGGGTTTGCTTTGCTTGCACATAAACTTGGCACTTAGAACCTTTGACAGTGGTAAATTTCGGAATATAACGCATATTGGCTAGCCGCGTCATGCAACCAAAGTTAATATGACAGAGTCGTGAATGCCAAATATTAGACTCATTATCATTGCAAACATGATTAATAACTTTAGTACATGAGTCTGACAAAGACAAGCGGAACAGACCTCTGCACTCATAATCCTTTCCAACAAATTGTACATATTTAGAAATTACAACTTTATTGGACTCAAAAACCAACTTAAAGCCATCTCGAAAAGCGATCCGCTGGCGAGATTCTTATTGATGGAGGGAACGTTCTGCACATTCTTCAGTTGTACGGTCTTTCCCGAAGTAAATTTCAGATTTACCGTACCAACACCATGAACAGAAGCATGTGAGCTGTTTCCCATCAGCACGGAAGAGGTCCTTGAGACCTGATAAGAGGAAAACATGGAAATATCAGAACATACATGTGTATTAGCACCCGTGTCTATCCACCAATCAGGAGAATGACATACCGAAAGGATAGTAGGTAAAATACCGTACCCAATATCCTTCATCTTAGTATCGCTAATAACAACATTAGCGGCCTTGCCGCTGTTTCCATATTGACGCTTGTCAAAGCGATTAGGGAAGCTAGGAGCCCCAATGATCAGGATCACCACAGACGTGGCAAAAGCCTTTCCTCTTATCATTTTTCTTCTTGAAGTTGGTAGAGTGTGTGGCCTTGTTCTTGCCATCAAACTTTTCCTTTCCTTCAGTTTTGTTCTTATTCTTGAACTTGTGGGATTAAAAGTTTTTCCTCTGCACTAAATTGGCAGTAGAACCTCCCTCAAGTCCTCGAGCAGTTTTGTCCTTTGCTCTCGCCTTCTCTTCCACATGAAGAGACCCAATGAGATCCGTAACGGATAACTCTTGTCTCTTATGTTTCAGAGAAGTAGCAAAGTTCCTTCACGAAGGAGGAAGCTTGGCAATAATGCCACCAGCCACAAATTTGTCCGGCAAGGAACACTTGAACTGCTCAAGTTCTTTGGCAAGTGATTGTATCTCATGAGCTTGCTCAACGACGGAGCGCTCATCAACCATATTGTAGTCATAGAATTGCTCCATGACATACAACTCAGTGACAGCGTCCAAGACCCCAAATTTGGCCTCGAGCGCTTCCCACGCTTACTTGCCATTATCAAATGACATATACGGGTCAACAATGTTGTCCCCAAGAACACTGAACAAAGCCGCCATAAACATGGTATCGGCTTTCTTAAAATTCGCTTCCTGCTCAGCAGAAAGATCTCCTTCAGGCTTGCCAAGAGCGGCGGTATAGCAGTTTAGGTTTTTAAACCAGAGAACTGCTCTCTTGCGCCATCTCTTATAGTGCATGCCATCAAAAGGAGGCGGCCTAGTAACCGCGGCTACACCAGTGGAATTCAGTTGCCTATAATCAGGTTTTTGGATTGTTGGAAATATAAGCAATAATCCATATGATTTAATCCGAATAATAAACTGATAAAGCATGATCATACAGATAGTAGTAAAACCAATCATGCAGATCAACAAAGTAGACGAATAGATTACATCTATACAAGACAAACCTGTCACATCTACGCCAAACACTAGAAATAGAAACTCTAGCACAATCCAAAAGAGAGAGATTGAGATCACGTACGACGCAGTTGGGGCAGCAGCCGCGGTAGAGCTGTCGCCCATGTTGAGGTTGCCGAAGAGGTCGCTGACGTCCGGGAAGAAGTTGTCGTTCGGGAACTCGTCGTCGGATGACGTCGTGGTTGCCAGTAGTCGCGCTTGAGCGCTTCCCAAAAACCTGATCGCCCCTCACCCGTACAGGTGCACGAGAGGCGGGGTTCCGGAGGCCTACTGTCCCGATCTGCGGTGCACGCCGCAAGCCGGGATCGGGAAGACGAAAGCGGCGGCGCAAGGTTCTGGAGGTAGGCGTGTGTATCAATTGACTCACCGATTAGGTTTAGCGCAGACGCTTATATAATGCAGGTTAGGGAGATCGTGGGACTCAACCCACTTTCGAGTCGGTAATAGTTCACGTCCATAAAAAATGGAAACAACTATAATTAACGCGTCCGTTAATGACTCATAATCAGTTTTCCCAACCAGTAAAATAAAGCTCGGCTCAGCGAAATTCCCGCAACCCGCAACCCGCGGCGCGCGCGTCGTGACGGGCGGCGTCAGAGGAGTGCGCGAGGGCTACTCTTCTTGTCACACCTTAGTGAGTGGTGCAACACTCTACTATATAAGGTGGTCCAACTCCCCTTCAACTAGCAATGTGGGACTAAACTTTAGCACCACTAGTACAGCTATATGCTGCCATATACAAATTGGCCAAAGAGAATTTCAGAATTTGTCTAATGGGCTAACAACCTAAAACTCACCAAATTCCAATAGATCGGGCCTGCCTGCCTTACTATCGCAATTGCCCGGATCAGAACGTAGGCACCTCCTGTCCCTCCTCTGCGTCCGCTCCCGAACAGCTTCCGCACCCTGGATGCCTGGAAGCAATGGCGTGTCGAGATGTGTTGGACTTGGCTGCCGATCTCCAAGTGAGACCGGTCCATATTGCATCGCATTCTTCGGACGTGGTACAAGTTCTTAAAACCTACTCCCTTTGTTTCAAATTACTTCGCGCGCACGCTTATCTAGGTGGCCTAGTATTTTCTCATTTTTCATCAAAAAATTCTTAGAATTTTTGGTATACGTAGTACATACTTCATACTATCTATTTCAAAAATTCGAGGATTTTTTTGAATGAAAAATGAGGGAGTACTAGTTCATCTACATAAGCGCGCCGGCGGAGTAATTTGAAACAGAGGGAGTACTACTGAGGAGGTTTTTGGCACTGTACTGAGTGAAGTGAAGGAGAAGACCATGCCGATGGAAGCGACTTATTGCCATGAAGGTAGATAATGGGACAATGAAGCCGAGAGGTTTAATTTTTCTTGTAAATTGTTTAAACTATCTGAATAAAGGCAGGGAGAGTTCTTAAAAAATCAACTTGGAGTGCTACGGAAATATGGCTGCCGGCACACACCGTGCTCATATCCTCACGGTTACTCTCCCTCTTTCGCTAACCTTGTTTGCTTAGGTCTTTGCCCCTTTTCCCCCTCTTAATCTTAGTTCAACCTCATCCAGTGAGTGTAGGACGAAGACATCTACCATGTCATTAGCAGTATCAGATCAGTCAAACAATAAATTCGTCGGCATGTACTCCCTCCGTCTCGGTTTATAAGACCTACGTGTATTTTTAGGTCGATAAATTAACCAACTTAGCATGAGGTATATAAGATAAAAACTATACTATTAGAAACTTTAAATGTTATATTTTCAAATGATATAATTTTTATATTATATAATTCATATTATATAGTTCATGCGGACGACCTAGGTATACACGTAAGTCTTATAAACTGGGATATAGGTAGTACGTGGAATTTAGTGCTCATTTAATTCCTGAAACATTAGAGCCAGGATGGGCCATTGATGTCATCGATGCCGACAGATATCGCAGTTACTAAGACGCATGCCAACTGGCTGGCAATCAGTAACGGCGATCGAAACATGACCTACCAAATTCCAATGAGGTATATACACATTTAGTCCCATATCTTGCACCACCAGAGCATTTTAGTTCCACATCTTGCAAAATGAGCAATACTAGTCCCACAACTTGTATCTCATGAGCATTTTAGTCTAATCTAATTGAATTTCAATAATTTTCACTAAATTCGCCCACAAATGATGTTGAATTTTTTAAATGGCCCCTCTATATTTAAGATAATTAAATCTCTAAGCTAGAATCTATCAGTACTAACAAAATAATTAATTCTTTAAGCATGGAAGGGAATCAAACTCAAACCTTAATTCTTTAAGCAGGGAAGGGAATCAAACTCAAACCTTTTGCACAACAACAAATCGGCAGAAGCCACTACGCCGGTAGATGCTGTATGTTAGTTAGGGGGACGTAATTATTTTATACAATACAAAATCACAGACGCACCTAAAAATTCTCATATCTACTACAAGCATAATCTTGTGCGTTGTCTATACCGAAACATCTCGTCACATGCATGTTGGTGCGGTCCATAATATCTACCGTATAGCTTAGTCGATAACCTAGTAGCTAGTTGCAGTGTCTAAAATAAATTTGAGTTTTTTCTTATTCGCAAAAAAAAAGAATAAACTTGTGTTGTAACCGTAGCTCAGAACACAAGTTATTTCGGATTGATAATCTTTATTTTTTTAATCGTTTTCACAATTTTAGAACACGTATTTTTAAGTGTCCAAAATAAAGAACACATCAGCTATGTGCGCGTGTAGGTTAGCTAGGACACATTGGCCAGAAAATAATGTATAATAAGTGAGCGCTCTTCAATTAATCACGTTGACGTGTGTTCTGTAGTGGCAAAGCTGATTCTTTAGTATTGTAGGCAGTGAGTTCTATTCCATGCATGTGTATATTTTCTCATTATTTTTCTTATTTGTACAACCACTCACATATCGGGTCCGCCTATCAAGTCATACCAAGGTCACAAGCGGCATAGACAAAATATGCAAGGGCCATTTTGCAAAAATTATGATGCCACATGTTAGGTCCAGAATGAGTTACCACCAATTCGGTAAAAATTACAGAATTTGTTTAAATTGGACTAAAATGCTCGCAGATTACAAGTTGTGGAACTAGTGATGTTCACTTTGCAAGATATGGGACTAAAACACTTTTGTGATGCAAGTTGTGAAACTAAAAATGTATATATCTCAATTACAATGTTCAGATCTAGCAGCCCACCCACTGGACAGTACTCACTGAATACTGCTGCACCACCTTTAATGTCAAGTAATGTGATACTACTCGCATGGGCTTTCAGGCCGCCCACTTGGTACTGTGATACTCGGGAGCTGACAAAAACCATAAAGTTTATGTTCCCTTTTCTATCGCTGTTAGAAAGTAACACGGTGGCCTTCGCATCGTATTTGTGAGGGCACCATCTTTATTTGTATTTTACAGAAGAGCATCATCATTATTTTGGTCAAAATTGTTTTAAAAAATACCTTCATAAATTCTTAACATTATATAATTGAATGTAATACATTTTGCATCCACCTTTGTATATATAAAGTAAATAGATAGCACATGGGTAGAAACGATCTTTTTAACCATATTTAGTTTCTGGGTGAATGACTATTTGGATGTTTCAACAAACTAATGAACATAAGTGAAATTTGTGCATGATATTAACTGGGTATAAATCATGAGATAGCTTGTAGTTTTGATTTGATCTTAGATTAGTATATGCAAGGCTAACATGCACATTTTAAAAAAACGAGCATGGTGGCCCTCGCAAATGCGAGGGCATAAACTTTTATACATGAAAAATGATAAATATTTATACCCAATCTTATATATCTATTTGCTTCCTCCCAATTACCTCTTTTATTGAAGAATATAGGGCATTTCAAACATAGATATACATACAGTGGTAAGAAATAATAGAAAGAAATGGAACCTCTTTAGGAGAAATGTAATAATACTATTTTTTATGAGCAACCTATTTTCTAAAAAAATGTGGAGGAAACATCTTCAATTATTCATCCCTTTTCTAGGATATGAAGCAATAATTCATAGTTAGACAACTTATTTATTTATTAGTGTTCTTTATCTATTTCCCCTTGATAGATCCACATGGCCATAACAATGAGCCCTTACATTCCTTCGACAAATGAAATGTCTGTTGATATTTATCATCTCGATCTACCCCGTGCAAGAGGTAATTGCACCCTTGTTCAAAAATAATTTCCTTAATTTGTTTCTATCATAATAAAGGAATTATATGTTTAAAATTTAATAGATGATTTTTTATGCACGCTTACATATATAAATGTATGTGTACTATTGCTAACTACCATTGTATACACCGAAGCAATAACATACAATCTACCCTTGTTTGCACAAAAAAGAAAGGCAGACTAACATATTCTCTTATGTATCCGTAGTTCCTTGCAAATGCATGTTCATTTTTTAAAAATTTGGTGAAACTGGATGAGAATTGATTTTTCATGGTATACTCACATTATATGATTTAAACCTATATTTTGAAAAAAATACCAAATTGTGTTTATTGTTGGAATAAGATTGACCAAGTTTCTATAAAATTATAAGATTTTTTATGATATAATTTACTCTTCTCTTCATATTAATTGATTCAACTTTGATACGCATGTATCTAGATACCAAAACTCATTCTATCTAGAGGACGTTGAGTCAATTAATTTGGAACATATGAATTAGTAAAATAGGAGCCAAAATGGTCCTTATATTCACAAAAATAAATTGTTTTCTAATAAATATTATTATTTGTAAATTGTTAGTAGGTAATCTTTTGGACATACACGTTTCATAAATAAAAAATTATGTATTAAAGAATTATTAAAATCTTGTTAATTACATATATCAGAAATATACATTCTAGTTTAGTTGGACTATAAAGTTACCCATAGTTTAAAAATATTACTAGCACAAAAGAATCATGCACCGCTTGTTTTCCCAAGCATATATATTGTGACAAACAATACTATTTTATTTGTACAATTCTATACCAAGCTTTTTCAATAATGGTACTAATTATTTGGATTATCTTGCACAGTTTGAGTCTTCCTCGCATCTGGTTCTGCAGTAGGTTCACGTCTTCAATTGCAATACGGTATGTACATGTATGTGACATACCTTCCTTTAAAACAGAAGATAATCATAATACATTTGATTTTTTACGCACACAAGATAACTGGTGTTAATAAACAAAGTGTACCATGGTCATTGGCCAGCTTCTGCTCCAACTTCTGACATCGAGCAGAATTTGATACATGGCACCGTGGCTAACGACGTCATGTTTGCATGCTTAAACAACTACCCACAAATGAGTTCAATAGAAGGTCGGTGAGCCGATGAATTCATGTGAGACTTTGAGGGTGGCCTCTGTATCCATCAGCCGCACCGAACAACAAATGTTACTTAGAAATAGATAGTTGAGGCAAACCAATTAGTAGGATTAGACAACCTTGTTCTTCTGGTTCTTGGACGGGCTTCGGCAAGACACCAACATTGTACCAACGTTTTTGTCGAACCACGGGTGTATCAGCGGATTATCCATGGTCTAGACAATTCATTTTTCTTTGGATGATAGTTGCATCCTATTAGACTTGTATCTGCTCAGATGAATCCTGATTCGAATGAAATAGACCATAACGGCATTGAGAGACGACATGTGTCATCACTTCTACACAGATTTATTTCATTTTATCCTTCTATTGTGTGTTGCTTGTCCCTATATTTTTGATTGTTTTTGTGTTGGTTGATAGAAATTCCATCCACTTACATCTTAAATTATCGTGCAGAATAAAAAATAATAGTATAGCCTATTTATTAATCAACTACGCAGAAGACTAAACTTGAATGTTACACAACGGAGTTGTGTTGGTGCCGGAAAACCATATGCCATATCCAATGAATTTTGTCTCCCTCTCTTGACCAGAAGGCTTCAATCAATAGTATGTTCGTTCTAGAGTCCTAAGCCATTCAATTTCCCGTGAGTTTTTTTCTTTTAGAGCTCTATGGTCGGTTGGCCGGCCAGAACTCCATGTACGGTATTGCGACCCTTGGGTAGTTTCTAGTTTTCTTGTCAATTGAGTTATGTGTACATGTTCAATGTTTGCTTGTAAATTGTTTAAACTATCTGAATAAACGCAGGAAAAGTTCTAGAAAAATCAACTTGGTGTCCTCACGCTCACTCTCCCTCTTTCACTAACCTTGCTTGCTTAGGTCTTCTCCCCTTTTCCCCCTCTTCTTAGTTCAACCTCATCCAGTGAGTGTGGATCCAGACAAGGATAAACATGTAGGACGAAGACATCTACCATGTCATCAGCAGTATCAGATCAGTCAATTTCGTCGGCATCTACGTGGAATTTAGTGCTCGTTTATTTTGGTTAAAATTGTTTAAAATATATCTTCATAAATTCTTAACATTAATTATAATTGAATGTAATACATTTTGCATCCACCGTTTTGTATATAGAAAGTAAATAGATAGCACATGGATAGAAAGATCTTTAATCGTATTTAGTTTCTGGGTGAAAGACTATTATGATGTTTCAACAAAATAATGAGCATATGTGAAATTTGTGCATGAGATTAGCAGGGTATAAATCATGAGATAGCTTGTAGTTTTTATTTGATCTTAGATTAGTATGCAAGGCTAACATGCACGTTTTTAAATAATTACAGTTTACTTTGTAAATAATCCCACTATGTTTAGACCATTTTGAGGGAACATAAATACTTTTATTAGTAAGGCTGATAATTTGGTGTTCCTTCTTTTTTATAAAAAGAGTTCATCCTCATTAATATATAGGTCAACTAAACATTAAGAATTTCATTTCTGCTTTTATTTATCCTTTTACCTCTTGTTCCTTCATTTGCTGTAAAAACGCAAATTCTCATGCTGATTTGACATACATGGCATCTTAAAATGGGGAGTCTAAAATATACAAGTGGACCTACCAAATTAGCTGGCAATTAGTAATGGCGATCGAAAGATGACCCACCAAATTACAAGGTTTAGATCTAGCAGCCCACCCATCGGATAGAGACTGGTCATAGTGCTAGTATCCTAAGGTTTATCATGCATGACAACTTGGCAAAATTCTGATGTGGGGTCATAATTAATGAAGAGAGATGGTTAGAGTATCATAGTTCGATACCGTATCATAGCACGTAAAACTAGAAATCATAATGACAAGTAAATTTTGTACACACATTTTACATAGAGATTCTACAAATCAATAAATAACTATTATGATACTACTAAATGATACAATGCACTAGAGACATAGTATTATACACTAGTATCATATGTATGATACTAGTATTATGATACTCCCATTATGACCAGCCTGACTACTACTGCTCCAGCTTTAATATCAAGTACTGTGATACTCACATGGGATTTCAGGCCGCCCACTTGGTACTGTGACATTTGTGAGCTGACAAAAACCATCAAGTTTATGTTTTCTTTTCAATCGCTGTTAAAAAGTAATTTTTCAAAGATACCTCAACGGTTTTCTAGTCGGTGCCCCCTCGGTACTCCGACTCACTGGTGTGGTGACACCGAATTTCGTGTTGATCGTAGGTGAACGCAAATCGCTCATATGAATCTACTCATGTTGAGTCCATGTTAACATTTCCCCCGGGAAACACCCTACAAAGGAGCAAGTAGCGAGGATCAGCCGACTAGGAGCATGACGCACCCCCACCAAGTCCCTTGGTTAGGACACAGAAGGAAGAGCAGCTCTCAATGACACTCGAGAAGAGCGGTCCTGCGAGATACAACGCGCCTTGGCCACCTCACCAGCCTGTCGCTCGATGGCGCGCCCACCGCTGTCGTGCCCTCCTCACGGCGTGCCCAGTGGAAACTCCCAATGGCTAACCCTAGGATGTTCTGATGGCATCATCCCGGATCCATCGAAGTATCTCTCCAAGGAAGTACGAGAAGCCCCAAGGACGTCGGTGAGGACGACACGATGACGCAAGCTCTAGAAAGGAGATACGGCAAAGGCAAGCCCCTAATGGCATCTCCAAGAGAATCGACAAGGGCATTGCTTTCGCCGCTCCAGGCATCCTCTTCGACATTCCTTTCGTCGTCTCTTGTGGCACCCATGTCGCCGTCTTTGCTCTTGTCGGCTTCTCCATGGCTTCACGCCGACAGTCCTTTTTGTCCGCGCCCTTCTCCATGCCTTCACGCCGACTGTCCTTTTTGTCCGTGCCTTGAGACATTATACTTGGTTCGATGAAGTACTTTCTCATCGATGCCTCGCATATTTTATCTACCGCTTGTCGATTCTCTTGGATGCAATAGAACAAATATGTAGGAGGTAGCTCAAATTGGTTTTCTTCTAGCTTCTCTATACCACGTGAAAAGCCTTTTGATGGATCTACACCCCCTATTGTTGGTTCTCCTTTATCTATCTGGCCACCGGTCCACACTCTTGGACCATCGCCTTCTGGCCTTGCTGGCCTGTTTGCTGGGCTCGCTTCATCCCCCCCTTCTTTTCTTATAATTGCTGGGCAAACAAGTGCAGGTATCGCTACACATGCATCTGTGCACCCTTCCAGTTCCATATCTTCTGGCCATGGACAAGCCTTTTCTTCAAACTCTTTGTCTTCTGGGAGAATCCCTAGTGCTTCTGGCCTGTTGTCCACGCATGGAGCTTCCCTTAGGCCTTCAATGTCTTCTGGGCCCGAACTTGCTAACAAGGATAAGCTCGATTGATCCATATTTTCTTCATACTCAAGATCCCACGTGACGTGAAAAGTTGAATATTCCAATTCATTGTAGCCCCAATTCCATGACTTGCCTTCCTCAAAGATTATGTCTCCCTTGAAAACCACCTCATTGGTATAAGGATTGCACAAGCGGTATGTCTTTGATCCTTCATAGCCTGTCATGATCATTGGAATACGTTGCTCCGCCAATTCCGCCTTTACATGCGCCACACATCCAAAAGTACGAAGATGATCAACCGAGGGCTTCCATCTGTACCATGCTTCGTACAATGTTGTACCAACTCCACTCTCAGTAGATTCCATGTTCAGCAAATACACAACTGTATTGACTGCCTCACCCCAGAATTTTCCTGGCAAGTCTTTACTCTTCATCATGCTCCGTGCCATGGTCAGCACAGTTTGATGCAGCTCACCCCCCTCATCAATGCGTAGGGCTCTTATCTTTGCCTCCACCTTGAACTCTTCGGCTTCCTAGATCTTCTCGAATGCTTGTTGAGCTTGATCCTTACTTTTTAGCAACACAATCCACATGTATTTACTATGATCATCCACCACAAGCATGAAGAACTTTTTGCCGGACGGAGTTGCGGGTGAGATTCCAACGCATAGATCGCCATGAACAAGTTCCGAGGCTTCACTTGCCTCAAACGCGGCTTCACATGGGAACGTGGCACTCCGTTCCTCGTGATGCACACACGGTAGATCGTGATCCACTTGCGCCACAATCTCCGTAGCCGGTGATGGAGGATCCTCCTCATCCTTCAACTCAGTTACTTCAAGCATCAGCATCATCGGTCCATCATATCCTCCCTGGGCGATGAGAGCCCTCTGCTTTTCCTTTGGTGCTTTCCGGCAATCAGCCTTGAAGTGACCGAGCTTGCTGCAGTTATGACACCTTACTTTCTTTATGTCAAACTTCCTCCGCGGCGGGGCGTCATCTTCGTCCTCCTGCCCTGCGATGTACTTATCGCTGGACATTGCTTCTCCTTGCCGCTCGTGGAGCCTCCTTGCTTTTCTTTTGAAAGAGTCATCCACTGCTGCTTTGTGAGCATCAGGTGCTCAACCTGTTCTGGATCACCGAAGCTGATCCGTATTCTCTCATCGTGTGTCTTGAATCTTTCGACGAGATCCTCAACTTTCAATGTATTCAGGTCAAGACATTGTTCGATCGATGTAAGGATCTGCATGTAGCGCGCCGGCGCCGCACGCAGGAACCTTTTGACGTTCTTGATCTCATCCAATTTCTCGCCATATCCCCTGGTTGCGTTGACAAGGGTGAGTGCCAAACCTCCTGACCCTCCATGGCCACCTCCATGGTGAGTGCCCATATCCCGTAGTCCTTGCGATCGAGGCGCGGATACAAAGCCGCCCCCACCGTCTCTGTCACCGGTGCCGATGCCGAGCTCTCGCCAAATTTCACCATCGCCATGACCTCCTAGTACTTTCAGCAGAAAAAGAACGACGACCTTGGCTCTGATACCAATTGTTGGAAATTGGCCCGATATGCGACGCCGTTCGTCGAGTACTTTCCGACAACAGACGGCGCGATAGCGGCAAGATCACTCGATCAACTCCGGCGAGACGCGCGGAACTAGAACAATCGATAAGACGCTCACGTACATGAGCTAAACCAGCCCGATCGTTGCTTTTGATCAGCTAGCTCGTTTCCACAACTCAGGTACGCAAAAAATCAATATGATGGCCACAAGCCCATATCGAGCCTGGTGATCTCTTGGATTAATTCAAGTCACGATGTGTTACAGGCTAGCTATTACATGTGTATATATACTAGGCCTAACACTATCCGAGTCCAACTAGTACTCTAGGACCAAACCGACTAGAGGACTATCACCGTGTCCTACCTACACAAGTACTCGGAAGCATGTATGTATTCTACTCGTATACGCGTTCGCCGTGCCTGTTCCGGAGAGCCGGAGTGCTTATTCCTAACATCATCAAGATACATATGAAGTGGATGAGGACATACTACGCCAGGGAAGAAGACATACTACTACGCAAGCATCCACTAGTGCAGAGCCCCCCCTTTAACTCCGGTTGGGAGGGCCCTCTAACAGCGGTTCCCCAACCGCTGTTGAGGGTTCGGTGTTAGAGGAGGGGCCCCTTTAACACCGGTTCCTATACGAACCGGTATTAAAGGGTGGCGCACGTGGGGATGCCACAGGCCTCAGCCCCCCCCCCCCTTTAACACCGGTTCGTATCTGGAACCGGTGTTAAAGGTTCTTCTGCCGCGGCAGAGATTTAGGCCGTTTTCCTGCCGCGGCAGAACTCTGCCGCGGCAGGAAAACGGCCTAAATCTCTGTCGCGGCAGACTTCTGCCTCTGCCCCGTTCTGGGCGTATTTCTGCGGGAGGGGGGGAGCGAGGGGAAATCGATCGGGAGCGGTATACTTATAAATCGTCATCGGTACATACGAGTACATGAATAATTAAGCAACTATTATTATACACACACATCGTCATCGGCACATACATCGCCATCGGCACATACATCGTCATCGTTCATTTTGGTGGATATCTATAGAGTTCTCCGCCAGGCGTGACGACCTCATCAAGTATGAACCCCGCCAATTCCTCTTGAATGGCTCGTATACGTTCAAATGGTAGGAGTTGGTCCCGCATCCGTTCGATCTGAATATATATGAAGAATGGGCCGTCAATATATATATAAGAATAAAACTCAACACAATTGATGGTAATAAAATAATGTTGTGGACTTTTTTTACTTACTCTAAGTTGTTCTAGTGCGGCTTGGCCTGTCGCACATATCGTGTTGCGAATGAATTCGCAAACATAGTACCCACATAAGTTATTGCCGTGTCCTTGATGCGCGCACTTTACGAGAATAGAGAGTTCAATCAAAATAATAATCAATAAAGCATGATATAATGGAATTGGAAGCTAGCTAGTATTACTTACATTTTGGTCTACAAATTTTAGTTCTTCTGACCATTCACCCACGGCCCTGCCCGTGAACATTTTCCAAACCCTGTCCGACAAAGAAAATGGATAAAGGAGTAATTAATTACTTATTGTCACGAAAGTTGCCGATCTAGTGCGATAATATGATTGAAATTACCTCTGGAGCATCACCCTAAAGTCTGCCCATAGCTCTTTTTCTTTTCGTAACGAGTCCATGACAAGGACTTTTCCTGAGTCGGGTTGAATGACTAGCAGAATAAAGTGGAACCTACGCACGCATAACTCATCATCAGTTACACTTAACATCGAGTAAGCCGAAACAGAATGTGTACAAGAGAGAGGGTAACAGTACTCACGAGAAGTTGTAAGGCAATAGTATTTCCCTTTTGGTTTGTTGTCTCAGTAAAGACTTTAGCAAGTAATCTTCTGTTTGCCCGGGTTTGTCTCTTACCACTTCTTCATGAACTCTATTTGGGTCAACGAACCCAATGTCAAAAGGGCCTCCTTTCATGCATTCCATAACCTTTTTCCTGCATAATAGTATATACATATATGGTGAGCATATATATATACATGCAATTAATGAAGTGAATGAGTTGAGATAAAAATTACAGAAATAGTACTTACACACAATAAAGGCTGATGGCAGATTTGTCGAGTTCCTTCTGATTGAATAGAAAATGCAAGTCTTGAATGTTGAAGTCGATCGCGTCGTCTCCGCACAAGAAAATCTCATCTCTTATATGCGTCGTGATCCATTCTTCTTTTCTCGTCTTGCAGAAATGAAGGTACCACTTGTGCAATTTTCGCATCTTTGTTGGTAGATTCTTGAGCTCCTCTTTCTTGACGAGATTCTTCCCATACTTCCATGGCTGTATGGGGTTGACATCGCATTTGGGCAAGTTGTCTCCCATGACGTTCAAGTATGCAATGTAAGTCATCCCCATCTCAATGGCCTTTCTTTGTAGCTCTGCCTCGTAATCATCTACGGGAGGAGCGTCCCGTTTGTCAAACATTTGGAGCGGGGCGCTTGATTGGTTTTCCTGCTCTCCGAGCATGGGAACTGTTTTCTGGGGTGCCTCACGACTGCTACTTTCAGTCTCCCTACGGCGCCTTGCATCCGCCTTCAAAATCTGGCGCTCGTAGTCCGGCACAAGTGGGGTTTCAGGTTTCAAAAGATTTTTGTAAAACTTCACCACCACCGCCGGATCTATTTTCTCCTTTGGCTCGGCCCGTCTAGGTGGAAAGAATTTCTTGACCTGTTCTCCCGAGATCCTATTGGTCTCCTCGTCGCTGCGATTCCACGGTAAAACCGGCAATGGCTTGGCGGAAGGCTGCGGGACGTAGTTTTTTGAACTCTTTGGAGTACGGTTTCCTGCGGATTTCTTTGTGGCAGTGCTACTGATGCTCCTCGTGGCAGTGCTCTTCCGCTTACGCTGAGGAGATGGCTGAAGCACCGGAGATGGCTGACGGGCCGGAGATGGCTGCCGCGCAGGAGATGGCTGACGGGCCGGAGATGGCTGCCGCGCAGGAGATGGCTGACGGGCCGGAGATGGCTGCCGCGCAGGAGATGGCTGAAGCGGCTCAGACTGCTGACGCTGCGGAGACGGCGGGGGTGCCAGTGACCTCCAATTTGGAAGCATAATGTGTTCCTTCTTCCAAAGAATGGTTGTTTTCACTTCAAATTTGAGTTGAGTTTCCCCTTCACCTGTAGCATGGTCAAGCTGTGCTTCCTCATATTCCTTCACAACCTCATCCACCCCGACAATAGCATAGCCATCTGGAATCGGTCGGCAGTGGTAAGTTCCACCAGCTACAGGAGGTAAGGCATAGCCGACAGCCACCTTAATGGATAAGCCCATTAATCTCACATGCAGCTCAGCGTGTTCGCTCTCCGTGATCTCATCAACGGGGTATCGAGGACCCGTCATTTCAAGCGTTGGCTGCACGTTCTCCGTGGAAGCCACACTGCTTTTCCGCGCAGAGTCTGGGCCGCGGGCAGCTTCCAATGCAGGCTCTTCATGCCGCTGAGATGGGCCGGTAGCTTGATGGCTCTGTTGTGCATTCACTTGCGTCTGCAGCGCCGCAAGTGCATGTTCTATCTGTGTCATCCGATCTGTACGCTCTTTTTCTTTTCTGCCGCGCCATCTGTAAGAGTCGCTCCAGTCGGCAAACCCATCCTTCCACGTCATACCCCCTGTGCCTCGTGCATGTCCAGGGTGTTCTTTTTTACCGATGGCGCGTGTGAGCTGGTCATTCTCTCTGTCGGGATGGAAGATCCTGGCGGATGTTTCCTCGTATGCCGTGATGAGTTCAGTGACGGGTTTGGCAAGGATGGTTGGGAAGATACACAATCCTGTTTCTGGGTCCAACCTTGCCCCGATTCCGTAGAACCAAGTCTTTGCACGTAGGTCCCACCCATATGTCTGGGGTGTGATCCCTCTCTCGCGCAGGGCCCTCTCAGCTTCCTCCCACTTAGGCCTCTGAGATATGTAGCCACCTGACCCCGTCCTCTGGTGATATTCCTTCTTCAGGGCATTAAGCGTATTGGTTTCTGACCTCTTTTTAGCTATAGCACTTTTTTTATATGTCTCAAATTCGGGCCAGTGAGGTCTTATCTTCGCATAATATGCGTCTTCGAAATTTGGAGTCTCGCGAGCTTTGACAAATTTGTTCAATTTTGTCTTCCAGTTGCGGAAAGCCTCAGCCATCTTCTTTAGAGTCCACTCTTTGACCTTTTTCTTTATAACCGGGTTGTTTTCATCCTCCTCTGGCGGAAGGGTGAAATTTACCAACAACGAATTCCAAAGCGTTTCTTTGGATCTGTCATCGACAAAGGTACTGTCGCCCTTCTTTGGCTTATTCCAATATTCAATTATGATTGGGATTTGGTCCCTAACAAGAACTCCAGCCTGATGTATAAATTTGTCTGCGGCCTTCTTGGGCTCCATCGGCCTGCCATCAACACGGACTGCTTCGATCGTGAACTTTGCACGATCTTTCAACCGCTGGCTCGCGCCTCGCTTGCTCTTTTTCGTAGAAGAAGATGGTTTCTGGCTGGTCGATCCAGAGGGCTAAAAGAAGAAAGAAGCGTTAATTAATACATGTAGAAGAAGATTGTTGGTGGAAGTCAGCTGAGGCTTAATCAATGCATATACCTCGCCGGACTTTGTAACCATTAAATTGCGTTCACCGGAGTCTTCATCTTCTCCATGACTAGTACTTGAGCTGTCGTCGTCATGTCCCTCCAAGTTCAGATATTGTGAGGTGTCCTCATCAATAATGTTCTCCATTATTTCTTCTTCTTCAAGGTTTCTACTAAGTGGATCCATAGTTTCTAAAACAATAATATTATCTAGAGTAAGAGTGTAAACATTCAAGTGGACTTGGATTCATACACAAATATACATATTATTCATACCAAAATACACAAATAAATACACAAATGAGTCAGAGGTCCAATTTGTATACAAGTTTTAATCTATGCATGTAGTACAATTTATCGAGCAAACAAGTTTTAATTAGGATGAGTCAGCAATCACACACGTGGCAGACACGTGGCGCTCACCGGTGGGGTGACGTTGGTCTCGTCGGGCGGCGGTGCTCGTCGGACGGATGCGACGGTCTCGTCGGGCGGCGGTGCTAGCGGCGGGCTTGTCGGGCGGCGGGCGGCGTCGGCGTTGAGGCGTGGCCTACGAGCTCCGAAGCGGCAGCGGCGAGACGCTCCTGCACGGGGAAGAGAGCGAGATGGTCAGGGCTCCTCGAAATAGGCTTGCGCCCCGCTATATTAATATAGCAATCACAAGATACAACGACAATGTTCCTAGGGTTTGTCCCTCTGCTCAACAAGCCTGCCGCATCTCCCCTCTTCGCTTCGCCGGTTCCCACCTCCGAGCGTCACCCGCACCCTCCCCATCGAACTCCCCTGCATCCACCCCCTCCGCCAGGCCGTCGACCCACCCCGCCAGCTCCCTATAGTTGCCCCGTGCCGGCGAGCCCGCGGCCTCCCTCCGCTCTGGCCGTCCGCCTCGCCTCTGCTTATGTCTACCTCTCCCGTCGCCACTCGATGAGCTCGCTGGGCCGAGCGCCGCGCCCTTGCCTCGCCCTCCGGCCGCTCGTCCTCAGCGCCCCAACCTCCGCCACCGGGGCCCTCCCCACACCTCCTTCTGCGACGCCTGGCCGCCACCGGGTCCGACGGCGCCGCCTCCGCACTTCCCCGACGCCAAGCCCGAGCCCGACCACGGCCTCGCCACGCCAACCTTGCGCCCTCGCCAACTGCGAGTCCACGGCCCTCCAGCGCCACCGCCCGGCTCCACCACCGCCACCGCCAGCGCCCTCCAGCGCCACCGCCCGGCTCCACCACCGCCACCGCCAGCGCCCTCCAGCGCCACCGCCCTCCAGCGCCACCGCCAGCGCCCTCCAGCGCCACCGCCCTCCAGCGCCACCGCTGCGCCCGCGTCGTCGGCCTCCTCCCTGGTACCCGCCGCAGCGACCTTCGGCCACCGTCGTGTGGAGACATAGAGGGAGGGGAAGGATGCGGGGAAGAGAGGGTCGGGGGCGGCGGACCTCGAGCTCCGAAGCGGCGGCGGCGAGACGGCGGGTCGGGGGAGCTCCGAAGCGGCGGCAGCGAGACGGCGGGTCGGGCGGCGAGACGGAGATCGATCTGGCTCAGTGGGGGGAAGAAAGGAAGGGGAAGGGGAAGGTGAAATAAATACCCCCCCCTTTAACACTGGTTCGTGGCTGGAACCGGTGTTAAAGGGGGGGGGGTTTCCCGCGCGCATTTATTACCCCCCCCTTTAACACCGGTTCCAGCCACGAACCGGTGTTAAAGGGGGGGTGTTTCCCGCGCGCATTTATTACCCCCCCCCCCTTTAACACCGGTTCGTGGCTGGAACCGGTGTTAAAGGGGGGGTGTGCGCGCGGGAAACGAAATAAATGCCCCCCTTTAACACCGGTTCCTGTCTGGAACCGGTGTTAAAGGGGGGCATTTATTTCATGCATTAAAGGGGCTTTTTTAATTCAAAAAATATGATATGAAATTTAGAAAATTCATATCTTTTTCATTTCAACTCAGAAAAATATGAATAATATATCATAATTTTTCAGAAAAATAATATCTATCCATTCATGTAAATCATTTTATATTTACTTTACATGAATTTTTTTAAAATAAATAAACACTTATTTCATGCATTAAAGGGGCTTTTTTAATTCAAAAAATATGATATGAATTTAGAAAATTCATATCTTTTTCATTTCAACTCAGAAAAATATGAATAATATATCATAATTTTCAGAAAAATAATATCTATCCATTCATGTAAATGATTTTTATATTTACTTTACATGAATTTTTTTAAAATAAATAAACACTTATTTCATGCATTAAAGGGGCTTTTTTAAGATATATAAATGAACTGAAAATTAAGATACATGGCCAGATTAAGTAACAATCGGCCGAACTGGAACTGAAAATTAAGATACATAAAAGAACTGAAAATTAAGATACATGGCCAGATTAAGTAACAATCGGCCGAACTTGTTTCGGAATGTTGGAGTGATTTAGTCATGCTCCTGCCTACACCTGTAATACTCGCCACTGTAGTCGTCGTACTCGCCGCCGCCGTCATCGCTGTAGTCGTCGGGTCACCGTAATTGAACCTCTGGAGAGTACGCGTGGGCTGGACTTGAGGGTAGCGCGTGGGCTGGACTTGAGGGTAGCGCAGACGGGGGTTAGAGTCGGCGGCAGTGTCATAGGCCATGACGCTCTAGAGAGTCCGACCGCGCCACCATAGCCGACGGCCGGCCTCGTTGAAGTTAGGAGGAGGTGGGCCGTCCTCCTCGTGCCTGGCGAGCGCCCTCTCATGCCGATCCACGAAGAAGGCTTCCCAAGTAGAGAAATAGTCGGGATGCCATCTGGGATTCCTCCGCTGCTCCGGCGTGAGCTCGAAGTAGTAGTGGTTCGTGATGGCCATCCGGCGCGCCACACCTAGAGGGACAGGTGGAACCGGCACACCTCCGACGCTCAGCATCCAGCCGACGGGGACACAGTAGCCCGGCGGGCAAGGGTAGTTCGAGGCGCAAAGCGCCTCCGCCTCCCTGGGGGTTAGTGCTACGGTGGAAGCCATGGGAAAGAGTGATGAGGTTGCAGATATGAGTCTAGAGATGTGCAATGACAATGGAGGCCAACCCCCTACATATATATATATAGTGAACTAGCGGGAAGAACTGGAGGGAAGAACTGGCGGGAAGAAAAATGGCGGGAAGAAAACTGGCGGGAAGAAAAATGGCGGGAAAAAATGGCGGGATGAACCTTTAGTCACGGTTGGAGACACCAACCGGGACTAAAGATGAACCTTTAGTCCCAGTTGGAGACACCAACCGGGACAAAACACGAGTCAGCACTAATAATAGAGGTGAGTGCATGTCGACATTATGTCGTGCGGCGTGTACCTTGTCCCGGATGGTGTCACCAACCGGGACTAAAGATGAACCTTTAGTCCCGGTTGGAGACACCAACCGGGACAAAACACGAGTCAGCACTAATAATAGAGGTGAGTGCATGTCGACATTATGTCGTGCGTCGTGTACCTTGTCCCGGATGGTGTCACCAACCGGGACTAAAGATGAACCTTTAGTCCCGGTTGGAGACACCAACCGGGACTAATAATAGGGGTGAGTGACGACATTATTTTGTAAGTGTCAACACTATGTCGAGCTGCTTGTACTATAAATAGGCATCCTTGTGAGTCCAGTCCTCCAGCCAGTTTGAGGCAGGGACACCACTACGTCCAGTTTCAGGGAGATGCCGACGGAGCCCAGTCCTCCGGCATCTCCGAGAAACTGGTCATAGAGGCACTCCCTAATATGTGAAATTAGTTAGCTCCCTGGTGTATTGATCTAGTTAGACAAGTTACAAAGCTGCAAGATGGTTTTCGAGAGCAGGGACACCACTACGGCCAGTTTCAGGGAGATGCCGACGGAGCCTAGTCCTCCGGCATCTCCAAGAAACTGGTCATAGAGGCACTCCCTAATATGTGACCGTGCGCGTTTGGAGATCAGATCTTAATGGTAAGTACGAATCGGGACAACTTCTTCTCATACTCCCGGTCCATCCACAAAACATGACTAACACTCAAGACATGTATTAATATTAAAAACATGAACTAGAGTTACATAATATGAGCATGAACTTCTTGGCATATGCCCTTCCTTATGATCGCTTCAGTCGTAACCATGGAGCATCTTCTTTACTTAACGGAATGCTTGGGTCAGTTTTCACTGTGAAGGGCGGAATTTCATCAAACTTATTATAATCTTCTGACATGTCTGTCTTGTCCTCGATTCCCACGATGTTTCTTTTCCCTGAAAGAACTATGTGACGCTTTGGCTCATCATATGATGTATTCGTTTGCATATTTTTTCTTTTTTTGGTCTGGAGGACATGTCCTTCACATAGAAAACCTGAGCCACATCATTGGCTAGGACGAATGGTTCGTCTAAGTTCTTCATAAGATTGTTGAGATCCACCGTTGTCATTCCGTACTTCTTGTCTACCTCAACCCCTCCTCCTGTTAGCTTGACCCATTTGCATCGAAACAAGGGGACCTTAAAATTAGGTCCATAGTCAAGTTCCCATATCTCCTCTATGAACCCATAATACGTGGTCTTTTGCCCATTGTCTTCTGCTGCATCGAAGCGGACACCACTGTTTTGGTTGGTGCTCTTTTTATCTTGGCCTATCGTGTAAAATGTATTCCCATTTATCTCGTACCCTTGGAAAGTACATACAGTCGAAGACGGTGTCCTGGCCAACAAGTACAGCTGATCCCCAACAGTGGTGTTATTCGTGAGAAGTCTTTGCAGCCAGCCGCCAAAACTCGCCATGTGTTCACTTATAATCCATTCATCAGACTGCCCCGGGTGTTTGAGGCGTATTAAATTCTTGTGTTCATTGATATACGGGGCAACCAAGATAGATCTTTGTAAAACCGTGTAGTGTGCTTGATTGAGAGAATGCCCGTCCCTACATATCATTGCTTTACATCCTAGGGTGCCTTTTCCACGCAGTCTCCCCTCATGTCGTGATTCTGGAACACCAATCGCCTTAAGGTCAGGAATAAAATCAACACAGAACTCAATGACCTCCTCTGTTACATAGCCCTTGGAGATGCTTCCTTCTGGCCTAGCACGGTTATGAACATATTTCTTTAAGACTCCCATGTACCTCTCAAAGGGGAACATATTGTGTAGAAATACAGGACCGAGAATGGCAATCTCTTCTACTAGGTGAACCAGGAGATGCGTCATAATATTGAAGAAGGATGGTAGGAACACCAACTCAAAGCTGACAAGACATTGGGCCACATCTGTTTGTAACCCTGGTAGGCTTTCTGGATCGATTACCTTCTGAGATATTGCATTGAGGAATGCACATAGCTTCACAATGGGTACTCGAACATTTTCAGGTAGAAGCCCCCTCAATGCAATCGGAAGCAATTGTGTCATAATCACGTGGCAGTCATGAGACTTCAGGTTTTGGAATTTTTTCTCTGCCATATTTATTATTCCCTTTATATTCGATGAGAAGCCAGACGGGACCTTGATACTGCTCAGACATTCAAAAAATATTTCCTTCTCTGCTTTGGTAAGAGCGTAGCTGGCAGGAGTTAAGTGGCATCGTTTACCCTTCTCGTTCTCAGGATGCATAGGCTCTTCAGGGGCCTTCAGACGTTGCTGGTCCTGTCGTGCTTCCGGTGTATCTTTTGTCTTCCCATACACTCCTAGAAAGCCTAGCAGGTTCACGCAAACATTCTTCGTCACGTGCATCACGTCGATTGAAGAGCGGACCTCTAAGACTTTCCAATAGGGTAGGTCCCAAAATATAGATTGCTTCTTCCACATGGGCGCGTGTCCGGCATCGTCATTCGGAACAGATAGACTGCCAGGACCTTTTCCAAAGATTACTTCTAGGTCCTTGACCATACCAAATACCTCCTCGCCGGTACGGAGGACAGGCTTCCTCCGGGGTTCTGCCAGACGTTTGAAATGCTTGCCTTTCTTTCTTACTGGATGCAGGTTCGGAAGAAATCGGCGATACCCTAGGTACAGAACCTTCTTACATTTATCCAAATATACACTTTCAGTATCATCTAAACAGTGTGTGCATGCATTGTATCCCTTGTTTGTCTGCCCTGAAATGTTACTAAGAGCAGGCCAATCATTGATGGTTACGAAAAGCAATGCTCGTAGGTCAAATGGTTCCCCTTTGTGCTCATCCCACATACGTACACCTGGTTTGGCCCACAGCTGTAAAAGTTCTTCAACTAATGGCCTTAGGTACACATCAATGTCGTTGCCGGGTTGCCTCGGGCCTTGGATGAGCACTGGCATCATAATGAACTTCCTCTTCATACACAACCAAGGAGGAAGGTTATAGATACATAGGGTCACAGGCCAGGTGCTGTGACTGCAGCTCTGCTCACCAAAAGGATTCATGCCGTCTGTACTTAGACCAAACCTTAAGTTCCTTGCGTCACGTGCAAAGTCCGGGTACTCTCGCTCGACTTTTCTCCACTGTGACCCATCAGCGGGGTGTCTCAACATCGCGTCTTTCTTACGGTCTTCCATGTGCCATCGCAACAACTTGGCATGCTATTTATTTCTGAAGAGACATTTTAACCGTGGTATTATAGGAGCATACCACATAACCTTGGCGGGAACCTTCTTCCTAGGGGCCTCGCCCTCAACATCGTCAGGATCGTCTCGTCTGATCTTATACCGCAGTGCAGTGCATACCGGGCATGCATCCAAATTCTCGTACTTCTCACCGCGGTAGAGGATGCAGTCATTAATGCAGGCATGTATCTTCTGCACGTCTAATCCTAGAGGGCAGACAACCTTCTTTGCTTGGTATGTACTGTCAGGCAACTCATTATTTCTTGGAAGAAGATTCTTCATTTTTACCAACAACTTTGAAAATGCGCTGTCAGTCACACCATTCTCTGCCTTCCATTGCAGCAAATCCAGTGTGGCACCTAGCTTTTTGTGGCCATCTTCGCAAGTTGGATACAACAATGTTTTGTGATCCTTTAACATCTGCTCCAGCTTCTCCTTCTCCTTTTCAGTTTCACATTCTTCCTTTGCATCAGTAATGGCCCGACCAAGATCGTCATCAGCGGGCCCATCTGCTCCCTCTTGATCTTCATTATCCACCTCCGTTGCATTATCATCATATTCAGGATACATATTATGATAGTTTTCATCATCCTCTTCTTCTTCGTTGTCTTCCATCACAACCCCTTTTTCTCCGTGCTTGGTCCAACAATTATAGCTGGGCATGAAACCAGATCGAAGCAGGTGGGCGTGAATGGTTCTGGTATTTGAGTAGTCTTTCTTGTTCTGACAGTGAACACACGGACAACACATAAAACCATTGTGACCACGGTTTGCATTAGCCACAACGATGAAATTTTGGAGGCCCGTAATGTACTCGGAAGTGCGGCGGTCACCGTACATCCATTGCCGATTCATCTGCATTAATATGTAGTATATATCAAAAAATAATAGGGAGATGACCATTTATATATATAGTACATCAATGACACATGAAACTATAGTTGCCGACCTCGACCGAGACGGAAAGAGCAACAAGAAAGCTTATTTTGAGCTCTCGGGCATTTCACCGAACACCTCTAGTGCATATGAAAAAAACACAAACTAGCACTCTTCACACCCTCTTGCTAGGCTCCAAAATGTGAAAGAATGGAAGAGTGGGGTGTGTGTGGGCTGGGGTGGTGTCTTATATAGCCCCCACCCCTTTAACACCGGTTCGTGCCACGAACCGGTGTTAAAGGGGGGGGGGGGTGCGCGGGCCACTGGTGGAGGGACCTTTAACACCGGTTCGTGGCACGAACCGGTGTTAAAGGGGGGGCTCCTTTAATGCCGCAGAGGCCACGCTGGTACGCCCCCCCCCCCTTTAACACCGGTTCGTAGAAGAACCGGTGTTAAAGCCCATTTTCGGGATCAACAAAAGCCCTCGTTTCCACTAGTGATCGTGTGCCATTGGTATGGATCCTACCGTTGGCACCGATCAATCAAGTGGTACATATTGGGTGAGAATCAAGGAGTTCTTTGACAAGAGAAACACAAGCGGCATTGAGCGCACCGAACGATCTCTTCGTTCCCTATTAGTCGTTGACATGAGGCAAGGAGCTCAAACTATGAATCTCAAGCCTTTAGTTTAGCTTGTAGTTCTAGATCGTTCTTTATTTTTTGGGTGTCTATCTTCTGTTTGTCGCGTCACGGCATGGTATTGTAATCTAGACCTTTGTGGGCTTTGTTAATTTAAAGTCGGAGGAAAGACTTTTATCTTAAAAATGGTGTTTTCTTAAGTATCTGATGATGCTAGTTTACTCGGTCCATTTACTAGTAACATACATGTAATATCTTCATATTTACCTGGATACTAGGCCTACATTTGAACAACCAGAATGTGAAACAAAGACTTGACTTGACTTGACTTGATAGTAGTATAGTCTGGCCAATAATTTCGTAGATGCTGAGAGATCTCACATTTATCAAGATGCCAATGAGCTGACAGTTAGTAATGGCGATGGAAAGATGAGCTACCAAATGACAAAGTTCAATGGGCAGATCCAGCTGCACACCCACTTAGTACTAGTCTTTACCGAGTGCTATAACTACTCCAGCTGAGCCGTGCATGTTACCATTTGGACTAGGCTATTTAGAGCTATCTGTGATACTCACATGGGCTTGCAGGCTGTCACAACCTGAAAAAAATTAGGTCTATAAAGATTTATTATAAGAGGTTTGGTTATAAAAAGCACAGCAGACTTGCTTGTTGGTGGCACCGCAGGACAAATAGCGGTACACTGCAATCTTGCTCCTTAGCAAAGTTTGGAGTATATGTTAGTACCGAGCTCATGCTCAGCTGCGTGCTACCTCACAACATATGGTTTGCAAGCGTGATGGCAGATCAAATGTCTATTTGTTGTAAAGCAAGTCTATTGAATGTTTTAACAATAGTACTTCTAAAATCATGTTTAAAAGTTTTCTATTTATTTTACTATTCTCTTAAAAGATTATTGAAAAAAATACGCCATTCGATCCATATTAGTTCTAGCTGATTTTTTACAACTATATACTAAATCAGTGACAACTAATATTGACCGTAACACACTACGGGACACGCGCGCTACGCCGAGGGCAAAAGGCCGTCGGCGTAGGCCAAAATGCCCTCGGCGTATGGTACGCCGAGGGCAGCCCTCGGCGTAGCCTCCTCGGCAAAGATCTCCCTCGGCGGAGCACACTCAGGCCGTCGGCGTATCAAAATGCCGTCGGCGTATGCTACGCCGAGGGCTTTGCCGTCGGCATAGCCTGTCGACTGGTTGCAAAAATATTTTTTTTTTTTGACTTTTTTTTGAAAAATAATATTTTTTTATTTTTTTTCTCAATTTTTTTATTCTTTGAATTGTTTCACTTGTTAATCTCCTACTTTGAACATTTTTAACACTAATTATACTTACTATTTGATTAAATTCTAGTCTTAGTCAAACTTCCCAGCAGGTCACTCATCCTAATACTACTCCAGCTTCAGCACGCTTAACATCCTCGTTCCTTCAGAATCCGTTTCCGCAAAGTAATTCATACATTGGTGTCAATACTATGATATCAATCCTATTAACTCTTATATCATCATGTCACATGTTTGTATTTTTTGAAATTACAAACAATTATTTAAGTAAATATTAATGAATAAGTAAAAATATTATTGAATTCAAATAAAAATATAATAATTTTATTTTTTTGTATTTTTCTATTTAATATAGAATAATTAATATCTTTAAATCTGTAAATCGAAATTCAACAAATAATATGTTTAAATTGATCAGAAAAATGAGAGGAATCCAAATATGATATCCATATCAACTAATCACAAACCCTCCGTTTTTGAATTAGCTATTTGGTGGTTGCTTTAGAAAATTCCCTTTTTGCGCTCGGATAATGAAAAATGCCTTTTTGATGCGATGAAAAGGAAAACTTGCATTGGATCTTTGATAAAATAGCATATTGTGAACCTAAAAATGATTTTTGTAAAAAAACATGAGCATCGGATCATGTACCTGTAGTTCATATCTGACCCACTTCCTACCGATTCGGCAGGAATTTGTCTTTTTCACCGAAGGTGGACGGAAAGGTTTCGGATCCCCCTGTTGGGACATTGTCCATATAACTTGGTATAGTATTTTTGTAAAATGTGGTGGTAGTATTTTGAATTAGCCATTTGGTGGTTGCTTCACAAAACCGTCCGTTTTTTATACTCGGAAAATAGAAAATGGCCTTTTGGTGCGACGAAAAGGAAAACTTCCTCCTGCAACATTGTTCGCCATCCCATGATGCATGTGTATGCATAATATGGGCACATTATCACAAACTATACCTTGATTCTAGCCATAACATTGGTCATTTGACCCGAAAGCCAAGAAACCTCGAATGAGATAGGTCATTTTGTGAAGGGTTTTTTGAGACATAATTAATATATCAAGTTTGCTATTTTTCCTTATAAATATGTCACATAACATGACACCACGCGAAGGTTTCGCATTGTTTCGATCATTTTTCAATTTTTTATGCCCGTTTTAAACTATCGTTAAACTTTGTCAAACGGCGGACATAAAGATTCTTAGCTCGGGGCCGATCCTCGCTAAAATTTCATTAGATCTTTGATAAAATAGCATATTGTGAACCTAAAAATGATTTTTGTAAAAAAACATGAGCATCGGATCATGTACCTGTAGTTCATATCTGACCCACTTCCTACCGATTCGGCAGGAATTTGTCTTTTTCACCGAACGTGGACGGAAAGGTTTCGGATCCCCCTGTTGGGACATTGTCCATATAAGTTGGTATAGTATTTTTGTAAAATGTGGTGGTAGTATTTTGAATTAGCCATTTGGTGGTTGCTTCACAAAACCGTCCGTTTTTTATGCTCGGAAAATGGGAAATGGCTTTTTGGTGCGACGAAAAGGAAAACTTCCTCCTGCAACATTGTTCGCCATCCCATGATGCATGTGTATGCACAATATGGGCACATTATCACAAACTATGCCTTGATTCTAGCCATAACATTGGTCATTTGACCCGAAAGCCAAGAAACCTCGAATGAGATAGGTCATTTTGTGAAGGTTTTTTGAGACATAATCAATATATCAAGTTTGCTATTTTTCCTTATAAATATGTCACATAATATGACACCACGCGAAGGTTTCGCATTGTTTCGATCATTTTTCAATTTTTTATGCCCGTTTTAAACTATCGTTAAACTTTGTCGAACGGCGGACATAAAGATTCTTAGCTCGGGGCCGAGCCTCGCTAAACTTTCATTAGATCTTTGATAAATAGCATATTGTGAACCTAAAAATGATTTTTGTAAAAAAACATGAGCATCGGATCATGTACCTGTAGTTCATATCTGACCCACTTCCTGCCGATTCGGCAGAAATTTGTCTTTTTCACCAAAGGTGGACGGAAAGGTTTCGGATCCCCCTGTTGGGACATTGTCCATATAAGGTGGTATAGTATTTTTGTAAAATGTGGTGGTAGTATTTTGAATTAGCCATTTGGTGGTTGCTTCACAAAACCGTCCGTTTTTTATGCTCGGAAAATGGGAAATGGCTTTTTGGTGCGACGAAAAGGAAAATTTCCTCCTGCAACATTGTTCGCCATCCCATGATGCATGTGTATGCACAATATGGGCACATTATCACAAACTATGTCTTGATTCTAGCCATAACATTGCTCATTTGACCCGAAAGCCAAGAAACCTCGAATGAGATAGTTCATTTTGTGAAGGTTTCTTTGAGACATAATTAATATACCAAGTTTAATATTTTTCCTTCTAACTATGTCACATAATATGACACCACGCGAAGGTTTCGCATTGTTTCGATCGTTTTTGAATTTTTTATGCCCGTTTTAAACTATATATAATATTTTATATTTTACTTAATTTTTATTTATAAATGTGTAATATTTAAGTGTAGATAGATAGGTCTTATTTTTCTGCAAATTTTGATATATTATTTGTATTTTTCCGAATTAGAATGATTTAGTTATGATTTTTCAAAGTTTAATGAGATAAAATAAAAAATAGCTACGCCGAGGGCAGCCGTCGGCGTATGCTACGCCGAGGGCAGCCGTCGGCGTAGCATAGAATATGCCGAGGGCAATTTTACGCCGACGGCTGCTTGGCGGGGCTGGCCTGAACGATGGCTACGCCGACGGCCCCGACGTTTGGCCGTCGGCGTAGCTTCCCAGTCCTGTAGTGACAGGTACTTTTTTTTTTTGCCGTATTTGGTGCTGTCCACGGGAACAATATCAGTGCTTCCACCAAGGGGAGACTCCAAACTCCGGCGCGCGTTGTGCTGTGGTCGTTTTCATATCAGTGTTTTGAGGCCGACATTTCCTTCTGTGTCTTGCCCAACTAGCCACTGGTGATGTTTGCTTAGAGCAATAATGAATAGCGAGCATTTCCTTCTGTGTTTTGAGGCCGACATTTCCTTCTGTGTTTTGAGGCCGACATTTCCTTCTGTGTCTTGCCCAACTAGCCACTGGTGATGTTTGCTTAGAGATATGATTATGAAGTCAAGTCTCCATTTTAATGTCGTGCTGTAGGTGATGGGCCTTTCCCTCCTCCGACGAATCAACACCTCCACACTTTGTGAATCCTATGAATTTGGTTGGCTTGCTAGTGAAGTAGAGGCAACCTCAGTTCATAAGCAAAGCAAAGCAGATAAGTCGATGATTCCAACCGACATTCGTTGAGTTCCGCGAATTTCCGCAACAACAGACTAGGTCTGTTTTCTTTCTCAAATCTCTGAATTTCCGCGAGATCGAAGCTCTCCCACATTCGTTGAGTTCGAGTCCCCTCATGTAAGCATATATACCTTCTATATTTATTTTGTTTGTTGGTATGAGGTAGCTTATCACGTGCACTACACTATATATACCCTTCTAGCTTTTGTAACAACAGATTGTTAGATCAGAGTCTGCTGCATTTAGTAATTTTTATCCATTAATTTCCTGCATGCAGCATCCTCCTTGTGTGTGAGGATGAACGTGGCTCTCAGTACGGCGCAGTGGGTGGTGGGCAAGGCGCTAGCCCCCATTGCCGATGGCCTGCTTGAGGCTTGGGCTGCCAGCAAGAACCTCGGTGCCAACATCGAGGCCCTCAACACGGAGCTGCTGTACGTCCAGGCCACGCTGAAAAATGCCAGCAGCAGGCAGCTTGACGGCAACCCAGCCCTGGAGCAGCTGCTGCAGAAAATGCGGGACTCGGCGCAGAGAGCTGAGGACTTGCTCGACGAGCTTGACTACTTCCGCATCCACGACGAGTTCAACGGCACCTTTGACACCGCCGACGAGAATCCTAGGGGGTGGGGCCATGAGCTCGTCCAGACTGCGTGCCACACCGCCAAAGCTTTTGCCAAACCGCACTCTGCCACCTCTGGTAATAATCTTTACCAAATGTTTATGATGGTGATCATAATTCTGCCAAGCCAGTTCTAAGTCGTAGCAACGATGAAGAAAAACATAGCTTGCAGTTTAGGAGGGTGGAAGTCTCTAACAGCATGAAGCAAATTGTGGACGACCTACGGCCTTTGCGTCAAGAGGTTTCCACCATTTTACTCGGTTGTAGCCATAGCGTTGCTCCAGATATTGCCCATAATCGTCCAATTACCACCTCTGAAATCATAGAGCCAAAGCTTTACGGGAGGGACATTACAGTCAATAGCATCATAAATGACATCACAAAGGGCAAATATTGTGCGGAGGACCTAACCGTACTTCCAATTGTTGGTGTAGGGGGCATAGGGAAGACAGCAATAACACAACACGTATATAACAACAAAGAAGTGCAAAACCATTTTGATGTCGTAATTTGGGTGTGTGTTTCTCTCAATTTCGATCCAGTTAAACTGCTTGAAGAGATTAAACAAAAAATCCCTAAAGTTGAAGATGAGAAAGATGGTAGTACAATCGGCGAGGTCATTGCGGAAAGGCTAAAATCCAAAAGATTTTTGCTTATAGTGGATGATATGTGGGAATGTAGTAACGAGGATGATTGGAAAAGATTGATGCTTCCATTCAAAAAATCACAAGAAAATGGTAACATAATTATGGTTACAACTCGGTTGCTAGAACTCGCACAAATGATAAAAACAACTGATCATTCAATAGAACTGGGAGGTTTAGAGCCCGGAGAGTTTAGAAAGTTATTCCTATCATTTGTCTTTGATGGTGACGAGCAATATAGAATGGAGCACCTTTTGTTGCTTGAGACAGGCGATAAAATAATGGAAAAATTGAAGGGCTCCCCTCTTGCAGCAAAAACTGTGGGTAGATTACTGAGAAGAGGCCTTGATTTGAATCACTGGAATGATGTCCTAGAAAGTAAGGAATGGGAGACACAGACCGCTGACCATGACATTATGCCTGCATTGAAGCTCAGCTATGACTATCTCCCTTTCCGTTTGCAACAATGTTTTTCCTGTTGTGCATTGTATCCTGAAGATTACATGTTTACTAGCAAAGAGCTCATTCACTTTTGGGTAGGAATGGATATTTTGCATATTGGTAGTCGAAACAAAACGGTTGAAGATATTGGTCAAACCAATTTAAATGATTTGGTAACACATGGATTTTTTAGAAAAGATGAAACTGATGGGCGTCAAAGATATATCATGCATGACCTGCTGCATGATTTAGCATTGAATGTTGCATCTCATGATTGTCTTAGTTTACGTCGCTCCAATGTGATGTTGGTAAAATTCCTGCCATCGGTCCGTCACGTGTCTATCGTCATTGATAGTGCAGGTGATAGTGATGGCGTGACCCAGGAAAACTTTAAAAGTGAATTGATAAAATTAAAGACGAGATTGAAGGTTGAAAATTTGCAAACTTTGTTGATCTTTGGAGAAATAGATGAAAGTTTTGGACATATTTTCAGTGATTTGTTTGAGAAAGCTAATCGCCTGCGTGTTCTTCATTTGCCCAAACTTTCATACCCCGTGGAGTCCACGTTCCCTAACTTTTCGATATTTCTACGCCTACGCCATTTATTGCTAGGAACTTATGTGACTAAAATGCCTCTACCAAGTGTGATTTCAAGATTTTATCATATGAGGATTCTGGATCTAGGAAAATGGCATGGTTCTCGTCATTTGCCTACACACTTTAGCAACCTTGCACAACTTCGCCATTTTCTTACCCATCGTAATGAATTTCACTCTGATATCTCTAATGTGGGAAAACTGCAACACTTACAAGAATTAAATAAATTTATAGTCGACAAAGAAGATGTTGGTTTTGAGTTAAATCAGCTCAGTCATTTGGTGGATCTAACAGAGTTGGGTATTTATAACCTTGAGAGAGTACACACAAAAGAAACAGCAGTCGAAGCAAGGTTAACAGACAAAATCCACATGCGTAAGTTAATATTACAATGGGAATCTAATGAGCCTGATATGGAAACATTGGTTCTTGAAAGCCTTCGGCCACATAACAACCTTGAGCACTTATACATTGGAGGTCACAGAGGTCCTTCTTGTCCAACATGGCTGGATTGTAAGCTCTCTGTTAAAGGTCTAAAATCACTTCAACTAGATGACGTTGCTTGGAAAACTCTCCCATCTTTGGGGCAAATGTGGGTCCTTGATGAGCTTTCACTAAAGCGTATTCATATACTGAATGAGTTTGGTCCAAATCATTTTGGACCCATCACAGAGCCAAGCTTCTGCATCTTGAAACGCCTAACACTTTTTCGCTTGGAAAGATTGGAAAAATGGGTTGTGGGAGATGCACCTCGGTTGTTCTCTGGTTTACAAGTATTGAGCATTGTAGAGTGTCCTGAACTCTTGGAGCTGCCATTTGTGAACAATACACATTTCCTTCCTAACTTAGGAGAGTTTATTATAAGGACATGTCCTAAACTCATGTCGCTGCCTCCTATTCTTTGGACACATACTCTGTCGTTGGTCGAGATGAGAGATGTAGGATCGCTATCTTGGCTAAACTACTCGAAATATTCCTCTCCCGTAAAACTGGATATTAGTGTGACATATGGAAAACAACAAGAGATTCTCCTTGTGCCCAGTAATTTAACAGAATTGCAGCAGTTAGAGATGAGGTGTTGCCCACCTCTGATGTTGTCGGACCTAAAAATGATGACCTCATTGAAGCGGTTGTCACTAGAAAGCTGCAAAATCGTGGCCGAAACTGTGGGTGATTCGGAATGGCAGTTGCCCATTGAGACTCTGGGCATCGGATGGTGTGACGTGAGTGGTAAGGAAGTGGCACAGCTCTTGCGTGGTCTCACAAGGCTCCGTGAACTGCAAATAATTGGTTGCGATAATATAACACTGTTGGGTGATGAGACACAAGCAACAGATCTGCATCAACAGCATGTATCTGAAATAGGCGGAGATGATGGGAGGATACTGCTCTTGCCGTCCAATCTCACAGGCTGTCTACAGACGTTGGATTTTAGCTGTTGTTCACAGTTGACCCTGATTACTCCTAATGGCCAGAACCAGAAGGGAGGGCTCCAGGCCCTGCGCTCCCTCCGGCAATTGTCAATATCATATTGCTCCAACTTCCTCGTGACTTCTTAGTTGCTCCAACTCCTCGTGACTTGGTTGTGTGCTTGGGCTTTAGGATCAAAACAGTACCATGGAAAAATTGTGTTTCCAGTGTTTCACTTCTAGTATCAAGGTTTCACTAATTATGCTTGCGTGGAGTCACTCCAAAACTTATAGGTACGCCCAACATGTTCTGCATCTTTTTTAAAGTTTCTTGTATATTCCAGAAAAAAGCATAAATATGAATATATGCCTTCTTCCAAACTTTCAGATTCAGAACTAGCAGTCTTGGCATGCCTGATGGTTTTCTTAGAAATTTGGAACTCAACAAGACAGTAGTAGCAGAGGGTAGAAGGTAAATATCCCCTTTGCTCCGAATTTGGAAAGATTCTGCACCCGGCAGTATGACATATGGTAGTTAGAGTTTATTGGTGAAATTTAATGAGCTGAACTCTACAGGAATACCACGCGTATGAAGCTAGTGCTTGTGTGAAGCCAACTTATTCGCGGGCTGTCACTAATTGGTATGCGCAACATTATCCCTTGCATCCCTACTAGTCTAAATGCTTACTTCCGTAATTTTACAAGTTAAAAACATCCACACTAACCTATGGGTCTTGGCCTATTCATAGATGTGGCATGCGGTACAACATTGGAAAACAAGAATGTAGTAGGACACATGTATGTGAAGGTATAACTCCTATTTGTGCCTTTCAAGGGGGCTTAATGAACCCCTTGAAGGTTTCCATTTTCCATTTTCATTTTCAATATTTCCATTTTCCCTCTCAAGGTTTCCAGGAACTCAAGTTTCGGGAAAGTTGGAACCTGCGGAGCCTCCTGAAGGACTGAACAAGCTTGCCAGCCTCGAGAGACTAAGGATATATGACTGTCCAGGCATCGGACGTTTGCCCAAGGATGTCAGCAAATGCGGCAATTAGGAGATAACAGAGCAGCGTAGGCGGTTAACAGGAACCATCCCAGAAATCCATACATGGCCGTGTTAAGGTAACACCAACTGTTACTATTTATTTTTTAATACTTTATTTATTGCTCTATTTCTAACGCCCAGTGTTACTCTTTAATTTATACATGGTCCCCACGCACTTGAAGTTAGTCCCGGTCAGCTTGACTTTTTTGTTGTATAATCTGAATAATCTTATTTGTTTCCATCAACTATGCAGGGCTCTATTTATTGGAGTTGTACATTCTTCTAGCGGTGCAGTCCATCCATTCACAAATTTTCACACGACGGTCTTCTTCACATATTCAAATCTGTGGTAAGTACGGTTTCCTATATAACTTCATTGCCATGCTCTACCATATCATTAATAACTCTTTGTTATACTCCCGGAGATATATATCATATATGAGTAAACTCATTTTGCGTTTAGTTTTTCATTCTCCCTCTCGAGGCTAATAAAAATAGCTTTCCTAAAGCAGTGTTTAAGATTCCCTCACCCAAATACTCATTAATTTTGTGGGACTCATATAGTTCTCCGCTGATGATTTCTTTGTTTTTTCTAACTGGACGAAAAACCATGAAATCTACAACATATTCACCCATTGTTTTGATTGTCTGCAGGTGTTCGTCTCCTCATTCTTAGGTTGCACTTTAATTTTGGTCATCACTATCGAGATTCGGTGGTGTACTTGGATAGCTAATTCAGTCTTAAGGCTCGAAGAGCAAAATAGCACCATGGCATGTTTATGCGTGCATGGAGTGACTCCAGATCTCGTAGGTATGCCCAACTTGCTCTCCTGCTGCATCCTTATTGGTGTTGCTTGAGAAAAAAGTAGGAATAAGAATAAATGTTTTGTTCCAAAATTTCAGATTCAGAGCTAGCCTTCTTGGCATGCCTGATGGCTGTCTTAGAAACTCAAAACACAACAAGGCAGTAGTAGCAGAGGCCTGAAGGTAAAGCTCCCCTTTGCTCTGAATTAGGAAACAGTATGCACCCTGCAGTACGGTATATTCAAGTTAGAATTGCTTGGTGAAATTTAATGAACTGCAACTTTACAGGAATACCCGCGTATGATGCCAGTGCTTGCGTGGAGCCAATTTATTGATACGCGTTGTCATGAATTGGTGTGCGCAACATTCTCCCTTGCATCCACCTACTAGTCTAAAAGCTTACTTCTTTAACTTTTCAAGTTAACAACTTCCACACTAACCTATGGGTCTTGGGCTATTCATAGATGTGGCAAGCGGTACAACATTGGAAATCAAGAATACAGTAGGACACATGTCTGTGAAGGTATAACTCCTATTTGTGCCTTTCAGCGTGGCATAGTGAACCCCTGCTGAAATTTGAGATCGCTTTAGCAGAGCTAGATTGCATTCAATGTGCCACAGTGAAACACTTATTGCCTCATGAGCAGAAGTTCGAGAACTTGCTGCTTTCTTAGTAAGTTAGTACTCTAGCTATTGAGCACACTTATAATAACGAATTCATTGCCTCGCTGAATTAAATATCATAAGAGAGTTTTCAGTTGATACATATAGTCTCCAAGGTAAAGAACGCTTGTTGCTAGGTGATTGATGAACATTGATTGAGGAAAAGGGCTCGAGCTTGCTAAGTTTTATTCATAAATCCCTCAAGTTAAGAATGGTGAAGTTGATTTTATACTCTAATTGGTTCGGAATATTTTTCTGTCCTACAAAAGCCAAAACCAGAGTAGATTACATGAGCCTTGAGTATTGCAATCTGAATATTTAGTTTGTATTGTTAAGTTTGATGTTCCTCCAGTCTGAAGTTTTCCAAAGCCAGTCATTCTTTTTGTGTAACTTACTTTTTTCTAGCCTCTCCAACGCATTGCATACCTTCATCGGGGTATCGCATACTATGCCAGTGTGCATATCCAACACCAAGAAATTAAACCATTTCTTCCATGTGCTCACACCATACCTACCTATATAGCACGTCTCTCGATATTCAGTAGTAGTTGATTTACCACACTCATAAAAGTTCGAGGAGACTCAAAAAAGGGACTTGTCATTGTCATCCACCTTGCAAATTTTTCATCAAGAAGAGCTATATTCTTTAGCATTAACGCCTCTCAAAGAAAAAATGAAAAAAAGAAAAAGAAAGAGGGGCACCATTCAAAAGATTGAAATCTTCATCCTTAAGCAGGAGGAAATAGTCAGAAGCGCGTTCATGTTCATGTGCAAAATGGCTAATCAGACTACAACCTATGCACTTGAAGAGAGTCCTGGTCTGCCAAACTTTTTTGTTGTATAATCTGAATAATCTTATTTGTTTCCATCAACTGTGGAGGGCTTTGTTTCTTGGAGTTGCACATTCTTCTAGTGGTGCAGTCCATCCATTCACAAATTTGCACATGATGGTCTTCTTCACATATTCGAATATGTGGTAAGTACGGTTTCCTATATAACTTCATTGTCACGCTCTACCATATCATTAATAACTCTTTGTTATACTCCCAGAGATATATCATATATGGGTAAACTCATTTTGCGATTAGTTTTTCATTCTCCCTCTCGAGGCTAATAAAAACAGCTTTCCTAAAGAAGTGTTTAAGATTCCCTCACCCAAATACTCATTAATTTTGTGGGACTCATATAGTTCTCCGCTGATGATTTCTTTGTTTTTTTCTAACTGGACAAAAAACGATGAAATTTACAACGTATTCACCCATTGTTTTGGTTGTATGCAGGTGTTCGTCTCCTCATTCTTAGATTGCATTTTAATTTTGGTCATTACTATCGAGACTCGGTGGTGTACTTGGATAGCTAATTCAGTCTTAAGACTCGAAGAGCGAAATAGCACCATGGCATGTTTATGCGTGCATGGATGACTCCAGATCTCATAGGTATGCCCAACTTGTTCTCCCGCTGCATCCTTATTGATGTTGCTTGAGAAAAAAGTAGGAAAATGAATAAATTTTTTGTTCCAAACTTTCAGATTCAGAGCTAGCATTATTGGCATGCCTGATTGTTGTCTTAGAAATTCAGAACACAACAAGGCAGTAGTAGCAGAGGCCTGAAGGTAAAGCTCCCCTTTGCTCTGAATTAGGAAACAGTATGCACCCTACAGTACAGTATATTCAAGTTAGAATTGCTTGGTGAAATTTAATGAACTGGAACTTTACAGGAATACCCGTATATGATGCCAGTGCTTGCGTGGAGCAAATTTATTGATACGCATTGTCATGAATTGGTATGCCCAACATTCTCCCTTGCATCCGTCTACTAGTCTAAAAGCTTACTTCTTTAATTTTTCAAGTTAACAACTTCCACACTAACCTTTGGGTCTTGGGCTATTCATAGATGTGGCATGCGGTACAACATTGGAAATCAAGAGTGCAGTAGGACACATGTCTGTGAAGGTATAGCTCCTATTTGTGCCTTTTGGGGTGGCTTAGTGAACCCCTTCTGAAATTTTAGATCGCTTTAGCAAAGCTAGATTGCATTCAGTGTGCAATAGTGAAACGCTTATTGCCTCATGAGACAAAGGTTCGAGAACTTGCTGCTTTCTTAGTAAGTTAGTTCTCTAGCTATTGAGCACACTTATAATAACGAATTTATTGCCTCTCTGAATTAAATAACATAAGAGAGTTTTCAGTTAATACATATAGTCTCAAAGGTAAAGAACGCTTGTTGCTAGGTGATTTATGAACACTGATGGAGGAAAAGGGCTCGAGATTGCTAATTTTTATTCATAAAGCCCCCAAGTTAAGTATGGTGGAGTTGATTTTCTTCTCTAATTGGTTCGGAATATTTTTCTGTCCTACGAAAACCAAAACCAGAGTATATTACATGAGCCTTGAGTATTGCAATCTGGATATTTAGTTTGTATTGTTAAGTTTGATGTTCCTCCAGTCTGAAGTTTTCCAAAGCCAGTCATTCTTTTTGTGTAACTTACCTTTTTCTAGCCTCTCCAACACTCAGCATTGCATACCTTCATCGGGGTGTCGCATACTCTGTCAGTGTGCATATCCAACACCAAGAAATTAAACCATTTCTTCCATGTGCTCACACCATAACTACCTATATAGCACATCTCTTGATATTCCATAGTAGTTGATTTACCACACTCATAAAAGTTCGAGGAGACTCAAAAAAGGGACTTGTCATTGTCATCAACCTTGCAAATTTCATCATCAAGAAGAATTATATTCTTTAGCATTAACACCTCTCAAAGAAAAAACAAAAAAAAACAAAAAGAAAGAGGGGCACCATTCAAAAGATTGAAATCTTCATCCTTAAGCAGAAGGAGATAGTCAGAAGCGCGTTCATGTTCATGTGCAGAATGGCTAATCAGACTACAACCTATGCAATTAATAAAGATGCTGAGAACATCTCTAGCATCTTGATATCATGTTTCATTGCATAGGCTTCTAAATCAATTCTTTGGTATGATGAGTCCATTCTCTCCCACATACTCTGGATATTATTTTTCCAATGACTGGCATGTGAAAACTTCCTTGTACTAGAATTGAACTCTTATTTAGCTTTATGATATAGATTTCAGATTTGCTCATTTCTAGAATTACCCTACCAAGCTCCAGATAAGCCTTCCACAAATATAAAGTAGATAGGGAACACTTTGACCGCTGGCCAGTGACAACTACTATCATGTGACAAGAAGTAACTCTTGATCATGCCGAGATAATTTCAACAAATACCTGCTCTTGGAAGGTTAACGATGGAATAAAAAATTGGATGATCTTGTTTCCCTTTGCTCATGACATTGAAGTTGAGCAGCCTAGTGACTTGGTGTTCAAAAAACTTTGGAGCTATATTGTTGATACTGTTCACTCTCATAAAATGAAACCCACCTCCATTCCCTTTTGGCAATGAATAAAGTTGTGATTCAAGCTTGTGCTCAATTGCTAGATGCTACTTTGATAAGGTTGTGCCAAGTCTCTCCACCGAAGTTCATGTGGGTTTTCAATAATTGTTTGCACATGAACACTTGCTTGCAATCTATGTATGCTAAGCTTTCAGGTTTTACAAAGCACATGGGCAAGGTGAATTGGGAACCCAGGTCCTCTTGTCTACCATTTACTGATGCTTCAGAATTGTGTTTCTCGAGGGGAGAATCAGCAAGGGAGAAGTTTGAGATGAATAGTTAATTTATATTTCTCTTTCTGGCCTCTCTCTTCTCCAGATTGTGTAATAAAGACAGAATGGGCTGGTCCCACTTTCTGTTTACTCTGTAGGTTTTGTGCTAGCTAGTTTTGTACCAATGGAACATATCAGACCAGAATACACAATAGACCAAAAAGCTGCAGTATAAAAATATAGGAGGGGGATTAAAAGATGCATCAGACTTTACAGAAATGTAGTAGACTACATCTGATTGCTTGTGATGCTTGTGTATGTCTTTATTTGCGACCTGAATATTCAAACAATCAATTCGGCGAATCTCAAGCCTACGAGGTAGTACTATAAACATGTATATTGGTGTATTTGTGATACAACAAACTAGTATAATTACTATTTTATTTTTAGGGATGCATAGCAGCTTTGGTGTTTACATATGCTTTAGTCGGTGTGTTTCTAAATCTAAGTCATGCACAAGCAAGCAAGCTCTGAAATCTCTGAGCTTCTAACTTGATTTAGAACTGCACACTGTGCACATTATTCAGTTAACAGACCAGTCACTATGGGAAGGAATTTCAGACAGACAATAGTAGTACGAATCTTCCAAACCAGTATTGATGAGTACTACCTATTATCGGGAAAAAAAATTGAGGAGTACGTACCTATTATCGGCATAAAATGACCTGTCCGGGGACTCCAAGGAAGGACGACGGATCCCTCGATGCAGCCATCCGCCTGCCGGGTTCGTCGCCCACAAAATCCCATCGACCAAATCCGTAGATCAATTTGTGGTCGTGGAGGAGAGGAGGCGGAGGCAGAGGCGGCGCCGCTCTGCTATGCTTTGGTTCGTGCGTGCCGTTGGCTCTCTTGCTTGGGTGGAACAGACACGTGGCAAACCAGAAGAAGAAAAGTCGGGGCTGGCCTACTGCGATCGGTGGAAAAAAGAAGAGTAAAATCCACGAGTGGATTTTTACGGAGAGAATGACACTATTTCTAAATATGTTTCTTTATTTAACACTCAAAACTTTTTTCTTTCCTACATGACACTCGGTGTAAATATTTTGTCTTACATGACACTAGTGTATTTTAAAAGCTAACGGTGTCAATTGATGACCTACAAAGACGGTTTTGCCACCGGTGCAATATGTGACAAAATTACATGAATGCTGTTGTACTATGTGATATATCAACTCATGATTAAATTAGAGGCCTCATTAAATTATCAGATGTGACCGTGCAAAGTAGTCCATCTGGTACCGTGTATTAGGGTTAGTACCAAAATCTTCGAGCTATATACACTATTGATACTATAACTTGCTCGCTATGTGCAAATTAGTCCCACAACTTGTAAATCGTGAACTCGTGGTACCACAACTTGCATAGAGGGTGCAAACACAATCTGTAGGTGACACATGTCGTTGTGATTTTTTGTGAAAAAAACCTTGTATATTTTAGTTCGAAGGTTGTGACCCACGGGTGCTGCCTTACGTGGTGCCGGATCCACTCCGTTAGTGACTAAACGAATTTACAAAACTTAATTAGCCTAGAGGGACTCGAGCCCAGGATCAATGCAAACAGGTCCAAACACAATTTGTAGGTGACACATGTCGTTGTGATTTTTTGTGAAAAGAACCTTGTATATTTTAGTTCGAAGGTTGTGACCCACGGGTGCTGCCGGATCCACTCCGTTAGTGACTAAACGAATTAACAAAACTTAATTAGCCTAGAGGGACTCGAGCCCAGGATCAACACCTACGTCACAAAAGACCTTGCCATTAGGGTAACTACTAGTTCGTTGTTTTAATTAGGACACACACATTATATCAATATAAGAGACGTGCTCTTGGCTCTTGGGCATGAGCCGTCTGAGCTTAGACGTCTACGTGGATCTCCTCATCGTCTACACACACTTCTTTCGCAAGTTTGAGGGTGAGAAACCTCGGCATTGGTGTCGGCAGAGCGTGAGGCGAACACCATGGTGGTGTCATGCCGCCGTTGATTCTCATGTCCCTAGGGAGAGCAGACTCCATAACATCGCACCACGACAAACACGACAAACAGATTCACGCCGTATCCATGTATGGGTCAGCCTTTGTCACTGCATCACTGTCGTGTTCTGCTGCTGGGATTGACACATGATGCATCGGAAATGCATCACACGCGCTTTATGTTGCCAAAGCACGTCCACCGCGTACACACCAATGTTGTCGACGGACAACTTGCAGAGGGCTCTCTTGAACCCCGCGGCAGCGGAGCGTATGGTGTGGTTGTGGTCCCTAAGTTATCGATGAGGTGCAGGCCGACACGAGGATGCCCGGCTCATCGCGTACATGTGCATGTTTGACTTTATTTAGTATTCCCTTCGTCTCAAAATATATACCGGGAATTTGGCTAAATTGTTGTATATCTAGACTTTATTTTTTTTAGAAAATCTAGACAATATTTAGATACATCTAAATTTATAAAAATTTATAATATCTATTTTGAGAAGAAGAGAGTAAGAGTTTGGATCTATAATTAACATAAAGTATTTATTAACTATTTAGACTAGAAAATGTAATAAATTGAAACTTACTGTAGTAGCAAGAGAGTAAGATTTTGCTGCCACTCTTGGTCATGTGTTCGAGTCATCTCTTCAGCTATTTTTAATTAACTGTTTGGTCGTCCGCTTGATAAACACATGTAAGGCACAACCGGGGTCTACATGGGTCTTTTTATAAAATTTATAATGACACGTGTGTCAGCTTCGGTTTGGACCTGTTTGCTCCCGCTAAGCAAGTCGTGATACGGCGAATTCCCGTTTTATAAGTAGTGGAACTAATTTGCACGTAGTAAGTAAGTTGTGGTACGTGTATATGACTCAAAATCTTCATGTTCCGATTTATCCTTTCTATAAGCTTGGCCATTAATTAAATTTTAGTTACGATGCTCTCCACCGCATTCCTATCCCCTTCCTTTTCTCGGTGGAACCAGCTGCATGCTGACGTGCGATGTTGGGACCACAATCGCCAACAACACGCGTGATGTGGACATAATGAGCGGGTGTTTATTTGCATGACTTATTAGAAGTAGTGCTAATTAGAAGTAGTGTCAGTCGAACGTAGCACCCAGGGCTATTTTGGATCAGACGGGAAAAAGTTGAAGGAAGGGTTATAACAGATCTGATGGCAGTGTCATGCAAGGCAAAAAATTTATACCAAGTGTCATGTAGGAAAGAAAAAGGTTTTGAGTGTCAAATAAGGAACTATACTTACATGTAGTGTCACACAAGGAATTCTCTTTTTTTTATACCGTCACTAATCTTAGAAATACGCTTATTTACAGTCAGTAAGTATGGTGATTGTTTTTCTTTGCGAATAGGACTTAAGCACTAAAAGAAATAACCAACAGTACAGAACATTTTGAGTTAAACGAAAATTACAACAAGATACTTGAGAAGTCCTTCATATTCAACCTCCATACCGTGTCGACGGCGCGCCGTTACTGTCGCTCCTCCCCGAGTCGGCCTGACATTGTTGATTGCGGACGGGAAGTCATCGAACGGTGTCGGAGATTTGTTCTGCGAATGAACTAGGGTTTCAGATCTCTGGAATCCATCCGTGCTAAGGTAGGACAAGGGCTCCTTATATAGAGGCATTGGGCCTCTTCCCCCAATTCTTAGGCGGGAAGGGCTACCACAATGTCGCTCCTCGGGGTCCTGGTCTACAAGACTACTTTTGGTAGACTAAGTCTTGGGTGCCATGGCTTCCCCGTCCTCCTGTAAAGCAATCTTCTTTAGTGTCGTTTGTCTCCATCCGGCGCTGCCTGCTTTCCTTCCTAGCACCAAAACGGCAAAGGTGGGCGCTTGCAATGCTAAGATCGTCTGTCCTCTTCTTATAGGAAAGGAGACGGACCGGACCTTTCTGTACCGAGGAGAACCGAAAGCGCATGGTTGTTATGCCCCTTGCAGGGATCCGCCTCGGCTACTATAGGCCTAGCGGGATTACCAAATAGGCCATGAGCACGCTTCGAGGCATTCAAAGCCCGGCAGCACAGTGGAGCGTTGCAGAGGGGTCCTTCTCTTAGACGCATCCCCTGGAGACCGTCTCCTCGAGAGGGTTCACTTGGTCGACGTCGTGCCACCTCCGGAGGCGCTCCAGCCTCTTGAGGGTGTAACTACCCTAGCATTGGACCTATCAATCGTGCGTATGTGGCACCCCAGTTGCCACTACTCCGATAGTATCCCCTGGGCGCTTGACTTGCACGTGTCCTTTGGTGGACTCAAAGGGGGAAAGCGGCCTAGGACGGTTGACGAGTCTTGGCACCCGTTTGGTCAACACAGGTCTGCCATGCCCTTATCTTGGTCGTGGATTCCAAACAGTCGTGCACTCTTGGCCGCAGATCTTGGGCACGATGCTTCCGCCCCGGAGTTGTTGCCACGACGCGACAACATGTGTGGCCCAGCAGTTAATACCGTGTGCCGGGCATAGAGACATGTATTTTCAACTAGCCTTGTTATATCGGGATGTGGGCGTGTTATACCATCACTCCACTCTACCCCTTCCCTCTTCCTTCTTGCGCACCCGAGTCGAAACCTAGCCTCTAATGGCGCCAAGTCGCTTCTCCGCCGCTGAGGAAGGTAAAGTCGATGGAGATGGCTCCGGGGGCAATTCCCCGTCCCGGCAGGGTGCCGGAATAGAGACTTTTGTCCCCTAAATCTCCCCTTCGGTGGAGGCAGCGCTACGGAACTTTTCGTGGATGTATGATGATTCATCTAGGGTTTTCTCATCAGGGTCTTTATATAGGCGGAAGGGTAAGGTCGGTGGAGGGCCCCCCTGGTTGCGCCACCAGGGGCTACCAGCGCCACCCATAGGGTGTGGCCGCCCTGGTGCCCTCCTCCGTCTCTACTTCGCGTTTCTGTATTGCTCCGGGAAAAATAGGCAGATTGGCTTCTGTCCCGTACAATTCCGAGAATATTCATTTTTTAGCATTTCTGAAACAAAAACAACAGAAAACAGGCAACTGGCACTGCGGCATCTTGTCAAAAGGTTAGTTCTAGAAAGTGAACAAAAATACCTCAAAGTGTAGACAAAACATAAGATATTTGATATAAAACAAGCATGGAGCATCAAAAGTTATAGATACGTTTACGACGTATCATCGCCACACCCTCCAGTCGTGGGAGGCCTGCATGTTGTACGAGGCGGGCTACATGGCATCGACGGACATTCGCCTCCCGAACATGGGATCCCCATTTTGCCGGAGCCAAAGCCCGAGGAGCTCGACGACGAGATCCAGGCGGCCATCACCGCCATGGATGACTCGGACCCCGTCGAGGATCCGGGCAACCGCGTGTTCTGGGAACAGTACCTCGTGGACCGGCGGAAGCAGGCGCTCGCCCTCCACGAGGGGCCGCCGGGCTCACCGCCAAAGAGGAACAATGCGGCCGGGCGCCACCACTGGTGAAGCGCTCCCGGGCAAACCCTCACCGCCGTACTAGAGCACATCCACGCCGGCAACGAGCCCCACCTCGGCTTCCCCCGTGACCCCACGCCGTCGGCAAGGGCGAGGCGCCATCCTCCGGCCAACTGGTGATGCAGAGCTAGTCCAAGTGGGAGCGCTTCGTCGGGAAACCCCAAGAGCAAGGTGTGAAGCAGCACATCACCAAGTTTTCCCTCGGTTAAGAAACTGAGGTTATCGAACCAGTAGGAGGAAGGAAACGTCACACAGGTGTTTCAAGCAACACGGAGACCTGCACAACACAAACTGAAGACTTTTCCCCAACGAATCAGTGAGGTTATCAAGCTCACCGGTTTGCCGTAACAAAGGATTAAACGTATGGTGTGGAAGGTAATGTTGGAGATATGCCCTAGAGGCAATAATAAATGTAGTTATTATTATATCTTTGTGTTTATGATAAATGTTTACATTCATTCTATAATAGTATTAACAAGGAAACATTGATACTTGTGTGATTTGTAAACTTAATTTGAAGTCCCTAGTATAGCCTCTATACTTCACTAGCTTGTTGGTTGATTAATGATTGTGGTTTCCCTATCATGAACATTGAGATGTTATCAAACAACAAGATCATATCGTTAGGAGAATGATATGGTGGACATACTCCTATAGATAAGCGTAGCATAAAGATCAAGTCATTTCAATAGTTCAATTGCTATATGCTTTCTGATACATAGTAACCTAATTCCGTCGCCCATGAGATCATGCATATCACCTTTACCGGATGGATGCTTTGATGACATCAAACACCACACCGTAACTGGGTGGCTATAAAGGTGGCATTGAGTGTTCGGAAAGTTTTGGTTGAGACACATGGATCAAGAGTGGGATTTGTCCATCCATATGACAGATAGATATACTCTGGGCCCTCTCGGTGGAATGTCATCCAATTAGCTTGCAAGCATGTGACTGGCTCACAAGGGATCACATATCACGGGAACGAGAAAAGAGTACTTATCGGTAACGAGGTTGAACTAGGTATGTAGAGATACCGACGATCATAACCTCGGATAAGTAAACTATCGTGAGACAAAGGGAAATTGGTATCGTATGTAAGTGGTTCATTCGATCGCAAAGTAATCGTAGAAATATGTGGGAGCCATATGAATTTCCAGATTCCTCTATTGGTTATTGTTCGGAGAAGTGTCTCGATCATGTCCGCATAATTCACGAACCGTAGGGAGACACACTTAAGGATTCGACGTTGTTTGAGTAGTTATGGTATTATGAGAAAGAGACCGAATGTTGTTCGGAGTCTCGGATGGGATCCGGGATATCACGAGGTTATCCGGAATGGTCCGGAGAATAAGATTCATATAAGGAAAGTCCCGTTTCGGAGTTCGGAAATGATTCCGGTGTTTTCATCGGGAATGTTCTAGAAGGTTCCGGAATGTCCGGCACTCCGGGGGGGAAGGGGTACATGAATGTGTCATTGCATATTGGAATGATTGCATCATGTACTAAGTGTTCTTGCTGTTCCAAATAAAGGATTAAATTGAATCCTAAAACTGAAAAGTCAAATGGCCAGTTTGAAAGTCAAACGGCTAAAACAGGAAACTGTGGGAAACAAGCAAGAGGAGGGCAAAACCAAGTTGGGGAGGGAATCCCTCCTCCAACCGGCGGCGCCTCCACCAGGCCGAGTTGGGGAGGGACTCCCCTCCCTCCCCTGGCGCGCCGGCCCCCTCCACCTATAAAAGGAGGGGCATGGCCTCCTCCTCTAGACACACAAGTTCCTAGCCTCTAATCTAAATCCTAGCCCTAGACTCCGGTTTAGAGCTGTTTTGGTTTAGAGCTTCTAATTGCCCTAGCCTTCGGATTAGAGCCTTCTAATTGGTGTGTCTAAACCCTAGACCACTAATAGTTCTCTCTCATACTCCACCATACTCGCTCCGGCTTAAGGCGAAGCCCTGCGGGATCTCCCCTCTACTTCCGGTACCACGCCGTTGTGCTGCCGGAATCGCGAGGAGAGTGCTACAACCTCCGCTGCCTGCTGGAACAAGGGAGAGGAAGGTCTTCGTCGAGTACCGAACGTGTGACCGACTGCGGGAGCGCTGCCGGAACGCAGCGCCGGAAGGATCGTCTACGTGATCTTGAGATCGGGAAGAGTACGACTACATTACCCACGAGAATCCGCTCTCGTTAAACACTTTGGAATCTTCGAGGGTAAGTTATTCCATCAACTCGTTGCTACAATCTAGTAGATAGATCTTGGCTTGTTTGTTTGTATGCGATAGAAAATTTTTGTTTTCCATGCTACGAAACCCTACAGTGGTATCAGAGCCGTGTCTATATGTAGATCTGTTGCACGAGTAGAACACAATGGTCATTGTGGGCGTTGATGCTTTTATTGTCGATTGCTTCTTGTGTACTTTGCATCTTGCGGTATGTTGGGATGAAGCGGCCCGGGCTAACCTTACATGACATCGTTCATGAGACTTGCTCCACGCTTGACATGCAACTTGTATTGCATAAGTGGCTTTGCGGGTGCCTGTTTCTCCTAGCATAGTTAAGATCCAATTTACAACGGGTGATTAACAATACTAGTATCAATGTTGTGGTTCATGTTCGTCAGTTAGAACGACACTTATAGAAAGCCCCAAACCACGTAAAACATGTAAAGAAAGTAGAGGCGTATAACTTTATTTTGCAGGGGTGTGCAGTGATGTGATATGGCCATGATTGTGATTATATTTGATGTATGCAATGTTCCTTATTGTAAGTTGGCAACCGGCAGGAGCCATATGGTTGTCTTTAATTTATGTTAAGACACGTGTGTCTATTCAAAGTAGTTGTAATAGTTGAATACCGATGGACGACAACCATGGAGAGGCGTCATTGACCTTGATGCAATGCCGGTGATGATGGAGATCATGTTCGTGGTTGAAGATAGAGATCGGAAGCACGAAGAAGAAAGGCCATATCATATCACATATATATTGAATTGCATGTGATGTTAATCCTTTATGCATCTTGTATTGCTTAGTAGACGACGGTAGCATTATAAGATGATCCCTCATGCACATGAATTTCAAGTCATAAAGTGTTCACCCTTAGTTAGCACCGTTGCTAAAGCTTGTTGTTTCGAAGCACCACGTGATGATCGGGTGTGTTAGATTCCGCAAGTGTATACAACGTGAGCAAGCCAAATTTGATCATGCGGAAACTAAGGTTTGATCTTGACGAGCCTAGCATGTACAGACATGGTCTCGGAACACGGATCACCGAAAGGTAAAACATGAATCATATAGTAGATATGATGAACATGACGATTGTTCGCCATTGAAACTATATCAACTCTCGTGATGATCGGTGTTGATGTAGTGGATTTGGTTCGTGTGATCACTAAAACAATGTGAGGGATATTGTTTTGAGTGGGAGTTCACCTAGATTAACTTTATTAATTAATTTGAACTCAATTTGTCATAAACTTAGTCTAAACTATTGCAAATATGTTGTAGATCAATGGCAGCCCCTACCATCAATTTTAATGCGTTCCTAGAGAAAGAAAAGTTGAAAAACAATGGAAGTAACTTCGCGGATTGGTTCCGCAATTTGAGGATTGTCCTCACAGCTGGTAATTTGACCTATGTGCTGGATGCACCGCTGGGTGACCCACCTGCAGATGATGCTCCCGATGAAGTAAAGAATGTTTACCTTGCTCGGAAGAATCATTACTCCATAGTTCAGTGTGCTATCTTGTATGGTTTGGAATCGGAGCTTCAGAAAAGGTTTGAGGATTCAGACCCATATGATATTGTCGAGGATCTCAAATTGATTTTTGAGACTCATGCGGCAATTGAAAGCTATGAGGCTTCTAAAAAGTTCTTTAACTGCAAGATGGAAGAGGGCAGCTCCGTCAGTGAGCATGTGCTTAAGATGTCTGGGCACGCAAACAAACTTCAAAGCTTGGGTTTAGTGATTCCTAATGCTTTGGGGATTTACCGTGTCCTCCAATCACTACCACCAAGTTACAAGAACTTTGTGATGAACTACAACATGCAGAACATGAACAAGACGTTGCCAGAACTCTTTTCCATGTTGAAATCTGCAGAAGTGGAGATCAAGAAAGAGCACCAAGTGTTGTTGGTCAATAAGACCACCAAATTCAAGAAAGGCAAGTCTAAGCAAAAGGGACACTTCAAGAAGGGTGGTAAGAAAGTTACCACGCCAGCGAAGAAGACCAAGGCTGGACCTAAGCCTGATACTGAGTGCTTTTACTGCAAGGGAGAAGGTCACTGGAAGCGGAATTGCCCAAAGTACTTGGCGTATTTGAAGAACGGCAACATCAAGAAGAAAGGTATATCTGATATACATGTTATTGATGTGTATCTCACTAGTACTCGTAGTAGTGCCTGGGTATTTGATACTGGTTCGGTTGCTCATATTTGTAAATCGAAACAGGTGTTGCAGAATAAACGGAAGCTATCGAAGAACGAGGTGACGATGCACGTGGGAAATGGATCAAAGTTTGATGCGATCGCGGTCGGCACGCTACCCCTTCATCTACCATCGGGATTAGTTTTATACTTAAATAATTGTTATTTGGTGCCTGCGTTGAGCATGAACATTATATCGGGATCTTGTTTATTGCGAGACGGTTACTTGTTTAAGTCCGAGAATAATGGTTGTTCGATTTATATGAGTAATATGTTTTATGCACATGCACATTTGATAGATGGTCTATTCTTATTGAATCTCGATAGTGGAAATACACATATCAACAACATTGAGGCTAAACGTTTGAAATCAAGCGATAATTCGACCTATATGTGGCACTGTCGTCTTGGTCACATTGGAGTGAAACGTATGAAGAAACTCCATTCCGATGGACTTCTTGAATCACTTGATTTTGAATCACTTGAAAGATGCGAAGCATGTCTGATGGGTAAAATGACTAAGACTCCATTTTCTGGTATGATGGAGCGAGCTACGGACTTATTGGAAATCATACATACCGATGTGTGTGGTCCAATGAGTGTAGCATCGCGCGGTGGTTATCGTTATGTTCTTACCTTCACGGATGACTTGAGTAGATATGGGTATATCTATTTCATGAAACATAAGTCCGAAACTTTCGAGAAGTTTAAGGAGTTTCAAAGTGAGGTAGAGAATCAACGTAACAAGAAGATTAAATTTCTACGTTCTGATCGTGGAGGTGAATATCTAAGTTACGAGTTTGGCGAGCATTTGAAGAAATGCGGAATACTTTCACAATTGACACCGCCGGGAACACCACAGCGTAATGGTGTGTCCGAACGTCGTAATCGAACTCTCTTAGATATGGTTCGTTCTATGATGTCACTTACAGATTTACCGCTATCATTTTGGGGTTATGCATTAGAAACAGCCGCATTCACTTTAAATAGGGCACCATCTAAATCCGTTGAAACGACACCGTATGAATTATGGTTTGGGAAGAAACCTAAATTGTCGTTCCTTAAAGTTTGGGGATGCGAAGCCTATGTAAAGAAGTTACAGCCGGATAAGCTTGAACCCAAAGCGGAAAAATGCGTCTTCATAGGATACCCGAAGGAAACTATTGGGTATACCTTCTATCATAGATCCGAAGGCAAAATCTTCGTTGCCAAGAATGGATCCTTTCTAGAGAAGGAATTTCTCTCGAAAGAAGTGACTGGAAGGAAAGTAGAACTCGACGAGGTTGTCGAACCTTCTCTCGAAATTGCGAGTAGCGCAGCACCGGAAGAAGTTCCTGTGGTGCCTGCACCAATAAGAGAGGAAGCTAATGATGGTGATCATGAAACTTCGGTTGAAGTTACTACAGAGCCTCGGAGGTCAACGAGAACTCGTACCACTGCAGATTGGTATGATTCCGTTATGAATGTCATGTTGGTGGACAACACCGATGACCCCGAGACATATGAGGAAGCGATGATGAGCCCAGATTCCAATAAATGGCAAGAAGCCATGAAATCCGAGATTGGATCCATGTACGAAAACCAAGTATGGACTTTGGTGGACTTACCGGATGGCCGGAAGGCTGTCGAGAACAAATGGATTTTCAAGAAGAAAACAGATGCTGATGGTAATGTTAGTGTCTATAAAGCTCGACTTGTCGCAAAAGGGTTTCGACAAATTCAAGGAGTTGACTACGATGAGACTTTCTCACCAGTAGCGAAGCTAAAGTCTGTAAGGATTATGTTAGCAATCGCTGCATATTATGATTATGAGATATGGCAGATGGATGTCAAAACAGCATTCCTCAATGGAGATATTGATGAAGAGTTGTATATGATGCAATCCAAAGGTTTTGTCGATCCTAAAGATGCTAACAAGGTATGCAAACTTCAACGGTCCATCTATGGATTGAAGCAAGCATCCCGAAGTTGGAATCAACGTTTTGATAAGGTAATCAAAAGTTTTGGTTTTATACAAACTTATGGAGAAGCTTGTATTTACAAGAAAGTGAGTGGGAGCTCTGTAGCATTCTTAATACTATATGTGGATGACATATTGTTGATTGGGAATGATGTAGACCTTCTTAATAGTGTCAAAGAATATTTGAATAATAGTTTTTCAATGAAGGATCTTGGCGAAGCAGCTTACATATTAGGCATAAAGATTTATAGAGATAGATCGAAACGCCAAATATCATTGTCACAGAGTACATATTTGGACAAAGTTCTAAAGAGGTTTGGAATGGAAGAAAGCAAGAAAGGGTTCTTGCCCATGTTGCCCAATACGACCTTGAGTAAAACTCAAAGTCCGACATCGGCAGAAGATAGAGAAAGGATGAGTAAGACTCCCTATGCCTCAGCCATAGGATCTCTAATGTATGCCATGCTATGTACTAGACCCGACATTGCATATGCTGTTAGTTTAACTAGCAGATATCAAAGTGATCCAGGAGTGGATCATTGGACAGCGGTCAAAAACATCCTTAAGTACTTGAGAAGAACTAAGGATATGGTTCTTTCTTATGGAGGTGATGAACAGCTCGTTGTTAACGGTTACACCGATGCTAGTTGGAACACCGATCCGGATGATTCTAAATCACAACCCGAATACGTATTTATTTTGAATGGTGCAGCAGTTAGCTGGAGGAGTGCAAAGCAAAGCGTTGTGGCGAGATCTTCAACTGAATCGGAATACATGGCTGCTTCGGAGGCTTCACAAGAAGCGATATGGATGAAAGAGTTCATTACAGAGCTGGGTGTGGTTCCTAGTGCGCTGGACCCAATGTCTATCTACTGTGATAACATGGGCGCCATAGTGTCACATCCCAAAATTTTCCAAAATTTGAAATGTGAAAAAATAAATAAACAAAAGAATTAATTGTTAAAATTTAGGGGGAAAAGAAACTTTTTGTTCCTCTAATGGAAATATCAAAACTTTACTTAAATAAAAAATAATTTTAATGAGAAAGTGACAAACAAGATTAAAAAAATCAAATGCATGTAATGCATTATCATCTGTAAGCACTTGCATTTTAAACCTGTGGAAAAAAAAGATAAACCCAAAACCTAAACCCTAATAATAAAAATCATCACATGTTCAATTTAAGATTATGACTATGTTCCATTTAAAATAAAATTGAGCGAAATCATTCCTAAGTGATAGAAAAATGGTAAATAATAATATTACAAAACCACAATATTTGGTTTCACTATTTTGGAGGCATTGATAAAAATATATGATTTATATAGGACAAAAGAAATATCCCAAGGTCAATATAGGCTCATAACAAAAAGAATCAATACTTGAAAGGAACAAACATATTTTGAAATATTATATAAAGATAAAAAAAATTTAAATAGAACTAGACGGAGATGATGTTACGTTCATTTTCTTGCATGCCTCGAATCTAAAATCTGCTCACTACATTTAGCAGCACTAGCAGTGTACGTATAACAACAAATGGGGCTCTACGCAAAGACAACAATATTTCATCGTGATCCAAACAAAATTATCACAGCCATAAGGATAAACAGAATTGAAATCTTAGGTAAAACCTCACTAGAAGCTCATGTTAAAACAAAATAACAAATTAAGAATTGGCAGAACGAATACATCAAAGTTTGAATCGCCCATTTTGGAACTATAAATCGAACGTTTAGGTTTATATAAGACAAGAAGAAAAGGAAATATATATATATATTACAAAACCAATTTAATCCATAAATAAAATCCATGTCTAAATGGAAAAGATTATACATAATGGTAAAGAATTATTTTATAGAACTTTACAAATTGATTTGATCATTTTTTTGGAGCTTTGAATCGAAAGATATGTAATATACAAGATACGGAAAAATAATTAGGAAATTGAAATAAAAAAAATATAGGCTTATGTGTCGTGTTCAAATTATATCTATAAAAATAGTGCCAATGTTCTCTATTTATAATAATTTATTCAAAAATATTCTTTTAAATTTTTTTCCAAAAAAGTATGGTTTAAATTTAAATAAATTTGGGAGGCGAATTCTATAAAAGAAAATAAAACAGAAAAGGAAAAAAAAAGAAAGCGATTAAGGAAAAAAAGGAGACACAACGATCCACCCCAGCCAGCCCACTATCTCAATCTGAACCCTCTATTTTTTTTCTGCATTTTTTTTCTGCCTTCTATTTTCTCTTGGGCTGAAATTCTTGGCCCATCTGGACCCGCTGGACCGAGTCGAGGGACTGCTCGCTCGTCTTCCTCGTCACTCACGTACAGCTCCAGCGTTACAGGTTCCAATGGCTGTAGCTCTTCTCTTCCTCCTTCCATAAAATCTAATGGACGTTTTCATTCTCCATAAATACAAAATTTATTAAGAATTCAATGGAGATTTCATTCAGAGTCATAATTTCCCATTCCAACATATTAATTTCCCCAATTCAATCTCGTGAACTGAATGCCATTACCTGGCATGCCTCTTCGATCTTTCTCCACGGGCCATAACAAAAAGATCCGAGCACATCAAGTCGTGCCCCTCAACCTCCTCCGTCAATTTTGTTCTGAAACCATTTCCAATGGATCTCTCTACTGTCCGTACCATGGACATCTAGATCAAGATTTTGGTGAGTTCACCGGACAAGTACGTCATGTATAGTAATTTTCTTCTTGATTCCTTTTAACAGTAATCTACCCTCATCGACGCCTATCTCCAGGACATTATCATTCATCAAATAGTCATTGTTGACCGCGCCGCCCGATGCCGCCATCACTTTAGCCACGTCGCCACGGTACCGGTAGACAAACATCAAGATCGTTTGGAGTCTCACTGGAGCGCGCCAAGCACCACACCACTGTTCTTATCTCCGTCCCTGATGTCTTGCCGGGCTGGTACTCATCAATCATTATCATCATGCACCGTGGTATATAATTATATTTTGTTTCACTTGCCAGGCTCCTAATGCAGCATCCGACGATCTATGTATATTTCTAATTTGATCATGGATGTATTGCTGGGTAAAACCTGGTATAGACATGTGTGCGTGCATGGAAGAAATATGAAAAGAGTTAGAGGAATAGCCGAGCTCGTACCAGCATATTCTATCTAGCTGCGTTGATTTTTTTTTTCTTTTCCATCCTTGATCGATTGATCAGTATACAGATTGTATTAGCTTAGCTCTTGTTAAAACTTCAAAAAATCATAACTCATGTTCTGTTGATCCGATTTTAGCAAACTTTATATCTCCGGAATCCTTAGGAAATATAGAACCCAATGGATCCCTTAGTTTCCAGTTGATAAGTATAAAATACTCGAATTTCAAATGAGAGATATAGAGTTTTTTTTTTCATAACTAATAATATGTAAATCATTTTTAGTTGATTCCTTTTGAAAGTAGAAGATAATGAAACCCACTATCAGGTAGCACAAGTTTCCAAAAATATTGAAACTATTGCAGGTATTAAAATTCACATGTGAGGATTTAAGTATTCACCATGAGAGTAATTCCGCAATTAATTTATGCATAATCCCTTATTACCGAAGTGAATCCGTTTGAAAATAGTTATATATTGAACCCTCTGACCAGAAACATCAATATAAGAAATTAAACATATAATTTTACTACAGTAGCATTGATCCTATGAGTATAACCTTTTTCTAGTAATAGAAAACGCTACTAAATAATCTTTTTGCACAAAATGTTGGATTATGCACCAAACCTATATAAAACGGCCAGTATAATATTTTTAGTGTTCAGAACCTTGCTATAAAAATTTCTCAAATAAAATCATCTTGTTGCATGCATTTCATTGTATTCTTTTGATTGTTTTGTGGTGCTAGTTTTGAGTGTGTGTGTGTGCTTTTTTCTTGATTGAATTGTAGTGAACTTTGAAGAGTGTGACTATTACAAGATCAAGGAGTGAACTTATATTCTCTACCAAAAAGGCAAGTGATGCTTCATACTTTCTATCCCATTACTTTCACTATGCATTAGTGATTTTCTCTAAGTAAAACTTGCATGGATTTTTGCTAAGTATAGACCTTGCTATAAGAAAACCTAGTAGATGAATCCTTAGTAGGATTTTCCTAAGTTAAGATTCCTACTACTATCAAGCTTAGCCTAGCTAATAGAAAACATGGGTGGAAAATATATTCACACTATGGAAAAATCTCTAAGTCTGAGGACTTATGTTTTTGTTTAATAAAAAAACTAAGTCAATGAATCCCCTGGGTGGAATGGGCTTGCTTGGTGGTTTTTGGTTGAGTGGTTCACAAGGCCATGGACTTGGCTTGTGTATCTCACTTGTGGTATGCCACCCAGGCACAAAGAGATTTGAGATGTCAAATGTTGAGAAGCTTCAAGTGCAACCACTTGGCAATATGGGCTCTGCCATGATCATATAGGTTGCAAGAACTTAGCCATATGGACAGAGGGTGGTAGTGTTTGATAGGTTGGAACGCGTCCATTTTGGTCTAAGGGAAGGCTTCTGAAAGATCTTGTCTTGGGAAACCAAGTCTTGTGGGGAAAGTGCACCACCTCTGCAGAGTGTAAAATCTAAGTACTTAGCCATGTCCCTGGTAAAGGACAATTTGAGCATCAAGACATGGAAGCAATCAAGAATCTCATCATTCAAACTTCTAAATTAAAATCTTGTGGTTTGAACAAGGGTTGTTTGAAATCTTCAATCTTTGGTTGATAGATGCCTTGGAAAGGATCTTCAATCTTTGATTGAGAAAAATGATTTTGTCAAGCAAAAACTTAGTATTTTCAAAATGATAAGAAAAATCTATTTTGAGCAATGCAAGCCTCAACTCCACTTATCCAAATGCATATAAATGATAGATTCCACTATACTACCATAGTATCACTTGCCAATACAATTCAAATGTATTGACCCTTTGTGGCTGTAACTTGTATGTTGCAGGTTGATTGTTTTTAGTGAAGAATGTTTGATTAGGATTACAAAGTCTACAACCAACATCTGCCTGTGGCACTTTGAAGATGAAGGACCACTTGACCATAATTATTCCGTTGCAATGAAATGTAATAGCCTAAGGAGCTATGTTTGATGTAATAAACTTATGTTATTCCTGGTTATAAAGTTATATTATGACCTTTGTTTCTTGATATTACATCTTAACTGTGGATGCTAGCTATTGATCCAGGGACTAGCATTGTAAACACATGAGGCTCTATCTTATTAAAGGTTGGGACCTCTACAGATGGTATCAGAGCATTGTGTTGCCTGTAGGATTTGTAAACCCTAGGATTGGACAAAAACCCTTAGAAAAATAGGAGTTGTTTTGTTCCAAAACTTATTTACAAAACAAGCTTGTAAATTCTTTCCTCAACCACTTTGATTTCAACTCTACATCTCATCTATTTCAAACTTGATGGAAAACCTACCCCATGACCAAAGACTACACTATGAGCAAAGGACTTCTTCAACATCTTCAACTCTAATGACTTCAACATCTTCAACTCTAATGACTTCAACATCTTCAGCATATTCACCAAGAACTTCCAACTTGGATACCACTAAGGACTACAAGTGAGACAAGGAAATCTTGCTCAAGATTTAGAGACTGGGGGAATGCAAAAGTTAGAAGGAGCCTACATCATTTGAAGTATTGCAACCAAGAGTTTTTCTCAAGGAAACCAAGATCTCATACAAGAAGAATCAAGAAGGATGGAAAGATCACAAGTGAACCATATAGATGGACCACCATATTTTAGTTAAGTCAAATACACCAACTTATGTGGTGTAACAAAAATATTTTGTTGCCTAAAAATGTGCTTGAAACTTGTTGTTTGAATGGAGTGTTTGCTTGTGATTGCATGCACATTGTTTGTGTGAATTGTGATGTGTGTGATTAGAAATAATTCCTTAGAAATATTTTGCCTATTCTAATCCCAATCCAACCCAAACAGATGACTACTCCAAGAGACACCAACACCAACCAAGAAGACAACATGAGAGAAATTATAGCAACCCAAAACCAGTTGAGCCAAGAGACAACTCAGTTTTTAGCCAACAACAATGGACTAGACCCAGCCATACAAAGGATTTTGAAACTTCAATCCCAATTTTTGCAAGGATTGGTTACTCAAATGATCAACATGAGAGAAAACTTTTTCCAAAGAGGTAATGACAACAAGGATGACAAAGATGCTATTCTAGAAGGAACCCAAGATAGCAATAATTTTAGATACAAGGATCATTCATCCAAGGAACATGAAGATCAATGCCCCAAGAAGAGAGAAAGATCTCCCACCTATGAAGAATATGAACTGGAAGAACTCCTAGCCTTGGAGAAACCCAAGAAGAAGAAGAAATGCCCCAACCCTAACAAGAAGGACATTACTCAAGTGCAATGTTACAATTGCAAAGAGATGGGACACTATGCCAATAAATGCCCAGAAAAGAAGAAGAACCAAAGAAACAAACAAGAGGCAATGATACCAAAGGAAAAGAAAGACATCAGCCAAGTGAAGTGTTTCAAATGCAAGGAACTAGGCCACTATGCAAGCAACTGTCCAGAAAAGATGAAGAACAAGTTAAACAAACCTATGGAGAAACTCAACCTTGGGCCATGAGTCAAGTATGGAATCAAAGGACACAATGCAAAGGTTTGCTTAGGTAAGTTTTCCCCAGGACCCAAGAAGGCCAATATGTAATTTAGTTAGAAAATTTTTAAGGGTGGTAGTACCCTAGATGTTTTGAGCCTATTTTGTAACCCTAGCCTCCCCAAATCTCGGGACGAGATTTCTTTTAAGGGTGGTAGCCTGTCACATCCCAAAATTTTCCAAAATTTGAAATGTGAAAAAATAAATAAACAAAAGAATTAATTGTTAAAATTTAGGGGGAAAAGAAACTTTTTGTTCCTCTAATGGAAATATCAAAACTTTACTTAAATAAAAAATAATTTTAATGAGAAAGTGACAAACAAGATTAAAAAAATCAAATGCATGTAATGCATTATCATCTGTAAGCACTTGCATTTTAAACCTGTGGAAAAAAAAGATAAACCCAAAACCTAAACCCTAATAATAAAAATCATCACATGTTCAATTTAAGATTATGACTATGTTCCATTTAAAATAAAATTGAGCGAAATCATTCCTAAGTGATAGAAAAATGGTAAATAATAATATTACAAAACCACAATATTTGGTTTCACTATTTTGGAGGCATTGATAAAAATATATGATTTATATAGGACAAAAGAAATATCCCAAGGTCAATATAGGCTCATAACAAAAAGAATCAATACTTGAAAGGAACAAACATATTTTGAAATATTATATAAAGATAAAAAAAAATTAAATAGAACTAGACGGAGATGATGTTACGTTCATTTTCTTGCATGCCTCGAATCTAAAATCTGCTCACTACATTTAGCAGCACTAGCAGTGTACGTATAACAACAAATGGGGCTCTACGCAAAGACAACAATATTTCATCGTGATCCAAACAAAATTATCACAGCCATAAGGATAAACAGAATTGAAATCTTAGGTAAAACCTCACTAGAAGCTCATGTTAAAACAAAATAACAAATTAAGAATTGGCAGAACGAATACATCAAAGTTTGAATCGCCCATTTTGGAACTATAAATCGAACGTTTAGGTTTATATAAGACAAGAAGAAAAGGAAATATATATATATTACAAAACCAATTTAATCCATAAATAAAATCCATGTCTAAATGGAAAAGATTATACATAATGGTAAAGAATTATTTTATAGAACTTTACAAATTGATTTGATCATTTTTTTGGAGCTTTGAATCGAAAGATATGTAATATACAAGATACGGAAAAATAATTAGGAAATTGAAATAAAAAAACATATAGGCTTATGTGTCGTGTTCAAATTATATCTATAAAAATAGTGCCAATGTTCTCTATTTATAATAATTTATTCAAAAATATTCTTTTAAATTTTTTTCCAAAAAAGTATGGTTTAAATTTAAATAAATTTGGGAGGCGAATTCTATAAAAGAAAATAAAACAGAAAAGGAAAAAAAAAGAAAGCGATTAAGGAAAAAAAGGAGACACAACGATCCACCCCAGCCAGCCCACTATCTCAATCTGAACCCTCTATTTTTTTTTCTGCCTTCTATTTTCTCTTGGGCTGAAATTCTTGGCCCATCTGGACCCGCTGGACCGAGTCGAGGGACTGCTCGCTCGTCTTCCTCGTCACTCACGTACAGCTCGAGCGTTACAGGTTCCAATGGCTGTAGCTCTTCTCTTCCTCCTTCCATAAAATCTAATGGACGTTTTCATTCTCCATAAATACAAAATTTATTAAGAATTCAATGGAGATTTCATTCAGAGTCATAATTTCCCATTCCAACATATTAATTTCCCCAATTCAATCTCGTGAACTGAATGCCATTACCTGGCATGCCTCTTCGATCTTTCTCCACGGGCCATAACAAAAAGATCCGAGCACATCAAGTCGTGCCCCTCAACCTCCTCCGTCAATTTTGTTCTGAAACCATTTCCAATGGATCTCTCTACTGTCCGTACCATGGACATCTAGATCAAGATTTTGGTGAGTTCACCGGACAAGTACGTCATGTATAGTAATTTTCTTCTTGATTCCTTTTAACAGTAATCTACCCTCGTCGACGCCTATCTCCAGGACATTATCATTCATCAAATAGTCATTGTTGACCGCGCCGCCCGATGCCGCCATCACTTTAGCCACGTCGCCACGGTACCGGTAGACAAACATCAAGATCGTTTGGAGTCTCACTGGAGCGCGCCAAGCACCACACCACTGTTCTTATCTCCGTCCCTGATGTCTTGCCGGGCTGGTACTCATCAATCATTATCATCATGCACCGTGGTATATAATTATATTTTGTTTCACTTGCCAGGCTCCTAATGCAGCATCCGACGATCTATGTATATTTCTAATTTGATCATGGATGTATTGCTGGGTAAAACCTGGTATAGACATGCGTGCGTGCATGGAAGAAATATGAAAAGAGTTAGAGGAATAGCCGAGCTCGTACCAGCATATTCTATCTAGCTGCGTTGATTTTTTTTTTCTTTTCCATCCTTGATCGATTGATCAGTATACAGATTGTATTAGCTTAGCTCTTGTTAAAACTTCAAAAAATCATAACTCATGTTCTGTTGATCCGATTTTAGCAAACTTTATATCTCCGGAATCCTTAGGAAATATAGAACCCAATGGATCCCTTAGTTTCCAGTTGACAAGTATAAAATACTCGAATTTCAAATGAGAGATATAGAGTATTTTTTTTCATAACTAATAATATGTAAATCATTTTTAGTTGATTCCTTTTGAAAGTAGAAGATAATGAAACCCACTATCAGGTAGCACAAGTTTCCAAAAATATTGAAACTATTGCAGGTATTAAAATTCACATGTGAGGATTTAAGTATTCACCATGAGAGTAATTCCGCAATTAATTTATGCATAATCCCTTATTACCGAAGTGAATCCGTTTGAAAATAGTTATATATTGAACCCTCTGACCAGAAACATCAATATAAGAAATTAAACATATAATTTTACTACAGTAGCATTGATCCTATGAGTATAACCTTTTTCTAGTAATAGAAAACGCTACTAAATAATCTTTTTGCACAAAATGTTGGATTATGCACCAAACCTATATAAAACGGCCAGTATAATATTTTTAGTGTTCAGAACCTTGCTATAAAAATTTCTCAAATAAAATCATCTTGTTGCATGCATTTCATTGTATTCTTTTGATTGTTTTGTGGTGCTAGTTTTGAGTGTGTGTGTGTGCTTTTTTCTTGATTGAATTGTAGTGAACTTTGAAGAGTGTGACTATTACAAGATCAAGGAGTGAACTTATATTCTCTACCAAAAAGGCAAGTGATGCTTCATACTTTCTATCCCATTACTTTCACTATGCATTAGTGATTTTCTCTAAGTAAAACTTGCATGGATTTTTGCTAAGTATAGACCTTGCTATAAGAAAACCTAGTAGATGAATCCTTAGTAGGATTTTCCTAAGTTAAGATTCCTACTACTATCAAGCTTAGCCTAGCTAATAGAAAACATGGGTGGAAAATATATTCACACTATGGAAAAATCTCTAAGTCTGAGGACTTATGTTTTTGTTTAATAAAAAAACTAAGTCAATGAATCCCCTGGGTGGAATGGGCTTGCTTGGTGGTTTTTGGTTGAGTGGTTCACAAGGCCATGGACTTGGCTTGTGTATCTCACTTGTGGTATGCCACCCAGGCACAAAGAGATTTGAGATGTCAAATGTTGAGAAGCTTCAAGTGCAACCACTTGGCAATATGGGCTCTGCCATGATCATATAGGTTGCAAGAACTTAGCCATATGGACAGAGGGTGGTAGTGTTTGATAGGTTGGAACGCGTCCATTTTGGTCTAAGGGAAGGCTTCTGAAAGATCTTGTCTTGGGAAACCAAGTCTTGTGGGGAAAGTGCACCACCTCTGCAGAGTGTAAAATCTAAGTACTTAGCCATGTCCCTGGTAAAGGACAATTTGAGCATCAAGACATGGAAGCAATCAAGAATCTCATCATTCAAACTTCTAAATTAAAATCTTGTGGTTTGAACAAGGGTTGTTTGAAATCTTCAATCTTTGGTTGATAGATGCCTTGGAAAGGATCTTCAATCTTTGATTGAGAAAAATGATTTTGTCAAGCAAAAACTTAGTATTTTCAAAATGATAAGAAAAATCTATTTTGAGCAATGCAAGCCTCAACTCCACTTATCCAAATGCATATAGATGATAGATTCCACTATACTACCATAGTATCACTTGCCAATACAATTCAAATGTATTGACCCTTTGTGGCTGTAACTTGTATGTTGCAGGTTGATTGTTTTTAGTGAAGAATGTTTGATTAGGATTACAAAGTCTACAACCAACATCTGCCTGTGGCACTTTGAAGATGAAGGACCACTTGACCATAATTATTCCGTTGCAATGAAATGTAATAGCCTAAGGAGCTATGTTTGATGTAATAAACTTATGTTATTCCTGGTTATAAAGTTATATTATGACCTTTGTTTCTTGATATTACATCTTAACTGTGGATGCTAGCTAATGATCCAGGGACTAGCATTGTAAACACATGAGGCTCTATCTTATTAAAGGTTGGGACCTCTACACATAGCCAATGCGCAAGAACCAAGGTCACACAAGAAGCTGAAGCACATCAAGCTACGTTTTCACGCTATTCGAGAACATATCCAGGATGGGGATATAAAGATTTGCAAAGTACACACAGATCTGAATGTGGCGGATCCGTTGACTAAACCTCTCCCGAGGGCAAAACATGACCAACACCAAACTGCCATGGGTGTTCGGTATATTACCATGTAATCTAGATTAGATGACTCTAGTGCAAGTGGGAGACTGTTGGAGATATGCCCTAGAGGCAATAATAAATGTATTTATTATTATATCTTTGTGTTTATGATAAATGTTTACATTCATGCTATAATAGTATTAACAAGGAAACATTGATACTTGTGTGATTTGTAAACTTAATTTGAAGTCCCTAGTATAGCCTCTATACTTCACTAGCTTGTTGGTTGATTAATGATTGTGGTTTCCCTATCATGAACATTGAGATGTTATCAAACAACAAGATCATATCGTTAGGAGAATGATATGGTTGACATACTCCTATAGATAAGCGTAGCATAAAGATCAAGTCATTTCAATAGTTCAATTGCTATATGCTTTCTGATACATAGTAACCTAATTCCTTCGACCATGAGATCATGCATATCACCTTTACCGGATGGATGCTTTGATGACATCAAACACCACACCGTAACTGGGTGGATATAAAGGTGGCATTGAGTGTTCGGAAAGTTTTGGTTGAGACACATGGATCAAGAGTGGGATTTGTCCATCCATATGACGGATAGATATACTCTAGGCCCTCTCGGTGGAATGTCATCCAATTAGCTTGCAAGCATGTGAATGGCTCACAAGGGATCACATATCACGGGAACGAGAAAAGAGTACTTATCGGTAACGAGGTTGAACTAGGTATGCAGAGATACCGACGATCATAACCTCAGATAAGTAAACTATCATGAGACAAAGGGAAATTGGTATCGTATGTAAGTGGTTCATTCGATCGCAAAGTAATCGTAGAAATATGTGGGAGCCATATGAATTTCCAGATTCCTCTATTGGTTATTGTTCGGAGAAGTGTCTCGATCATGTCCGCATAATTCACGAACCGTAGGGAGACACACTTAAGGATTCGACGTTGTTTGAGTAGTTATGGTATTATGAGAAAGAGACCGAATGTTGTTCGGAGTCTCGGATGGGATCCGGGATATCACGAGGTTATTCGGAATGGTCCGGAGAATAAGATTCATATAAGGAAAGTCCCGTTTTGGAGTTCGTAAATGATTTCGGTGTTTTCATCGGGAATGTTCTAGAAGGTTCCGGAATGTCCGGCACTCCGGGGGGGAAGGGGTACATGAATGTGTCATTGCATATTGGAATGATTGCATCATGTACTAAGTGTTCTTGCTATTCCAAATAAAGGATTAAATTGAATCCTAAAACTGAAAAGTCAAATGGCCAGTTTGAAAGTCAAACGGCTAAAACAGGAAACTGTGGGAAACAAGCAAGAGGAGGGCAAAACCGAGTTGGGGAGGGAATCCCTCCTCCAACCGGCGGCGCCTCTACCAGGCCGAGTTGGGGAGGGACTCCCCTCCCTCCCCTGGCGCGCCGGCCCCCTCCACCTATAAAAGGAGGGGCAGGGCCTCCTCCTCTAGACACACAAGTTCCTAGCCTCTAATCTAAATCCTAGCCCTAGACTCCGGTTTAGAGCTGTTTTGGTTTAGAGCTTCTATTTTCCCTAGCCTTCGGATTAGAGCCTTCTAATTGGTGTGTCTAAACCCTAGACCACTAATAGTTCTCTCTCATAGTCCACCATACTCGCTCCGGCTTAAGGCGAAGCCCTGCGGGATCTCCCCTCTACTTCCGGTACCACGCCGTTGTGCTGCCGGAATCGTGAGGAGAGTGCTACAACCTCCGCTGCCTGCTGGAACAAGGGAGAGGAAGGTCTTCGTCGAGTACCGAACGTGTGATCGGCTGCGGGAGCGCTGCCGGAACGCAGCGCCGGAAGGATCGTCTACGCGATCTTGAGATCGGGAAGAGTACGACTACATCACCCACGAGAATCCGCTCTCGTTAAACACTTGGAATCTTCGAGGGTAAGTTATTCCATCGACTCGTTGCTACAATCTAGTAGATAGATCTTGGCTTGTTTGTTTGTATGCGATAGAAATTTTTTGTTTTCCATGCTACGACACCCTACAGGTAATGGTTTGCAACAAGTAAACAAGTAACAGTGGAGGATGTATCAATGGTAAAGATTGGACCGGGGTCCATAGTTCACTAGAGGTGCTCTCCTTAGATAAACAACATGGCATGAAGGGTAAACAAATTACAGCAGGGCAATTGACAGGAACTGAGCAAGGCATAACAATGCAATTACTAGTCAGAAATTTCCTATGAGATTAGATTGGCAATACAACAAGATACATAGACCGCCATCCAACTGAAGGGATTCGCGGCATAGTAAATCAAAATTTTCTACGGATGCGAACAGAGGAAAGCCAAGATCTAATCTAGGAGATGCAAACAACGAGAGAGATTGGATTAGATCTTCATACCCTTGAAGATTCGCACAGCGGAACGTTCGTCGGAACGTGGGTGATGTAGTCGTACTCGCTTCTCCTCCTCGCGATCCGATCCGATCTAGCACCGCAAGTGGCGATGCCTCCGTGAGATGCACACGTGCAGCACCTCGACGTCTCCTCCTTCCTTGGTCCAGCAAGTATGGTGGAGAGATGGGTTGGATCTACAACGCGACGGCGCGGTGCAATTGGTGGAGAGTTTCTGCAGCAGGGCTTCGCCTACAAGCAGTCGGGAGGGAGAGAGAGAGGAGGGCAGCAGGGCGGCTAGGGTTGAGGAGGAGGTGTGGGGGGGTGGTGCGCCCCAGCCCTATATATATAGAGGGGTGGGCGCCTGCCCTAACCCCTCCCCCAAGCCCAAGGCCGGCGGCCAAGGAGGGAGGAGTGGGGGGCAAGGTAACCCCCCCCTTCTAGAAGCTCCAACTAGGGTTTATCCCTTGTTGGCCGGGTGGGCCCTATGGGTCCTTGTGCCCCTGGACCAATGTGGCCAGGGCACTCCCTCATAGGCCCATGCCCCCTCCCGGAAGGTGGGGCCACGTTGGTCCCCTTCCGGAAGGTTCTAGAAGCTTCCGGTACAATACCGATTAACCCGGAACAATTCCGAACTCCAAAAACTGCACTGCCTTATATGAATCTTATTCTCCGGACCATTCCGAAACCTCTCGTGATGTACCGGATCCCATCCGAGACTCCGAACAAAAACTCATAAACCAATTATCCAATCTATCCTAGCGTCGAGACACGTTAAGTGTGTGACCCTTCGGGTTCGAGAATATGCAGACATGATCTTGTATCAATAATCAACAGCGGGGTCTGAAAACCCATATTGACTCCCACACATTCATCGATGATCATATCGGATGAACCGCGATGCCAGGATTCAATCAATCCCATATATATATTCCCTTCGTCTCGCGATATTTTACTTGCCCGAGATTTGATCGTCGGTACCGTCATACCTAGTTCAATCTCGTTCACAGCAAGTACTTTACTCGTTCCGTAATCCGATATCACTTTGTGATTAACTCCTTAACCACATGCTTGCAAGCGTTGTTGATATCGGTTAATGAGTGGGCCCGAAGTATATCTCTCCGACTTGGGAGGGACAAATCCCATCTCGATACATACAACCCAACAGATACTTTCCGATCACCTGAGAGACACCTTTATGATCACCCTCTCATAGGATTACGTTTGATGACCTCAAAGCTTTCTTCCGATACCAGGGAGTTGTATTATCTCATGGTCTAAGGAATACAATATTTGACATAAGAAAAGCTTCGCAAAGATGAATGACACGATCTAATTGCTTCGCTTAGTTTGGGTCTGTCCATCACATCATTCTCCCAATGATATGATCTCATTATTAATCAACAACTCATGTCCATGGTTAGGAAACCTTAACCATCATTAATCAATGAGCTAGTCCATAGAGGCGTACTAGGGACACGGTGTTGTTCACAAACCACACAAGTATTAAAGTTTCCGCTTAATACAATTCTAGCATGGAATATAAACATTATCATGAACAAGAATTATAATAATAACGTCTTTATTATTGCCTCTAGGGCATAATTCCAACACCAACTACATCTATGACTAGAAGTCCACCTTCAGGTTATCATCCGAACTCCCTCCAGTATTAAGTTGCAAGCAACAGACAACTGCTTTAAGCAAAGTGTGTAAGGTAAACAGTCCACATGTTCCATGAACAAGAGACCATTGTTTTCTCCCTAGTGGCAACAAGACATCTACAACCGAAGAGATTTATATCACTTCGCTTGGAAACTAGAGTCATGAACCCACTATCGAGCATAAATACCCCCTCTTGGAGTCACTAGAAACTACTTGGCCAAGATAACTACTAACAACGGAGAGCATGCAAGATCACAAACAACACAGACATGATAGAATCATAAAGACAAAACCATTAATCGAACCAACATAATAATCTCAATATCCATCGGATCCCCGCAAACACAACATGCATGATTACAAATAGATTAGATCTTGATCATGAACGGAGCTCACAAGATCTATACATGAAAGCACAAAGGAGGAGATACAACCATCTAGCTACTACTTGGACTCATAGTCCAAGGTGGAACTACTCATGCATCATACCGGAGAGAAGGCCTTCGGGATGATCTCCCCTCCGGCAGGGTGCCGGGAAGAACTTTAGATCCCCCCGATCTAGGGACGATGGTGGCGGCGGCTACAGACGGTTTTGTGGAGATTTCATCGGGTGCTTAGGGTTTCTGCATCGCGGGCTTCTTATAGGCCAAGGGGGAGGCTGAGGAGGCGACCAGGGGGTCAAACTACCCAGGCGCGGGCCTACCCCTGGCCACGCCTAGGGGGGTTTGGTCGCCCTGGCACGCTTCTTTGTCTCCCCTCTGGACTTCTTGTTCCCCATGGAAAGTTATTGACTTTGACATTTGTCCCTTCCAATTTCGAGAATATTTCTTTACTAGCTTTTCTGAAACCAAAAACAGCAGAAAACAGGCAACAGACACTATGGCAACTTGTTAATAGGTTAGTAGCAGAAAACATGTAAAAAGCACCTCAAAGTGTAGACAAAGAAAAGCAAAGTAGATACTAAACAAGCATGGAGCAGAAAAATTATAGATACGTTTCCGACGTATCAACATCCCCAAGCTTAACTCCTGCTTGTCCTCGAGTAGGTAAGTGATAAAAGAATAGTTTTTGAGGTGACATGCACCCTCACAATAAAGATCCAACCAATTGCAAGCATTGAAATCTGGGAACAAAGAACTCTAAACATGTGCATGAAAGATGGAGTTCTAACAATAAGACATAGTAATTATGCATGCAACATGACAAGCTACAAACAAAGATCATGAATAACATGCATTGAAAAACGTTTGTTTGTTTCACATACAGAAAACATAGAATAGTGGCAATCAGCTTGTCCCTCATAGAGTAGCAAATAGATGCATAGGACACCTTCAAAGTTCACAAGGGTGACTAGAAACAAATATCACAAGAACAAGTAATGTCACAATATGCATCGATCAATAAGCTTTGGAACACTGCACACAGAATGACAACTATGCTCTCTTAATGGTGCCTAAAGGTAGAAGGTGGAGACTCAATAATGGTGGAAGAAAGGCCTTTTTGTAAAGGAAGCAGGGATTTCAAGTTTCAAAAAGAGCTTCCAAAAATTATGGTACTTGTTAGCTTTCATCCCTCATTGCCCCTATCATAAGCATCTTAAAGTGATTAAGGTTAAAGTGACAAAGATGGAGTATATGCTTGACGAAGTATAAGTTGGCAATCTCAAGTCCCTTGAATACGGGGGCCACACCTCATGCTACTCAACTTCAGTCACAGGTAAGTTCTTGTCATTGTAAGTATTTGCATATCATAGAGAACCGCCAACAGGGCACCCCTTGCACATGGTACAGGAGCTATCCCATAACCAAAATGACAAGGCAAGCAGACAATGAGCATCTCAGCGATCTTTTTATTTACTATATGCGTAGCTTTTTATTGAGGATGCTTCATAGATAGCTCACTATGGTGATACTACAAGTTTCCACCATGATTAGGAATGGCTTAGGCTAGCGGCCCATGCGTTTCTCTAACACCGAATACAAACTCCATGGACTTACAAGTTTCCTCTTTATTTCACACCAGTGACATCCATAGACAAAAGAACATGATATCAACTGAGTACAAAGTACAAGTGCAATGTTGAAAACGTTCCCCGTGACAACACGGTTCTGCTAATTCCAACGTATAAGTGCAAGCATATACAACATAGAAATGGTTCAAGTTTATTAGGGGCAAAGAATATAAAGTGTTCCATCAAGTTCGTGGGGGCTTTAATCACTAAGTTTTCATATAACAAAATAGCTTTTAATTGGAAGATAGCTGAAAACAATAATATACTTGGAATTGTGTAACATACCATGCATAAGAGTTTATAGTGGACACTTTGGAATAACTTGGTTTCTTGGGAGTTGGAGGCATGATTAGATCTTAGTCATACAAGTGGAGGCTAGCAAAAGACTGGGAGCAACCAACTAAGAGAGCATAATGGCCATAATCATGCAGAGCAACAAAGCATTACTAATCAAAGCATAGAGTGGTACTACAATTCAAGGACTAAATTATCATAGAGGATAATGGTGACTTGTCATAGTCATAACTTGGTGTGAGCATGTGCCAAGTCAACCCAAACAAAGCATCAAAGGAGAATACCACTATACTATGCTTTTGCATGCTAAAACAACGCATAATTTCTTCAAGGCACACTAAGCAATCCCAATTGTTTAGAACAAGACATGCTACAGAAATAATAACTAAGTATAAGGTCAAAACAACACCTAGCATGTCATGCTAAAGTCTAAGTCACAGTCAATGCAAGCTCATGTTGCACTTCAAGCAAGAACTTAATACTCCTTTCCAACACCAAGCAACTTATTTGCAAAACAACACAGCGAGAACGGGGGTCCAAACTACTTTATTCTAGCAAACTAAACAACCTAAGAAAAGAAAACGAAAACTATGACGCTCCAAGAACAACACAACTATGCATGAAACAATAAAAACGAAGTGTCTAGACAGACCTGAGCTTTTTATTGATGAAGAAGGGGATGCCTTGGGCATCCCCAAGCTTTGACGCTTGTACCTCTTGGATATTTCTTGGGGTGACACCATGGTGGCATCCCCAAGATTGATATTTTTTCCATTCTTCATCTCATTGCATCATTCTCTCTCTACACCTAAAATTTTTCCTTCATACAAAACTTCACACAATCTTCATTAGCAACATTAGTTTATTCAAAAGATATTAGACCTCTGGCAAAGCTTTGGAACAGCAAGGCTTTTCAGTAAAAACACAAGATACTGTAGTAACTCCTTCAAAAAGCTCAATTTCCCAAAAAGAACTCAAAAAGGAATTAATAAGAAGAAAATGCAAATAATGGCAGAAATCTGTCAAAACGGACCAGCAGGTAGAAACCGATTTTTTCTAACATCTTATGTTGCTCAAATCAAAAAGTGTTGAAATAACTAAAGTTATCTAACATACTGGGGGATTTATTCGTAAATTTTGAGCTCAATCCGAGTTACAGAGACTCCTCACAAATGTTTATGGTGGAGAACAAAAATATGTTTTGGGACAACAACTCCCCAAATCTTACTTCCCTCTCATTAGAGGTCATTCTTGGCACAAAAAGCAAACAAAAATATAAGGAGAGTTCATTACTGAAGTAATAACTTTCAAGACTCAAGGAAACTCTTGGGTTATCTCCTAACAAGTACTTTTCTTTAATGCCTTTAAGTTAGGAACAAGAAGCAAGAAGAATCAAGTATTTTCAAATGAAGAATTGAGATTAATACTTGCAAAGTCTTTAACTATGGGAGGTATTGTAGGGTTTCGTAGCATGGAAAACAAAAAATTTCTATCGCATACAAACAAATAAGCCAAGATCTATCTACTAGATTGTAGCAACGAGTCGATGGAATAACTTACCCTCGAAGATTCCAAAGTGTTTAACGAGAGCGGATTCTCGTGGGTGATGTAGTCGTACTCTTCCCGATATCAAGATCGCGTAGACGATCCTTCCGGCGCTGCGTTCCGGCAGCGCTCCCGCAGTCGGTCACACGTTCGGTACTCGACGAAGACCTTCCTCTCCCTTGTTCCAGCAGGCAGCGGAGGTTGTAGCACTCTCCTCGCGATTCCGGCAGCACAACGGCGTGGTACCGGAAGTAGAGGGGAGATCCCGCAGGGCTTCGCCTTAAGCCGGAGCGAGTATGGTGGAGTATGAGAGAGAACTATTAGTGGTCTAGGGTTTAGACACACCAATTAGAAGGCTCTAATCCGAAGGCTAGGGCAATTAGAAGCTCTAAACCAAAACAGCTCTAAACCGGAGTCTAGGGCTAGGATTTAGATTAGAGGCTAGGAACTTGTGTGTCTAGAGGAGGAGGCCCTGCCCCTCCTTTTATAGGTGGAGGGGGCCGGCGCGCCAGGGGAGGGAGGGGAGTCCCTCCCCAACTCGGCCTGGTGGAGGCGCCGCCGGTTGGAGGAGGGATTCCCTCCCCAACTCGGTTTTGCCCTCCTCTTGCTTGTTTCCCACAGTTTCCTGTTTTAGCCGTTTGACTTTCAAACTGGCCATTTGACTTTTCAGTTTTAGGATTCAATTTAATCCTTTATTTGGAACAGCAAGAACACTTAGTACATGATGCAATCATTCCAATATGCAATGACACATTCATGTACCCCTCCCCCCCCCCCCCCCCCGGAGTGCCGGACATTCCGGAACCTTCTAGAACATTCCCGATGAAAACACCGGAATCATTTCCGAACTCCGAAACGGGACTTTCCTTATATGAATCTTATTCTCCGGACCATTCCGGATAACCTCTTGATATCCCGGATCCCATCCGAGACTCCGAACAACATTCGGTCTCTTTCTCATAATACCATAACTACTCAAACAACGTCGAATCCTTAAGTGTGTCTCCCTACGGTTCGTGAATTATGCGGACATGATCGAGACACTTCTCCGAACAATAACCAATAGAGGAATCTGGAAATTCATATGGCTCCCACATATTTCTACGATTACTTTGCGATCGAATGAACCACTTACATACGATACCAATTTCCCTTTGTCTCACGATAGTTTACTTATCCGAGGTTATGATCGTCGGTATCTCTGCATACCTAGTTCAACCTCGTTACCGATAAGTACTCTTTTCTCGTTCCCGTGATATGTGATCCCTTGTGAGCCAGTCACATGCTTGCAAGCTAATTGGATGACATTCCACCGAGAGGGCCCAGAGTATATATATCCGTCATATGGATGGACAAATCCCACTCTTGGTCCATGTGTCTCAACCAAAACTTTCCGAACACTCAATGCCACCTTTATAGCCACCCAGTTACGGTGTGGTGTTTGATGTCATCAAAGCATCCATCCGGTAAAGGTGATATGCATGATCTCATGGTCGAAGGAATTAGGTTACTATGTATCAGAAAGCATATAGCAATTGAACTATTGAAATGACTTGATCTTTATGCTACGCTTATCTATAGGAGTATGTCCACCATATCATTCTCCTAACGATATGATCTTGTTGTTGATAACATCTCAATGTTCATGATAGGGAAACCACAATCATTAATCAACCAACAAGCTAGTGAAGTATAGAGGCTATACTAGGGACTTCAAATTAAGTTTACAAATCACACAAGTATCAATGTTTCCTTGTTAATACTATTATAGCATGAATGTAAACATTTATCATAAACACAAAGATATAATAATAACTACATTTATTATTGCCTCTAGGGCATATCTCCAACAGTCTCCCACTTGCACTAGAGTCATCTAATCTAGATTACATGGTAATATACCGAACACCCATGGTAGTTTGGTGTTGGTCATGTTTTGCCCTCGGGAGAGGTTTAGTCAACGGATCCGCCACATTCAGATCTGTGTGTACTTTGCAAATCTTTATATCCCCATCCTGGATATGTTCTCGAATAGCGTGAAAACGTAGCTTGATGTGCTTCAGCTTCTTGTGTGACCTTGGTTCTTGCACATTGGCTATGGCGCCCATGTTATCACAGTAGATAGACATTGGGTCCAGCGCACTAGGAACCACACCCAGCTCTATAATGAACTCTTTCATCCATATCGCTTCTTGTGAAGCCTCCGAAGCAGCCATGTATTCCGATTCAGTTGAAGATCTCGCCACAACGCTTTGCTTTGCACTCCTCCAGCTAACTGCTGCACCATTCAAAATAAATACGTATTCTGATTGTGATTTAGAATCATCCGGATCGGTGTTCCAACTAGCATCGGTGTAACCATTAACAACAAGTTGTTCATCACCTCCATAAGAAAGAACCATATCCTTAGTTCTTCTCAAGTACTTAAGGATGTTTTTGACCGCTGTCCAATGATCCACTCCTGGATCACTTTGATATCTGCTAGTTAAACTAACAACATATGCAATGTCGGGTCTAGTACATAGCATGGCATACATTAGAGATCCTATGGCTGAGGCATAGGGAGTCTTACTCATCCTTTCTCTATCTTCTGCCGATGTCGGACTTTGAGTTTTACTCAAGGTCGTATTGGGCAACATGGGCAAGAACCCTTTCTTGCTTTCTTCCATTCCAAACCTCTTTAGAACTTTGTCCAAATATGTACTCTGTGACAATGATATTTGGCGTTTCGATCTATCTCTATAAATCTTTATGCCTAATATGTAAGCTGCTTCGCCAAGATAGTAACCAGCCAACCGGAGCGCATTTTGCACCTCGACGGGGGTGCGCTTTCAATGAGGGGCTCATAGTATCGCGCGGAGGCCCGTAGGTCCTTCATTCCTTCTCCTGGTCGATGCTACGCATGGACCATTGGACAGAACCCTCCGGGGATTCTTTACCCCTGTAGTAGTGTGAGGCAACTATACCAGATTAGTCAAACTTCTAGCCCAGCCCCGTCCCATTCCATAGTAATGTGGTTGCACGGGTTAGTTGTTCAAGCAAAACTGCAAAGAACTGGGTGCGTTTTCATAAACATTTTCCTCCATCTTTCTTCCAATCCTTTTTGTAAAACCAAAACCTTTCTCATTTTCCAATCCACTTGGTAGGCCAAGCCTCACCAAGGTTTTCTCATAAAACATGTTTGTAAAACTTTTTCCTGTGGTCTTCCCATCCTATACTTTGACTTTGGCTAAAATGGGGTCTCCAAGGGGTTACGGTGTTATGTCACCATCTATCATGCTAGGGGCAGGTAGGTATCATAAAAGTGGGTTGTACCTAATGATACCAAAGGAAAATAGTTTGTAGGAGCCAAACATTCCCCATATAAAACATAATATAGTAAAACAATGCAATTTGCATAAAAGAGTAGATAAAACATGCATAGGTAAAATAATAGGACAAGGCATATGAGCAAGAAGGTGGCTTGCCTGTGACCAGCGAGATGTCCCGTGAATTATTTAGAATACTAGAAAACCAATAATAATAATAATAATAATAATAATAATAATAAGGATAACCCTAATGCTTCCTTCTTCTCAGCGTCTCACAAACGCAACTATCGCCGTTATCGAGCATACATGCAAACAAACAACACCACATCAATACATTGCATACAAAAACCAATTCATACAGCGATCAATTGACAAAACAAGTTGATGTATCAGTAAGGATTGAGGATTTGGTTGGGGATACAAAGGAAATGCTTTGGTTGCTTTAGTGGATTTTCTATTTAAGATCCATAGTCCAAAGCTACCTAGATAAGGGGTTTTTGAACAAGGCCAAGTTCTGTATGATATCAATGTGCAAACATGATACCATCAGATAGGTATTGATAAAATGAAGCCAACAAAAGTGGTTTCACTATTTTATCAATTTCCGTTGATTTATAATGGATTTTATGGTGAATAAAACCCTAGTTTTAGGAAATAATTCACCAGACAATTTCTAGGGCTCCAAAAATTACTTCCTTAGATTATTAGGTAGTATTTGGTGGAATGATTCAATATAAGTTGGATTCACCTCGAAAAAATTACCAGAATGCCCTTGAGAAATTTCCAAAGGTAGTACTGGATGGGATTTGCCTTTTTCATCAGATTTATTTTACAGAATATTTTTAGGTGATTCCAAAGACACATAATAGGTACTGAATGTACCTTTTTGTAGAAATTGGAATCAACCTTTTTGGAGTTGCAGAGCTACTATAGTTATTTTATAGTGAATAAACCATGCACAGAAGAGTTTAATTCACTAAAATTTAAAAGAGACTCATAAAATTATGAGATGCTTGATTATGAAATATATGGGTATTGGTGTTCAAGGGGAGTTGGAATTAGGTCAAAATATCACTTGGTTTGACCTAGGGAATTTGCTAAAGGCAGAAAGGACCTGTTTTTAATATTTTTGCTATCAGCAATCTAGGAAGCAAAAGACTAGGGGGGCTGTGGGACATGCAAGGTATGGTTTATACCTTCCAATGGAAATTGGTTTTACTCCATTTGGTGACACCAAACTTTCTGGAGAAAATCTTTAGTGAAAAGGATAGATCTGAGTAGATGATTTATCATCTTTAAGACAAACATTATTTTGGTACAAGACAGGGTCTGCAGGTTGAGGGATAGACCCAGGTACCTTATTAATTATAGATCTAGCCATTTGCATATATTTTGCATTTTCAAAAAGATTTAATCAAAAAGGGGAAGAGGGGCCACCGAGCCAGATCTAGAGAGGAAATGGGTCGCGCAGCGGTTAGCCGGCCCATCTCGTGCTAGGGAACGCAGGACGGGGTCCGGGACGCTGAAGAACGGGGCCCGGCGGTCAGTGGGTGACGGTGGCGAAGGGGTTCGGGGGCCTGAGGGCCATAGATCTAAAGGGTGATGGACGGTCGGGGTTCGTCGTCCTCGTGGCGTCGGCCAGGCAACGTCGGAACCCTAGCTGGTGACGGGGAGGAGCGGGGAGGCTCACCAGGGGCTCGAGGGAAGTTGTGGAGGCGACGAGGCGACACGTTCGACGACGACGACTCCAGGAATGGGTGGCATGGGACTGTTTGGCGTCGGGGAGGTCCTCGTATGATGGCGACCGAGAGAGAGCTCGCAGGCAGTCCTTGGTGCGGCTTCAGGTGTAGCTTCATGTCAAATAAGAGGCCAGGTTTAGATAGAGGAGGAGGAGGGGAGTGCTGCAGGATGACATGCAGGTCTAGGGGAGCACAGGAGGAGGAGCTATGCTCGGTTTTCTCTCGGAGGCCGAGAGCTTCTTGGTTTCCTTCTCTCGGGCAATGCAAAGCAAAGGAGAGGGAGAGGAGCTCTTGGGAGGTGAGTGGAGGCTACTGGGGCAAATGAGAGGGAAGGGGAGAGCTGGGCGGCTTGGGGGCTTATAAACCGAGAGGGGTGGGGTTTGATGGACAAAAAATTATTTGGACAAGGGCTAGGGTGATGGATGCCCATTGGCTGCTTCGGAGTGGTGCTGGGGGTGTGGTGGGGCCAGCATCTCGACCAGAGAGTGAGAGGGGAGTGGTGGCTGTGGCATTTAAGGGAGGGAGATCTTTTGCAAGATTTGGATGCCTCTCTCTCACTCTTACAAGCACTAGGGGACAAAGAGGAGGGGTGCTACAGTAGGTGGTACTGTAGCACATGACCATAGAGTGTAGTGGGTGCTGTGGTGTAGTACTTGACAAGGTTTGGTGGTGTTTGGAGTTGGTTTGAATCAAGATTTGCTTGGTTTTGCAAACTTGATCAAGTGGGTGCTTGTGAAGGTAGTTGATAAATTTGCATTGGGAAAAGTGTGGAAATGGTACTAGTGGATAGGGGAGGTCAAATAATCTCGCTATGATTTAAATGGGATTTTTCTAGAGATTATAATCCCATTTAAATGCACTTATTCAAAAAGTGCTGAAGTAGATTATGGAAGCTAAGATGATATTTTTACAATGGACAAGCTTGGTTTTTAATGCGATATGGTCCTAAATACCATAACCCACATTGGAGAATTTTATTGGGATTTATTGAGATGGAAATGTATTTTTGGGGAGTTATTTCTTGTTTCTTCCATTTAAGAAAAAGGGCAAAAAGAAATAATAAAGGATCTCAAAAATAATTATTTTTGAGTTGGAAAGATGGGATATGATAAATAGGCATCAAATGTTCCTTGAGTTGGCAAGGTGATTTGGAGATAAACAAACTTGCCTTTAAAGACAAAGATTTTGAGAATTTGGTAAGTCAAGGAAATTAAATAGTTTAATAATCCAAATAATTATGGGAAATTATTTGGGGATGCTTATATCCAAGGTAGATGATGTAGACGTGATGTAGGGATCAAGGTCAACCTTGGTTTTGAAGCAAAGTGGTGAAAATGATGGAAACTAGATTTGTGAGGATCTAGGGTTTGGTTATCTTGATGCCACCTAAACAAGGTTGGATTAGTGAGCTCAGAGCTCACCTTGGTATAAGGGGTATATGGATAGATTGACCAAGTCATATAGATGATCCTGGAAGCAAGAGTTGGGCTTCTTTGGATTTTTGGTGGTTTAGAGGAGATGGCAAACTTTGTTGAAAATAAGGCTGCCATAGCAAATACATCAGGTAGCCTCCTAAACCATGTGGGTTTTAGAATGAAAAATGCTCCAAAAACTAGTGAGGTGGGAGTTGATAGGTCATGATTATTAGATCATAAGCATGCAAAGAGTTGGTCAAGGGGAGGTGGAATATAGAAGTGAGCTTCTGCCAAAGTAGGCAAGATGATAAGATTTGAAGAGAAGATTATTATCTTGACTACAAAACCATCATGGATGAGTGTTAAATAGAATGGCTTAGCCAAGGGTAAGAGTGGGCTTTGGTATTACTAAAGATGTACTACCATATGGTTCAAGTGTATTCTCAATAATGCACATAGGTTGGAAGAGGTAGAGCTCCAAAGATGGTATCTAGATAAGAAATCCAGACTTAGCCATTTTGGCAAATTTGGTGATTTTTACTAGAGTGTAAGTGAAGATGATTTTGAGAGGATGATAGGTTCCAAACTCATGATCAAAGATATGATGTTGAAGTAATAAATAAGTAGATATGATTCATGCTTAGATTGGATCTCCATTGAGTTGGAAACCATCTAGAGGGATTATCCTTGGATTGATCTGATTTGGAGATGAGAGGGTCACTTGAGTGGCTTAGGATAGATCCAGGACTTGGATGCTTGATATGGGCTTGATGATCACAAGAAAGGATTAGGTCCTAAGGGATGAGCTAATAGATTAGCTCACACTAGTTCCTAAGCAAACAAGGAAATCAGCAGATCAAGGCAATTCATCAGACAACAGATCAAGGCAATTCATCAACCAGCAGATCAAGGCAATTCATCAACCAGCAGATCAAGGCAATTCATCTTGTCGCTTATACATTACTACCAGGGTTACCATCAAGCCTAGATTGAGGTAAGAAGGGGTATGTTGAAATGGGTTTTGCTTTAAAGTAAGATAAGTACCATCTTGGTATCTCCACCAGGATTGAGGTGTAAAGGGTTTTTAATAAAGGTTTTGGAAAACCTATAGATAAGGGTAGTTGAAGGTTCTGTCTTGAAAACATAAGGAGATAATATATAGGTCTCCATAGTTTTGTTAATTGAAACTAACAAAGTATCTTGTTGATTCAAAGTCATCTTTGTTGGAATTATGCCCTAGAGGCAATAATAAAGATGTTATTATTATAATTCTTATTCATGATAAAGTTTATATTCCATGCTAGAATTGTATTAAGCGGAAACTTTGATACTTGTGTGGTTTATGAACAACGCTGTGTCCCTAGTACGGGCTTCCAGACCCCGCTGTTGATTATTGATAGAAGATCATGTCTGCATATTCTCGAACCCGTAGGGTCACACACTTAATGTGTCTCGACGCTAGGATAGAATGGATAATTGGTTTATGAGTTTTTGTTCGGAGTCTCGGATGAGATCTAGGACATCACGAGAGGTTCCAGAATGGTCCGGAGAATAAGATTCATATAAGGGAAAGCAGTTTTTGGATTTCGGAATTGTTTCGGATTGTTCGGTATTGTACCGGAAGCTTCTAGAACCTTCCAGAGTGGGAACATCGTGGCTCCACTTGTCGGGAGGGGGCGTGGGCCTACAAGGGAGTGCCCTGGCTGCATTGGGCCAGGGGCACAAGGCCCCATAGGCCCAGCCGGCCAAACCCTAGGGAAACCTTCTAGAAGGAGGGGGAAAACTTGCCCCCCACTCCAACCCTTGGGGCCGCCGCCCTAGGGCTTAGAGGAGGGGCCAAGGGGGCCGGCCATCCCCCTATATATAGAGGGCAGGGGCGCAGCCCTCCTCCCCCACTCATTCAACCCTAGCTGCCATACTACTGTGTTCGAATTGCCCTAGAGGCAATAATAAAGATGTTATTATTATAATTCTTGTTCATGATAATGTTTATATTCCATGCTAGAATTGTATTAAGCGGAAAGTTTAATACTTGTGTGGTTTGTGAACAACACCGTGTCCCTAGTATGCCTCTATGGACTAGCTCATTGATTAATGATGGTTAAGGTTTCCAAACCATAGACATGAGTTGTCAATTGATAATGAGATCATATCATTGGGAGAATGATATGATGGACAGACCCAAACTAAGCGAAGCAATTAGATCGTGTCATCGTGTTCATCTTTGAGAAGCTTTTCTTATGTCAAATATTGTATTCCTTAGACCATGAGATAATACAACTCCCTGGTATCGGAAGAAAGCTTTGAGGTCATCAAACGTCATCCTATGAGAGGGTGATCATAAAGGTGTCTCTCAGGTGTTCGGAAAGTATCTGTTGGGTTGTATGTATCGAGATGGGATTTGTCCCTCCCAAGTCAGAGAGATATACTTCGGGCCCACTCGGTAATCGATATCAACAACGCTTGCAAGCATGTGGTTAAGGAGTTAATCACAAAGTGATATCGGATTACGGAACGAGTAAAGTACTTGCTGTGAACGAGATTGAACTAGGTATGACGGTACCGACGATCAAATCTCGGGCAAGTAAAATATCGCGAGACGAAGGGAATATATATATGGGATTAATTGAATCCTGGCATCATGGTTCATCCGATATGATCATCGATGAATGTGTGGGAGTCAATATGGGTTTCCAGACCCCGTTATTGAATATTGATAGAAGATCATGTCTGCATATTCTCGAACCCGAAGGGTCACACACTTAACGTGTCTCGACGCTAGGATAGATTGGATAATTGGTTTATGAGTTTTTGTTCGGAGTCTCGGATGGGATCCGGGACATCACGAGAGGTTCCGGAATGGTCCGGAGAATAAGATTCATATAAGGCAGTGCAGTTTTTGGAGTTCGGAATTGTTCCGGGTTAATCGGTATTGTACCGGAAGCTTCTAGAACCTTCCGGAAGGGGACCAACGTGGCCCCATCTTCCGGGAGGGGGCATGGGCCTATGAGGGAGTGCCCTGGCCGCATTGGGCCAGGGGCACAAGGCCCCATAGGGCCCAGCCGTCCAACAAGGGATAAACCCTAGTTGGAGCTTCTAGAAGGGGGGGTTTCCTTGCCCCCCCCCCCCCCCACTCCTCCCTCCTTGGCCGCCGGCCTTGGGCTTGGGGGAGGGGTTAGGGCAGGCGCCCACCCCTCCATATATAGAGGGCTGGGGCGCACCACCCCCCCCCCCCCCCCACACCTCCTCCTCAACCCTAGCCGCCATGCTGCCCTCCTCTCTCTCTCCCTCCCGACTGCTTGTAGGCGAAGCCCTGCTGCAGAAACTCTCCACCAATTGCACCGCGCCGTCGCGTTGTAGATCCAACCCATCTCTCCACCATACTTGCTGGACCAAGGAAGGAGGAGACGTCGAGGTGCTGCACGTGTGCATCTCACAGAGGCATCGCCACTTGCGGTGCTAGATCGGATCGGATCGCGAGGAGGAGAAGCGAGTACGACTACATCACCCACGTTCTGACGAACGTTCCGCTGTGCGAATCTTCAAGGGTATGAATATCTAATCCAATCTCTCTCATTGTTTGCATCTCCTAGATTAGATCTTGGCTTCCCTCTGTTCGCATCCGTAGAAAATTTTGATTTTCTATGCCGCGAATCCCTTCAGTGGTATCAGAGCTAGATCTATGCGTAGATGTGTTTCACGAGTAGAACGCAACATGGTTGTTGCGGGCGTTGATGTTTTCTGTTGCAAGCCTCTTGTTTGTGTTCTTTTTATGACGCGGGATAGTGAGATTGAAGCGGTCCAGGCCAACCTTACGCGACGTCGTTCGCGAAACCGGCTCCGCACTTGACGTATGGCTTGTTCCACACATGCGGCTGGTGGATGTCAGTTTCTCTCACTATAGTTGTCATGGGATTTACACCGGAGTTTGGCAACCATAATATCACCGTTGTGGCCTTCCGTAGGTAAGAATCGTTCTTAGCATCTACTCCCATAAGCCACGTAAAACATGCAACAACAAAGTAGAGGCGTCTAACTTGTTTTTGCAGGGAGTGTTTTCTGTGATATGGTATGGCCCAAGATGTGATGTGTATAATGTATGCGATGATCATGTTTTGTAATTTTCACGACTTGCATGTCGATGACTACACAACCGGCAGGAGCCATATGGTTGTCTTTATAATTGTGTATGACCTGTGTGTCAACTTTTTATACGCCATGTAATAGTTTCACTTTATCGCTAAGTAGTTAGCAATAGTTGTAGTTGCTATTCGTGGTGGAGGCAATCATGGTGGAGTGATGGAGATCATGCCGGCACGCACAAGATGGAGATCATTGCGCGAAGATTGGCTATACCATGTCACATAAAGTTATATGCATGTGATGTTTATCCTTTTATGTATCTTATTATGCTTAGATCGCGACGGTAGCATTATAAGATGATTCCTCACTTAAAGATCAAGATAAAAACTGTGTTATCCCCAAGTATGCACCGTTGCGAAAGTTCGTCGTGTCCAAGCATCACGTGATGATCGGGTGCTATAGACTCTACGCTCACATACAATGGGTGCAAGCCAGTTTTGCACACGCAGAAATACTTGGGTCTAACTTGACGAGCCTATCATGTACAGACATGGCCTCGGAACACATGAACCGAAAGGTTAAGCATGAGTCATATGAATGATATGATCGACACTTTGTTGTCCACCATTGAAACTACATCTCTTCTTGTGAAGATCGGATTAGGTGTGGTGAATTTGGATCGTGTTCACTAAACAACTTGAGGGATGTTGAATTTAGTGGGAGTTCATCTAGTAATTTGATTAAAAGTTGAACTAGTTATCATGAACATAGTCTAATTTGTACTTGCAAATATTGTAGATCAAATGGCTAAGTCCAACTTCAACTTCAACGTTTTTGCTGAGAAGGAAAAGCTTAAAAACAAAGGGTGTAACTTCACCAACTGGTTCCGCAATCTGAGAATCATTCTCTCTGGCGGTCAAAAGGACTATGTCCTTGAGAATGCGTTAGGTGACGCCCCTGCTGCTACTGCGCCGGCTGATTAGAAAGCTGTCTATCAGTCGCGCAAAGATGATTATGGTGTGATTAAGAGCACCATGTTGTTTGCTATGGAATCGGACCTTCAAAATTGTTTTGAGGAGTTCCCCGGGCCCTTTGAAATTCTTGAGGAACTGAAAACTATGTTTCAGACTCAGGCCCGTTCTGAGAGATATGAGATCTCTGAGAAATTCTTTAACTGCAAGATGGAGGAAGGGAGTTCCGTTAGTGAGCACGCCATTAAGATGTCGGGCTACACTCAACGCCTTGAGAAACTGGACTGCAAGATTCCAAAGGAGATCAAGATTGACAGAGTTCTGCAATCACTCCCTCCTAGCTACAAAGGTTTTGTAGTTACTCATAATCAGATTGGTTCCACTAATACAATCACTGAGCTCTTCGCTAAGCTGAAAGCTGCGAAGGTGGACATCAAGAAAGATAATCATGTGTTGATGGTCAACAAGCCCCCCAGCTTTAAGAAAGGTAAGGGTGCAAAGAAGCCCTTCAAGAAGGGGAGTGGCAAGCGCATTGCCCTCCTGAGAAGAAGCTCAAGTCTAGACCTAAGCCGGACACTGAGTGCTTCTATTGCAAGGACAAGGGTCACTGGAAGAGCACCTGTCCGAAGTACTTAGCGGACAACAAGGCTGGCACCATTAAAGGTATATTTGATATACATGTTATTGATGTTTACCTTACTAGCGCTCATTGTAGTGCCTGGGTATTTGATACTGGTTCAGTTGCTAATATTTGTAACTCGAAACAAGAGCTACGGAATAGACGGCGTCTAGCAAGGGATGAGGTGACGATGCGCGTTGGCAACGGATCAAGAGTTGATGTGATGGTCGTCGGCACGCTCTCCTTAGTTTTACCTTCGGGATTAGTTTTAAACCTTAATAAGTGTTATTTTGTGCCTGCGTTGAGCATGAACATTATATCTGGATCGTGTTTATTGCAAGACGGTTATTCATTGAAATCGGAGAATAATGGTTGTTCTATTTATATGAGTAACATCTTTTATGGTCATGCACCTGCTATGAATGGTTTATTTCTTCTGAATCTCGAAAGCAATGAAACACACATCTATAACATTGAGGCTAAGAGATGCAAAGTAGATAGTGATAATTCAACTTATTTGTGGCACTGCCGTCTAGGTCATATTGGTGTAAAACGCATGAAGAAACTCGATTCTGATGGACTTTTGGAGTCTCTTGATTTTGAATCATTTGACACGTGCGAACCGTGCCTCATGGGAAAGATGATCAAAACCCCGTTCTCTAGAATAATGGAGCGAGCAACGGACTTGTTGGAAATCATACATACCGATGTATGCGGACCAATGAGTGTTTTGACGCGCGGTGGATATCGCTATTTTCTCACTTTTACTGATGACTTAAGTAGATATGGTATATCTATTTAATGAAACATAAATCTGAAACGTTTGAAAAGTTCAAAGAATTTCAGAACGAAGTGGAAAACCATCATAACAGGAAAATTAAATTTCTACGATCCGATCGTGGAGGTGAATATTTGAGTTACGATTTTCTCACGCATCTTAAAGCAAGCGGAATCGTTTCGCAACTCACGCCACCCGGAACACCACAGCGCAATGGTGTGTCTGAACGCCGGAATCGAACTCTATTATATATGGTGCGATCGATGATGTCTCTTACAGATTTGCCGTTATCATTTTGGGGTTATGCATTAGAAACCGCTGCATTCACTTTAAATAGGGCACCATCTAAATCCGTTGAGACGACACCGTATGAACTGTGGTTTGGTGCTAAACCTAAGTTGTCGTTTCTTAAAGTTTGGGGATGCGAAGCTTACATCAAGAATTTGATGCCGGACAAGCTCGAACCCAAAGCGGAGAAATGCGTCTTCATAGGATACCCTAAGGAAACGATTGGGTATACCTTCTATCACAGATCCGAAGGCAAAGTGTTTGTCACAAGGAACGGATCCTTTCTTGAGAAGGAGTTTCTCTCGAAAGAAGTTAGTGGGAGGAAAGTAGAGCTAGACGAGGTTATTGAACCTTCTCTTGACACTACAAGAAATGTGTCAACCTATGACGTTTTGGTAGTGACGTTGATGAAATCGTCATAGTTTTATGACGATTCCGCAACAGATGGTCGTAAGCTATTTGAGAGGGACAAAATCAACTATGACGATTTCGCTCTAAATCGTCGTAATTTCTGTGGACGAAATCGTCATAATCACTACGCAGGTCGAGATATAAGAAAAAGACAGTGTACGCCGTTGGATGTGAATAGAATCAACGGATGGGATTGTGATCTATGGAAACTTCTCGTGGATCGATGACATGGCATAGTACCCATCACGCCTGCACACAGTGAATATTTCCACGTCGTCCCGCCCGCACCCAACCGCATGGAACCCTAATCTCTCCGCCGCCACCCCACCCCACCCTCGTCAGTCCTGATCCGACCTAGAGAATCACCGCAACCCACCATCGCCCCTCCACCGCTGCCACCACCTCGCCCCTCCGCCGCCGCCACCACCTAACCCTCAGTCCCCACGCACGACAACCTCTCTCCCTCCCTCGCTCGGCCTCCACTCCTCCCCAACACCAGCCATGGTGGCATAGCTCATCTACGCGCCGCTGAAAGGCCTGCAAGGAAGGGGCACACGGATGCAGATGTGTATGAGTCCGCCAGGAGGAAGAGTACTTCGACTACGGTCAAGGGGAAGTCCCCAACAATATGCTGCTGGTTGATGTGGAGGGAATCAAGGTGTGCTGGCCACGACCAAGGTGCTGCTGCTCGCCTACACTAACAATAGCGGGCCTGAAGAGGGTGGATCCTGTTGTCCTGCGGCCATCTGCACATCTCCTCCTCAGCAGGGCCACGACCAAGGTGACACGATGGAGGAGTTTGTCGGGTTCCCAACCTCCATGATGCATGCCCTGACTCTGACTGGTTAGGGATCTTCCTATTCTAGATCTTGTGGATGATGTAGATTCTTACTTACTGCTCTAGCTATTAGTATATTCCTAGGTTCTTGGTTAGTCTGGGTTTTTTAATTGGTTGCCAAATTCATCATCACAACTGAATTCCATCGTGGTTCCTAGTGTGTCCTGGAGCTTCACATTGCATTTTCTAGCTAGCTCGGTACTTGACATGTCCTACTTGTCAGATTTCTTTTATTTCTTTACTAAATAACATGTTATCTTAGCTTGTTCTTGTGTGCTCAATGATTATTACTAACTCATCTTACCACATTTTGAATTTCTCATGCATTGTATAATTATTTCTATAACTCAGATGATTTATAATTGATATGATGCTCTCCCTATGTAGCTGTTTGAGATGGGGCTACAGTTCTCCCTCTCTCCGGAGCTCGTTGCCTAAACCAGGAGGCTGGCCAGATCCGTTTTGGCGCTACACATCAGCGTGGCCGCAACCATATGTGGAGTCGCATCTTCTGGTGCTCCCTCCCAAGGAGGACGAGCTCAACCTCGACCCAATGGCTGCTGCCACCGTCCAGCAGGCTGGCCGCACCAACGGTGATGAGCAGGAAGGTCATGCTCGCGGACACCAAGGTCACCGGACAGAAAGGTCATGCCTGACGACACCAGACCGTGGCCCAGGCGTCCTTTACCGCTGCACTAACTCTTGCTCGACGACACCAGATCTCAACTCCATGGTGTAGGCAAGTCCTCGGTTCCTCCCTTTTCTCCTCTATTTGCTATGTAAGACATGACTGTAATATGTGCCATTGCACCAAATAACTGGTCTGATACCACTGATTTTTTTGGAAGGACACGTTCAGTCAAAATGTAGTGTGTAGAAGTGGGCAGTTGTCACCTTGATATCTAGTGGCAGTGAGTCACCATAGAAAACAATTTGGTTATTGTTTTGACTCACTACTTTTGTAGAAATGACTTTTCTTAGTACTTCCACACTGCATAGCATGAATTTTTGGAACAACATAATGTAGATGAATTGTGCCGCCTAGTGTATACATGTGAGCTCAATCATTTTATTGTTGTTATAGTTATAAAGATAAGTGTTTGATTGTAAGTACCTAGTCCTGATTTTTAGGAATCTTACTCGGCTAAAATATTGTGCAATAACTTTTTTTTTGTTTTGCTCCAAATAATTAGCAGCAAGTAGTGCACATATCATACATTGTTAGTGTTTATCTCAGGTTTACCACAATCTATTCTTCTGTTCAGTTCTGTTTTGCATTGTAGTTAATTAGTCAAGCATGTCTAGTCTGAGTATCTCGTAAGCTTCTGCCTCCAGTTGTGATTATTTTTTATATTTTATTGATTTTATATGAGATGTCTTGTCGCACGGCCGCGGCATAACTCATTAGAAACAACATGTATAATGATGCTGCCCATGTGCTGAATAACTGGTGTTCTGCTGTGGTTGCCTGTATAACGACTTTCTGCTTGCTAGACACTTCTTATATTGTGATGTTTTATCTACACAATTTTTTCTACTAGAAAACAACAAGCATTCATTTAGGTGCGTGTTTAAAAAAATAACTCATGTACAATCGTTATCCACTTTGCCCCCATCATGGTGAAATCCTAGCTCTGTCCCTGATACTATCTAGTGCAATCTCAGTCTTGTCCCTGATACTATCTAGTGCAATCTCAGTCTTCTGAAATGCAAGAAGATAGAAATTTACATGGTTCCTAGAGACACTGCACCCGTTTGTATTCACAGTACATTATTTAACTAGAATGGGACATTCTAAAGATACAGGCACACCATTTAGCACAGTAGTAGATAGCATGTCATGGTTGTTTTTTCGCACACATCAATGTCTATATAATATTTTGTACTTCTACTTGTTATAGGTGTATCTAGTCACATAGTCTTAGCATATTTGGTCGCTGATTTCTTTCATCTCATCTTCCATTAGCTTTAACTTTACATAGTCAATGTTGGAGTCTAGATTCTTGACCTTAGTTATCTTTGATTAACCGCAGAGCATATTTGTTAGTGATTAGGTAAGTATTTGGTTGAACCTCTTCTCTTCCTTTGTTACTTGATTGATAGGACATGGTGCCATGCCATACTATTCTATGATATGGAATCTAGGTTCTGAATAGCTCTGTGCTAAGATCTGATTGAGTCTCAATGATGTTATTAATGGTCACTGATGTACATGTTCCTTTATATTTGGGTTCTGATATGGTCACCGTTGTACATTGGCAGATGGGATGTGAGATAAGAAGAGGCTGGCAACTTGGAGTGCACCAGTAGCATTGACTTGCAATGGTCGACGAAATAAGATCCTCTGGCTAGGTCTTTAGATCTTACTGACCTCACCCCGTACCGCTCCTCTTCTTCACGAGATCTATGTATGTAAGTTCCCTGATTCATCCCTTTTCTCCTCCACTTGTTATATGATACATGGTTGTGATAGAAGAAGTGTTTATCTACTCTTGTGTCATTGGAATAACTATGATTCTCGTGATCTAAATGTGTGGTAGAGCTACAATCTTTGAGCTAAGGTTAGGACAAAACTGTACCAATCGATTCATGTTACTTTTGAATCTTTGTCAAGCTAGAAATACTAATGTTGCTGGATTGCGATTGTATATGTATTTCACCTTTTCTTTCAAGTAAAAATATATACCGTAGATATAGAGTAGACTATAAGTAGACATTAAACATGAGAACCAAATGAATTGTGAACAAGGAGGTCTGAATTTGCATAGGCCAGGGTGGAAGGACCTGGGAATCATCTTTTGGTCCACAATCTACATTAGAGATCAAGAAATAATGTACTATGAGTACATGACGAGTAATATTACTTTATGAGGGCAAAGAATAATTGTTTTTTCTACAGTTATTTTTATTTATTTAAGGCTGATTTCATATACTTGATCTTAATTCAAAGCCGCTTATTTATTCGGTTTGAAATATAGTTGATTGACTTAGTTCGGCTGCAGATTCATGATCTTTACAAGAAGCTGGAGTGTTGGGCTTCTGGAAAGAGGTTATTCCAGCTCTTATCAAAGGGTGCTCAGGGACTGACTACTCTTGAAGTACGCTTTAGCTTTTCTGCTGATAATTCTTACTGATTATTAGGGTGTGTACTGCATCACGTCAACTCAACTTTCCTGTGTTGGGTACTCACGACCAACCTTTACTTATGAGTACTCGATAACTTGTTCATTTATGACATATATTTAGTCTAGAGAATTAGGACATGATTTGTTGATAACAGTTGGGCATTTTGATGTGCTCCTCTAATACTGGTATCTCTTTATACAATTTTATGGGAATTCATAACAGCGAACCTCCTTTGTGAAAACATATGTTCAGATTTTCTTCTTGGAGCTGTTGCAAAACTAGGCCTATACAATTTTAAATTATGTCTGTCATTGAGACTGAAATTATAGTTCTTTCTCGTTTACAGGAGCTCTATCCCTAAGAAACCTGAAGTCAGTGAAGCTATGAAGAGAAGCCATCAAAGAGTATACTAATTTCAGAAGTTGTACTACAGATCAAAGAGTACCCTAATTTCTTTAATAGTTAGGCATATCTAGATTATAATAGACTTTGTAAAATTGTAATAGATTAATTTCAGCAGTTTTAAATAGTTACATCTGTTCTTTTTGATTTTTATCAAATATTGATTATGCATGTGATCTCAAACTTGTGAATAGAAACCCATGATTGAAATTAATGTCATCTTTTACCCTTCTTACGCGAGGCCAATTTTTGAGCTGAACATGACAAGTGGCACCTATCTGCAAAGTGGAACCAGGTCCTAAAATGGCTGAATTTGGATTAAAATGGATTTTCAATAGGCTATGGCCCATAAATAAAAAGGCTGGAATGTTTGGTATGGCCCATGTAACCGATAGAACTAGCAAGGAAAAAAACATAAACAGGCTGATTTGCTGGGCTTGGCCCATATAAATGGCTGAAATGGACCGGGCTGATTGTGTGCCACGTCGGTGCCACGTCGGACTGACCACGTATGATCTGACGTGGCTAGGCCTTATAGCCCGTGACGATATTGAACCGTCATAGAGGTTATGACGATCCAGTATCGTCATAAAAGGTTATGACGATTTTGTTGAAATCGTCGTTATAGTTCATTAGCGACGCCGAGCTTTCGACGATCTTAAAATCATCATAGAATCGTCATAAACAGACTATTGTGACGATTTTGTGACGAAAATTGAGGGTCATATATAGCCAGATTCCTTGTAGTGTGAGTTGGAGAGTAGCGCAGCACCTGAAATTGTTCCAGTGCCGTCTGCACCAACAATAGAGGAAGCTAATGACAAGGATCATGAAGCTTCAGACGATGCTACTACTGAACGTCGCAGGTCGACAAGGTCGCGTGCCCCTCCTGAGTGGTACGGCAACCCTGTCTTAACTGTCTTGTTAGTAGACAACAGTGAACCTGCGAACTATGATGAAGCAATGATGAGCCCAGACTCTGAGAAATGGCTAGAGACCATGAAATCCGAATTGGGATCTATGAGCGAAAACCAAGTATGGACTTTGGTGGACCCTCCTAGCGACCGAAAGGCCGTTGAGTGCAAATGGATTTTCAAGAAGAAAACGGACGCGGATGGTAATGTTACTGTCTATAAAGCATGGCTTGTCGCGAAAGGTTTTCGAAAAGTTCAAGGTGTTGACTACGATGAGACTTTCTCTCCCGTAGCGTTGTTTAAGTCCATTCGGATTTTATTAGCAATTGCTGCGTTTCATGATTATGAAATATGGCAGATGGATGTCAAGACTGCGTTTCACAATGGCAACATTGATGAAGAGTTGTATATGATGCAACCCGAAGGTTTTGTTGACCCTAAGGATGCTGATAAGGTGTGCGAACTTCAGCGCTCCATTTATGGACTGAAGCAAGCATCTCGGAGTTGGAACCTTCGTTTTGATCAAGTGATCAAGAGCTTTGGATTTGTTCCAAATTGCTACGAAGCTTGTATCTATAAGAAAGTGAGTGGGAGCTCAGTGACATTTTTGGTACTATATGTGGATGACATATTGATTATCGGAAATGACATTGACATGCTTAACGATGTGAAGAGTTATTTGAACAAATGTTTTTCAATGAAAGACCTAGGGGAAGCTGCTTATATATTGGGCATCAAAATCTATAGAGATAGACAAATACGCCTGATAGCTTTAAGCCAAAGTACATACCTAGACAAAGTTCTGAAAAGGTTCAGAATGGATAAGGGAAAGAAAGGTTCAGTGCCTATGTTGTCAGGTAAGATATTGAGCAGGGCTCAGTGTCCAGCTACGGTAAACGATAGAGAAGCTATGAGCAAAGTGCCTTATGCCTCGACCATAGGATCTATCATGTATGCCATGCTATGTACTAGACCGGATGTGTCCAATGCTATTAGTTTGACGAGAAGATACAAAAGTGATCCAGGAGTGGAACACTGGACAGCCGTGAAGAACATCCTAAAGTATTTAAATAGAACTAAAGAAATGTTCTTAGTCTATGGAGGTGATGAACAGCTCGTCGTAAAAGGTTACGTCGATGCTAGTTTCGACACCGACAAGGATGATTCTAAATCTCAGACAGGATATGTTTATATTTTGAATGGAGGAGCTGTGAGCTGGAAAAGCTGCAAGCAAAGCGTGATCGTGGGATTTACAGTAGAAGCGGAATACATGGCTGCTGCAGAAGCGTCAAGTGAAGGAGTTTGGATCAGGAACTTCATCACTGAGCTTGGTGTGGTTCCAAGTGCCTTGGACCCACTGGAGATATTGTGTGACAACACTGGCGCCATAGCACTGGCTAAGGAACCAAGATATCATCCAAAAACCAAGCACATCAACCGCAAGTTTCATATAATTCGAGATTATATAACAGATGGAGATCTGAAGATTAGCAAAGTACATACTGATCTGAATGTCGCAGATCCGTTGACTAAACCTCTTCTACGAGCAAAACATGATCAGCACCTTAGTGCCATGGGTGTTAGATTGTTGCCAGATGTAAACTAGATTATTGACTCTAGTGCAAGTGGGAGACTGTTGAAATTATGCCCTAGAGGCAATAATAAAGATGTTATTATTATAATTCTTGTTCATGATAAAGTTTATATTCCATGCTAGAATTGTATTAAGCGGAAACTTTGATACTTGTGTGGTTTATGAACAACGCCGTGTACCTAGTACGCCTCTATGGACTAGCTCATTGATTAATGATGGTTAAGGTTTTCTAACCATAGACATGAGTTGTCGATTAATAATGAGATCATATCATTGGGAGAATGATATGATGGACAGACCCAAATCAAGCAGAGCAATTAGATTGTGTCATCGTGTTCATCTTTGCGAAACTTTTTCTTATGTCAAATATTGTATTCCTTAGACCATGAGATAATGCAACTCCCTGGTATCGGAAGAAAGCTCTGAGGTCATCAAACGTCATCCGATGAGAGGGTGATCATAAAGGTGTCTCTCAGGTGATCGGAAAGTACTTGTTGGGTTTTATGTATCGAGATGGGATTTGTCCCTCCCAAGTCGGAGAGATATACTTCGGGCCCACTCGGTAATCGATATCAACACCGCTTGCAAGCACGTGGTTAAGGAGTTAATCACAAAGTGATATCGGATTACAGAACGATTAAAGTACTTGCTGTGAACGAGATTGGACTAGGTATGCCGATACCGACGATCGAATCTCGGGCAAGTAAAATATCGCGTGATGAAGGGAATATATATGGGATTAATTGAATCTTGGCACCGTGGTTCATCCGATATGATCATCGATAAATGTGTGGGAGTCAATATGGGTTTCCAGACCCCGTTGTTGATTATTGATAGAAGATCATGTCTGCATATTCTCGAACCCATAGGGTCACACACTTAACGTGTCTCGATGCTAGGATAGAATGGATAATTGGTTTATGAGTTTTTGTTCGGAGTTCAGATGAGATCCAGGACATCACGAGAGGTTCCGGAATGGTCCGGAGAATTAGATTCATATAAGGGAAAGCAGTTTTTGGATTTTGGAATTGTTTCAGATTATTCGGTATTGTACCGGAAGCTTCTAGAACCTTCCGGAGTGGGACCAACGTGGCCCCACTTGTCGGGAGGGGTCGTGGGCCTACGAGGGAGTGCCCTGGCCGCATTGGCCCAGGGGCACAAGGCCCCATAGGCCCAGCCGGCCAAACCCTAGGGAAAGCTTCTAAAAGGAGGGGGAAAACTTGCCCCCCCACTCCAACCCTTGGGGCCGCCGCCCTAGGGCTTGGAGGAGGGGCCAAGGGGGGCGGCCAGCCCCCTATATATAGAGGGCAGGGGCGCAACCCTCCTCCCCCACTCCTTCAACCCTAGCCTCCATACTGCTGCCCTCCAGATCTCTCTCTCCCGACTGCGCGTAGGCGAAGCCCTGCCGCAGAAACTCTCCACCTTTGCATCACGCCGTCGTGTTGTAGATCCAATCTATCTCTCCACCCCACTTGCTGGACCGAGGAAGGAGGAGACGTCGAGGTTTCGTACGTGTGCATCTCTCGGAGGCATCGCCGCTTGCGGTGTTGGATCGGATCGGATCGCGAGGAGGAGACGCTAGTACGACTACATCAACCATGTTCCGTTGAATGTTCCGCTGTGCGAATCTTCAAGGGTATGAAGATCCCATCTATTCCCCCTCGTTGTTTGCATCTCCTAGATTAGATCTTGGCTTTCCTGTTTGCATCCGTAGAATTTTTTTGATTTACTATGCTGCGAAACCCTTCAATCTTGGCTCAGGTTTTTGAACGGCCAGAACATTTGAGAATATGAAAGATGAGCCAAGACATCTCTTTGGTAAAATAGTTTTTGTAAACTAGTGTTGAGATGGGAAGTACACAACTAATCCACAAAAAGTTGCTTGGGCACAAGAAAACAAGTAAGCATACATTGCAAGAAAAAGTTTTTATTCTCCCTGATTTTTGCCTTTTTGGACACTTAATCAGGGTTGCTGAAATTGAGATGTTACACTACCCTGGCGCGGGCCCACCCCTGGCCGCGCCTAGGGGGGGAGGGGGGGGGGGTTGGCCGCCCTGGCACGCTTCTCCGTCTCCCCTTTGGACTTCTTTTTCCCCATGAAAAGTTATTGACTTTAACGTTTGTCCCGTCCAATTCCGAGAATATTTCTTTACTAGCTTTTCTGAAACCAAAAACAGCAAAAAACAGGCAACAGGCACTATGGCAACTTGTTAATAGGTTAGTACCAGAAAAAATGTAAAAAGCACCTCAAAGTGTAGACAACGAAAAGCAAAGTAGATACTAAACAAGCATGGAGCATCAAAAATTATAGATACGTTTCCGATGTATCAACTGGCTGCCGAGAAGGATGGCTAGCCTCTCCTCTTCGTCCTCCGCTTTGGCCTCCCACTCATCAGGCTCCGCGCCGGTGGCTTCGCCGCTGCTCCGGCCCGTTAAGCGGGAGCCGGAGACGCCGGTCCGGTCACCGCCGAGGACCAGGTCGCACGACATCGTCATCAACGAGCCGCGCACTCCGACGCCGCCCACCGGCTGTCTCCGCCTTCTAAGGCCAAGATGGCGATGGAGGAGTCCCTCCGGGAGGCGGCGCCGCCGGTGGAGCCATCCTCGCCGGACATACTCAAATGGTCCAGGGCAGACTCGGAGGAGACGGAGCGGCGGCGCGTCCACCGCCTGTAGCAGGAGGCCGAACGCCAGGCCTGGTCTGGCTACGTTCTCGCCTACCAGGACGCGCTGCTCGTTGTCCTCGACGACGACGACGAAGCCGGCCCCTCCTACCAGCCCTGGAGGTGCGGTGACGCCGGCCAGGGGAGCTCCCGCCCGCCACAGCCGCCGAGCGACGATGACGACGACGGCGGCGAGGACGTTGGCATGTCCTATCCCGACTACACGTCCTTCTACGACAACTTTGGCATGTAGAAGCGATGACGACATCGGCGAAGGCGACGACGACGACCTTTTTTAATGTTTTTAGTTTATTATCTAGTAATGTAGTTTAAATTCGATGTAATCCGCCTATTTTCGCCCATGTTTAATGAAATATGCCCTGAATTTGCCAAACTCGTCTGAAATTTAGCCGGCCTGGAAACGCGAGTGGGAAACTCGTCGTTCCCAGGTCGAAATCAAGTTTCGTCCGGCCAAAAGTTGGTCGGCATTTCGGACTGGAAATGCCCAACGAGTGAGGATGCTCTTACAAGATCTCAACCGAATCAGTTAATTTTTTGGGAGGTTTAACCTAATTCGACTGGGGCCTAGCTATGGTCTTGAGCCTCCGCGTCCAGTCGCCGATCTTCATTGAAGGCTTCTTTCTGATCGCCGTCATCTCTGGCCCGCTCGACATTGTCTTGGGCTATTCGCTTCCTGCCTTTGTGAATACTCCGATTGGCATATCCCATCAAACGATGATTAATCTCTTTTAGTAATTTTATCACTTTGATAAGTACATATCTCACCATATGTCAGTGACATAGGTCCAATGTAACATGTCGAGGTAAATTATCAAAGTGAAAAGTAAAACATGGGCTATGATTAGATCAATATGTGTACAACGCTTTTCCAATATATGCTAATCCCGTGGCCTTAAACTCTGCTTTTGAACGATTGTTCGCATGTAACTTTGCCCATCCAGCAAGCAAAGCAAAGTGAGGAGTCCCTAAGAAAAAAGCAAAGTGAGGAAAACAAAAGAAGGTTCCAGATATCTCTGTCCTGCCGGCCCCACCCGTCAGACAAGCACTCCACCAACCTACTCCTCCCTCGATCTTGGTCTCCTTCCTTCCTTCCTTGGTTCCTCCGCTGCTTTATATTTAAAGCCCCGCGACAGAGACAGAGGGAGATCAAACGGAAGGGGGAAAAAAATCCGAGGAAAAACCACCGCTAAACCCTAGCCGTCGGCGGCGAGATCGGGCGGAGCAGCGCGCCGGCCATCCGTCCACCCTCTTTCTTCTTCCTCAGGTTCCGATCCCCTCCTCTCTCTCTGCTTCCTCGGGTACTGCTGTGCTGTCCATGCCGTTCCCCTCTGCAATTTTCAACTTGCTCGGTCAGTTGAGGTTGAGAGCGACAGGTCTTGTTCGGATCACGAGTCTGCTAGGGAATAATACCGATCGATTGTTGTTAGGATCTCCCTTCTCCGCCTCAGTCCTGATCCCGCTGGCTGCTGGTAATACCTGCCGCTGTGTTGCGTGTGTGCTCTGTTCTAGACAGAGCAGGGGAGGGGACGGGATCATGGCAGGGCGCCCCAATGCCGTCGATTTCAGCTGGGTTCTCGCCTTCTCGGCAGTTTCCTAGAGCGATTAGACGCCTGCTGCTAGGCCGTGGCTGATATGATATCGCGACTCAGTTAGTTACTGCCGTTCATGTTTGACCAGCGTCAGTTTTCGAGCAGATTCAGAGTAGGCAACTGCTGATTTCCACATCGTGTACTGCCGTCTAAATAAACTGTTACTGATTACTTCGGTTTGAACGGAGTTTCTATCACATCCCTGGTTAGTTAGTCACTTTTCATGTTGAACTGATGCAGATGCAAACTGTTTAAATTGCTCAGTTAGTGTTAACGCAGTATGGCTTCATCATTCTGACTCAATTGTATCCAGTCATGTCTGCCCTGTTCTGAGGCCGTCCGTGCCCTTGCAATGGAATCTCTTGCTGTTACTCGTTGATTTCAGCTGGGTTCTCACCTTCTCGGCAATTTCCATAGTGCGCAATGAGGCGCCTGCTACTGCTAGGCCATGGATGGTTTCATATCAGAGCTTAATTAGTTACTGTCATGTTGAACCAGCGTCAGTTATTGCAAAGATTCAGTAGGCAGCAACCAATTAAATTGTAGGCCACAGATGGACTGCTGTGTAAACTGTTAAAAATTTACTACTTTGGTTAACCGTTACAGAAAGCAAACGGCGTTTTTCTCATGTCCACGCTTAGTTAGTCACTTTTAATGTTGATCTAATGCTGATACGTACTGTTTATATTGCGCAGCTACTGTTAACAGAACACAGTATGGCTTCACCATTCAGTGGCACGTCCACAAGTGGCCTCAACGTCGCTGCTCCGGCCAGATTTGCAGCCAAGAAGCAGCTATCCCTTGTCTCGCCCCCGTTCGTCTCACTGCCCCAGAAAATCAGTCCCAGGAGGAAGTGCAATGTCAGGGTGAACGCCGCGAAGGAGCTCTACTTCAACAAGGATGGCTCGGCCATAAGGAAGCTGCAAGTGAGTCATATAATAATCACTACACTTGGTTCAGAACTTCAAATCATGCTTCTATCATCTGTACCATTGTGTAGTATGCTGATTTCTGTCCTGACATTTTTCTGTTAGAATGGAGTCAACAAGCTTGCCGATCTGGTTGGGGTTACTCTTGGTCCTAAAGGGCGGAATGTTGTCCTTGAGAGCAAGTACGGATCACCTAGGATTGTCAATGATGGTGTGACTGTTGCAAAGGAGGTATGTCGTATTTGAATTCATCGCCACCTGCTTACAGTGCAATACTGACGATGCAATTTAAGTTGTGGCTAAGAACTTTTCTCATGATTGCCTTTCTGGATCAGGTTGAGCTTGAAGACCCTGTCGAAAACATTGGAGCTAAATTAGTTAGGCAGGCAGCCGCTAAGACAAATGATTTGGCTGGTGACGGGACAACAACTTCTGTCATTCTTGCTCAAGGGATGATCGCTGAGGGTGTCAAAGTACACAATATAAAACCTTGTGTCTTTTGTTACTTTCAGCATAAATGTTCTATTCAGTTCTGGAAATAACTGTTGCGTTTGCATATCCTTACCAGATTGTAGCTGCTGGTGCTAATCCAGTACAGATCGCCCGTGGCATTGAGAAAACTGCCAAAGCATTAGTCGGTGAGCTCCGAAAGATGTCCAAGGAGGTAAGATCTGGTTAATCTATTATTTTCTTCTGGAATATATTCATCTTGAATACAGAACTATATTTTTCCCACTGTTCTATGATCATAAGTACTCAATCAATCCTGTAATACAATCATAATATGAATCTGTTTTTGGTGACTTCGGCTCCTATACTACCTATAAACTAGGTGGCTTCCTAGCAGTACTCTATTTGAATATCAAATTTATTTATTTGCATTCAATACCGCAGGTTGAAGATAGTGAACTTGCTGATGTTGCTGCTGTAAGTGCTGGAAATAACTATGAAATTGGAAACATGATAGCTGAGGCTATGAACAAGGTTGGGCGGCAGGGGGTGGTCACACTTGAAGAAGGAAAGAGTGCTGAAAACAACCTCTATGTCGTTGAAGGGATGCAATTCGACCGTGGCTATATTTCTCCGTACTTTGTAACTGACAGTGAAAAAATGTCAGTGGAGTATGAGAACTGCAAGGTCTGTTGGAATCTGTCTTGCCACCTTGTTTACTTGATTCAGCTAGCATGATATTCACGAGTTCCATCTCTTTAGCTGATTTTTTTTTCATTACCCAGCTGCTTCTTGTCGACAAGAAAATTAACAATGCCAGAGATCTTATCACTATTCTAGAGGACGCTATCAAGAGTGGATATCCAATTCTTATTATCGCAGAGGATATTGAGCAGGAAGCTCTTGCAACTCTCGTGGTCAATAGGCTTAGAGGTGCATTGAAGATTGCTGCTATTAAAGCCCCTGGTTTTGGCGAGCGCAAGAGTCAATACCTGGATGATATTGCTACTCTGACAGGAGGTGAGTTTTGATCTTTGGTGTTATGTGACATGTCTCTTTGTATTGGTTCACTTATAAGGTTATTCTTCACACAGGAACTGTCATCAGAGAAGAGATTGGGCTGTCCCTGGATAAAGCTGACAAAGAAGTCCTAGGAACTGCTGCCAAGGTAGTAATTACCAAGGATTCAACGACAATAGTTGGAGATGGTACCACACAGGAGGAAGTAACCAAAAGGGTGACACAAATCAAGAACCAGATTGAGGTCAGTATAGTTTAACTTAATAATCCAAGTCCGTATCCTTTTTGTCGATTCATCTTTGTTTTTGTTTTCTTCATGGTTCTTCTCTTTTTTTCCAGTCTCCTTTGATTGCTCTGTTTGCTAGCATATACAGTTCATTAGTTAGCTTGTCGCACATGTCACTTAAGTGTGGATGAAAATGCTTTGACTAACATTTTGTTACAAAACTGTTATTTTTCAGGCTGCTGACCAGGAGTATGAAAAAGAAAAGCTAAATGAAAGGGTAGCCAAACTATCTGGTGGTGTTGCTGTCATTCAGGTACTGCTGATGTTCCACACTGAGATACATATTGAAATAATAGGCTCTGTTAGCAGAATATAGCAGCTATAAAATGATACATCTATATTGGTTTCTAGGTAGGAGCACAGACTGAAACTGAGCTCAAGGAAAAGAAACTGAGGGTCGAAGATGCACTGAATGCAACAAAGGTAATGCTTTCTTCTGGCTCATGTCCAATTGATATTTTGGATTTACGTACCTATGTGCTCTCGCCCATAGAGACTTAGAGAAAGCTCCATGCAATTGCATTGCTTGTTAATGTACTGCTTGTTTTGTGGACAGGCGGCTGTCGAGGAAGGTATTGTTGTTGGTGGCGGCTGTACCCTTTTAAGGCTTGCATCAAAAGTTGATGCCATTAAAGAAACACTGGAGAATGATGAACAAAAGGTATGGGAAAATTGAAGGAGAACCTCTTTCCCAAAGTACAATACTATTTTTTGTTTAATGTGATGTTTTCTTTGTATCAAAATGAATGAACTAACTTTCTCTTCGCCTTCTCAAGGTTGGCGCTGAAATTGTTAGGAAGTCCTTGAGTTACCCACTTAAACTGATTGCAAAAAATGCTGGTGTTAATGGCAGCGTGGTTACTGATAAGGTTTGAGATTCATATCTGTTTCCATATATGAATTCAATATTCAGAAACTTGGTGTGTAACTGAGTTAGTGATTTGTCTGCATTTAGGTCCTTGCCAACGACAATTTCAGGTTTGGTTACAATGCTGCTACGGGGAAGTACGAGGATTTGATGGCTGCTGGTATTATTGATCCCACCAAGGTATGCTCTTGCAGAAGCAATGTTCTCCTTATCATCTCGTGGAATTAGTTCTTTCCTCTGGGTGCGTGTATCGTGTTACAAAAAAAATTCAAGTAAGGCTTATTGTTTTGTCCTGAGAATTGACTAGATTGAGTGTCTTTCCTGGTCATTGTCAACCGCATATGTAACTATTCTGGAACATTAGGCATCGCTCCTCCCACTAACCTGAGACGGATGGCCAGTTTGATCCCCAACCAAATACTGTCCCCACTTTCTTTCTTTTTTGTTACGCCATGAACTGATGACTTGATCCCTCACAAATAGGTGGTGAGGTGCTGCTTGGAGCATGCTGCATCCGTGGCCAAGACTTTCATCACCTCGGATGCCGTCGTCGTCGACATCAAGGAGGCGGAGCAGGCACCTGCTGCAAACCCAATGGCCGGCTCAGGTACATACATATGGAGACGCTATATGTGCTTATTGTCATCTACCATTTCTTACTCTGAATATTGCTTACTCTCGTTGTAATCTTGGGTGCAGGTTATGGGTTCTGATTCAGGAGAAGAGCTCTGTTCTTCTCTTCCCTTCGCTGCATGTTAGTACATCGGAGGCTATACCTTGAGAGAGCAATTTCCATCCCATCCTCGTGAGTTGAAGATTCCTGTGGGATAGATGGAACGCGTCATCTGGAACACATGATAGTTCAATTTTACACAAGCTAGTCTTGAAAGAAACTGAGCGTACTGTAGCTAGATAATATTGCCGCTTGATTCTTGTTTAGTGAAGAAAATGACCTGATCTACAGTGGTACGAGTAAGTACCCTAGGAATACCTCTCTTTCTTGATGTAATATCGATGTACTACATGAGGAATTCTCCTCTCGCCAACACAAAAATATTTCTTCCAGCCTTGTAGGCGCTATGACCCTCCACTCATGAGAAAACCACAGGTCTGATATAAAGAAGTCATGAACATTGTATGTCATATTCTAGAGGACAAAGCTGGTCAGTGATAGAATTTGGAATTCAATTATCTCTGTCCTAAAATATATGACATAATGTTCATGACTTTCTTTATATCGGACCTGTGTTTTCTAAAAAATATGACATATTTAGCTGTTTCATCTTCTGCCGGTGTGTTGATGCGCAGCTCCATTAGCTAGTGTTGTTTATATAGAGCGGAGAGACAGGAAGGAGATCGATATCCTGGTGCCTGCTTTTATGGTGATAAATAATCTTCATCCTCACTTTTTGGCAGGTGTTAATGTGTCAATTAATTTTAATAATGTGAGTATCTATCTCCTCCCTTATTTTTAGCTGGAATTGATTCATTTCTTTAGAACTTGGATATCCGTGTCAAACCAACAGTATAGGCACCCCCTCACAAATATAGAAAATACATCGAGGTCCCAAGGGGCTGGACGTCTTTTAACCGACTAGATCATGAATTTTCTCAGAATCTATCGCTGGCTCGACCTTTTCAAGAAGAGCTACTGCAGTCTGAAATTGCACTATGAGAATAACTAACATGTTGGACAGAGCAAGATAAATTGTCGGGCCAGGTCGGTCGGGCCGGGCTGCCCATGCCCAGATATAATCGGCATGCACAAGCTATGACGTACTGTCCAGTCCTATGCCCCTTTGGAGTATGACGTACTGGAGCATAAAAGATCATGCTAGATATTCTATATGTATACACGTAAAAAAATAAGTTTCTTATGATTGATATGAGGAAAACTGCTACAAAAGAATATGGGTAGAGTTCTTCATCAAAAATACATAAAAACCTAACAAGGAACTGACTAAGTTCATACTTCCTCACCTAAAATCCAACAATGATCAGATGCAGCCAGAACCCGAAAATCAGGCGTACTGAAAAATGTTTCTAAATGAGATTGCATTGGTGTTGCATATAAGAGCCACAACATTCTCACCTTATCCCAGAACTCATGTCGGTTGTCATGATGATCCTCCTTGAAATACTTTGACCAAAGTTCGGTATCTAGCCGCACCAGCAAACCAAAAAATTGTAATGCCACTAAAATCTGGTGATTTTAGAAAAGGAGGCCAGTTTAGAGTGAGAAGACGTTGAGTCGTGATTCATATAAAACTATAAATACATGACCATCAGCAAACAGAGCTACCATACTTTGTTCGTTGAGAATTTCTGGCATCATCTATACTTTTTTAATCATCAAATAACTACCCATATTACCCACAAAAAAAGGCAAAACAAAAACTACTATCCTAATACATCTCTAGAACAATGGTTGTGTCTGTTGTACTATATCAGGTATTGATCCATTAGGTGCTTCGTCAGAATAAGACTTGAAACAAAGAAAACAACAATTGAAAATGAGGGATTTGTACCTTTATATGGCCTCGTTGAAGACATGATCCAGCCTTGGGTTTGTTGGGGAATTAGCACTCTCAAATGTGATATGAAAATACGTAGTAGAATAAGTTGTAAACTTTAGCAGCACTCATGTACTAAATCAACAGATTGTTGCTCAATCACGAAAGAAGACATATGCATCAAACTTAAACTCCAAAACTAGGTCTAGCCCGAACCTAGAACAAGTCCTGGGTGCAAAGAGTAGCTCGAAGCACAAAAAGTGCAGCAACAAACATCACCACAGACACACCAGATTTTACACTACTAGAAAAATGGCTATCCATGAGTTGCATACTAGTGGCGCACCCCTGAGGTGATGCGCCACATGTAAATACTCACAGCGCGCCACTAACGAATGCCCCACTGTTAGTCCACTTACCCGTGGCCCATCACCCTAGCAGTATGCCACGGGTAAAGTGGCACCGTGTGTAGAGATATACCTAGACTTATATGACCATATATAGATCCGTCACATGTATATTTGCTACCCGTGGCGCACAAGTATGGGTAGAGATATACCCAGACTTATCCGTGGCACACCATATAGAGATGCGCCACATGTATATTTGTTACCCGTGGCACACTAGTATGGGGTGCTCCACGATTAACGAGGTTGGAGGCCAATTTTGGTCCCCACTTACCTTATGCGCACCGATATGGGGTGCGTCACGGGTAAGTGTGGTATCGCCCCCTCCCAAAGGTTGTATTTTGCAATTTTGGAAAAAAAATAAAAGAAAATGATAAAAACTTCAAATTTGAAAATCCTTTGCGATATATTAATGTTACGTGATTTAGTTGTTTATAAAACATGAATTTCAACATGTTTTGCTAAAAAACATTATATTCTTGTAAAAAGCTTATAAATTTTGCATACGGACCGAAAAGTTTTTATATGAAAAATCATCTACACAAAATGTTACACCATGCCAGATCCAATCGCTACAACGCCATCTACTCCAACCATGAATGCCGCGGAAGTCGAGGAACACAGCAAAGCCCTGATGGAGGCCAGGGACAAGGAGAAGACCGAGCGCGAGAAATTCCGCCTCAAGCAACAAACTGCGCAGGAGCTACGCGCTACCACCAGCATCGCATCTGGCAGCGAATGAGCCTCACCACTCAGTGCCGCATCCTAAACATCGACGACAAGTGTGATCCCGCACGCGCGGCCAAGTGCGAGCTCTGCCGCAACATGGCACCAGGCAATAGCACCCTCCTCCTCGCTGACTGCACATGGAGCTCCACCACCAGCCCGCTGCTCACCTCCTCCGAAGCAGCCCGCGAGTATTGATATCACCACAGGAGTACAACACCAATGGGGCCCCTCCTATACTCCACCCCGATGCACAATGTCATCGCGGCCCAAGCTGAAGTCACAGGGTTAAATCCCACGGGTAATGGCGCGCTCCAGATCCGTTACGCCCAAGCTCTACTCACCAAAGCAGTCGAGCAGCAAAACGCGGGGTGTGACTCACAAGTGTGAGGGTACTCCCGCTCCACCGGAAAGGGCGGTGTCCTCCAATCGCCTCAGCGAGCGGACGGTCGCCAACGTCAACAACTTCCCACCTCCCGAGCCGTGATAGCTCCAAACACGGGCCGCCAACCCTGTGAACTCCTCCAATGCGGTCGGCGCCAACGGCCAACTGGTTGATGCGCGGACACACCTCATTAACACCCAGGTGTGGCGAGCGCGCCAGCCGCACGACCTTCGACATACCCTTACCAACTGCGGTGATCCACTACTGGAAAAACCATCTTCGGTACGATGTGAACAAGGCCAGCAGTCCCGGCCTGGCACAGCCCGCGACTAGTGGGAGCACTAGTCCCGGGCCGTGAGGCCTCTAACGGCTAGAAACGGCCATAGTGACTAGTACCGGGCCGGACCAGGTCATTAGTCCCGGTCCGTAATACGGCCCGGGACTAATAACCTGGAGCAAGCCAGCTGGTCCTTTCGTGGACTATTAGTCCCGGGTCGTATCACGGCCCGGGACTAGTTGTCCACGACTATATATTCTGCCTCCTGTCCTGCTGCCCTAAAGCATATGGTGGCCATTTTTCTCAAAGAAGCAAGAGAGTTCATGCCATTTTTTCTCAAGATTTGTCAAGATTTAGTTTGCAACACCTAAATCCAAAGCTTTAAAAGGTTAGAACTTCATTCTTTCATCTCTTATTGCTACTTTAGCTCTATAATGCTCTAGAAGTATAGAGATATGGATCAAATGCATGTATGCTCTAGAAGTAGCTAGAAGGATTTTGATATATATGTGTAACAAATTTTGATTAGGCACATAGTTACTGAAAATTGAAATGTGTAATTTTAGAGTTTCAGAGCTTAGAATGGAATGAGGTTTTCACTGATAGAACAATAATAAAAAACTCTACATTTATCATGTTGATTGTTTTCTCCAATTCACAAATTGGTGCATGTAAATTTTTCAAAATTCAAAACTAATGCTCTAGAAGCTCTCAATATAACTTGTAATAATTTTATCATGTTGTGTAATGGTTTTTGATATACTTTTACTAGAATGCAGATGGTCCGGGAATGGATGTACGGTACTGACCGACGCTCTGGCGAGTTCATTAATGGCGTGCATGAATTCATCCGTGTTGCTGATGCAAACAAGCGCAATGATTTTGTATTCTGTCCATGTAATGGATGTAGGAATCAGAAGGATTACTCTGACTCAAAAACCCTTCACAGCCACCTGTTGAAGTCCGGCTTCATGCCCAGTTATAATTGTTGGACCAAGCACGGAGAGAGAGAGGGGTTATAATGGAAGACAATGAAGAAGACAAGGAGGATGAAAACTATCATGGTTTCCCTGAGTACAGAGATACTTCCATGGGGGATGCTGAAGGGGAGGATGAAGAAGAGACACATGATGAACCCGCTGATGATCTTGGTCGGACCATTGCCGATGCACGAAGAGATTGTGAAACTGAAAAGGATAGGGAGAAGTTCAATCACATGTTAGAGGATCACAAAAAGTTGTTGTACCCAAATTGCAAAAATGGTCTGAAAAAGCTGGGCAGCACACTAGAATTGCTGCGATGGAAGGCTGAGTGTGCTATACCTGACTCCTCATTTGAAAAGTTGCTGAAAATGATGAAGAATATGCTTCCAAAAGATAACGTATTGCCCGCCAGTATGTACGAAGCAAAGAAGGTTGTCTGCCCTCTAGGTTTAGAGGTTCAGAAGATACATGCATGCCCTAATGACTGCATCCTCTACCGCGGTGAGGAGTATGCGAATTTGGATGCATGCCCGGTATGCACTTCACTTCGGTATAAGATTAGACGAGATGACCCTCGTGATGTTGAGGGCGAGCCCCCGGAAGAGGGTTCCTGCGAAGGTGATGTGGTATGCTCCTATAATACCACGGTTGAAACGCTTATTCAGAAACAAAGAGCACGCCAAGTTGTTGCGATGGCATAAAGAGGAACGTAAGTCAGACGGGATGATGAGACACCCCGCTGATGGGTCGCAATGGAGAAAAATCGATAGAAAGTACCCGGACTATGCAGAGGACGCAAGGAGTTTAAGGTTTGGTCTAAGTACAGATGGCATGAATCCCTTTGGGGAGCAGAGCTCCAGTCACAGCACCTAGCCTGTGACTCTATGCATCTATAACCTTCCTCCTTGGTTGTGCATGAAGCGGAAGTTCATTATGATGCCAGTGTTGATCCAAGGTCCGAAGCAACCCGACAACGACATTGATATGTACCTAAGGACATTAGTGGAAGAACTTTTACAGTTGTTGCACGAACCCGGAATACGCGTGTGGGATGAGCACAAGCAGGAAGAATTTAACCTTCGAGCATTGCTTTTCGTAACAATCAATGATTGGCCTGCTCTTAGTAACCTTTCAGGACAGTCAAACAAGGGATACAATGCATGCACACACTGTTTAGATGAGACTTAAAGTATATATTTGGAACATTGTAAGAAGAATGTATACAATGAGCATCGTCGATTTCTTTTGGCCAAGCATCCCTTAAGAAAGAAAGGCAAGCATTTCAACGGTCTGTCATGTCACCAGACGAAGCCTAAGGATCATACTGGTGCTGATATATTTGATATGGTCAAAGATTTGGATAAATTGGTAACCTTTGGAAAGGGTCCTGGAGGAAAATCTGTTTCGAAGGACGCTGAAGGACACACACCCATGTGGAAGAAGAAATCTATATTTTGGGAGCTACCATATTGGAAATTCTTAGAGGTCCTCTCTACAATCGATGTGATGCATGTGATGAAGAATCTTTGTGTGAACCTGCTAGGCTTCTTGGGCGTGTATGGGAAGATAAAAGATACACCGGAAGCACGAAAGGACCATCAACGTATGAAAGACCCAGATGGCCTGCATCCAGAATGGTTTCAAGGTCATGCCAGCTACGCTCTTACCAAACAAGAGAAGGAAATATTTTTTGAATGCCTAAGCATTATTAAGGTCCCGTCTGGCTTCTCGTCGAATATAAAGGGAATAATAAATATGGCAGAAAAAAAGTTCCAAAACCTAAAGTCTCATGACTGCCACGTGATTATGACGCAAATGCTTCCGATTGCATTGAGGGGGCTTCTACCAGATAATGTTCGAGTACCCATTGTGAATCTATGTGCATTTCTCAATGCAATCTCTCAGAAGATAACCAATCCTGAAGATCTACCACGGTTACAGAATGGTGTGGTCCAATGTCTTGTCAGTTTTGAGTTGGTGTTCCCACCATCCTTCTTCAATATTACGACGCACCTGCTAGTTCACCTAGTCGAAGATATTTCCATTCTCGGTCCTGTATTTCTACACAATATGTTTCCCTTTGATAGGTTCATGGGAATCTTAAAGAAATATGTTCGTAACCGTGCTAAGCCAGAAGGAAGCATCTCCAAGGGCTATGGAACAGAGGAGGTCATTGAATTTTGTGTTGACTTCGTTCCTGACCTTAAGCTGATTGGTCTTCCTCAATCGCGGTATAAGGGGAGACTGAGTGGAAAGGGTACTCTAGGAAGGAAATCAATAATATGTAGGGACGGACATTCTTACACCGAAGCACATTACACCGTTCTACAGAATTCTATCTTGGCAACCCGATATATTGAGGAATACAAGAAAATCTTACGCTCCAACAACCCTGGAAAGAATGACTCTTGGATTAGAGATGAAAACATGAAGAGTTTCGGCGGTTGGTTGCAACATCTCATAAAAAACAACACTCTTGGAGATCAGCTATACTTGTTGTCTAGGTCACCATCTTCGACTATATCAACTTTCCAAGGGTACGAGATAAATGGGTATACATTTTACATGATAGCCCAAGATAAAAAGAGCACCAACCAAAACAGTGGTGTCCGCTTTGATGCAACAGACAACAATGAGTCAAAGACCACATATTATGGTTACATAGAGGAGATATGGGAACTTGACTATGGACCTACTTTTAAGGTCCCCTTGTTTCGGTGCAAATGGGTTAAGATGATAGGAGGAGGGGTTGAGGTAGACAAGAAATACGGAATGACATCGTTGGATCTCAACAATCTTGGGTACTTAGACGAACCATTCGTCCTAGCCAATGATGTGGCTCAGGTTTTCTATGTGAAGGACATGTCTACCAAACCTAGAAAAAGAAAAAATAAGAAAAATAATACATCAGACGATGAGCCAAAGCGCCACATAGTTCTTTCAGGAAAAAGAAACATCGTGGGAGTGGAGGACATGACAGACATGTCAGAATAGTGTGATAAGTTTCATGAAATTCCGCCCTTCGCGGTGAAGGATGACCCAAGCATCATGTTAATGAATGAAGATGCTCCATGGATACGAAGGGATCAGAAAGGAACACACGCGAAGAAATGATATGTAATAATTGTAACATTTTATGAGTGAAGATGCTCCATGTGTCCATTTTTATAGTGTTGTCTGCAAACAATATTGAGTGTGTTAGTCCCGTTTTGTGGCTGGACCGGGACTAAAGGAGGGCCTTTAGTCCCGATTCATACTTACCATTAAGATCTGATCTCCAAACGCGTGAGGTCACATATTAGGGAGTGCCTCTATGACCAGTTTCTCGGAGATGCCGGAGGACTGGGATCCGGCGGCATCTCCCTGAAACTGGCCGTAGTGGTGTCCCTGCTCTTGAAAACCATCTTGCAGCTTGTAACTTCTCTAACTAGATCAATACGCCTGGGAGCTAACTAATTTCACATATTAGGGAGTGCCTCTATGACCAGTTTCTCAGAGATGCCGGAGGACTGGGCTCCGGCGGCATCACCCTGAAACTGGCCGTAGTGGTGTTCCTGCTCTCGAAAACTATCTTGGAGATGCCTCAAACTGGCTGGAGGACTGGACTCACAAGGACTGCTCGGCATAATGTCGACACTCACGGCATAATGTCGACACTCACCCCTATTATTAGTGCTGACTCATGTTTTGTCCTGGTTGGTGTCTCCAACCGGGACTAAAGGTTCATCTTTAGTCCCGGTTGGTGACATCATCCGGGACAAGGTACAAGCCGCACGACATAATGTCGACACTCACCCCTATTATTAGTGTTGCCTAGCCCAGTCTGCCGCAATCCCTTCAGTCGCGGTTGGTTTCTCCAACCGGGACTAAAGATGAACCCTCTCTTTATAGGCATTTCCCTCTATTTATTAGGTAACACTCAAGACATTTATTAATATTAAAAACCGGGACAAACCGGGACTAGCTAACACTCAGGACTAAAGCCGCCCCCCTTTAGTCATAATCATGCCTAGTCCTATAGTATGCAGCTTCAGGGTCTTCTTCGTCATCGTCATCATCATCGTCATCGTCACCTACCACTCCGGGGATCCTCAGCCCATCCATGGCATATACCAGGGGCCATTCCAGCCTCGGATTCATGGCGGGCGGGGGAGGGGTCTCCTGGAAGACGATGCCGCTACCGTCGGGCCGGTGTGGGGCCTTTTTGTGGCTTTGTGGCGGGTGGACTCATGGGCACCGCAGGCGAGGATGGTCTCCCCGGGCGATGTAGCGCACCACTCTGATGATAGTACGATTCACCCACCACAGACGACGGCCGGCTTCGTTGTGGTTCACCGGGCGCAGGCCATCACCCTCGTACCTGGCAAGCTCCCTTTCCCGCCTATTAGCGAAGAAGGCATTCCAGGTGTCGTAGTTTTCGGGATCCCACTGGGGATCCATCCGCTGCTCCGGCGTGAGCTCGTGGTAGAAGTGTTTTGTGATGGCCGCCTGGCGTGCGGAACCTTGAGGGACAGGAGGGACATGAACCCCTCCAGCGCTCAGCATCCAGCCGGCGGGCGACCGGTAGCCCGGTGGACAAGTGTAGTTGGAGGCGCACAGCGCCTCGGTCTCCTCGAGGGTCAGAATGGCCCAGTAGGCGTTGTCCATTGATCTAAGAGAGGAAGCTGTGGATCTGTGGATAGCCATGGCGCGATCGCCCTAAATATAGAGGGAAAGGGCGGGAAAAATTGGCGTGAAGCTTTGGTAAATGGCGGTAAATATCTTTAGTCCCGCTTAGTGACTACATCCGGGACTAAAAGCTCTCGTAGAAAGGAAAGGGCGGGAAAACTTGGCGGGAAACGGTGGGAAATGGCGGTAAATATCTTTAGTCCCGGTTTGTGACTACAATCGGGACTAAATGGAGATTATATTAAGATTCTTTATATTTTTCTGATAATAATAGACATATTATTTGTTTTATTTGGATTATTACAATAAAAGATATGATTTTCCAAAGTTTTTATATTTGATTTGAATTAAAAAAAGAAAATTTACAAATGAAATAATTTATAAATGATGCATACAGATAAATGGATATTATATTAACATTCTGTATATTTTTCTGATAATAATAGACATATTATTTGTTTTATTTGGATTATTACAATAAAAGATATGATTTTCCAAAGTTTTTATATTTGATTTGAAATAAAAAAAGAAAATTTACAAATGAAGTAATTTATAAATGATGCAAACAGATAAATGGATATTATATTAGGATTCTTTATATTTTTTTGATAATAATAGACATATTATTTGTTTTATTTGGATTATTACAATAAAAGATATGATTTTCCAAAGTTTTTATATTTGATTTGAATTAAAAAAAGAAAATTTACAAATGAAATAATTTATAAATGATGCAAACAGATAAATGGATATTATATTAAGATTCTTTTATATTTTTCTGATAATAATAGACATATTATTTGTTTTATTTGGATTATTACAATAAAAGATATGATTTTCCAAAGTTTTTATATTTGATTTGAATTAAAAATGAAAATTTACAAATGAAGTAATTTATAAATGATGCAAATAGATAAATGGATATTATATTAGGATTCTTTATATTTTTTGATAATAATAGACATATTATTTGTTTTATTTGGATTATTACAATAAAAGATATGATTTTCCAAAGTTTTTATATTTGATTTGAATTAAAAAAAGAAATTTTACAAAAAAACAATTAGTCGCGGGTCGTGGCTGAACCCGGGACTAAAGGGTGCCTGCGCACGCGAAACCGAAGTGGCCGAAAAAACCTTTAGTCCCGGGCCGTGGCTTAACCCGCGACTAAAGGGGGTGGTCTTTAGTCGCGGGTTAAGCCACGGCCCGGGACTAAAGACTCTTTAGTCCCGTCCCGTGGCTTAGCCCGGGACTAAAGGGTTGACCCTTTATATACGCGCTCGCCCCTGGTGCGCCGAGCCAGCACTTAGCACGCGACGAAGACGAAGACGAAGACGAGGCGCCATCGACACAGAGAAGGGGAGGTGCCGCCCGCCGGCCGATTCCCACGCCGCCGCCGCCCTCGTCTTCATAACGTAGAGCGGCCGTACGCCGCGCCGCCCGCCGTACGTGTCGCGCGCGTCGTGCCGCCGTGCCGCGCCGCGCTGCACCGCCTCGCCGCGCCGCCGTGCCGCACCACCTCGCCGGAGGTGGTTATTTAATTTTATAGTTAGGTTTTTGTATTTAGGTTTTGATTAGTAGTATAAATATTAGGAAATGTTAGTATTTAGGTTCTAATTATAATTAGTCTAGTAGTTATTAGTAGTATAATTAGTCTAGGAAATGTTATAATTAGGTTTTTGTAGTAATATTTATTATTATTATTATTAGTAATATTTAGGTTTTGTATAAATGTTTAGGAAATGCTAGTATTTATATTATTAGGAAATGTTAGTTTTTTTTATAGTTTCTTGTTATATTTTTCCTATAGTTTTTAGGATTAGTTATTGTTTTAGTTATTAGGAGTAGTATTAGGATTATTATAATTAGGTTTATTAGGATTTTTTGTTATAGTTTTTTTATATTAGGGTTTTTTGTTTTAGTATTAGGATTATTTTTTTAATTAAAATATTAGAATTAGGATTAGGATTATTGTTTTAGTGATTTTTTTGTTTTATTTATTAAGATTAGAATTAGGGTTAGGATTAGGTTATTTTTTTGTTTTAGTTATTATGATTATTGTTTTAGCACAAATAATATTAGGATTATATTGTTTTAGTTATTAGGATTATTGTTTTTTCTAACATGTTTAACTCTCTTTTTGTTATAGATAATTAAGTCATGGATCCATCAGAAGATCCTGGTCGCATCGGTGAAGGTTTTCTTGAGGGCATGATAAGAGGTAAAATTCCTCTTAATATTACTACCGGCGCCGAAGATATTTTGCTCGAGGAAGAGATATCCTCATATCTGAATCCATCCGGTGATGGACTAGAGGAAAACCTAATGTACCAAGGGGAAGACCAGATGGACGAAGGGCAAACAAATAACAACAATAATGATGGCCCCTTGACAGGATCCGGCGAGGTACATATATATATATATATAAAGTCTCGTGTTACCTCTATTCATTAACTGATCTAGATATATATTAATCACTCTCTATTCTTATTTTAGCCCACCGGATCGAAGCAATCGACAGCTCGAAAGAAACGAGGGCCGAACAAAAAGTTGGATGGTAATTAGAGGTTCACCATCGAAGAAATAGATGATGATGGTGAACCGATTGCTCCAGAGAAGCACCGGAGGATGTTTATAAATCAATGCGGGGTGCTTGTTAGGGACAACCTGCCGATCACCATCCAAGAATGGAATAAGTCAAAGAAACCCGGTGAAGAATCCAATAGCTATGTCACCGATGATGCCAAAGATGACCTTTGGCAGAAGCTCATAGCGCATTTCATACTACCTCCAGAGTATGAGGAATTTGAGGTATATGGTATTACCCCAAGGCCGGGTGGGCTTGAAAATAGAGCGAAAGTCAAGGAGTGGGCACTGAGCAAGATGGCTGAACTGTACCGGAACCACAAGAAAAGTTTATACGCGAAATATGTCGCGAAAAAGAAAACTCCAGACTTCAAAGGAGTAAACGAGAAGTTGAGAGAACAGTGGCCTGATTTTGTACAGTACAAGCAATCTGATAAAGCAAAGGCAAAGTCGGCAAAGAACGCGTTAAATGCTGCCAACAAGAAATACCATCATAAAATGGGGACAGGTGGCTACAAGAGTGCCGTCCCTAAGTGGGAAACTATGGAGAAGGAAATGAGGGCTAGCTAGAGGCGTCACTCCTGGTACAGATGGATGGCCCGAGAGGTCAAAGCACTGGTGGTACGGGCACGGGGGATCCTTGGACCCAGAAACAGGGAAGAATTTATTTCATGAGAGTGTCTTGTGGAAGAAAGGGTTTCCTCAGTACGATGCCACTTACAGAAGTCGTCAGAGAAAGAAGGACCGGCAGGCAGACCGGATCTCCAGGGTAGAGCAGGACCTAGCTGATCTGAAGAACCTCATGCATGAATTAGCCAAAGGCCGCCATCGTCAACTCACCCGCGGTCTGATGATCCTGCATTGGATCTTAGCCAACGGAGAAGCAGCGTGGCTTCCACGGAGGTCCGTGCTGATGATCAAGCACTGCTGGATGATGCACCGGCTCCTCACTACCCTGTGGATGATGTCAGAGAGATGGCACAATGTGAGCTACATCAGCCAATGAACAACCTGTCCTTTAAGGTGGCGATCGGCACTGCTTTACCTTGTCTACCTGGAGCACTCCACCATTCACTTCCGATTCCACCAGGCTATGCTCGTGTCACGGTGGATGACATAGTGGAGGATTTTGCGGACCTAGAGATTGAAATCGCTACGCCTGAAGAAGTTACGAAACTAGGAGATGTCAAGCGCAACATCATTCTATGGAATAAGAAGTACATCAAGTTTCCAGGCTCGGCGCCAAGGCCACCGACTCCAAGGAATCCAAGTCCACCCCGCATCGAATATCGTCAACCTCCAAGTCCACCCCAACCCGATTATCGCCAACCTCCAAGTCCACCCCGCCCCGCTGACGATCGCCGCAGCAGGAGTACATCAACTCGATCTCCGCCTCCGCCTTCGTGCAATACTACTACCTCGTCGAAGAAACGGAAGTTCGACGGTCCCCCGCGCCCCACATCGAAGAAAGGTCAAACGCCGAGGATAGTCGATATCCCGCCGGCTCTTCCAAAGAGACCTTATGACAAGACCGATGAGGAAACTAACGCGGATGTGGCTGCCCAAGTTAAGGCGCATTTTCCACCCAAAAAGCCTGAGCCAAAGCCGGTATATAATAAAAAACCAAAAAGTGGGCTAAGTCCTTTCTTGAGCAACCATCCCAGATATCGATGAATCTGGAATCAGACTATGACCGGGAGATTATTAAGCAAGCACAGAAGAAAAAAATCACAAGTGCAAAAAGAGGGAAGCAAGTTGCCCAGCTCGGAGCACAGAAGAATCAATCGGTCGCCCCGCTCAAAGTCATTTCAGACCTCGACAAGGCCTTCAAAGCTGAAATGGATATGGACATGCAAATAATGGACCCTAGAGCCCATAATAATGTTGGACTTATGGGAATCACTGTATCGCCGGCTAAAGCACTTGCTAACGAAGCAAATATGTATCTTGGTCAATATTTAGGCTATGAAGATACGCCAGTGGGTCAGATAGTACGGCAGTATGTCCAAGGGGAGCCTCTAGTCAGTAATGAGGAGCTCGCGCGTCTATCCACACATATGCGAAATCTGCACGAATGGTACATGTCGCAAGCATAAAAAAGCATCAGAAATATTGGCTTCCGGTGGACGTTAGAATGGAGCATCACTTAAAACCATACTCGATACAGGTTCAAATGACCGAACTGTTTCAGTTATACAACCAACGCGCCCTCGACAAAGCTATCATTGGTTGCTTTTGTCTGTAAGTTATTTATTTATATAATTAAGTTTGTAGCTTTAGCTCGTCCATTGCATTTAATATGTTATCCTAACTATATATACTTTTGTATGATGATATTATATTCTGCAGAATGAAGATGCTTGAATGCAAAAGAGCTAGAAGATACGACATTGGGTTCATTGACCCATATATCATTAATGAATATACGTTAAAGAATCACCCCAAGGACGTGGAGGAATACCTGTGCAGGTTCTTAACCGAGAATAGTTTTGTTAAGGAAATACTATTTCCTTACAACTTCAAGTGAGTGTTTATATCTTGTACACATTTTATTTTTTGCTTACTGGATGAGCTATGCATGTATGCTTATGTAAATGTCCGCAGATTCCGCTGGATCTTGCTAAACATTCAAGTTGACAAGTCCCTAGTTGAAGTCCACGACTCATTAAGTTGGGACCAAGAGCAGTGGAGCGACATGAAAACAATGCTCCATAAGTAATTTCAATCATTATCGCATTATATCGTCCTCTTTCATTTATTTCCTGATATCAAGTAACTAATAACTCCTTTGTTCATTTTCTTTGCCGAGCAGGTGTTGGTGTGGCATCCCGCAAAACCACTACTAGAAAATCGCGTTGAATTTGTTCATTGCATCGTCATCATCATGCATTGTTTGCCAAAACTATTTCGCAAAGCCCGTTTTTGTTTTCTAAAACGCCCCGACAATTATTCAAACGCCAAACCCCGGTTGTTCCGGATATTTTGTTTGTCTAAAATTAGTTACAAAAGATAATTAAAAATAAATAAAATTATTAATTATTTTAGCGGGACAGTCGAACGGGCCGTTTTAGCCCGAACGACCACCCCATATTTTAAAATCGGTCCAACCTGTCCCGTCCCTCTAATCCTAGGCCTACCCAGTTTTCTACCCAACCATCCCTGGCCACCTCACTCCCCCCAGTCACATCGTGCCACCTCACCTCCCCAACTCCCTCAACCAACCACACCCTGCCATGTCACCTGGGCTCACCCCTCTCTATCTTCCCTCTCTCCCCACCTCACACTCCACCCACGTCTCAGCCAAAAAACCCCCCTGGCCGCCCCGTCCCCACTTCTCCCCTGCAGCCCACGCACGCACACACTCTACACGCACGCGCCCCAGCCTCTCTCTCTGGTTCCCTGGTCCCACTCACCCCGGCCCCGCAGACCCCTGGGCCCAGCCCTCCCTCTCTCTCCCCGTGCCCCGTCTTCTTCCCTGGCTCTCTCCACCCCCGCAGCTGACTCCCTCGCTGGCCCTGCCTTCTTCCCCGCCGGCCTGGCCTTCCTCCGCGCCCCTTCCCCCTCTCGCGCTCCCGGCCGCTGCGCCGCCACCTCGCGCGCGCCCGCTCGAGCCCACGCCGCCGCGCTCCCTCCCCGCCTTCCTAGCCACCTCGCTCACCCCGCCGCTCCACCCCGCGTCTGCGCCGCCGAAGCAGCCCGCCAGCTCCTCCGCCCCGCGAGAGCCTGCCGCCGGCCAGACCCCGCTGGACCCGCTCGCCCCTCCCCGTCGCTCGGCCGCGCGCTCCGCAGCGACCGCCGCTCACCTCGCCGTCCCGCAGAGCTCCGGCCACCTGCTGCCGCCGTAGCTCGCCCTTCCCCGCAAGCCGCGCGCGCGCCTCGAGCTTGCCGCCGTCGCCGCTCCACCCTGCGAGCACCGCCTCCCATCTGCAGCCGCCGGTGCCCCTCCCCGTCGCCGCCGGACCCCGCCAGAACCCCCGTCTCCGGCGAGCCGCCGAGCCCGTCCGCTCCCGTCGCCAAGCCACCGCCGGCCTCGCCCTTCTCGCCGCCGACGACGACCCCGCGAGCCCGCGCCGCCCCTCCTAGAGCCTCGCAGGACCGGCCGCGTCCCGCGCGCTCCGGCCTGGGCCCCACCTCGCCGCCCGGCCGTGCTCCTCCGGCCGTCTTCTGCCTCTTCGCCGTCGCCGTGCGCCCCCCCCCGCCGACCTGCGCCTCCCCTGGTCGCCACCGTCACGTCCGTCGTCGGCGGCCTCGCCGGTCCCGCGACCCCCGCCGTGCTGGTGTGCCTCCTCCACCCCGTGATGTTTGTTGATGACAGATGACAAGAAGACCATGGCCGAGTACTTTGACCCCTGAAGGCCATGGACACCAAAACCAAGTTCTCCGGCGTAGGGCACCAATATCGGCCACCGGGGACCGCAAGATCTTCCGAAGGCCGGCACGTCCAAGTCATCCTCGTCACAAGATCTTCCCCAGAACGCCAGGAATCTTGATCCGATGGTCGAGACCCCGTAGCCCCGACGCCCCGAAGACCGATCCCGTACCTGGCGCCACGCCAAGTGCTCCTTCTCGAACCCGAAGACCGTACCTTCGCGGAACAAGTTCGCGGCCAACAACCAAAGTCGGAACCCCAAGGTCGTCAACACGGACTCGGAGGGTCCCCGGACGACGAGCCTTCATCCCGGACGCCAAGACCGACTCGATGGCGCGGACCCGACAAGAGCTTCACCGCGACAACCACGACACCGGCCCAAGTCCCGCATATGGACGCGCCAAGATCTACCCCGGACACCGAGACCCTGACGACAAGTACTCCTTCCCGGAGGCGATGCTCGAGAACACGAACGGCAAGAACACCGCCGCAGAACGACAAGTGCTTCCCCCTGAACGCCACGACCGTCGACATGACCGAGACCCCGATGCGCCAAGACCTACCCCTAAGTCCGAGAACGTTTCCGTCGACCCCTGGATCCCGGAGTCCGACCCTGGACCCTGTCGAACCCCGAACCCCGGATCCCCAAGATCGTCGAGACCCCTAATGTGTGAACCCTTTTTCCTCGAACCTCATTTTATAACATAATACAACTTGTTGCATATTAAATTGTCATCTCGCATGCATCTCATTGGTTTGGGGGCCTTATGCCGATTCACCTAATAATTAAATATGGGGCCCATATGCGGGCAAATCTAGTCTCATATTGGCCTCATTTAAACTTGTGTAGCGAATCGGTATCTTATCTTGCCTTGTTGAAACAACATTTAAATTGCGGGTCTTCTAAATAACATGAACCACCTAATTAATTGTCGGGACCCCGGTTCCGCTTAATATGACCTAATTGCATCGCACCTTGCCATGTCTTTCATCATACATGCATCATGCCGATCTTCCGCCGTGTATTAAATATTGCATCCGGTGTTTATTCTAGTGTTTTGCTTCTTCGCGGATAAGGTCGATGAGTTGATGTGAGCTTCGCCCCGATCTTCGGATGAACTTTTCGGCAATGTTTTCAGGCGAGCATCTCCCTCTTTCTACCTATCTTACTTTTATAGTCTTTAATTCCCTCCTATTGATCTATTGCTATCTGTGTTGCGATGCTTTAGTTTCCGAACCCGTGATCTACCGTGCAGCCCTATATTGCCTTGGACACACCCTATTACCTGTTGTTTGGTAGATAGTTGGACTTGCGCGCCGTAGTTGCTTGCTCAAGTGCTGATGGGTGTCGTCATATGCCACCGTTGCTGATGAATTGCCGCATGTTGATGTTGGAGATGAATCTAGTTTACTTATCGTCACTTTAATTTCTGCTTAACAACTAAAATTGAAATAAGCAGAGGCATCGGTGGGTGATAGATAATAATATTTGGTTTCCGAACGCCCACTTGTGTCCCGTAGGACCCCGAGTACTTGATACCTGTTCCTTGTTTTATCGCGCTATCCACATATGGGGAGTATGGGCCCCCCTTAGCCAGAGCTTGATTCCGTCTTATTTCTTGGGGCCACAAACTAGTTTGAGGTTTTATTACGATCCTGTACTTATGCCATGTTTTACTGCTTTATTACGATTGTGCGAGGAGCACACTGTACTGTTTAGGTTCGGAATGTTTACGCGGTATCGACAAGCCCAGCCACACTTTCGGGTTCCCAGTCGCTTACAGCCATTGTCGCAACCTTGAGGCCGCCTCGGAGCTTGCTTACTCCGTTGCGGATTCTACTCAAAGGGGTGGCCCCCTGAAATATTTCTGAATCTTGTGATTGCTCTGTCGTGAGGCCTCGTTGGGTTTTGATTTGGTTTTTCCGAGGTTGATCGTGTGTGTGTTGCTATTTGTGCACCCCGGCCGGGTTAAAACTTTCTGAAAGCCGTGTCCGCGGTTATGGACGACTTGGAGCACAGTATCTCGATCATAGACAAGCATAACTAAAGTTTACTGTTATAAATTTGACTTATAATGACTAGTAATCAGCTCCACTACAACGGAATGGCTAATTAATACTGCCCACAACTGCTTGTTTGGTTGTCGCTTGCGACAATTGTATCTGACTAGTAAGTATTGCAACTACAACGAAATGGCTGATTAAAAGTACCAACAACTGCTGGGTTTTGGGTTTATCTCATGCTATCTGTACCTGATTAGTAATTGTTGCAACTATCACGGAATGGTTAACTAAAAGTGCCCACTGCTTATTCTATCAGGATGATTATCTAAATCTGACTAGTAAAGTGCCACAACTATAACTGAATAAGTAAAACTGCCAACTGTGTGAGTTCCTCGGCTGACTTCCTCGTTTGGTCTCGAGGGGGAAACACCAGGATGGGTTTGTTTGGTGATAGCTTCAGGTAGGATCCGGTTAGGTCATTCTTACCCCTCTCTGATAACCGCCAGTTGTATCGAGTCTCTATAGGTTGTTTAGTGCATGCTGCCGCTGCCGCTTCAGTCCACCATACCTATGTAGGCGAGGACCGCCGAATTCTAGCCTCGCCGTGTACTGGCCTCAGTACTGACGCTCCTTCTTTGTTTTCTGCTTTGCCCTTTGTCGGCACCCCTTTTGTTACGCAGGTTTTGAGATCGACGCCGTTAGCAGGGTTACCCTTCCGGCTTGGCCTGGGCAGGGTTATGGACGCCATTGGTTATTCTTCAGGGCTCTTAGCCCCATTTGCTTCTTGTCCGTAGTCGGACGCTCTACTGTTTTCTAGGTGATTTGGATCTTGTATATTATATCTGTATTCTTGACTCTTTGAGTCGCTGTTATATATATCTGTTCTGTGGGTCCCATCGAGGACTGTTGTGTAATGTTATTACTTCGTTTTCCACCCGCACGAAAGTGCCTGGTGGGCACCTTTGAATCGTTTCTATGCGGGTTTGGTGAATTTTGCCCAAACTTGCATAGGTCCGATTCTGAGGGTGTTACAGAGTGGTATCAGAGCTCAGCAGTTACGATACCCCACAAGTCCAGCCTGTAGGATAACCTAGCTAACGGCCGAAGTAGAGTGTCAAAACTATTTTGCAAAATCGGTTGGATAGTTCTGATTAGGTCTAATTTTACTCCTTACCCTCTGCTGTTCTCCTCTTACCTCGACGTGTTTTGAATCTGCTCTCTTCTCTCTCTTCGAGTCCAGGAATTCTCGTGGTTGGGTTTCCGTCGTACCTTCAGGGCTTCGCTTTCTCCCTTTTGCAACGGAGGTGCTACGATCATCAATCTGCAGCTTGTCTGTTGTACCCTTCCTCCAATCTTTTGTTCTTGAGCTCCTTATCCATATGTGTTCCTTGCTGGATATCAGTGTCGTTGAAAAACATATGAGAAGGACGAGCTTTGGTGAAGTTGGGGTTAACCTTGAGCATGTGTTGCTCATGCCAATCAAACCATCGCGGAACCTAATCATTGCGTCTTTCATACGATTTCTGCTGGCAGCATTCCTTTTGTTCCGGATACCGCCTATGAAGATCTTCAGTCTAAATCTCGAGAGTTGAGTTGCCTGATTCTCCTACCCATGTCTAGAGTTGATAGTTTGGGCCGGGATGGACTGATCACCCTACCCGACTCTTACTGTTCGCTCTGTACATCGAACTGGTGGATCCATGTAATTTTTCCCTCTTCTAACGGAAGTTAGGGGTGGCTTTATTTGTGATACCTCTACCTTCGACCTTTTGTTTCCGGAGTGCTCGCTCGACGATCAGGAACAACGACCCTTTGTTGGTGGTGTCGCCGATTCCCAGATGAAGAAGGAACCCTCGTTAGTGGTGTCGCGAGGATCTACGCAACGCAAGAAGACGGAGAACGCCGACCTTCCTTCCGGTACCATGAGGCGGATCTCGAGGGCGAGATCCATTGTTAGTGGTGTCGAATTGTGGCATCCCGCAAAACCACTACTAGAAAATCGCGTTGAATTTGTTCATTGCATCGTCATCATCATGCATTGTTTGCCAAAACTATTTCGCAAAGCCCGTTTTTGTTTTCTAAAACGCCCCGACAATTATTCAAACGCCAAACCCCGGTTGTTCCGGATATTTTGTTTGTCTAAAATTAGTTACAAAAGATAATTAAAAATAAATAAAATTATTAATTATTTTAGCGGGACAGTCGAACGGGCCGTTTTAGCCCGAACGACCACCCCATATTTTAAAATCGGTCCAACCTGTCCCGTCCCTCTAATCCTAGGCCTACCCAGTTTTCTACCCAACCATCCCTGGCCACCTCACTCCCCCCAGTCACATCGTGCCACCTCACCTCCCCAACTCCCTCAACCAACCACACCCTGCCATGTCACCTGGGCTCACCCCTCTCTATCTTCCCTCTCTCCCCACCTCACACTCCACCCACGTCTCAGCCAAAAAACCCCCCTGGCCGCCCCGTCCCCACTTCTCCCCTGCAGCCCACGCACGCACACACTCTACACGCACGCGCCCCAGCCTCTCTCTCTGGTTCCCTGGTCCCACTCACCCCGGCCCCGCAGACCCCTGGGCCCAGCCCTCCCTCTCTCTCCCCCGTGCCCCGTCTTCTTCCCTGGCTCTCTCCACCCCCGCAGCTGACTCCCTCGCTGGCCCTGCCTTCTTCCCCGCCGGCCTGGCCTTCCTCCGCGCCCCTTCCCCCTCTCGCGCTCCCGGCCGCTGCGCCGCCACCTCGCGCGCGCCCGCTCGAGCCCACGCCGCCGCGCTCCCTCCCCGCCTTCCTAGCCACCTCGCTCACCCCGCCGCTCCACCCCGCGTCTGCGCCGCCGAAGCAGCCCGCCAGCTCCTCCGCCCCGCGAGAGCCTGCCGCCGGCCAGACCCCGCTGGACCCGCTCGCCCCTCCCCGTCGCTCGGCCGCGCGCTCCGCAGCGACCGCCGCTCACCTCGCCGTCCCGCAGAGCTCCGGCCACCTGCTGCCGCCGTAGCTCGCCCTTCCCCGCAAGCCGCGCGCGCGCCTCGAGCTTGCCGCCGTCGCCGCTCCACCCTGCAAGCACCGCCTCCCATCTGCAGCCGCCGGTGCCCCTCCCCGTCGCCGCCGGACCCCGCCAGAACCCCCGTCTCCGGCGAGCCGCCGAGCCCGTCCGCTCCCGTCGCCAAGCCACCGCCGGCCTCGCCCTTCTCGCCGCCGACGACGACCCCGCGAGCCCGCGCCGCCCCTCCTAGAGCCTCGCAGGACCGGCCGCGTCCCGCGCGCTCCGGCCTGGGCCCCACCTCGCCGCCCGGCCGTGCTACTCCGGCCGTCTTCTGCCTCTTCGCCGTCGCCGTGCGCCCCCCCCCCCCGCCGACCTGCGCCTCCCCTGGTCGCCACCGTCACGTCCGTCGTCGGCGGCCTCGCCGGTCCCGCGACCCCCGCCGTGCTGGTGTGCCTCCTCCACCCCGTGATGTTTGTTGATGACAGATGACAAGAAGACCATGGCCGAGTACTTTGACCCCTGAAGGCCATGGACACCAAAACCAAGTTCTCCGGCGTAGGGCACCAATATCGGCCACCGGGGACCGCAAGATCTTCCGAAGGCCGGCACGTCCAAGTCATCCTCGTCACAAGATCTGCCCCAGAACGCCAGGAATCTTGATCCGATGGTCGAGACCCCGTAGCCCCGACGCCCCGAAGACCGATCCCGTACCTGGCGCCACGCCAAGTGCTCCTTCTCGAACCCGAAGACCGTACCTTCGCGGAACAAGTTCGCGGCCAACAACCAAAGTCGGAACCCCAAGGTCGTCAACACGGACTCGGAGGGTCCCCGGACGACGAGCCTTCATCCCGGACGCCAAGACCGACTCGATGGCGCGGACCCGACAAGAGCTTCACCGCGACAACCACGACACCGGCCCAAGTCCCGCATATGGACGCGCCAAGATCTACCCCGGACACCGAGACCCTGACGACAAGTACTCCTTCCCGGAGGCGATGCTCGAGAACACGAACGGCAAGAACACCGCCGCAGAACGACAAGTGCTTCCCCCTGAACGCCACGACCGTCGACATGACCGAGACCCCGATGCGCCAAGACCTACCCCTAAGTCCGAGAACGTTTCCGTCGACCCCTGGATCCCGGAGTCCGACCCTGGACCCTGTCGAACCCCGAACCCCGGATCCCCAAGATCGTCGAGACCCCTAATGTGTGAACCCTTTTTCCTCGAACCTCATTTTATAACATAATACAACTTGTTGCATATTAAATTGTCATCTCGCATGCATCTCATTGGTTTGGGGGCCTTATGCCGATTCACCTAATAATTAAATATGGGGCCCATATGCGGGCAAATCTAGTCTCATATTGGCCTCATTTAAACTTGTGTAGCGAATCGGTATCTTATCTTGCCTTGTTGAAACAACATTTAAATTGCGGGTCTTCTAAATAACATGAACCACCTAATTAATTGTCGGGACCCCGGTTCCGCTTAATATGACCTAATTGCATCGCACCTTGCCATGTCTTTCATCATACATGCATCATGCCGATCTTCCGCCGTGTATTAAATATTGCATCCGGTGTTTATTCTAGTGTTTTGCTTCTTCGCGGATAAGGTCGATGAGTTGATGTGAGCTTCGCCCCGATCTTCGGATGAACTTTTCGGCAATGTTTTCAGGCGAGCATCTCCCTCTTTCTACCTATCTTACTTTTATAGTCTTTAATTCCCTCCTGTTGATCTATTGCTATCTGTGTTGCGATGCTTTAGTTTCCGAACCCGTGATCTACCGTGCAGCCCTATATTGCCTTGGACACACCCTATTACCTGTTGTTTGGTAGATAGTTGGACTTGCGCGCCGTAGTTGCTTGCTCAAGTGCTGATGGGTGTCGTCATATGCCACCGTTGCTGATGAATTGCCGCATGTTGATGTTGGAGATGAATCTAGTTTACTTATCGTCACTTTAATTTCTGCTTAACAACTAAAATTGAAATAAGCAGAGGCATCGGTGGGTGATAGATAATAATATTTGGTTTCCGAACGCCCACTTGTGTCCCGTAGGACCCCGAGTACTTAATACCTGTTCCTTGTTTTATCGCGCTATCCACATATGGGGAGTATGGGCCCCCCTTAGCCAGAGCTTGATTCCGTCTTATTTCTTGGGGCCACAAACTAGTTTGAGGTTTTATTACGATCCTGTACTTATGCCATGTTTTACTGCTTTATTACGATTGTGCGAGGAGCACACTGTACTGTTTAGGTTCGGAATGTTTACGCGGTATCGACAAGCCCAGCCACACTTTCGGGTTCCCAGTCGCTTACAGCCATTGTCGCAACCTTGAGGCCGCCTCGGAGCTTGCTTACTCCGTTGCGGATTCTACTCAAAGGGGTGGCCCCCTGAAATATTTCTGAATCTTGTGATTGCTCTGTCGTGAGGCCTCGTTGGGTTTTGATTTGGTTTTTCCGAGGTTGATCGTGTGTGTGTTGCTATTTGTGCACCCCGGCCGGGTTAAAACTTTCTGAAAGCCGTGTCCGCGGTTATGGACGACTTGGAGCACAGTATCTCGATCATAGACAAGCATAACTAAAGTTTACTGTTATAAATTTGACTTATAATGACTAGTAATCAGCTCCACTACAACGGAATGGCTAATTAATACTGCCCACAACTGCTTGTTTGGTTGTCGCTTGCGACAATTGTATCTGACTAGTAAGTATTGCAACTACAACGAAATGGCTGATTAAAAGTACCAACAACTGCTGGGTTTTGGGTTTATCTCATGCTATCTGTACCTGATTAGTAATTGTTGCAACTATCACGGAATGGTTAACTAAAAGTGCCCACTGCTTATTCTATCAGGATGATTATCTAAATCTGACTAGTAAAGTGCCACAACTATAACTGAATAAGTAAAACTGCCAACTGTGTGAGTTCCTCGGCTGACTTCCTCGTTTGGTCTCGAGGGGGAAACACCAGGATGGGTTTGTTTGGTGATAGCTTCAGGTAGGATCCGGTTAGGTCATTCTTACCCCTCTCTGATAACCGCCAGTTGTATCGAGTCTCTATAGGTTGTTTAGTGCATGCTGCCGCTGCCGCTTCAGTCCACCATACCTATGTAGGCGAGGACCGCCGAATTCTAGCCTCGCCGTGTACTGGCCTCAGTACTGACGCTCCTTCTTTGTTTTCTGCTTTGCCCTTTGTCGGCACCCCTTTTGTTACGCAGGTTTTGAGATCGACGCCGTTAGCAGGGTTACCCTTCCGGCTTGGCCTGGGCAGGGTTATGGACGCCATTGGTTATTCTTCAGGGCTCTTAGCCCCATTTGCTTCTTGTCCGTAGTCGGACGCTCTACTGTTTTCTAGGTGATTTGGATCTTGTATATTATATCTGTATTCTTGACTCTTTGAGTCGCTGTTATATATATCTGTTCTGTGGGTCCCATCGAGGACTGTTGTGTAATGTTATTACTTCGTTTTCCACCCGCACGAAAGTGCCTGGTGGGCACCTTTGAATCGTTTCTATGCGGGTTTGGTGAATTTTGCCCAAACTTGCATAGGTCCGATTCTGAGGGTGTTACAGAGTGGTATCAGAGCTCAGCAGTTACGATACCCCACAAGTCCAGCCTGTAGGATAACCTAGCTAACGGCCGAAGTAGAGTGTCAAAACTATTTTGCAAAATCGGTTGGATAGTTCTGATTAGGTCTAATTTTACTCCTTACCCTCTGCTGTTCTCCTCTTACCTCGACGTGTTTTGAATCTGCTCTCTTCTCTCTCTTCGAGTCCAGGAATTCTCGTGGTTGGGTTTCCGTCGTACCTTCAGGGCTTCGCTTTCTCCCTTTTGCAACGGAGGTGCTACGATCATCAATCTGCAGCTTGTCTGTTGTACCCTTCCTCCAATCTTTTGTTCTTGAGCTCCTTATCCATATGTGTTCCTTGCTGGATATCAGTGTCGTTGAAAAACATATGAGAAGGACGAGCTTTGGTGAAGTTGGGGTTAACCTTGAGCATGTGTTGCTCATGCCAATCAAACCATCGCGGAACCTAATCATTGCGTCTTTCATACGATTTCTGCTGGCAGCATTCCTTTTGTTCCGGATACCGCCTATGAAGATCTTCAGTCTAAATCTCGAGAGTTGAGTTGCCTGATTCTCCTACCCATGTCTAGAGTTGATAGTTTGGGCCGGGATGGACTGATCACCCTACCCGACTCTTACTGTTCGCTCTGTACATCGAACTGGTGGATCCATGTAATTTTTCCCTCTTCTAACGGAAGTTAGGGGTGGCTTTATTTGTGATACCTCTACCTTCGACCTTTTGTTTCCGGAGTGCTCGCTCGACGATCAGGAACAACGACCCTTTGTTGGTGGTGTCGCCGATTCCCAGATGAAGAAGGAACCCTCGTTAGTGGTGTCGCGAGGATCTACGCAACGCAAGAAGACGGAGAACGCCGACCTTCCTTCCGGTACCATGAGGCGGATCTCAAGGGCGAGATCCATTGTTAGTGGTGTCGAATTGTGGCATCCCGCAAAACCACTACTAGAAAATCGCGTTGAATTTGTTCATTGCATCGTCATCATCATGCATTGTTTGCCAAAACTATTTCGCAAAGCCCGTTTTTGTTTTCTAAAACGCCCCGACAATTATTCAAACGCCAAACCCCGGTTGTTCCGGATATTTTGTTTGTCTAAAATTAGTTACAAAAGATAATTAAAAATAAATAAAATTATTAATTATTTTAGCGGGACAGTCGAACGGGCCGTTTTAGCCCGAACGACCACCCCATATTTTAAAATCGGTCCAACCTGTCCCGTCCCTCTAATCCTAGGCCTACCCAGTTTTCTACCCAACCATCCCTGGCCACCTCACTCCCCCCAGTCACATCGTGCCACCTCACCTCCCCAACTCCCTCAACCAACCACACCCTGCCATGTCACCTGGGCTCACCCCTCTCTATCTTCCCTCTCTCCCCACCTCACACTCCACCCACGTCTCAGCCAAAAAACCCCCCTGGCCGCCCCGTCCCCACTTCTCCCCTGCAGCCCACGCACGCACACACTCTACACGCACGCGCCCCAGCCTCTCTCTCTGGTTCCCTGGTCCCACTCACCCCGGCCCCGCAGACCCCTGGGCCCAGCCCTCCCTCTCTCTCCCCCGTGCCCCGTCTTCTTCCCTGGCTCTCTCCACCCCCGCAGCTGACTCCCTCGCTGGCCCTGCCTTCTTCCCCGCCGGCCTGGCCTTCCTCCGCGCCCCTTCCCCCTCTCGCGCTCCCGGCCGCTGCGCCGCCACCTCGCGCGCGCCCGCTCGAGCCCACGCCGCCGCGCTCCCTCCCCGCCTTCCTAGCCACCTCGCTCACCCCGCCGCTCCACCCCGCGTCTGCGCCGCCGAAGCAGCCCGCCAGCTCCTCCGCCCCGCGAGAGCCTGCCGCCGGCCAGACCCCGCTGGACCCGCTCGCCCCTCCCCGTCGCTCGGCCGCGCGCTCCGCAGCGACCGCCGCTCACCTCGCCGTCCCGCAGAGCTCCGGCCACCTGCTGCCGCCGTAGCTCGCCCTTCCCCGCAAGCCGCGCGCGCGCCTCGAGCTTGCCGCCGTCGCCGCTCCACCCTGCGAGCACCGCCTCCCATCTGCAGCCGCCGGTGCCCCTCCCCGTCGCCGCCGGACCCCGCCAGAACCCCCGTCTCCGGCGAGCCGCCGAGCCCGTCCGCTCCTGTCGCCAAGCCACCGCCGGCCTCGCCCTTCTCGCCGCCGACGACGACCCCGCGAGCCCGCGCCGCCCCTCCTAGAGCCTCGCAGGACCGGCCGCGTCCCGCGCGCTCCGGCCTGGGCCCCACCTCGCCGCCCGGCCGTGCTCCTCCGGCCGTCTTCTGCCTCTTCGCCGTCGCCGTGCGCCCCCCCCCCCGCCGACCTGCGCCTCCCCTGGTCGCCACCGTCACGTCCGTCGTCGGCGGCCTCGCCGGTCCCGCGACCCCCGCCGTGCTGGTGTGCCTCCTCCACCCCGTGATGTTTGTTGATGACAGATGACAAGAAGACCATGGCCGAGTACTTTGACCCCTGAAGGCCATGGACACCAAAACCAAGTTCTCCGGCGTAGGGCACCAATATCGGCCACCGGGGACCGCAAGATCTTCCGAAGGCCGGCACGTCCAAGTCATCCTCGTCACAAGATCTGCCCCAGAACGCCAGGAATCTTGATCCGATGGTCGAGACCCCGTAGCCCCGACGCCCCGAAGACCGATCCCGTACCTGGCACCACGCCAAGTGCTCCTTCTCGAACCCGAAGACCGTACCTTCGCGGAACAAGTTCGCGGCCAACAACCAAAGTCGGAACCCCAAGGTCGTCAACACGGACTCGGAGGGTCCCCGGACGACGAGCCTTCATCCCGGACGCCAAGACCGACTCGATGGCGCGGACCCGACAAGAGCTTCACCGCGACAACCACGACACCGGCCCAAGTCCCGCATATGGACGCGCCAAGATCTACCCCGGACACCGAGACCCTGACGACAAGTACTCCTTCCCGGAGGCGATGCTCGAGAACACGAACGGCAAGAACACCGCCGCAGAACGACAAGTGCTTCCCCCTGAACGCCACGACCGTCGACATGACCGAGACCCCGATGCGCCAAGACCTACCCCTAAGTCCGAGAATGTTTCCGTCGACCCCTGGATCCCGGAGTCCGACCCTGGACCCTGTCGAACCCCGAACCCCGGATCCCCAAGATCGTCGAGACCCCTAATGTGTGAACCCTTTTTCCTCGAACCTCATTTTATAACATAATACAACTTGTTGCATATTAAATTGTCATCTCGCATGCATCTCATTGGTTTGGGGGCCTTATGCCGATTCACCTAATAATTAAATATGGGGCCCATATGCGGGCAAATCTAGTCTCATATTGGCCTCATTTAAACTTGTGTAGCGAATCGGTATCTTATCTTGCCTTGTTGAAACAACATTTAAATTGCGGGTCTTCTAAATAACATGAACCACCTAATTAATTGTCGGGACCCCGGTTCCGCTTAATTTGACCTAATTGCATCGCACCTTGCCATGTCTTTCATCATACATGCATCATGCCGATCTTCCGCCGTGTATTAAATATTGCATCCGGTGTTTATTCTAGTGTTTTGCTTCTTCGCGGATAAGGTCGATGAGTTGATGTGAGCTTCGCCCCGATCTTCGGATGAACTTTTCGGCAATGTTTTCAGGCGAGCATCTCCCTCTTTCTACCTATCTTACTTTTATAGTCTTTAATTCCCTCCTGTTGATCTATTGATATCTGTGTTGCGATGCTTTAGTTTCCGAACCCGTGATCTACCGTGCAGCCCTATATTGCCTTGGACACACCCTATTACCTGTTGTTTGGTAGATAGTTGGACTTGCGCGCCGTAGTTGCTTGCTCAAGTGCTGATGGGTGTCGTCATATGCCACCGTTGCTGATGAATTGCCGCATGTTGATGTTGGAGATGAATCTAGTTTACTTATCGTCACTTTAATTTCTGCTTAACAACTAAAATTGAAATAAGCAGAGGCATCGGTGGGTGATAGATAATAATATTTGGTTTCCGAACGCCCACTTGTGTCCCGTAGGACCCCGAGTACTTGATACCTGTTCCTTGTTTTATCGCGCTATCCACATATGGGGAGTATGGGCCCCCCTTAGCCAGAGCTTGATTCCGTCTTATTTCTTGGGGCCACAAACTAGTTTGAGGTTTTATTACGATCCTGTACTTATGCCATGTTTTACTGCTTTATTACGATTGTGCGAGGAGCACACTGTACTGTTTAGGTTCGGAATGTTTACGCGGTATCGACAAGCCCAGCCACACTTTCGGGTTCCCAGTCGCTTACAGCCATTGTCGCAACCTTGAGGCCGCCTCGGAGCTTGCTTACTCCGTTGCGGATTCTACTCAAAGGGGTGGCCCCCTGAAATATTTCTGAATCTTGTGATTGCTCTGTCGTGAGGCCTCGTTGGGTTTTGATTTGGTTTTTCCGAGGTTGATCGTGTGTGTGTTGCTATTTGTGCACCCCGGCCGGGTTAAAACTTTCTGAAAGCCGTGTCCGCGGTTATGGACGACTTGGAGCACAGTATCTCGATCATAGACAAGCATAACTAAAGTTTACTGTTATAAATTTGACTTATAATGACTAGTAATCAGCTCCACTACAACGGAATGGCTAATTAATACTGCCCACAACTGCTTGTTTGGTTGTCGCTTGCGACAATTGTATCTGACTAGTAAGTATTGCAACTACAACGAAATGGCTGATTAAAAGTACCAACAACTGCTGGGTTTTGGGTTTATCTCATGCTATCTGTACCTGATTAGTAATTGTTGCAACTATCACGGAATGGTTAACTAAAAGTGCCCACTGCTTATTCTATCAGGATGATTATCTAAATCTGACTAGTAAAGTGCCACAACTATAACTGAATAAGTAAAACTGCCAACTGTGTGAGTTCCTCGGCTGACTTCCTCGTTTGGTCTCGAGGGGGAAACACCAGGATGGGTTTGTTTGGTGATAGCTTCAGGTAGGATCCGGTTAGGTCATTCTTACCCCTCTCTGATAACCGCCAGTTGTATCGAGTCTCTATAGGTTGTTTAGTGCATGCTGCCGCTGCCGCTTCAGTCCACCATACCTATGTAGGCGAGGACCGCCGAATTCTAGCCTCGCCGTGTACTGGCCTCAGTACTGACGCTCCTTCTTTGTTTTCTGCTTTGCCCTTTGTCGGCACCCCTTTTGTTACGCAGGTTTTGAGATCGACGCCGTTAGCAGGGTTACCCTTCCGGCTTGGCCTGGGCAGGGTTATGGACGCCATTGGTTATTCTTCAGGGCTCTTAGCCCCATTTGCTTCTTGTCCGTAGTCGGACGCTCTACTGTTTTCTAGGTGATTTGGATCTTGTATATTATATCTGTATTCTTGACTCTTTGAGTCGCTGTTATATATATCTGTTCTGTGGGTCCCATCGAGGACTGTTGTGTAATGTTATTACTTCGTTTTCCACCCGCACGAAAGTGCCTGGTGGGCACCTTTGAATCGTTTCTATGCGGGTTTGGTGAATTTTGCCCAAACTTGCATAGGTCCGATTCTGAGGGTGTTACAGTTGGACACGATTCAAACAGAAAATACCAGGTCCATTCAAAGAGGAGCTAACTTATAAAATGGCGAAGAGTTTACAACAGCCACCGGGAACTCATTTATGTGGATACTACGTCTGCGAGTACATCCGCGAGTTGACCAGTGAGCGGAACGTTGACTCACATTATATTTATGATTTGCGGGAGAAAATAGAGCCAGACCAACGCATAAGAGCAATTCAAGAGGAGCTGGCGGGATTTATGATGAAGGAAGTCCTTGATGTACATGGAGAGCATTATGCGGATGACGTGGAACTCGATTTGCCTTAGTCATCTCCATGTAGCTCATATGATATATATATATATATATATATTCATCAATGACCATGTAATTTCAAAACATGTCTTCCTTTTGATATGATTGATTATATGTATGCTTGCAAGGGATCGATTAATTATATAAATGCATCGACGTGTAGTGTGTATGTAGTAGCGTATAATATGTATACTGAAATATATGTTTGAATTATAGTGAAAAACATTACGAAAAAGGAACGAAATGGCAAAAAAAGGAAATACACAATCTCTACCGCGGCAGAGAAACACACAATTCTCTGCCACGACAGTAAACCTTATAGTCCCGGGTGGTGTTACGGCCCGGGACTAGAGGGTTTCCGCCCCCCGCGGCGCTGAAACAACCACGTGGCTGTTATCAGTCGCGGGCCGTAGCGAGCCGGGACTAGAGGGGGGGGGGGGTTCTCTAGTCCCGTTTTCGCAGTCCCGGGCCCAAAACCGAGACTAGAGCCAGTTGCGGACCGGGACTGGAGGCCCTTTTTCCACCAGTGATCGGGATCCAAATCCTAGAGGCTCCCTCAGCAGAATTGGCCTATAGTTCTTCAGACCAATTCTTGGCAGTGGAGCACCATGAGAGACTTGCCCCACTTGTGGAGCCTGAGTTGGCAACGGTATCGCAGAGTGTGAGCGCGTTAGAGCGACACCAGCTGCCTCGATGAGTCCAGCAATGTGCTGAAGCCATGCGCCATGTTCCGCTGGTTCGGGCCTGTAGCGCAGCTGCTCTTGAGCCATGAGCAACACAACACTAGGACAAGGGTTGTTTTTGCGACCACCACAAGAGGCAGGCACATCGGGGGAGATGGTCCGCTGTTGTTGCACGGCTGGGGAGGAGTGTGCTTTGTCGTCTCCCGTCCTATGCTCCTAACGAGGAGGCTCGTTGTCGGCATGACGTGGGTTGTCGTTGGCGACGAGTTCCGCACGGGAGGCGACTCAGCGGGCGCGCGCTCGTTGTGGGTAGCTTCTGCCATGTCGTTGGAGGAAAGGTTGAAGTTTCTCGCCACCCTATCTGGCGCGCCAAATGTCGGAGATTTGTCCCGATAGGGTATCTCGCGAAGTAGGAATGCATCGAACACAGGGGGCTGAACTTGGTGAGGAATAGTAGAATAACGACAAGGGTGACACGACGAGTTTACCCAGGTTTAGGCCAACGTGCGGTGTAAAACCCTACTCCTGCTTTGCTTGTATCTCTTGGCGAGGTTACATATACAAGAGGATGATCATGCGATCATATATAGAGCTCCTAGAAGGAGAAGGCTAGGGTTTTAAGGTGTAAGAATAAGTTTTTGGTCATAATTCTAAAACATGTATTAGGTCTTACGGTCCATGCACATCTCCTGGAACACCAAAATTGTGGACAATAACTCATGAAAACGGCCATAACACAAAAACTATGAGTTTTTGGTCATGCCCTCAAACATATATTGGGTATTATCATCGTTATAAATGGCCCTGAAACCCCAAAACCATGGGGAAAACTCATGAAAATGTCCATAAAACGCAAAAAGATAAATTTTTGATCTCTTTAACATGTAAATCGTCCTAGAACCCTAAAACCGTGGGCAATAGCTCATGAAAACAACCATAAACGCAAAAACTACGAGTTTTTGGTCATACCTCTCAAACATTTAATTGTCCTGAAACCCCAAAACTGTGGACAATAGCTCATGAAAACGGCCATAAAATGCAAAATGACGAGTGTTTGGTCATCCCCTCAAACATGTATTTGTTTACTAAGATCATTGTCAATAGCCCTGGAACCCCAAAACTATGGGAAATAACTCAACAAAAACGACCATAAGACGCGAAAACAATATGTTTTTGGTCATAATTTCAAACATGTATTGGGTCTTACGGGCCATGCACATCCTCTGGAACACCAAAACTGTGGACAATAGCTCATGAAAACAGCCATAAAACAAAAAACTACGAGTTTTTGGTCATGCACTCAAACATGTATCGGGTATTATTGTCGTTGTAAATCAACCTGGACCCCCAATTGTGCAAATAAATCATGAAAACGTCCATAAAATGCAAAAAAGATGAGGTTTTGGTTATAACTCTCAAACATGTAAATCTCCCTAGAACCCCAAAATTGTGGACAATATCGCATGAAAACGACCATAAAACGCAAAAAGAGGAGTTTTGGTCAGAACTCTGAAACATGTAAACCGCCCTGGAATCCCAAAAATATGGGCAAAAGCTCATGAAAACAGCCATAAAACACAAAAATGATGAATTTTTGGTCATACCTCTGTTATCGCCATATTTTGGCCAAAGGAGGAGATGGGCCGTAATCAAGATGGGCTTGGAAGATACATATATGCAACGTGTTGTTGAATCGGCCTTGTGCATGGAATTGGGCTAAATTGCCCGTGTATCTTATGTTGTAGTAGGTTACGTTTCGGTTTAAGTAAAGAGATAGGATTGCTAGGTTTATTCCAAAGATAGGAAGTCTCCGGACTATAAATATGTACTTAAGGTTATTGAGAAAAGGAGGACGATCACGTCCACAACAAACACAATCTCGGCGCATCGCCACCCCTTGTTTCTAGGGTTTCTTTCGGGTAAGTGTCATGCTGCCTAGATCGCATCTTGCGATCTAGGCAGTATCTACTTATGCGTTATTTGGTGTTACTCGTGCTGAAGCCTTGTTGATGGCGAGTAATACTTTTATCATAGATTTGTTTAGGCTAGCATCGGTACTTTCTGCTATGATTGCTTAGCTATGCCGCCTTTGCTTATCTCGCTGCCTTTACACCTTTTTGGGTATAAGGGTAGCATCTTGCTTGATCTTTATTCAGTCGATTTGATCCGTTATAGTTTTGCCTTGCTTTCCAAGGTTTAGTTTGATATCCACGTAGTCAGGCCTTGCAAACGGGTTGAACGATCCAGTAATACGAAAAGATATGGTTTGCTAATTCGAGAGGAGTTGTTCCGGGAATTGACTTTACGTCGGCTGTTAGGCCTTCTCTAGGGTTAGTTTTCTATCATCTTTTGTATTTACCAGGCTCAATTACGTGTAGGATGTTCCAATTACGTGGTGAAAACATTAAACTGTCGTAGATCGATTTAACTTGTATTGATGAAGCAAAACCCCATGTTATCATAGATCTAATGCAGAACCATGGGATAATCGGCTCCAAGAGCCGATTCACAGGGAAACCTGAAAGCCGGTCACGGCTTGAATTTTACGTATGTTTGTTTGCCATGCAGGAAACCAATCGAAGCAATCTTTCACCTTCCTGATCAGGTATAGGTCAGGTGGCACGCCCTCGAACCAGCCAGGACGTGTGCCGGAGTTTTGCGGGCCGTTGCCCGAGGGACCAGGGCCCACCAGCAGTCCTGGGAGCCTCCCGGCTCTCCGTGTTGCCCGTCGCTGCTCGCCGGTGGGTTTTGGCAGGCAACACATTCTGGCACGCCCGGTGGGACCTGGTGTAGCAGTTTGAACCTCCGTCGCTGCTTCCAACACATTCGCAGCAATCCTATCTCAATAGAGCCACTCCGAAGGATGAATATCCGATGCCGGTAGCAGAGACGTTAATCAACGCAGCTGCTGGTCATAAAATCTTGAGCTTCATGGATGGCAATGCCGGTTACAACCAAATTTTTATGGCTCCGGAAGATATACACAAGACTGCATTCAGAGTCCCAGGTTCGGTGGGGTTGTTTGAATATGTAGTCATGACGTTTGGACTGAAGAATGCCGGCGCCACATACCAAAGAGCCATGAATTACATCTTCCATGATCTGATCGGCAAGCTGGTGGAAATTTATATCGATGACGTGGTGGTTAAGTCAGCTTCAGTACAAGGACATTTGGACGATCTGCGACGCGTCCTGGACCGAACAAGGAAATTCGGGCTACGGATGAATCCAAAGAAGTGTGTCTTCGGTGTGACGGCCGGTCAGTTCTTGGGTTTCTTGGTCCATGAACGAGGAATTGAGATCGGCCTGAAAAGTCAGGAGGCAGTGCGAACAATGAAGCCACCTACCACGAAGAAAGAACTGCAGTCTCTCATCGGCAAGATCAACTTCGTCAGAAGATTCATCTCCAATCTGTCAGGTAGAATAGAGCCGTTCATGGGCCTGGTGAAAATTAAATCTGATGAAGAATTCCGCTGGGGGACAGAGCAACAACGAGCCTTCGACGAAATCAAAGAATATCTAACGAAGGCGCCAGTATTGGTTCCGCCCCAGCCGGATAGGCCGTTCTACATTTACTTATCAGTAGCTGACACGTCCATCGCATCGGTGGTGGTGCAGGTTTATGATGGTCTGGAGCGAGTTGTGTTTTACATCAGCAGAAGGATGCTCGACGCAGAGACAAGGTACCCTGAGATCGATAAGTTGTGCCTCTGCCTGTTTTTCACCTGCACCAAGCTGCGCCACCTCTTGCTCTCGACAGAGATTATCATTATATGCAAATCAGATGTCATAAAGCACATGCTGTCGGCTCCTATGTTGAAAGGCCGACTCGGCAAATGGATGTTTGCATTATCGGAATTTGACATCCGGTACCAACCTGCGAAAGCAGTTAAGGGTCAGGCATTAGCCGACCTTATTGCTGAAAGGATCAACACTGATATAGCAGCGCTGTCTATACGAGCGTGGGCTATGTTTTTCGATGGGTCGGTTTGCGATGATGGTTGCGGCATTGGCATTCTACTCGCGTCGCCCCGGGGGCAACATATTCCTTCTCCATCAGGCTTGCTACCCCGTGCACCAACAACGTCGCCGAGTACGAGGCGATACGCAAGGGAATGAAGTTGCTCATCGAAGCTGGAGCAGAGGCAGTGGAAATTTTTGGAGACTCCAAATTGGTGATTTCCCAACTCACGGAGGAATACAAGTGTGAGAGCGAGTCGCTCTTCCCATTATGGTTGCAATGCCGTGAGCTCATGGCACAGTTCCGGTACATAAACTTTAACTGGATCCCGCGATCGCAGAATGCAGAGGCGAATGATCTCGCACAAATGGCTTCAGGCTACAAGGACGTAGCAGAAGGAACTGATGTTCAAGTACAGTTCCTGGAGGCGGACGACTGGAGAGCCGATATCTTCAATTACTTGAAAGATTCGGCTCGGGGGGCACCTAAACGGATAAGGTACAAGACCATGAAGTACGTGCTTATCGGGGACGACATGTTCTACAGGACTCTGGAAGGGTTGTTGCTCAAATGTCTAGGGCCAACCGAGGCCAACCGGCTCCCGCACGAGGTACACGAAGGCGCCTGTGGAACTCACCAATCGGCTCACAAGATGAAATGGTTGATCAGGCGATCAGGGTTTTATTGGCCCACCATGCTTGAGGACTGTTTTAAGTACTACAAAGGGTGTCAAGCATGTCAGAAATTTGAAAAAATTCAGATGGTGCCCGCGTCAGCAATGAACCCCATCATCAAACCTTGGCCATTCCGAGGTTGGGGCATGGATATGATTGGCAAGATCAATCCTCCATCAAGCAAAGGCCACATGTGGATTTTGGCCATTACGGATTATTTCACTAAATGGGTTGAAGCCGTCCCTATGAAATCAGTGAGCTCAAAGGATGTTATCGATTTTGTGAAAGAACATGTTATTCATAGATTCGGGATCCCCCAAACGATCACGACCGATGGAGGTTCGGTCTTCACTTCTTACGAGTTTAGAGAGTTATGTGGGGACACGGGAAATAAGCTGATCCGATCATCTCCGTACTATGCTCAAGCAAATGGGCAAGCTGAAGCGTCCAACCAGAGCCTTATCAAGCTGATCAAGAGGAAGATCGATGAGCACCCTAGGCGTTGGCACGAGGTTTTGTCAGAGGCTTTATGGGCTTATCGCATGTCATGTCATGGAGCGATAAAAACCTCGCCATACCATCTAGTCTATGGACAAGAAGCCGTATTGCCCTGGGAAATTACGGCTGGATCGAGGCGTGTCACCTTTCAGAACGATCTAACGACTGAAGAATATACGGCCCTGATGAGTGACAGTGTTGAGGATTTAACTGAGCTTAGGCTGTGGTCGCTTGAGAAAATCAAAGAGAACAAGGCTAAGGTAGCTCGTGCATATAATAAGAAGGTGAGACCGAAGGAGTTCCACGTTGGCGATCTGGTATGGGAAGCTGTATTGCCATTGGGAACTAAGGATGCAGCATATGGTAAATGGTCTCCAAATTGGCACGGGCCATACAGGGTCGATCAAGTTTTAAGGGGAAACGCGTACATGCTTGAGGAACTGGATGGCGTAAAATTCCCAGTGGCTGTCAACGGGCAACACCTCAAGAAATATTTCCCAAGCATGTGGGATGATGGACACTGAAATATGGGGGCCGATATATGAAATCGGCCAATAAAAAAAACATACAGCCGATGCACAGCCATCGACTCTAGAGGTTCAAACTGCTACGAGCAGGTGCCAGTTTACGTGAAGAAGCTACTGAAGGAATGCCTCGAAGGCGTGGAGGGCGTCAGCACGGACACGATCCACCTCGGCGATCTCGGCTTCGTCGTCTTGGTCCTTGCCCGTCACTAGCTGCTTGTTCAGGGCACGTATTTCTGCCAGATCAGTCTTCAGCTGAGCTTTGAGACCTTCTGCTTCGTCTTGGGAGCGGGCGATGAATGCTTCTTTGTCACGGATGAGCTGTTTAGTCGCCCGGACCTTCTCTTCAAGATATCCCAGTTCCTTTTTCAAGGATGCGAGCTCGGCGGTGCTGGCAGAGGTGTCAGTTTTGGCATCTAGAGACGCCTTTTTCTCGTTGAGCTGCTGACATTTGTCTGCAATGTTGGCCTTCAGTGGGAGTTGGGCGCGGCGCAGATTAATCCTCTCGCGAGCCAACTTCACCCTTGACCCGTAGAAAGACAGAGTTACAACTGGCCAAAGCTTCACCTGCAGTGCTACTGGAAGTTGGTCCTTGATTTCAGCAAGAACACTCTGCACCTCTTCAGAGCCCTCGATCAACTTCTCGATCGGGGAGGACAGCAAGGCTTTGAGACGCTGGAATTGAGGTAGAACAGCCTTTGCTCGTGGTTCATCGTCAGCAGCAGGGAGAGCTGGTTCGATGGTTTCAGGGTCGAACGTTAGCAGACCTGAGATATCACAACCCTGGCAGGCCAAAATGGCGTCAGTATGCGTCCAACACGGAAGGAAGAGACGAACGAAGCGAACGTACCTCTCCTAAGGTCAAGCGGATAGCAGATGACGAAACCATCGGCTTGTGTGTTGTTGCTGGGGTCTTGGCCAAAATGGTAACCGTTTCAGTTGCACCTTTAGGGATTCCTAGATCCGGCCCTGCGGTAGGCATCGGCACTTCCCCGGCTTTCCCACTAGGAGTGTCAGTCGCCTGCATGGAAGGTGCTTGCCGATATAAATAGTGATGAATCGGCAGATAAAAAAACAATTGGTAAGAGCATGGAGAGTGATGTTTCAAAACCTCCTGGCTCGACGAAGGAGTTTGCAGTTCCTTGCGAGCCCTTTTGGGGCTCACGACGGGCCCCGCCTCGACTGATGCTCGGGGGGCAGCAGGTTCAGGAGCTGGCCTTTTCCTGGGAGCCGATTGTGGCAAGTCTGGCTGGCTCGGTGTGATGGTCCTATCGGAGTCTGTTGGACCCAATTCTCCTCGATTGGATGGTGTGTCCTCGCTGGAGGTGTCCTCGACGGAAGCCTGTAAGAAAGGAGAGCTAGTAAGCACGAACATGTTTGCAAGGATGAAGGAGATCGACCAAGGCATGGATCAGCATACATGCGAACTTTCTGGAGAAGGGCTCCGGCGCTTCAAAGTCTTCCTGGCAGCTACCTTCCTCACCACTGTTCTTGTTTTAGTGGGAACTCGAGTGGCTTGGATCTTGGAAGCCGATTGTGGTGGTATCGACTGGTTATGCATCACGACCTTTTTAAACGGTGGCGAATTTTTGCAGAAAAGGACCACAGGAGCTGGTGGGAAGAATTCGAAGGGGGAACCATCATCGTGTGTAGGTTCAGGACCATCTTGTTGCTGCAAGAGACAGAGCGGGTTATTAGAAGGATCATTTGGGAACTGCATCAAGAAAATTTACAAGTGATAGTACCTGTTCTACGGGGATATCATAGTCAGCATCGAGCTGTTTCAGCAACGGTCCCAGAGCTCTTCTGAAAGCATGAGTCTTCCACATCGCCCACCAGTTCTCAAAACCATCGGTTGATGAAGTGAAAATGAGGTTGTTGGGAATTGGGATGGTTAGAGCATCGAAGAAGGAGTAACACCTTTGACTGGTGAGAGGATCGGGCAGGTCAGCTCTGCTCTCTGTAAGATGGTGGAGAAAGAAATGGGGAGGTACTTGCCCAAGGCCAAATTGCCAAGCCACTACGACTGGCTGGTAGAATTCATATCCAGGCTTGATTATTCTATTGGATGTGCTCATGCCAACTGGAAGAAAGCAGGGACGGATCACAGTAGAAAATAGCTGCCGAGTGCTGGTGTCATCGGCAAAGTTGTCTAGCCTGAAGGAGAGTGGATTTTCAAAATGTTCCGATTCTTCCGTGTAAGGAAAGAAGATAGGATTATCCAGGCCTTGGAAGAAAATGCTGAACCATTTGGATGCTTCCTGAGGGATCAGTTTGCTACCTGGCAGTCTGTACAGAGCTTGGCCATAGCTGGTGCATCGGATCTGCTTCCCTTTGACATTTGGAAAGGTGCAACTCGCCAAAAGGGGGAAGTTTGGGACGTGGTTTTGAAAATACAGCTGGGCCCATAGCTGAATGAACCACCAAGGACCTCCTGTTTTGACTGCTAGGCCGGAGAATAATTTGACAGACATCAACTGGATATATCGATAGACTTCTCCAAGGAACAGTTTGCCGATGCCAAGTTGAGTGCCTTTGGCAAGTTCGTGGGCCAAGGAGAGGTAATTCTTGGTTGGAGCCAGGGAAGGGCCACATAATATGAAATGTTCCAGCCAGAAGTTGAGGAAAGCCGTGTGTTCTTTCTCTGTGACAGGGCCTTTAGTTTTCATGTGTTTTTGAAGATAGGCACCCCAGTTCGTGCAGTCTGTTTTGGAAGAAAGCTTGTAGGGGACCTTTGTCAACTTAAAAGCAGAGGGGCTGGGTGATGTAACGTCCAGACCAGTAATCATCACCACGTCTAACAGAGTTGGTGTCATGGGGCCATGACCAAACATGAAGCAGTTCAGAGCATCGGACCAGAAATAGCCGATGGTTTTTAGAAGATTTTCATGTTTCTCCAGGGGAGACAATGAAAAATGCAAGGCGTCAGCTATTCCTGTGGTTTCCCATTGAGATTGGTAAGTTTTGGCTACCCTGATGAACCAAGAGACCCAATGTTCAGGAGGATTAGGCCAGGCTCGCAAGCAGTCGGCCCAAGAATTCAAATCTAGGTTTTGGCTTGCGAAGGGGATTCTGTTTGCCTCGCAAGAGATCAGATGGGCAGGACTAGATTCTGTCCGGGGGCCAAGACAGAGAGAATTTGGGAGAGAAGGATGCGGCAGCAGGATGTCTGAAACCTAAAAATTTAACGGTGGAATAAAGCATTAATTCAGGTGTTTGCTATTAATTCTAGCGCCGTGTTCAGACTACGAGGAGCAGGCGTACCTTCAGACCAGAGACCTATGTGTTGATATTGGACGATTCCGCCATCTTGTTTGCCGGCGGAGATGGATCTATGCGATTGGGGATCGAGGGTGTTTGTCGCGGTAAGCTCGATCTATGCGGTGAGGAAATTGGAGATCTGGTCTAGCCTTTTTGAAGAAGGTCGCAGGTTACCGTTTGAAGTTGGAGAGTGGCCGTTCAGATTTATCTAAATATGCGACCAAATTTGACCTTGACAATGTTTGTGGGGAAAGTCGATGTGTTACCATCGGCTCGTTGGGATCTGACTTGGTTGATCAAATGAGCGTAGTATGGTGAAAGCCGATACGTTGCTATCGGCTTCTGGAGCGTTGACTTATTTTGACTATCGGCAAAAGGCGAATTGGAAAAGCAATCTTTGTTGATTCAAAAGACGATTATTTACAATGGAGCCGATTGCTTACAAAAGGGAATTTACTGCTAAGAACTACTACTACTAGTTCCTAATCTAGAGGCCGGTGTCGTCGCCGCTGTCCTCGCCGTCGTCCTCCTCGCTGTCATCAGCGCTGCTGCCAGCGTCGTCTTCGTCGCTGTTGCTGAGGATGTCAGCGGGGGCCTCCTCGTCCTCGGCGTCGTCTTCGGTGTCCTCGCTGGACCCGGCGCGGAAGCGCTTCACCGGCGGGTATTCCTCGGAGGAGGTGTCCTCCTCCGCTTCCTCCTCCTCATCGGAGGATTCGACGCCATCCCATGACCAGGCGTCGTCGGAGCTCTCCACCTCTAGTTCCCCGTCGACCAGGAACTGGAGGCCCTCCTCGCCGTCGGTCAGGGACTCGTCGTCCTCCGACCAGGCGGCGAAGTCCCAGCCCCTCTCGTCCCACCAATGTGGGGCGAGAGCCTCGTACGCCGCCATTGGCGGGTGTTCCGGCGTCGGCTCTCGGTCGCTCATCGTGTTGGAAGATTGGGAGGAAAGGGCGGATGATTCGGAGGAAGACGAGGAGGACATGGCGGAGAAAGAGAGTTTTTTCGGCGGAGGAAGAGGGTTTTTTGGCTAAGGGAGGAAGATGGGGGCTGCAAACTGCTTAGATGAATTTAAATAAGGGGAATAGTGGAAGACGGTTCAATGCCATAGCAGTTTCCATAATGTGGTGCCAAAACGGTGAAATCATACACTGCGGAGGAGTTGAGAAGACAGGGCATCATGATGAGGGGGTGGCGTGACGATTCTGCTCTGCAACGCGTAACCCGATACAAAAAAAGAGGGAGAAGGGAAGAAGAAAAACATCAACAGAGTGGTTTTGGAATTATTATTGCCAAAACCAGGGGGGCATGTGTTATCGCCATATTTTGGCCAAAGGAGGAGATGGGCCGTAATCAAGATGGGCTTGGAAGATACATATATGCAACGTGTTGTTGAATCGGCCTTGTGCATGGAATTGTGCTAAATTGCCCGTGTATCTTATGTTGTAGTAGGTTACGTTTCGGTTTAAGTAAAGAGATAGGATTGCTAGGTTTATTCCAAAGATAGGAAGTCTCCGGACTATAAATATGTACTTAAGGTTATTGAGAAAAGGAGGACGATCACGTTCACAACAAACACAATCTCGGCGCATCGCCACCCCTTGTTTCTAGGGTTTCTTTCGGGTAAGTGTCATGCTGCCTAGATCGATCTAGGCAGTATCTACTTATGCGTTATTTGGTGTTATTCGTGCTGAAGCCTTGTTGATGGCGAGTAATACTTTTATCATAGATTTGTTTAGGCTAGCATCGGTACTTTCTGCTATGATTGCTTAGCTATGCCGCCTTTGCTTATCTTGCTGCCTTTACACCTTTTTGGGTATAAGGGTAGCATCTTGCTTGATCTTTATTCAGTCGATTTGATCCGTTATAGTTTTGCCTTGCTTTCCAAGGTTTAGTTTGATATCCACGTAGTCAGGCCTTGCAAACGGGTTGAACGATCCAGTAATACGAAAAGATATGGTTTGCTAATTCGAGAGGAGTTGTTCCGGGAATTGACTTTACGTCGGTTGTTAGGCCTTCTCTAGGGTTAGTTTTCTATCATCTTTTGTATTTACCAGGCTCAATTACGTGTAGGATGTTCCAATTACGTGGTGAAAACATTAAACTGTCGTAGATCGATTTAACTTGTATTGATGAAGCAAAACCCCATGTTATCATAGATCTAATGCAGAACCATGGGATAATCGGCTCCAAGAGCCGATTCACAGGGAAACCTGAAAGCCGGTCACGGCTTGAATTTTACGTATGTTTGTTTGCCATGCAGGAAACCAATCGAAGCAATCTTTCACCTTCCTGATCAGGTATAGGTCAGGTGGCACGCCCTCGAACCAGCCAGGACGTGTGCCGGAGTTTTGCGGGTCGTTGCCCGAGGGACCAGGGCCCACCAGCAGTCCTGGGAGCCTCCCGGCTCTCCGTGTTGCCCGTCGCTGCTCGCCGGTGGGTTTTGGCAGGCAACACATTCTGGCACGCCCGGTGGGACCTTCAACAACGTCTACATCAACATCCGACGCTGCGATGGAGAACAGACCGGTCACGTACGACGATCTGCCTGAGGAGCACAAGGCAAAGTATGATGATATCAAAGCTCTCTTCGAAGCCGATCTCATCGCCTCTTTTGAGAGGACTCGTAAACATGGTATCAGGTGGAAAGGGTTTTCACCTGAAGGTGCTCTTGATGAGGTGGATCTGTCTGTTCCTTCAGAGGAGCGCACCAGAGCTCTACGACAGGAAGTTAATTACATGGTGGCTCATTCTCTTCATCGCCATTCTGAGAGCCTAGTGAACGCTTTCGAGCGTGTCGCGGTTCGCGTAGTTCAGGAGATCATGAAACATCAGTACTCTCCGTCGGGGCCCACTCTAGGGACTCACCAGGGAGAAAGGCCACTCCAGACTAGGCCACAGCTGCCATTCACGCTTGCAGCTCCGGAGCCGCCAGGGGCACCGGCGTACGTCGTCTACAAGGTTGGAGGTGACCCTGGCGATTACCAATTCCTGTTTGAACCACCTAAAGAGATCCCACATGGATATGTGTGCACCTACGTGCCGGACTGCAATAACCTGACGCGCACGAACCAGGTGGCAACTGCAGGGATTTCTGGAACAGGAGTTTCTGGAGCAGGGGCTTCGGGAGCAGGTATTTCCGGAGCAGGGATGTCTGGGATGGACGCTGATAAACAGGCATGGCTAGCCAAGTACGCCACCGGAGTGAGTTCTGAGAATTTAGCCCCTGCAGCTCAAACGGTGGAGCAAATCCGTACCATCTTGAGAGACCAGTTCGGCTTCGTGCCGAAGAGAAGGACAATCGGCTACTCCAAGCCGTACCCCAACGAGTTTGATCTGATTCCGCTGCCACCCAAGTATCGGCTCCCTGAGTTCTCAAGGTTTAGCGGATCAGAAGGGTCGAGATCGCTCGAGCATGTGAGCCGATACCTGGCACAGTTAGGCATGATTTCGGCATCGGATCAGTTACGCGTAAGGTTCTTTGCGCAGTCTCTGACAGGACCAGCTTTTGGGTGGTACACCTCGTTGCCACCGGATTCGATCCAGACCTGGAAGCAACTGGAAGAACAGTTCCACATTCAGTATCATTCAGAAGCTACCGAGGCTGACATTGCAGATCTGGCGCAGGTGCGGCAAAAGCGGGGAGAAACGGTAGCTGAGTACATTCAACGTTTCAGGACTATCAAGAACCGATGTTATTCGGCTCGTTTAACTGAGAAAGAAGCGGTCGAGCTGGCAGTGTTGGGTCTCTCAGCACCTATCAAGGATCTGGCTTTCCAAGTAGAGTACAATTCATTGGCACACATGGCCCAGAAGCTGACAATGTATGAACAGCGCCACCCTGAGTTGTACCAAGACAAGTTCAAACGTCCGATAAGCCTGGTCGATACAGAAGAAGAGGATCCTACACGAGACCAGGAGGTGGTCGTGGCTGAATGGGCTAGGGGGACAGATCCTGTGTCCTGCAAATGGGTAAAACAGCAAGGGCCTGCAAAAGGGTTCGATTTTGACGTGAGCAAAGCTGAGCAGATATTCGATTTACTGCTGAAAGAAAAGCAGCTGAAGTTACCCGAAGGCCACAAAATCCCTACGGCTCAAGAGATGAACGGGAGACCTTACTGCAAGTGGCATCACTCGTTCACCCACACCACCAATGACTGCAAAGAGCTACGTCGCCAGATCCAAACGGCGATAGAACAGGGCCGTCTGATCCTTGGGCAGTTCGCCATGAAAGTAGACACAAACCCATTTCCCGGCGTCAACACGGTAGAACACAGCCAGTCCACGAGGCGTCAGTTGGATTTCTCATTCGATGTTAATATGGCAGGACCTGTGTACCACCATGGCACATATAAGGAGGAAGACGGTCGCTCTCGGGGCAGAGAAAGAGAGGAGGCTGGTCCACGTGACCGGCCCCGTTATGATGACATGCGGTATTTGACCGAGGAGCAAGTGAGAAGCGTGCGATATCAGAAGCCACACTCCACACATCTCCTTAACAAGTATGAGCATCAGTATGACCGACGTCGCCGGCACGATAGAGATGATGAAGGATATGAGCACCTCGCTAGTAAAAAGCCAAAGGAAAAAGAAGGCGTGGACAAACATTGGGATTGTCCTTTCTTCAAGTATTGCTGGGACGCGGGAATGAGCCGATTGCCTACAATCGACAACTGCCCAGAATGTGGACAGCAGAAGGATGACACGGGTCCAGTCTCAGTGTTCAAGCGCCTAGGGCCTCTTCCCCCTCGAGCAAAAGACCTCGAGGAGCCAATGGGTGGAAAAGAGGAAGACAGATATCACCGGCCAAGGTGGTGCCCCGATGGACTCAGGCACACCCAAAAGCGTCGAGTTCAGCGGCTGCGAAACTTGGAGGAAGCCGAAGCGCAGTACCTCCACGCTTTAAGGAAGGCACGGCCCGATCTGGCCACGAAAGTGCAGCAAACCTTGGAGACGGAGGCTCGTCCGAAAAGAAAAGAATGGCGCCCCAAACCAGTAAAAGCCGGTGCGAAGACATCGGCTGGCACAAACATGGTGTTCACGCTTCCGTCAGAGTTCTGTGCTCCAACAGCCAAAGAACTACCAGTAGCACAGCTCGACTGCGGCCCACGGCCGGTTATCTTTGAAAAGCCACAAGAGAAGGGCTACAAACATCTGAAAGATCTGTACCTGCGAGGTTATATCAATGGGCAGCCTGTCCGCAAGATGTTGGTTGACACCGGAGCAGCAGTGAATATAATGCCATACTCCATGCTACGGCGTTTGGGACGCTCCACTGCAGATCTGATCAAAACCAACATAACGTTAAGCGACTTCAACGGCCAAACTTCAGAGACGCAAGGCGTTCTGAATATGGACCTGACCGTGGGCAGAAAAACCATCCCTACGTCATTCTTCATCGTTGACAGCAAAAGCACCTATGCTTTCTTGCTGGGGAGGGATTGGATTCACGCCAACTGCTGCATTCCATCCACGATGCACCAGTGCCTGATACAGTGGGATGGAGATGAAGTGGAGGTCATTCATGCAGATGATTCGATCGAGGTCTCCATAGCTGGCATGAACATCTGGGAGGCAGGAGACCAAGAGCCGATCTCTGGAGTCAGTCTAGACGGCTGTGAGCGCATTGAAGCTACAAAAAACGGGGTGAGGCTGGTCTTATCCACTGGCCTGACAGAGTAGCAAAGTCCACGATCGTACGTGGTAGGGCCGATCCCTGCGATCGGCCACAAAAAATAAAAAGCAGCAATCTTACGACAAACAGGTCATGCAGTCGTAGCAGGGAGGTTCCCTGCCATTGTGGAGCACAGATAAGTTGTAAACCTTCCTTGACTAATGCAATGAAAAAGGGGGCCGATTCCGGCAATCGGCCCAAACTATCTTTGTTATCCTCACCAGCTGTTTGCCCCGTGTTTAGAATCGATTTAGCAGGTGACGGAAAGCTAGGGTATGGGTTTACATCCGCTGATGAGCTAGAGGAGATTGACATCGGTCCTGGGGATAAGCCAAGACCAACATTTATCAGCAAGAAGTTAGATCCGAGTCTGCGGGGTCCGATGATAGCTTTGTTGAAAGAATATCCAGATTGCTTTGCCTGGGATTATACAGAGATGCCCGGACTAGACAGGAGCATCATTGAGCATCGACTCCCGCTTAAAAAAGGATTTCGGCCATTCCAGCAGCGAGCACGACAGATGAAGGCCGAAATTTTGAAAGAAGTCAAGAAGGAGATCGAGAAAATGTTGACAGCCAAGTTAATTAGGCCATGCAGGTATGCTGAGTGGATTTCTAGTATCGTACCTGTAGAGAAGAAGGATGGCCGCTGGCGGGTTGCCATAGATTTTCGGGATCTCAATAGAGCCACTCCGAAGGATGAATATCCGATGCCGGTAGCAGAGACGTTAATCAACGCAGCTGCTGGTCATAAAATCTTGAGCTTCATGGATGGCAATGCCGGTTACAACCAAATTTTTATGGCTTCGGAAGATATACACAAGACTGCATTCAGAGTCCCAGGTTCGGTGGGGTTATTTGAATATGTAGTCATGACGTTTGGACTGAAGAATGCCGGCGCCACATACCAGAGAGCCATGAATTACATCTTCCATGATCTGATCGGCAAGCTGGTGGAAATTTATATCGATGACGTGGTGGTCAAGTCAGCTTCAGTACAAGGACATTTGGACGATCTGCGACGCGTCCTGGACCGAACAAGGAAATTCGGGCTACGGATGAATCCAAAGAAGTGTGCCTTCGGTGTGACGGCCGGTCAGTTCTTGGGTTTCTTGGTCCATGAACGAGGAATTGAGATCGGGCTAAAAAGTCAGGAGGCAGTGCGAACAATGAAGCCACCTACCACGAAGAAAGAACTGCAGTCTCTCATCGGCAAGATCAACTTCGTCAGAAGATTCATCTCCAATCTGTCAGGAAGAATAGAGTCGTTCATGGGACTGGTGAAAATTAAATCTGATGAAGAATTCCGCTGGGGGACAGAGCAACAACGAGCCTTCGATGAAATCAAAGAATATCTAACGAAGCCGCCAGTATTGGTTCCGCCCCAGCCGGATAGGACGTTCTACATTTACTTATCAGTAGCTGACACGTCCATCACCTCGGTGGTGGTGCAGGTTTATGATGGTCTGGAGCGAGTTGTGTTTTACATCAGCAGAAGGATGCTCGACGCAGAGACAAGGTACCCTGATATCGATAAGTTGTGCATCTGCCTGTTTTTCACCTGCACCAAGCTGCGCCACCTCTTGCTCTCGGCAGAGATTATCATTATATGCAAATCAGATGTCATAAAGCACATGCTGTCGGCTCCTATGTTGAAAGGCCGACTCGGCAAATGGATGTTTGCATTATCGGAATTTGACATCCGGTACTAACCTGCGAAAGCAGTTAAGGGTCAGGCATTAGCCGACCTTATTGCTGAAAGGATCAACACTGATATAGCAGCGTTGTCTATACGAGCGTGGACTATGTTTTTCGATGGATCGGTTTGCGATGATGGTTGCGGCATTGGCATTCTACTCGTGTCGCCCCGGGGGGCAACATATTCCTTCTCCATCAGGCTTGCTACCCCGTGCACCAACAACGTCGCCGAGTACGAGGCGATACGCAAGGGAATGAAGTTGCTCATCGAAGCTGGAGCAGAGGCAGTGGAAATTTTTGGAGACTCCAAATTGGTGATTTCCCAACTCACGGAGGAATACAAGTGTGAGAGCGAGTCGCTCTTCCCATTATGGTTGCAATGCCGTGAGCTCATGGCACAGTTCCGGTACATAAACTTTAACTGGATCCCGCGATCGCAGAATGCAGAGGCGAATGATCTCGCACAAATGGCTTCAGGCTACAAGGACGTAGCAGAAGGAACTGATGTTCAAGTACAGTTCCTGGAGGCGGACGACTGGAGAGCCGATATCTTCAATTACTTGAAAGATTCGGCTCGGGGGGCACCTAAACTGATAAGGTACAAGGCCATGAAGTACGTGCTTATCGGGGACGACATGTTCTACAGGACTCTGGAAGGGTTGTTGCTCAAATGTCTAGGGCCAACCGAGGCCAACCGGCTCCTGCACGAGGTACACGAAGGCGCCTGTGGAACTCACCAATCGGCTCACAAGATGAAATGGTTGATCAGGCGATCAGGGTTTTATTGGCCCACCATGCTTGAGGACTGTTTTAAGTACTACAAAGGGTGTCAAGCATGTCAGAAATTTGGAAAAATTCAGATGGTGCCCGCGTCAGCAATGAACCCCATCATCAAACCTTGGCCATTCCGAGGTTGGGGCATGGATATGATTGGCAAGATCAATCCTCCATCAAGCAAAGGCCACATGTGGATTTTGGCCATTACGGATTATTTCACTAAATGGGTTGAAGTCGTCCCTATGAAATCAGTGAGCTCAAAGGATGTTATCGATTTTGTGAAAGAACATGTTATTCATAGATTTGGGATCCCCCAAACGATCACGACCGATGGAGGTTCGGTCTTCACTTCTTAGGAGTTTAGAGAGTTTTGTGGGGACACGGGAATTAAGCTGATCCGATCATCTCCGTACTATGCTCAAGCAAATGGGCAAGCTGAAGCGTCCAACCAGAGCCTTATCAAGCTGATCAAGAGGAAGATCGATGAGCACCCTAGGCGTTGGCACGAGGTTTTGTCAGAGGCTTTATGGGCTTATCGCATGTCATGTCATGGAGCGATAAAAACCTCGCCATACCATCTAGTCTATGGACAAGGAGCCGTATTGCCCTGGGAAATTACGGCTGGATCGAGGCGTGTCACCTTTCAGAACGATCTAACGACTGAAGAATATACGACCCTGATGAGTGACAGTGTTGAGGATTTAACTGAGCTTAGCTGTGGTCGCTTGAGAAAATCAAAGAGAACAAGGCCAAGGTAGCTCGTGCATATAATAAGAAGGTGAGACCGAAGGAGTTCCACGTTGGCGATCTAGTATGGGAAGCTGTATTGCCATTGGGAACTATGGATGCAGCATATGGTAAATGGTCTCCAAATTGGCACGGGCCATACAGGGTCGATCAAGTTTTAAGGGGAAACGCGTACATGCTTGAGGAACTGGATGGCGTAAAATTCCCAGTGGCTGTCAACGGGCAACACCTCAAGAAATATTTCCCAAGCATGTGGGATGATAGACACTGAAATATGGGGGCCGATATATGAAATCGGCCAATAAAAAAAACATACAGCCGATGCACAGCCATCAACTCTAGAGGTTCAAACTGCTATGAGCAGGTGCCAGTTTACGTGAAGAAGCTACTGAAGGAATGCCTCGAAGGCGTGGAGGGCGTCAGCATGGACACGATCCACCTCGGCGATCTCGGCTTCGTCGTCTTCGTCCTTGCCCGTCACTAGCTGCTTGTTCAGGGCACGTATTTCCGCCAGATCAGTCTTCAGCTGAGCTTTGAGACCTTCTGCTTCGTCTTGGGAGCGGGCGATGAATGCTTCTTTGTCACGGATGAGCTGTTTAGTCGCCCGGACCTTCTCTTCAAGATCTCCCAGTTCCTTTTTCAAGGATGCGAGCTCGGCGGTGCTGACAGAGGTGTCAGTTTTGGCATCTAGAGACGCCTTTTTCTCGTTGAGCTGCTGACATTTGTCTGCAATGTTGGCCTTCAGTGGGAGTTGGGCGCGGCGCAGATTAATCCTCTCGCGAGCCAACTTCACCCTTGACCCGTAGAAAGACAGAGTTACAACTGGCCAAAGCTTCACCTGCAGTGCTACTGGAAGTTGGTCCTTGATTTCAGCAAGAACACTCTGCACCTCTTCAGAGCCCTCGATCAACTTCTCGATCGGGGAGGACAGCAAGGCTTTGAGACGCTGGAATTGAGGTAGAACAACCTTTGCTCGTGGTTCATCGTCAGCAGCAGGGAGAGCTGGTTCGATGGTTTCAGAGTCGAACGTTAGCAGACCTGAGATATCACAACCCTGGCAGGCCGAAATGGCGTCAGTATGCGTCCAACACGGAAGGAAGAGCCGAACGAAGCGAACGTACCTCTCCTAAGGTCAAGGGGATAGCAGATGACGAAACCATCGGCTTGTGTGTTGTTGCTGGGGGCTTGGCCAAAATGGTAACCGTTTCAGTTGCACCTTCAGGGATTCCTAGATCCGGCCCTGCGGTAGGCATCGGCACTTCCCCGGCTTTCCCACTAGGAGTGTCAGTCGCCTGCATGGAAGGTGCTTGCCGATATAAATAGTGATGAATCGGCAGATAAAAAAACAATTGGTAAGAGCATGGAGAGTGATGTTTCGAAACCTCCTGGCTCGACGAAGGAGTTTGCAGTTCCTTGCGAGCCCTTTTGGGGCTCACGACGGGCCCCGCCTCGACTGATGCTCGGGGGGCAGCAGGTTCAGGAGCTGGCCTTTTCCTGGGAGCCGATTGTGGCAAATCTGGCTGGCTCGGTGTGATGGTCCTATCGGAGTCTGTTGGACCCAATTCTCCTCGATTGGATGGTGTGTCCTCGCTGGAGGTGTCCTCGACGGAAGCCTGTAAGAAAGGAGAGCTAGTAAGCACAAACATGTTTGCAAGGATGAAGGAGATCGACCAAGGCATGGATCAGCATACATGCGAACTTTCTGGAGAAGGGCTCCGGCGCTTCAAAGTCTTCCTGGCAGCTACCTTCCTCACCACTGTTCTTGTTTTAGTGGGAACTCGAGTGGCTTGGATCTTGGAAGCCGATTGTGGTGGTATCGGCTGGTTCTGCATCACGACCTTTTTAAACGGTGGCGAATTTTTGCAGAAAAGGACCACAGGAGCTGGTGGGAAGAATTCGAAGGGGGAACCATCATCGTGTGTAGGTTCAGGACCATCTTGTTGCTGCAAGGAGACAGAGCGGGTTATTAGAAGGATCATTTGGGAGCAGCATCAAGAAAATTTACAAGTAATAGTACCTGTTCTACGGGGATATCGTGGTCAGCATCGAGCTGTGCCAGCAACGGTCCCAGAGCTCTCCTGAAGGCATGAGTCTTCCACATCGCCCACCTGTTCTCAAAACCATCGGTTGATGAGGTAAAGATGAGGTTGTTGGGAATTGGGATGGTTAGAGCATCGAAGAAGGAATAACACCTTTGACTGGTGAGAGGATCGGGCAGGCCAGCTCTGCTCTCTGTAAGATGGTGGAGAAAGAAATGGGGAGGTACTTGCCCAAGGCCAAATTGCCGAGCCACTACGACTGGCTGGTAGAATTCATATCCAGGCTTGATTATTCTATTGGATGTGCTCATGCCAACTGGAAGAAAGCAGGGACGGATCACAGTAGAAAACAGCTGCCGAGTGCTGGTGTCATCGGCAAAGTTGTCTAGCCTGAAGGAGAGTGGATTTTCAAAATGTTCCGATTCTTCCGTGTAAGGAAAGAAGATAGGATTATCCAGGCCTTGGAAGAAAATGCTGAACCATTTGGATGCTTCCTGAGGGATCAGTTTGCTACCTGGCAGTCTGTACAGAGCTTGGCCATAGCTGGTGCATCGGATCTGCTTCCCTTTGACATTTGGAAAGGTGCAACTCGCCAAAAGGGGGAAGTTTGGGACGTGGTTTTGAAAATACAGCTGGGCCCATAGCTGAATGAACCACCAAGGACCTCCTGTTTTGACTGCTAGGCCGGAGAATAATTTGACAGACATCAACTGGAGATATCGATAGACTTCTCCAAGGAACAGTTTGCCGATGCCAAGTTGAGTGCCTTTGGCAAGTTCGTGGGCCAAGGAGAGGTAATTCTTGGTTGGAGCCAGGGAAGGGCCACAGAATATGAAATGTTCCAGCCAGAAGTTGAGGAAAGCCGTGTGTTCTTTCTCTGTGACAGGGCCTTTAGTTTTCATGTGTTTTTGAAGATAGGCACCCCAGTTCGTGCAGTCTGTTTTGGAAGAAAGCTTGTAGGGGACCTTTGTCAACTTAAAAGCAGAGGGGCTGGGTGATGTAACGTCCAGACCAGTAATCATCACCACGTCTAACAGAGTTGGTGTCATGGGGCCATGACCAAACATGAAGCAGTTCAGAGCATCGGACCAGAAATAGCCGATGGTTTTTAGAAGATTTTCATGTTTCTCCAGGGGAGACAATGACAAATGCAAGGCGTCAGCTATTCCTGTGGTTTCCCATTGAGATTGGTAAGTTTTGGCTACCCTGATGAACCAAGAGACCCAATGTTCAGGAGGATTAGGCCAGGCTCGCAAGCAGTCGGCCCAAGAATTCAAATCTAGGTTTTGGCTTGCGAAGGGGATTCTGTTTGCCTCGCAAGAGATCAGATGGGCAGGACTAGATTCTGTCCGGGGGCCAAGACAGAGAGAATTTGGGAGAGAAGGATGCGGCAACAGGATGTCTGAAACCTAAAAATTTAACGGTGGAATATAGCATTAATTCAGGTGTTTGCTATTAATTCTAGCGCCGTGTTCAGACTACGAGGAGCAGGCGTACCTTCAGACCAGAGACCGCTGTGTTGATATTGGACGATTCCGCCATCTTGTTTGCCGGCGGAGATGGATCTATGCGATTGAGGATCGAGGGTGCTTGTCGCGGTAAGCTCGATCTATGCGGTGAGGAAATTGGAGATCTGGTCTAGCCTTTTTGAAGAAGGTCGCAGGTTACCGTTTGAAGTTGGAGAGTGGCCGTTCAGATTTATCTAAATATGCGACCAAATTTGACCTTGACAATGTTTGTGGGGAAAGTCGATGTGTTACCATCGGCTCGTTGGGCTCTGACTTGGTTGATCAAATGAGCGTAGTATGGTGAAAGCCGATACGTTGCTATCGGCTTCTGGAGCGTTGACTTATTTTGACTATCGGCAAAAGGCGAATTGGAAAAGCAATCTTTGTTGATTCAAAAGACGATTATTTACAACGGAGCCGATTGCTTACAAAAGGGAATTTACTGCTAAGAACTACTACTACTAGTTCCTAATCTAGAGGCCGGTGTCGTCACCGCTGTCCTCGCCGTCGTCGTCCTCGCTGTCATCAGCGCTGCTGCCAGCGTCTTCTTCGTCGCTGCTGCTGAGGATGTCAGCGGGGGCCTCCTCATCCTCGGCGTCGTCTTCAGTGTCCTCGCTGGACCCGGCGCGGAAGCGCTTCACCGGCGGGTATTCCTCGGAGGAGGTGTCCTCCTCCGCTTCCTCCTCCTCGTCGGAGGATTCGACGCCATCCCATGACCAGGCGTCGTCGGAGCTCTCCACCTCCAGTTCCCCGTCGACCAGGAACTGGAGGCCCTCCTCGCCGTCGGTCAGGGACTCGTCGTCCTCCGACCAGGCGGCGAAGTCCCAGCCCCTCTCGTCCCACCAATGTGGGGCGAGAGCCTCGTACACCGCCATTGGCGGGTGTTCCGGCGTCGGCTCTCGGTCGCTCATCGTGTTGGAAGATTGGGAGGAAAGGGCGGATGATTCGGAGGAAGACGAGGAGGCCATGGCGGAGAAAGAGGGTTTTTTCGGCGGAGGAAGAGGGTTTTTTGGCTAAGGGAGGAAGATGGGGGCTTCAAACTGCTTAGATGAATTTAAATAAGGGGAATAGTGGAAGACGGTTCAATGCCATAGCAGTTTCCATAATGTGGTGCCAAAACGGTCAAATCATACACTGCGGAGGAGTTGAGAAGACAGGGCATCATGATGAGGGGGTGGCGTGACGATTCTGCTCTGCAACGCGTAACCCGATACAAAAAAGAGGGAGAAGGGAAGAAGAAAAACATCAACAGAGTGGTTTTGGAATTATTATTGCCAAAACCAGGGGGGCATGTGTTATCGCCATATTTTGGCCAAAGGAGGAGATGGGCCGTAATCAAAGGAGGAGATGGGCCGTAATCACAAGGCAATTTGAGAACACATGTTCCTTGGGATAATCACAAGGCAATCATCCCATCATCCCATCTCAAATGTGTTGCCTGCCAAAACACATTACGGCCAAAGGAGGAGTGGCAGGAGCCGTTCATAGAAGAAAGTACCTAAACGGATAAGGTACAAGGCCATGAAGTACGTGCTTATCGAGGACGATCACGTTCACAACAAACACAATCTCGGCGCATCGCCACCCCTTGTTTCTAGGGTTTCTTTCGGGTAAGTGTCATGCTGCCTAGATCGCATCTTGCGATCTAGGCAGTATCTACTTATGCGTTATTTGGTGTTACTCGTGCTGAAGCCTTGTTGATGGCGAGTAATACTTTTATCATAGATTTGTTTAGGCTAGCATCGGTAGTTTCTGCTATGATTGCTTAGCTATGCCGCCTTTGCTTATCTCGCTGCCTTTACACCTTTTTGGGTATAAGGGTAGCATCTTGCTTGATCTTTATTCAGTCGATTTGATCCGTTATAGTTTTGCCTTGCTTTCCAAGGTTTAGTTTGATATCCACGTAGTCAGGCCTTGCAAACGGGTTGAATGATCCAGTAATACGAAAAGATATGGTTTGCTAATTCGAGAGGAGTTGTTCCGGGAATTGACTTTACGTCGGTTGTTAGGCCTTCTCTAGGGTTAGTTTTCTATCATCTTTTGTATTTACCAGGCTCAATTACGTGTAGGATGTTCCAATTACGTGGTGAAAACATTAAACTGTCGTAGATCGATTTAACTTGTATTGATGAAGCAAAACCCCATGTTATCATAGATCTAATGCAGAACCATGGGATAATCGGCTCCAAGAGCCGATTCACAGGGAAACCTGAAAGCCGGTCACGGCTTGAATTTTACGTATGTTTGTTTGCCATGCAGGAAACCAATCGAAGCAATCTTTCACCTTCCTGATCAGGTATAGGTCAGGTGGCACGCCCTCGAACCACCCAGGACGTGTGCCGGAGTTTTGCGGGCCGTTGCCCGAGGGACCAGGGCCCACCAGCAGTCCTGGGAGCCTCCCGGCTCTCCGTGTTGCCCGTCGCTGCTCGCCGGTGGGTTTTGGCAGGCAACAACCTCTCAAACATGTAAATTGCCCTGGAACCCCTAAATTGTGGGCAATAGCTCAAGAAAATGTTCATAAAACACGAAAATGACGAGTTTCTGCTCATGCCCTCAAACATGTATCGTTTATTAGGACCATTGTAAATCGCCCCGGACCACCAAAAAGTATAGGCAATAACTCATGAAAACGGCCATAAGACACAAAAACGATGAGTTTTTGGTCATAGTTATAAAACAAATATTGGGTCTTACGGGCCATGCATATCCCCTTGGAATAATAATAATATGAACTATAGCTCATGGAAACCTCCATAAAACAAAAAACTACGAGTTTTTGATCATTGCTTTAAACATGTATAGGGTATTATGGTTGTTGTAAATCACCCCGGAACCCCAAAACTCTAGGGAATAAGTCATGAAAACATCCATAAAACGCAAATAAGTTGAGTTTTTGGTCATAACTCTCATACATGTAAATCGCCCTAGAACCCCAAACTATGGGAAATAGTTCATGAAAACAGCCATAAAACGTAAAAATGATGACTTTTTGGTCATACACTCAAACTTGTAAATCGCCCTAGAACCCCAAATTGCCTTGTGATTACGGCCCATCTCCTCCTTTGATTACGGCCCATCTCCTCCTTTGGCCAAAATATGGCGATAACACATGCCCCCCTGGTTTTGGCAATAATAATTCCAAAACCACTCTGTTGATGTTTTTCTTCTTCCCTTCTCCCTCTTTTTTTGTATCGGGTTACGCGTTGCAGAGCAGAATCGTCACGCCACCCCCTCATCATGATGCCCTGTCTTCTCAACTCCTCCGCAGTGTATGATTTGACCGTTTTGGCACCACATTATGGAAACTGCTATGGCATTGAACCGTCTTCCACTATTCCCCTTATTTAAATTCATCTAAGCAGTTTGCAGCCCCCATCTTCCTCCCTTAGCCAAAAAACCCTCTTCCTCCACCGAAAAAACCCTCTTTCTCCGCCATGGCCTACTCGTCTTCCTCCGAATCATCCGCCCTTTCCTCCCAATCTTCCAACACGATGAGCGACCGAGAGCCGACGCCAGAACACCCGCCAATGGCGGCGTACGAGGCTCTCGCCCCACATTGGTGGGACGAGAGGGGCTGGGACTTCGCCGCCTGGTCAGAGGACGACGAGTCCCGGACCGACGGCGAGGAGGGCCTCCAGTTCCTGGTCGACGGGGAACTGGAGGTGGAGAGCTCCGACGACGCCTGGTCATGGGATGGCGTCGAATCCTCCGACGAGGAGGAGGAAGCGGAGGAGGACACCTCCTCCGAGGAAGACCCGCCGGTGAAGCGCTTCCGCACCGGGTCCAGCGAGGACACCGAAGACGACGCCGAGGACGAGGAGGCCCCCGCTGACATCCTCAGCAGCAACGACGAAGACGACGCTGGCAGCAGCGCTGATGACAGCGAGGACGACGACGGCGAGGACAGCGGTGACGACACCGGCCTCTAGATTAGGAACTAGTAGTAGTAGTTCTTAGCAGTAAATTCCCTTTTGTAAGCAATCGGCTCCATTGGGCAAGTACCTCCCCATTTCTTTCTCCACCATCTTACAGAGAGCAGAGCTGACCTGCCCGATCCTCTCACCAGTCAAAGGTGTTATTCCTTCTTCGATGCTCTAACCATCCCAATTCCCAACAACCTCATCTTTACCTCATCAACCGATGGTTTTGAGAACTGGTGGGCGATGTGGAAGACTCATGCCTTCAGGAGAGCTCTGGGACCGTTGCTGGCACAGCTCGATGCTGACCACGATATCCCCGTAGAACAGGTACTATTACTTGTAAATTTTCTTGATGCTGCTCCCAAATGATCCTTCTAATAACCCACTTTGTCTCCTTGCAGCAACAAGATGGTCCTGAACCTACACACAATGATGGTTCCCCCTTCGAATTCTTCCCACCAGCTCCTATGGTCCTTTTCTGCAAAAATTCGCCACCGTTTAAAAAGGTCGTGATGCAGAACCAGCCGATACCACCACAATCGGCTTCCAAGATCCAAGCCACTCGAGTTCCCACTAAAAAAAGAACAGTGGTGAGGAAGGTAGCTGCCAGGAAGACTTTGAAGCGTCGGAGCCCTTCTCCAGAAAGTTCGCATGTATGCTGATCCATGCCTTGGTCGATCTCCTTCATCCTTGCAAACATGTTTGTGCTTACTAGCTCTCCTTTCTTACAGGCTTCCGTCGAGGACACCTCCAGCGAGGACACACCATCCAATCGAGCAGAATTGGGTCCAACAGACTCCGATAGGACCATCACACCGAGCCAGCCAGATTTGCCACAATCGGCTCCCAGGAAAAGGCCAGCTCCTGAACCTGCTGCCCCCCGAGCATCAGTCGAGGCGGGGCCCGTCATGAGCCCCAAAAGGGCTCGCAAGGAACTGCAAACTCCTTCGTCGAGCCAGGAGGTTTCGAAACATCACTCTCCATGCTCTTACCAATTGTTTTTTTATCTGCCGATTCATCACTATTTATATCGGCAAGCACCTTCCATGCAGGCGACTGACACTCCTAGTGGGAAAGCCGGGGAAGTGCCGATGCCTACCGCAGGGCCGGATCTAGGAATCCCTGAAGGTGCAACTGAAACGGTTACCATTTTGGCCAAGCCCCCAGCAACAACACACAAGCCGATGGTTTCGTCATCTGCTATCCCCTTGACCTTAGGAGAGGTACGTTCGCTTCGTTCGGCTCTTCCTTCCGTGTTGGATGCATACTGACGCCATTTCGGCCTGCCAGGGTTGTGATATCTCAGGTCTGCTAACGTTCGACCCTGAAACCATCGAACCAGCTCTCCCTGCTGCTGACGATGAACCACGAGCAAAGGCTGTTCTACCTCAATTCCAGCATCTCAAAGCCTTGCTGTCCTCCCCGATCGAGAAGTTGATCGAGGGCTCTGAAGAGGTGCAGAGTGTTCTTGCTGAAATCAAGGACCAACTTCCAGTAGCACTGCAGGTGAAGCTTTGGCCAGTTGTAACTCTGTCTTTCTACGGGTCAAGGGTGAAGTTGGCTCGCGAGAGGATTAATCTGCGCCGCGCCCAACTCCCACTGAAGGCCAACATTGCAGACAAATGTCAGCAGCTCAACGAGAAAAAGGAGTCTCTAGATGCCAAAACTGACACCTCTGTCAGCACCGCCGAGCTCGCATCCTTGAAAAAGGAACTGGGAGATCTTGAAGAGAAGGTCCGGGCGACTAAACAGCTCATCCGTGACAAAGAAGCATTCATCGCCCGCTCCCAAGACGAAGCAGAAGGTCTCAAAGCTCAGCTGAAGACTGATCTGGCGGAAATACGTGCCCTGAACAAGCAGCTAGTGACGGGCAAGGACGAAGACGACGAAGCCGAGATCGCCGAGGTAGATCGTGTCCGTGCTGACGCCCTCCACGCCTTCGAGGCATTCCTTCAGTAGCTTCTTCACGTAAACTGGCACCTGCTCGTAGCAGTTTGAACCTCTAGAGTCGATGGCTGTGCATCGGCTGTATGTTTTTTTATTGGCCGATTTCATATATCGGCCCCCATATTTCAATGTCCATCATCCCACATGCTTGGGAAATATTTCTTGAGGTGTTGCCCGTTGACAGCCACTGGGAATTTTACGCCATCCAGTTCCTCAAGCATGTACGCGTTTCCCCTTAAAACTTGATCGACCCTGTATGGCCCGTGCCAATTTGGAGACCATTTACCATATGCTGCATCCTTAGTTCCCAATGGCAATACAGCTTCCCATACCAGATCGCCAACGTGGAACTCCTTCGGTCTCACCTTCTTATTATATGCACGAGCTACCTTGGCCTTGTTCTCTTTGATTTTCTCAAGTGACCACAGCCTAAGCTCAGTTAAATCCTCAACACTGTCACTCATCAGGGCCGTATATTCTTCAGTCGTTAGATCGTTCTGAAAGGTGGCACGCCTCGATCCAGCCGTAATTTCCCAGGGCAATACGGATCCTTGTCCATAGACTAGATGGTATGGCGAGGTTTTTATCGCTCCATGACATGACATGCGATAAGCCCATAAAGCCTCTGACAAAACCTCGTGCCAACGCCTAGGGTGCTCATCGATCTTCCTCTTGATCAGCTTGATAAGGCTCTGGTTGGACGCTTCAGCTTGCCCATTTGCTTGAGCATAGTACGGAGATGATCGGATCAGCTTAATTCCCGTGTCCCCACAGAACTCTCTAAACTCGTAAGAAGTGAAGACCGAACCTCCATCGGTCGTGATCATTTGGGGGATCCCGAATCTATGAATAACATGTTCTTTCACAAAATCGATAACATCCTTTGAGCTCACTGATTTCATAGGGACGGCTTCAACCCATTTAGTGAAATAATCCGTAATGGCCAAAATCCACATGTGGCCTTTGCTTGATGGAGGATTGATCTTGCCAATCATATCCATGCCCCAACCTCGAAATGGCCAAGGTTTGATGATGGGGTTCATTGCTGACGCGGGCACCATCTGAATTTTTCCAAATTTCTGACATGCTTGACACCCTTTGTAGTACTTAAAACAGTCCTCAAGCATGGTGGGCCAATAAAACCCTGATCGCCTGATCAACCATTTCATCTTGTGAGCCGATTGGTGAGTTCCACAGGCGCCTTCGTGTACCTCGTGCAGGAGCCGGTTGGCCTCGGTTGGCCCTAGACATTTGAGCAACAACCCTTCCAGAGTCCTGTAGAACATGTCGTCCCCGATAAGCACATACTTCATGGCCTTGTACCTTATCCTTTTAGGTGCCCCCCGAGCCGAATCTTTCAAGTAATTGAAGATATCGGCTCTCCAGTCGTCCGCCTCCAGGAACTGTACTTGAACATCAGTTCCTTCTGCTATGTCCTTGTAGCCTGAAGCCATTTGTGCGAGATCATTCGCCTCTGCATTCTGCGATCGCGGGATCCAGTTAAAGTTTATGTACCGGAACTGTGCCATGAGCTCACGACATTGCAACCATAATGGGAAGAGCGACTCGCTCTCACACTTGTATTCCTCCGTGAGTTGGGAAATCACCAATTTGGAGTCTCCAAAAATTTCCACTGCCTCTGCTCCAGCTTCGATGAGCAACTTCATTCCCTTGCTTATCGCCTCGTACTCGGCGACGTTGTTGGTGCACGGGGTAGCAAGCCTGATGGAGAAGGAATATGTTGCCCCCCGGGGCGACACGAGTAGAATGCCAATGCCGCAACCATCATCGCAAACCGATCCATCGAAAAACATAGCCCACGCTCGTATAGACAGCGCTGCTATATCAGTGTTGATCCTTTCAGCAATAAGGTCGGCTAATGCCTGACCCTTAACTGCTTTCGCAGGTTGGTACCGGATGTCAAATTCCGATAATGCAAACATCCATTTGCCGAGTCGGCCTTTCAACATAGGAGCCGACAGCATGTGCTTTATGACATCTGATTTGCATATAATGATAATCTCTGCCGAGAGCAAGAGGTGGCGCAGCTTGGTGCAGGTGAAAATCAGGCAGAGGCACAACTTATCGATCTCAGGGTACCTTGTCTCTGCGTCGAGCATCCTTCTGCTGATGTAAAACACAACTCGCTCCAGACCATCATAAACCTGCACCACCACCGAGGCGATGGACGTGTCAGCTACTGATAAGTAAATGTAGAACGGCCTATCCGGCTCGGGCGGAACCAATACTGGCGGCTTCGTAAGATATTCTTTGATTTCGTCGAAGGCTCGTTGTTGCTCTGTCCCCCAGCGGAATTCTTCATCAGATTTAATTTTCACCAGTCCCATGAACGACTCTATTCTTCCTGACAGATTGGAGATGAATCTTCTGACGAAGTTGATCTTGCCGATGAGAGACTGCAGTTCTTTCTTCGTGGTAGGTGGCTTCATTGTTCGCACTGCCTCCTGACTTTTCAGGCCAATCTCAATTCCTTGTTCATGGACCAAGAAACCCAAGAACTGACCGGCCGTCACACCGAAGGCATACTTCTTTGGATTCATCCGTAGCCCGAATTTCCTTGTTCGGTCCAGGACGCGTCGCAGATCGTCCAAATGTCCTTGTACTGAAGCTGACTTGACCACCACGTCATCGATATAAATTTCCACCAGCTTGCCGATCAGATCATGGAAGATGTAATTCATGGCTCTTTGGTATGTGGCGCCGGCATTCTTCAGTCCAAACGTCATGACTACATATTCAAACAACCCCACCGAACCTGGGACTCTGAATGCAGTCTTGTGTATATCTTCCGGAGCCATAAAAATTTGGTTGTAACCGGCATTGCCATCCATGAAGCTCAAGATTTTATGAACAGCAGCTGCGTTGATTAACGTCTCTCCTACCGGCATCGGATATTCATCCTTCGGAGTGGCTCTATTGAGATCCCGAAAATCTATGGCAACCCGCCAGCGGCCATCCTTCTTCTCTACAGGTACGATACTAAAAATCCACTCAGCATACCTGCATGGCCTAATTAACTTGGCTGTCAACATTTTCTCGATCTCCTTCTTGACTTCTTTCAAAATTTCGGCCTTCATCTGTCGTGCTCGCTGCTGGAATGGCCGAAATCCTTTTTTAAGCGGGAGTCGATGCTCAATGATGCTCCTGTCTAGTCCGGGCATCTCTGTATAATCCCAGGCAAAGCAATCTGGATATTCTTTCAACAAAGCTATCATCGGACCCCCAGACTCGGATCTAACTTCTTGCTGATAAATGTTGGTCTTGGCTTATCCCCAGGACCGATGTCAATCTCCTCTAGCTCATCAGCGGATGTAAACCCATACCCTAGCTTTCCGTCACCAGCTAAATCGATGCTAAACACGGGGAAAACAGCTGGTGAGGATAACAAAGATAGTTTGGGCCGATTGCCGGAATCGGCCCCCTTTTTCATTGCATTAGTCAAGGAAGGTTTACAACTTATCTGTGCTCCACAATGGCAGGGAACCTCCCTGCTACGACTGCATGACCTGTTTGTCGTAAGATTGCTGCTTTTTATTTTTTGTGGCCGATCGCAGGGATCGGCCCTACCACGTACGATCGTGGACTTTGCTACTCTGTCAGGCCAGTGGATAAGACCAGCCTCACCCCGTTTTTTGTAGCTTCAATGCGCTCACAGCCGTCTAGACTGACTCCAGAGATCGGCTCTTGGTCTCCTGCCTCCCGACGTCTAACGTGCCGGCGACGTCGGTCATACTGATGCTCATACTTGTTAAGGAGATGTGTGGAGTGTGGCTTCTGATATCGCACGCTTCTCACTTGCTCCTCGGTCAAATACCGCCTGTCATCATAACGGGGCCGGTCACGTGGACCGGCCTCCTCTCTTTCTCTGCCCCGAGAGCGACCGTCTTCCTCCTTATATGTGCCATGGTGGTACACAGGTCCTGCCATATTAACATCGAACGAGAAATCCAACTGACGCCTCGTGGACTGGCTGTGTTCTACCGTGTTGACGCCGGGAAATGGGTTTGTGTCTACTTTCATGGCGAACTGCCCAAGGATCAGACGGCCCTGTTCTATCGCCGTTTGGATCTGGCGAAGTAGCTCTTTGCAGTCATTGGTGGTGTGGGTGAACGAGTGATGCCACTTGCAGTAAGGTCTCCCGTTCATCTCTTGAGCCGTAGGGATTTTGTGGCCTTCGGGTAACTTCAGCTGCTTTTCTTTCAGCAGTAAATTGAATATTTGCTCGGCTTTGCTCACGTCGAAATCGAACCCTTTTGCAGGCCCTTGCTGTTTTACCCATTTGCAGGACACAGGATCTGTCCCCCGAGCCCATCAGCCACGGCCACCTCCTGGTCTTGTGTAGGATCCTCTTCTTCTGTATCGACCAGGCTTATCGGACGTTTGAACTTGTCTTGGTACAACTCAGGGTGGCGCTGTTCATACATTGTCAGCTTCTGGGCCATGTGCGCCAATGAATTGTACTCTACTTGGAAAGCCAGATCCTTGATAGGTGCTGAGAGACCCAACACTGCCAGCTCGACCGCTTCTTTCTCAGTTAAACGAGCCGAATAACATCGGTTCTTGATAGTCCTGAAACGTTGAATGTAATCAGCTACCGTTTCTCCCCGCTTTTGCCGCACCTGCGCCAGATCTGCAATGCCAGCCTTGGTAGCTTCTGAATGATACTGAATGTGGAACTGTTCTTCCAGTTGCTTCCAGGTCTGGATCGAATCCGGTGGCAACGAGGTGTACCACCCAAAAGCTGGTCCTGTCAGAGACTGCGCAAAGAACCTTACGCGTAACTGATCCGATGCCGAAATCATGCCTAACTGTGCCAGGTATCGGCTCACATGCTCGATCGAGCTCGACCCTTCTGATCCGCTAAACCTTGAGAACTCAGGGAGCCGATACTTGGGTGGCAGCGGAATCAGATCAAACTCGTTGGGGTACGGCTTGGAGTAGCCGATTGTCCTTCTCTTCGGCACGAAGCCGAACTGGTCTCTCAAGATGGTACGGATTTGCTCCACCGTTTGAGCTGCAGGGGCTAAATTCTCAGAACTCGCTCCGGTGGCGTACTTGGCTAGCCATGCCCGTTTATCAGCGTCCATCCCAGACATCCCTGCTCCGGAAATACCTGCTCCCGAAGCCCCTGCTCCAGAAACTCCTGTTCCAGAAATCCCTGCAGTTGCCACCTGGTTCGTGCGCGTCAGGTTATTGCAGTCCAGCACGTAGGTGCACACATATCCATGTGGGATCTCTTTAGGTGGTTCAAACAGGAATTGGTAATCGCCAGGGTCACCTCCAACCTTGTAGACGATGTACGCCGGTGCCCCTGGCGGCTCCGGAGCTGCAAGCGTGAATGGCAGCTGTGGCCTAGTCTGGAGTGGCCTTTCTCCCTGGTGAGTCCCTAGAGTGGGCCCCGACGGAGAGTACTGATGTTTCATGATCTCCTGAACTACGCGAACCGCGACACGCTCGAAAGAGTTCACTAGGCTCTCAGAATGGCGATGAAGAGAATGAGCCACCATGTAATTGACTTCTTGTCGTAGAGCTCTGGTGCGCTCCTCTGAAGGAATAGACAGATCCACCTCATCAAGAGCACCTTCAGGTGAAAACCCTTTCCACCTGATACCATGTTTACGAGTCCTCTCAAAAGAGCCGATGAGATCGGCTTCGAAGAGAGCTTTGATATCATCATACTTCGCCTTGTGCTCCTCAGGAAGATCGTCGTACGTGACCGGTCTGTTCTCCATCGCAGCGTCGGATGTTGATGTACACGTTGTTGAATGTCCCACCGGGCGTGCCAGAATGTGTTGCCTGCCAAAACCCACCGGCGAGCAGCGACGGGCAACACGGAGAGCCGGGAGGCTCCCAAGACTGCTGGTGGGCCCTGGTCCCTCGGGCAACGGCCCGCAAAACTCCGGCACACGTCCTGGCTGGTTCGAGGGCGTGCCACCTGACCTATACCTGATCAGGAAGGTGAAAGATTGCTTCGATTGGTTTCCTGCATGGCAAACAAACATACGTAAAATTCAAGCCGTGACCGGCTTTCAGGTTTCCCTGTGAATCGGCTCTTGGAGCCGATTATCCCATGGTTCTGCATTAGATCTATGATAACATGGGGTTTTGCTTCATCAATACAAGTTAAATCGATCTACGACAGTTTAATGTTTTCACCACGTAATTGGAACATCCTACACGTAATTGAGCCTGGTAAATACAAAAGATGATAGAAAACTAACCCTAGAGAAGGCCTAACAACCGACGTAAAGTCAATTCCCGGAACAACTCCTCTCGAATTAGCAAACCATATCTTTTCGTATTACTGGATCGTTCAACCCGTTTGCAAGGCCTGACTACGTGGATATCAAACTATACCTTGGAAAGCAAGGCAAAACTATAACGGATCAAATCGACTGAATAAAGATCAAGCAAGATGCTACCCTTATACCCAAAAAGGTGTAAAGGCAGCGAGATAAGCAAAGGCGGCATAGCTAAGCAATCATAGAAGAAAGTACCGATGCTAGCCTAAACAAATCTATGATAAAAGTATTACTCGCCATCAACAAGGCTTCAGCACGAGTAACACCAAATAACGCATAAGTAGATACTGCCTAGATCGCAAGATGCGATCTAGGCAGCATGACACTTACCCGAAAGAAACCCTAGAAACAAGGGGTGGCGATGCGCCGAGATTGTGTTTGTTGTGGACGTGATCGTCCTCCTTTTCTCAATAACCTTAAGTACATATTTATAGTCCGGAGACTTCCTATCTTTGGAATAAACCTAGCAATCCTATCTCTTTACTTAAACCGAAACGTAACCTACTACAACATAAGATACACGGGCAATTTAGCCCAATTCCATGCACAAGGCCGATTCAACAACACGTTGCATATATGTATCTTCCAAGCCCATCTTGATTACGGCCCATCTCCTCCTTTGGCCAAAATATGGCGATAACACAAGGCGAAGTATGATGATATCAAAGCTCTCTTCGAAGCCGATCTCATCGGCTCTTTTGAGAGGACTCGTAAACATGGTATCAGGTGGAAAGGGTTTTCACCTGAAGGTGCTCTTGATGAGGTGAATCTGTCTGTTCCTTCAGAGGAGCGCACCAGAGCTCTACGACAGGAAGTCAATTACATGGTGGCTCATTCTCTTCATCGCCATTCTGAGAGCCTAGTGAACGCTTTCGAGCGTGTCGCGGTTCGCGTAGTTCAGGAGATCATGAAACATCAGTACTCTCCGTCGGGGCCCACTCTAGGGACTCACCAGGGAGAAAGGCCACTCCAGACTAGGCCACAGCTGCCATTCACGCTTGCAGCTCCGGAGCCGCCAGGGGCACCGGCGTACGTCGTCTACAAGGTTGGAGGTGACCCTGGCGATTACCAATTCCTGTTTGAACCACCTAATGATATCCCACATGGATATGTGTGCACCTACGTGCCGGACTGCAATAACCTGACGCGCACGAACCAGGTGGCAACTGCAGGGATTTCTGGAACAGGAGTTTCTGGAGCAGGGGCTTCGGGAGCAGGTATTTCCGGAGCAGGGATGTCTGGGATGGACGCTGATAAACAGGCATGGCTAGCCAAGTACGCCACCGGAGCGAGTTCTGAGAATTTAGCCCCTGCAGCTCAAACGGTGGAGCAAATCCGTACCATCTTGAGAGACCAGTTCGGCTTCGTGCCGAAGAGAAGAACAATCGGCTACTCCAAGCCGTACCCCAACGAGTTTGATCTGATTCCGCTGCCACCCAAGTATCGGCTCCCTGAGTTCTCAAGGTTTAGCGGATCAGAAGGGTCGAGCTCGATCGAGCATGTGAGCTGATACCTGGCACAGTTAGGCATGATTTCGGCATCGGATCAGTTACGCGTAAGGTTCTTTGCGCAGTCTCTGACAGGACCAGCTTTTGGGTGGTACACCTTGTTGCCACCGGATTCGATCCAGACCTGGAAGCAACTGGAAGAACAGTTCCACATTCAGTATCATTCAGAAGCTACCGAGGCTGGCATTGCAGATCTGGCGCAGGTGCGGCAAAAGCGGGGAGAAACGGTAGCTGAGTACATTCAACGTTTCAGGACTATCAAGAACCGATGTTATTCGGCTCGTTTAACTGAGAAAGAAGCGGTCGAGCTGGCAGTGTTGGGTCTCTCAGCATGTGGCATCCCGCAAAACCACTACTAGAAAATCGCGTTGAATTTGTGCATTGCATCGTCATCATCATGCATTGTTCGCATAAAACTATTTTCGCAAGACCGTTTTGTTTTCTAAAACGCCCCATCTTTATTCAAACGCAAAGCCCGGTTCTCCGGACTAATTATTTTGGCCGCTATCGGTTTGCATACGGCCCGTTTAAAACAAATAAAAAGTTTAATTGTTTTAGCGGGGGCAGTCGAACGGGCCGAATCGACCCGAACGACCACCCCCATTTTTAAATCGGTCCACCGGACAAATCCTACAGCTACCTAAAACCCTACCCACACCCAGCCTCCACCTCACCCTGGCCAATCACCATGCGCCACCTCACCCTCTCCCTTCCCCCAACCACTCATAGCCCACCACCTCACCACCTGCCTCTCACCCTCCCTTTCTCACCCCACCAACACACGCACGCCACACATAGGCCACCTACACAGCCCCAACCGCTGCCACCTGGGCCCGCCCCGTGGCCCCACCTCTTCCTGTCCCACACCCTGACCCACGCCCTCTCCCTATCTCTCTTCTTCCTTCTCCCTCCCTACCCGACGCGACACCGCCCCATCCCCCTCGCCCCGCGGTGGCCCCCGCTCCCCGCCGCCTAGCTCCCCACCGGTCCGCCGCTAGCCTCGCGCCGGCCGCCACCGCTGCTCCCCCCGACCCCGACCACGCCTCTTCCCCGCCTCCGGCTCTCTCTCTGCCGGCGCGCCTCTCGCCCGCACCCCCTCGCCGCCTCCAGGTCGCCGGCCCCCTCCAGCGCCGCCTGCGGGCCCCCGCCGTTCACCGCCTCCCCCGCACCGCGTCTGGCTCGCCGCGTCCGCTCCGGCCGACCCCGCGCGCCGGCGAGCCTCGCCCCTCCTCCGCGCCCCGCCGCCCATCTCTCCTCCTCCCCGGCTCCGCTCCGGCCGTGCCTCGCCCGCGCGTCCCTGCCCTCGCCCGAGACCGCGTCTGCTCCGCCGCCAACCTCGCTCCGCCGCCCCTCCGGCGCGCCTCCGCCAAGCGCCGCCGGCCGAGCTCGTCCCCTCCGGCCGCGTCGGCCCTCCGTCTCGCGGGGGCCAGCCCTTCCGTCCGTCTGCGCTGAGGCCACCCTGGCAGTGTGGTCCGCTCGAGCAGCCGCCACGGCGTCGTCGGCGTTGGATGTGGCAGTACTGGTGCTTTGGGGATGTTGCTTTCGGCCGTGGGTTCTGTGGTGGCCGAGTTTGTACCATGCCTAGAGGACGAAAGCCATCCCAACAGCAAGACCTACGGGAGATGCCGTCGCAAGCCGAGAACCTTTGTGTTCCGCTAAGATCGTCGTCATGAAACGCCAAGATCTTTCGAAGAACATGCCATCCGACAAGTTCGTCATCGACCACCATGACGCCAAGGGCCGAACCCGAAAACCAAGGAATCGCCAAGATCTACTGACGCCCGGCGCCCGAAGCCGAGGACCCCGACAAGAACCCCGACACGGACACACCGAGTTCTCCATCGAGGAAACCAAGGCCGTCGACGTGGAACCGTAGGACGCCGAGTGCTTCACCCCGGACACCGAGACCCTGAACGACAAGTTCTCCTTCCCGGACGCCGAGCTCGCCGAGAACCCGGATGTGACAAGACCCTAACCCCCCGGAGTCCGAGAACGATCCCGCCGAGGCCGTCGAACCCTGAACCCTGAGGCCGACCCTGAACCCGGAACCCCAAGATCTGCCGAACCCCTAATGTGTGAACCTTCCCGAAACCCTATTTTATAACATAATACAACTTGTCGCATAATAATTGTCTTGCATGCATACATTCATGTGGTTTGGGGCCTTATGGCGATTCACCTCTAATTAATTATGGGGCCCATATGCGGGCAAATCTAGTCTCATATCGGCCTCATTTAAACTTGTGTAGCGAACCGGTGCTATCTTTTGCCATGCTAAAACAACATTTACTTTGCGGGGTAGTTAAATAACATGAACCATTTAATTGTCTGTCGAGACCCCGGTTCCGCTTAATACTGACCTACTTGCATCGCACCTTTGCCATGCCATACATCATACATGCATCATGCCGATCTTCTGCCGTGTATTAAATATTGCATCCGGTGTTTCTTCTAGTGTTTTGCTTCTTCGCGGATAAGGCCGTTGAGTTGATGTGAGCTTCGCCCCGATCTTCGGTTGAACCTTCGACATGTTTTAAGGCGAGCACCTCCCCCTTTCTACCTATCTTACTTTTATAGTCTTTATTTTCCCTCCTGTTGATCTATTGCTACCTGAGTTGCGTTGCTCTAGTTTTCGTACCCGAGATATCCCTTGCCGCCTTATATTGCCTTGGACACCTCCTATTACCTGTTGTTTGGTAGATAGTTGGACTTGCGTGTCGTAGTCGCTTGCTCAAGTGCTGTTGCGTGTCGTCAAGTGCCACAGTTGTCGGAGTAATGCCGCATGTTGATGTTGTAGATGATCATGGTTTTACTTATCGCACGCTTTAATTCCTGTTTAACAACTAAAATTGAAGTAAGCAGAGGCATCGGTGGGTGATAGATAATATTTGGTTTCCGAACGCCCACTTGTGTCCCGTAGGACCCCGAGTACTTGATACCTGTTCCTTGATTTATCGCGCTATCCACATCCGGGAGGTATATGGGACCCCCCTTAGCCAGAGCTTGATTCAGTCTTATTTCTTGGGGCCACAAACTAGTTTGAGGTTTTATTTACGATCCTGTACTTATGCCATGCTTTACTGCTTTATTTACGATTGTGCGATGGATAGCACACTGTACTGTTTAGGTAAGCGGAATGTTTTCGCGGTATCGACAAGCCCCGTTTGGGGTTCCTAGTCGTTTACAGCCATTGTCGCAGACCTTGAGTCCGTCTTGGAGCTAGCTTACTTTGTTGCGGGTCTACTCAATGGGGTGGCCCCCTGAAATATTTCTGAATCCTGTGATTGCTTTGTCGTGAAGGCCTCGTTGGGTTTTGATTTGGTTTTTCCGAGGTTGATCGAGTGTGTGTTGCTATTGGTGCACCCCGGCCGGGTAAAACTTTCTGAAAGCCGTGTCCGCGGTTATGGACGACTTGGAGCACAGTATCTCGACCATAGACAAGCATCACTAAAGTTTATCGCTATAAGTTTGACTTTATAATGACTAGTAATCAGCTTCACTATAATGGAATGGCTAATTAATACTGCCCACAATTGCTTGTTTGGAGTGTCGCTTGCGACCATTGTACCTGACTAGTAAGTATGGCAACTACAACGGAATGGCTGAATAAAAGTACCAACAACTGCTGGGTTTTGGGTTCTCTCATGCTATTTGTATCTGACTAGTAATTGTTGCAACTATCACGGAATGGTTAACTAACAGTGCCCGCTGCTTACTTTATCAGTATGATTATCTAAACCTGACTAGTAAAGAGCCGCAACTATAACTGAATAAGTAAAACTGCCAACTGTGTGAGTTCCTCGGTTGACTTCCTCGTTTGGTCTCGAGGGGGGAAACGCCAGGATGGGTTTGTGTGATGATAGTATCCGGTTGGATCCGCATAGGTCTTTCTCACCCCTCTCTGATAGCCGCTAGTTGTATCGAGTCTCTATAGGTTGTCTAGTGCATGCTGCCGCTGCCGCTCAGTCCACCATACCTTTGTAGGCGAGGACCGCCGAATTCTAGTCTCTCCGTGTACTGGCCTCAGTACTGACGCTCCTCTTTTTCCTTTGCCCTTTGTCGGCACCCCTTTTGTTTTAAGCAGGTTTTGAGATCGACGCTGTTAGCAGGGTTACCCTTCCGGCTTGGCCTGGGCAGGGTTATGGACGCCATTGGTTATTCTTCAGGGCTCTTAGCCCCATTTGCATCTTGTCCGTAGTCGGACGCTGAATCGTTTTACAGGTGATTTGGATCTTTGAATTGTATATCTGTATTCTTGACTCATGGAGTCGCTGTTGTATATATCCGTTCTGTGGGTCCCATCGAGGACTGTTGTGTAATGTTATTACTTCGTTTTCCACCCGCACGAAAGTGCCTGGTGGGCACCTTTGAATCGTTTCTATGCGGGTTTGGCGGGTTTTCGCTAAAACTTGCATAGGTCCGATTCTGAGGGTGTTACAGAGTGGTAGCAGAGCTCAGCAGTTTCGATACCCCACAAGTCCAGCCTGTAGGATAACCTAGCTAACGGCCGCAGTAGAGTGTCAAAACTATTTTTGCAAAATCGGTTGGATAGTTCTGGTTAGGTCTGATTTTACTCCTTACCCCTCTGCTATTCTCCTCTTGCCTCTACGTGTTTTGAATCCGCTCTCTTCTTTCTCTTCGAGTCCAGGAATTCTCGTGGTGGGGTTTCCCGTCGTACCTTCAGGGTTTCGCTTCCTCCTCTGTTAACGGTGTTCTACCGTCCGGTGTTCAAGCTGCCTGATGAATCCGTCTGCTGTGGTACCATTCTTTGTTCCTTGTTTGTGCCTTCCGGTGTTTTCCGACGCGACGCCATCCTCTATGCCAGATCCGATGCAGAGTCTGCATCACCCCTTTGTTTCCGAACCTCGCTTGTAGAGATCTTCAGTCTGATTCCGAGAGTTGGTTGCATAATCCGCCATTTCGTGTACATAGTAATGCTTTGAGTGCGGGATGGAGTCGCGACCATACCACTACTCTTATCATTCGCTTATGTACATTGAATGGTGGATCGATGCAATTTTACTCCGTCCACGGAAGCTAGAGGTGGCTTTATTTGCTGATACCTCTACCTTCGACCTTTTGATCCCGGAGTGTTCTCTCGACGATCACGGACAACGACCTCTTGTTAGTGGTGTCGCGGGGATCTACACGAAGCGAGAAGACGCAGATCGCGGACCTTTCCTTCCGGTACCATGAGGCGGATCTCGAGGGCGAGATCCATCGTTAGTGGTGTCGAATTGTGGCATCCCGCAAAACCACTACTAGAAAATCGCGTTGAATTTGTGCATTGCATCGTCATCATCATGCATTGTTCGCATAAAACTATTTTCGCAAGCCCGTTTTGTTTTCTAAAACGCCCCATCTTTATTCAAACGCAAAGCCCGGTTCTCCGGACTAATTATTTTGGCCGCTATCGGTTTGCATACAGCCCGTTTAAAACAAATAAAAAGTTTAATTGTTTTAGCGGGGGCAGTCGAACGGGCCGAATCGACCCGAACGACCACCCCCATTTTTAAATCGGTCCACCGGACAAATCCTACAGCTACCTAAAACCCTACCCACACCTAGCCTCCACCTCACCCTGGCCAATCACCATGCGCCACCTCACCCTCTCGCTTCCCCCAACCACTCATAGCCCTCCACCTCACCACCTGCCTCTCACCCTCCCTTTCTTACCCCACCAACACACGCACGCCACACACAGGCCACCTACACAGCCCCAACCGCTGCCACCTGGGCCCGCCCCGTGGCCCCACCTCTTCCTGTCCCACACCCTGACCCACACCCTCTCCCTGTCTCTCTTCTTCCTTCTCCCTCCCTACCCGACGCGACACCGCCCCATCCCCCTCGCCCCGCGGTGGCCCCCGCTCCCTGCCGCCTAGCTCCCCACCGGTCCGCCGCTAGCCTCGCGCCGGCCGCCACCGCTGCTCGCCCCGACCCCGACCACGCCTCTTCCCCGCCTCCGGCTCTCTCTCTGCCGGCGCGCCTCTCGCCCGCACCCCCCCTCGCCGCCGGGTTGCGCTGCCGCAGCCTCCGGCTCGTCCGCACCCCCTCGCCGCCTCCAGGTCGCCGGCCCCCTCCAGCGCCGCCTGCGGGCCCCCACCGTTCACCGCCTCCCCCGCACCGCGTCTGGCTCGCCGCGTCCGCTCCGGCCGACCCCGCGCGCCGGCGAGCCTCGCCCCTCCTCCGCGCCCCGCCGCCCATCTCTCCTCCTCCCCGGCTCCGCTCCGGCCGCGCCTCGCCCGCGCGTCCCCGCCCTCGCCCGAGACCGCGTCTGCTCCGCCGCCAACCTCGCTCCGCCACCCCTCCGGCGCGCCTCCGCCAAGCGCCGCCGGCCGAGCTCGTCCCCTCCGGCCGCGTCGGCCCTCCGTCTCGCGGGGGCCAGCCCTTCCGTCCGTCTGCGCTGAGGCCACCCTGGCAGTGTGGTCCGCTCGAGCAGCCGCCACGGCGTCGTCGGCGTTGGATGTGGCAGTACGGGTGCTTTGGGGATGTTGCTTTCGGCCGTGGGTTCTGTGGTGGCCGAGTTTGTACCATGCCTAGAGGACGAAAGCCATCCCAACAGCAAGACCTACGGGAGATGCCGTCGCAAGCCGAGAACCTTTGTGTTCCGCTAAGATCGTCGTCATGAAACGCCAAGATCTTTCGAAGAACATGCCATCCGACAAGTTCGTCATCGACCACCATGACGCCAAGGGCCGAACCCGAAAACCAAGGAATTGCCAAGATCTACTGACGCCCGGCGCCCGAAGCCGAGGACCCCGACAAGAACCCCGACACGGACACACCGAGTTCTCCATCGAGGAAACCAAGGCCGTCGACGTGGAACCGTAGGACGCCGAGTGCTTCACCCCGGACACCGAGACCCTGAACAACAAGTTCTCCTTCTCGGACGCCGAGCTCGCCGAGAATCCGGATGCGACAAGACCCTAACCCCCCAGAGTCCGAGAACGATCCCGCCGAGGCCGTCGAACCCTGAACCCTGAGGCCGACCCTGAACCCGGAACCCCAAGATCTGCCGAACCCCTAATGTGTGAACCTTCCCGAAACCCTATTTTATAACATAATACAACTTGTCGCATAATAATTGTCTTGCATGCATACATTCATGTGGTTTGGGGCCTTATGGCGATTCACCTCTAATTAATTATGGGGCCCATATGCGGGCAAATCTAGTCTCATATCGGCCTCATTTAAACTTGTGTAGCGAACCGGTGCTATCTTTTGCCATGCTAAAACAACATTTACTTTGCGGGGTAGTTAAATAACATGAACCATTTAATTGTCTGTTGGGACCCCGGTTCCGCTTAATACTGACCTACTTGCATCGCACCTTTGCCATGCCATACATCATACATGCATCATGCCGATCTTCTGCCGTGTATTAAATATTGCATCCGGTGTTTCTTCTAGTGTTTTGCTTCTTCGCGGATAAGGCCGTTGAGTTGATGTGAGCTTCGCCCCGATCTTCGGTTGAACCTTCGACATGTTTTCAGGCGAGCACCTCCCCCTTTCTACCTATCTTACTTTTATAGTCTTTATTTTCCCTCCTGTTGATCTATTGCTACCTGAGTTGCGTTGCTCTAGTTTTCGTACCCGAGATATCCCTTGCCGCCTTATATTGCCTTGGACACCTCCTATTACCTGTTGTTTGGTAGATAGTTGGACTTGCGTGTCGTAGTCGCTTGCTCAAGTGCTGTTGCGTGTCGTCAAGTGCCACAGTTGTCGGAGTAATGCCGCATGTTGATGTTGTAGATGATCATGGTTTTACTTATCGCACGCTTTAATTCCTGTTTAACAACTAAAATTGAAGTAAGCAGAGGCATCGGTGGGTGATAGATAATATTTGGTTTCCGAACGCCCACTTGTGTCCCGTAGGACCCCGAGTACTTGATACCTGTTCCTTGATTTATCGCGCTATCCACATCCGGGAGGTATATGGGACCCCCCTTAGCCAGAGCTTGATTCAGTCTTATTTCTTGGGGCCACAAACTAGTTTGAGGTTTTATTTACGATCCTGTACTTATGCCATGCTTTACTGCTTTATTTACGATTGTGCGATGGATAGCACACTGTACTGTTTAGGTAAGCGGAATGCTTTCGCGGTATCGACAAGCCCCTTTTGGGGTTCCCAGTCGTTTACAGCCATTGTCGCAGACCTTGAGTTCGTCTCGGAGCTAGCTTACTTCGTTGCGGGTCTACTCAATGGGGTGGCCCCCTGAAATATTTCTGAATCCTGTGATTGCTTTGTCGTGAATGCCTCGTTGGGATTTGATTTGGTTTTTCCGAGGTTGATCGAGTGTGTGTTGCTATTGGTGCACCCCGGCCGGGTAAAACTTTCTGAAAGCCGTGTCCGCGGTTATGGACGACTTGGAGCACAGTATCTCGACCATAGACAAGCATAACTAAAGTTTATCGCTATAAGTTTGACTTTATAATGACTAGTAATCAGCTTCACTATAATGGAATGGCTAATTAATACTGCCCACAATTGCTTGTTTGGAGTGTCGCTTGCGACCATTGTACCTGACTAGTAAGTATGGCAACTACAACGGAATGGCTGAATAAAAGTACCAACAACTGTTGGGTTTTGGGTTATCTCATGCTATTTGTATCTGACTAGTAATTGTTGCAACTATCACGGAATGGTTAACTAAAAGTGCCCACTGCTTACTTTATCAGTATGATTATCTAAACCTGACTAGTAAAGAGCTGCAACTATAATTGAATAAGTAAAACTGCCAACTGTGTGAGTTCCTCGGTTGACTTCCTCATTTGGTCTCGAGGGGGGAAACGCCAGGATGGGTTTGTGTGATGATAGTATCCGGTTGGATCCGCATAGGTCTTTCTCACCCCTCTCTGATAGACGCTAGTTGTATCGAGTCTCTATAGGTTGTCTAGTGCATGCTGCCGCTGCCGCTCAGTCCACCATACCTTTGTAGGCGAGGACCGCCGAATTCTAGTCTCGCCGTGTACTGGCCTCAGTACTGACGCTCCTCTTTTTCCTTTGCCCTTTGTCGGCACCCCTTTTGTTTTAAGCAGGTTTTGAGATCGACGCCGTTAGCAGGGTTACCCTTCCGGCTTGGCCTGGGCAGGGTTATGGACGCCATTGGTTATTCTTCAGGGCTCTTAGCCCCATTTGCATCTTGTCCGTAGTCGGACGCTGAATTTTTTTACAGGTGATTTGGATCTTTGAATTGTATATCTGTATTCTTGACTCATGGAGTCGCTGTTGTATATATCCGTTCTGTGGGTCCCATCGAGGACTGTTGTGTAATGTTATTACTTCGTTTTCCACCCGCACGAAAGTGCCTGGTGGGCACCTTTGAATCGTTTCTATGCGGGTTTGGCGGGTTTTCGCTAAAACTTGCATAGGTCCGATTCTGAGGGTGTTACACAACACGTATCAAGGATCTGGCTTTCCAAGTAGAGTACAATTCATTGGCGCACATGGCCCAGAAGCTGACAATGTATGAACAACGCCACCCTGAGTTGTACCAAGACAAGTTCAAACGTCCGATAAGCCTGATCGATACAGAAGAAGAGGATCCTACACAAGACCAGGAGGTGGCCGTGGCTGAATGGGCTCGGGGGACAGATCCTGTGTCCTGCAAATGGGTAAAACAGCAAGGGCCTGCAAAAGGGTTCGATTTCGACGTGAGCAAAGCTGAGCAGATATTCGATTTACTGCTGAAATAAAAGCAGCTGAAGTTACCCGAAGGCCACAAAATCCCTACGGCTCAAGAGATGAACGGGAGACCTTACTGCAAGTGGCATCACTCGTTCACCCACACCACCAATGACTGCAAAGAGCTACGTCGCCAGATCCAAACGGCGATAGAACAGGGCCGTCTGATCCTTGGGCAGTTCGCCATGAAAGTAGACACAAACCCATTTCCCGGCGTGAACACGGTAGAACATAGCCAGTCCACGAGGCGTCAGTTGGATTTCTCGTTCGATGTTAATATGGCAGGACCTGTGTACCACCATGGCACATATAAGGAGGAAGACGGTCGCTCTCGGGGCAGAGAAAGAGAGGAGGCCGGTCCACGTGACCGGCCCCGTTATGATGACAGGCGGTATTTGACCGAGGAGCAAGTGAGAAGCGTGCGATATCAGAAGCCACACTCCACACATCTCCTTAACAAGTATGAGCATCAGTATGACCGACGTCGCCGACACGATAGAGATGATGAAGGATATGAGCACCTCGCTAGTAAAAAGCCAAAGGAAAAAGAAGGCGTGGACAAACATTAGGATTGTCCTTTCTTCAAGTATTGCTGGGACGCGGGAATGAGCCGATTGCCTACAATCGACAACTGCCCAGAATGTGGACAGCAGAAGGATGACACGGGTCCAGTCTCGGTGTTCAAGCGCCTAGGGCCTCTTCCCCCTCGAGCAAAATACCTCGAGGAGCCAATGGGTGGAAAGAAGAAGACAGATATCACCGGCCAAGGTGGTGCCCCGATGGACTCAGGCACACCCAAAAGCGTCGAGTTCAGCGGCTGCGTAACTTGGAGGAAGCCGAAGCGCAGTACCTCCACGCTTTAAGGAAGGCACGGCCCGATCTGGCCGCGAAAGTGTAGCAAACCTTGGAGACGGAGGCTCGTCCGAAAAGAAAAGAATGGCGCCCCAAACCAGTAAAAGCCGGTGCGAAGACATCGGCTGGCACAAACATGGTGTTCACGCTTCCGTCAGAGTTCTGTGCTCCAACAGCCAAATAACTACTAGTAGCACAACTCGACTGTGGCCCACGGCCGGTTATCTTTGAAAAGCCACAAGAGAAGGGCTTCAAACATCTGAAAGCTCTGTACCTGCGAGGTTATATCAATGGGCAGCCTGTCCGCAAGATGTTGGTTGACACCGGAGCAACAGTGAATATAATGCCATACTCCATGCTACGGCGTTTGGGACGCTCCACTGCAGATCTGATCAAAACCAACGTAACGTTAAGCGACTTCAACGGCCAAACTTCAGAGACGCAAGGCGTTCTGAATGTGGACCTGACCGTGGGCATAAAAACCATCCCTACGTCATTCTTCATCGTTGACAGCAAAAGCACCTATGCTGTCTTGCTGGGGAGAGATTGGATTCACGCCAACTGCTGCATTCCATCCACGATGCACTAGTGCCTGATACAGTGGGATGGAGATGAAGTGGAGGTCATTCATGCAGATGATTCGATCGAGGTCTCCATAGCTGGCATGAACATCTGGGAGGCAGGAGACCAAGAGCCGATCTCTGGAGTCAGTCTAGACGGCTGTGAGCGCATTGAAGCTACAAAAAACGGGGTGAGGCTGGTCTTATCCACTGGCCTGACAGAGTAGCAAAGTCCACGATCGTACGTGGTAGGGCCGATCCATGCGATCGGCCACAAAAAATAAAAAGCAGCAATCTTAGGACAAACAGGTCATGCAGTCGTAGCAGGGAGGTTCCCTGCCATTGTGGAGCACAGATAAGTTGTAAACCTTCCTTGACTAATGCAATGAAAAAGGGGGCCGATTCCGGCAATCGGCCCAAACTGTCTTTGTTATCCTCACCAGTTGTTTGCCCCGTGTTTAGCATCGATTTAGCAGGTGACGGAAAGCTAGGGTATGGGTTTACATCCGCTGATGAGCTAGAGGAGATTGACATCGGTCCTGGGGATAAGCCAAGACCAACATTTATCAGCAAGAAGTTAGATCCGAGTCTGCGGGGTCCGATGATAGCTTTGTTGAAAGAATATCCAGAGTGCTTTGCCTGGGATTATACAGAGATTCCCGGACTAGACAGGAGCATCATTGAGCATCGACTCCCGCTTAAAAAAGGATTTCGGCCATTCCAGCAGCGAGCACGACAGATGAAGGCCGAAATTTTTAAAGAAGTCAAGAAGGAGATCGAGAAAATGTTGACAGCCAAGTTAATCAGGCCATGCAGGTATGCTGAGTGGATTTCTAGTATCGTACCTGTAGAGAAGAAGGATGGCCGCTGGCGGGTTGCCATAGATTTTCGGGATCTCAATAGAGCCACTCCGAAGGATGAATATCCGATGCCGGTAGCAGAGACGTTAATCAACGCAGCTGCTGGTCATAAAATCTTGAGCTTCATGGATGGCAATGCCGGTTACAACCAAATTTTTATGGCTCCGGAAGATATACACAAGACTGCATTCAGAGTCCCAGGTTCGGTGGGGTTGTTTGAATATGTAGTCATGACGTTTGGACTGAAGAATGCCGGCGCCACATACCAAAGAGCCATGAATTACATCTTCCATGATCTGATCGGCAAGCTGGTGGAAATTTATATCGATGACGTGGTGGTCAAGTCAGCTTCAGTACAAGGACATTTGGACGATCTGCGACGCGTCCTGGACCGAACAAGGAAATTCGGGCTACGGATGAATCCAAAGAAGTGTGCCTTCGGTGTGACGGCCGGTCAGTTCTTGGGTTTCTTGGTCCATGAACGAGGAATTGAGATCGTCCTGAAAAGTCAGGAGGCAGTGCGAACAATGAAGCCACCTACCACGAAGAAAGAACTGCAGTCTCTCATCGGCAAGATCAACTTCGTCAGAAGATTCATCTCCAATCTGTCAGGAAGAATAGAGCCGTTCATGGGACTGGTGAAAATTAAATCTGATTAAGAATTCTGCTGGGGGACAGAGCAACAACGAGCCTTCGACGAAATCAAAGAATATCTAACGAAGCCGCCAGTATTGGTTCCGCCCCAGCCGGATAGGCCGTTCTACATTTACTTATCAGTAGCTGACACATCCATCGCCTCGGTGGTGGTGCAGGTTTATGATGGTCTGGAGCGAGTTGTGTTTTACATCAGCAGAAGGATGCTCGACGCAGAGACAAGGTACCCTGAGATCGATAAGTTGTGCCTCTGCCTGTTTTTCACCTGCACCAAGCTGCGCCACCTCTTGCTCTCGGCAGAGATTATCATTATATGCAAATTAGATGTCATAAAGCACATGCTGTCGGCTCCTATGTTGAAAGGCCGACTTGGCAAATGGATGTTTGCATTATCGGAATTTGACATCCGGTACCAACCTGCGAAAGCAGTTAAGGGTCAGGCATTAGCCGACCTTATTGCTGAAAGGATCAACACTGATATAGCAGCGCTGTCTATACGAGCGTGGGCTATGTTTTTCGATGGATCGGTTTGCGATGATGGTTGCGGCATTGGCATTCTACTCGTGTCGCCCCGGGGGGCAACATATTACTTCTCCATCAGGCCTGCTACCCCGTGCACCAACAACGTCGCCGAGTACGAGGCGATACGCAAGGGAATGAAGTTGCTCATCGAAGCTGGAGCAGAGGCAGTGGAAATTTTTGGAGACTCCAAATTGGTGATTTCCCAACTCACGGAGGAATACAAGTGTGAGAGCGAGTCGCTCTTCCCATTATGGTTGCAATGCCGTGAGCTCATGGCACAGTTCCGGTACATAAACTTTAACTGATCCCGCGATCGCAGAATGCAGAGGCGAATGATCTCGCACAAATGGCTTCAGGCTACATGTACATAGCAGAAGGAACTGATGTTCAAGTACAGTTCCTGGAGGCGGACGACTGGAGAGCCGATATCTTCAATTACTTGAAAGATTCGGCTCGGGGGGCACCTAAACGGATAAGGTACAAGGCCATGAAGTACGTGCTTATCGGGGACGACATGTTCTACAGGACTCTGGAAGGGTTGTTGCTCAAATGTCTAGGGCCAACCGAGGCCAACCGGCTCCTGCACGAGGTACACGAAGGCGCCTGTGGAACTCACCAATCGGCTCACAAGATGAAATGGTTGATCAGGCGATCAGGGTTTTATTGGCCCACCATGCTTGAGGACTGTTTTAAGTACTACAAAGGGTGTCAAGCATGTCAGAAATTTGGAAAAATTCAGATGGTGCCCGCGTCAGCAATGAACCCCATCATCAAACCTTGGCCATTCCGAGGTTGGGGCATGGATATGATTGGCAAGATCAATCCTCCATCAAGCAAAGGCCACATGTGGATTTTGGCCATTACGGATTATTTCACTAAATGGGTTGAAGCCGTCCCTATGAAATCAGTGAGCTCAAAGGATGTTATCGATTTTGTGAAAGAACATGTTATTCATAGATTCGGGATCCCCCAAACGATCACGACCGATGGAGGTTCGGTCTTCACTTCATACGAGTTTAGAGAGTTCTGTGGGGAAACGGGAATTAAGCTGATCCGATCATCTCCGTACTATGCTCAAGCAAATGGGCAAGCTGAAGCGTCCAACCAGAGCCTTATCAAGCTGATCAAGAGGAAGATCGATGAGCACCCTAGGCATTGGCACGAGGTTTTGTCAGAGGCTTTATGGGCTTATCGCATGTCATGTCATGGAGCGATAAAAACCTCGCCATACCATCTAGTCTATGGACAAGAAGCCGTATTGCCCTGGGAAATTACGGCTGGATCGAGGCGTGTCACCTTTCAGAACGATCTAACGACTGAAGAATATACGGCCCTGATGAGTGACAGTGTTGAGGATTTAACTGAGCTTAGGCTGTAGTCGCTTGAGAAAATCAAAGAGAACAAGGCCAAGGTAGCTCGTGCATATAATAAGAAGGTGAGACCGAAGGAGTTCCACGTCGGCGATCTGGTATGGGAAGCTGTATTGCCATTGGGAACTAAGGATGCAGCATATGGTAAATGGTCTCCAAATTGGCACGGGCCATACAGGGTCGATCAAGTTTTAAGGGGAAACGCGTACATGCTTGAGGAACTGGATGGCGTAAAATTCCCAGTGGCTGTCAACGGGCAACACCTCAAGAAATATTTCCCAAGCATGTGGGATGATGGACACTGAAATATGGGGGCCGATATATGAAATCGGCCAATAAAAAAAACATACAGCCGATGCACAGCCATTGACTCTAGAGGTTCAAACTGCTACGAGCAGGTGCCAGTTTACGTGAAGAAGCTACTGAAGGAATGCCTCGAAGGCGTGGAGGGCGTCAGCACGGACACGATCCACCTCGGCGATCTCGGCTTCGTCGTCTTCGTCCTTGCCCGTCACTAGCTGCTTGTTCAGGGCACGTATTTCCGCCAGATCAGTCTTCAGCTGAGCTTTGAGACCTTCTGCTTCGTCTTGGGAGCGGGCGATGAATGCTTCTTTGTCACGGATGAGCTGTTTAGTCGCCCGGACCTTCTCTTCAAGATCTCCCAGTTCCTTTTTCAAGGATGCGAGCTCGGCGGTGCTGACAGAGGTGTCAGTTTTGGCATCTAGAGACGCCTTTTTCTCGTTGAGCTGCTGACATTTGTCTGCAATGTTGGCCTTCAGTGGGAGTTGGGCGCGGCGCAGATTAATCCTCTCGTGAGCCAACTTCACCCTTGACCCGTAGAAAGACAGAGTTACAACTGGCCAAAGCTTCACCTGCAGTGCTACTGGAAGTTGGTCCTTGATTTTAGCAAGAACACTCTGCACCTCTTCAGAGCCCTCGATCAACTTCTCGATCGGGGAGGACAGCAAGGCTTTGAGACGCTGGAATTGAGGTAGAACAGCCTTTGCTCGTGGTTCATCGTCAGCAGCAGGGAGAGCTGGTTCGATGGTTTCAGGGTCGAACGTTAGCAGACCTGAGATATCACAACCCTGGCAGGCCGAAATGGCGTCAGTATGCGTCCAACACGGAAGGAAGAGCCGAACGAAGCGAACGTACCTCTCCTAAGGTCAAGGGGATAGCAGATGACGAAACCATCGGCTTATGTGTTGTTGCTGGGGGCTTGGCCAAAATGGTAACCGTTTCAGTTGCACCTTCAGGGATTCCTAGATCCGGCCCTGCGGTAGGCATCGGCACTTCCCCGGCTTTCCCACTAGGAGTGTCAGTCGCCTGCATGGAAGGTGCTTGCTGATATAAATAGTGATGAATCGGCAGATAAAAAAACAATTGGTAAGAGCATGGAGAGTGATGTTTCGAAACCTCCTGGCTTGACGAAGGAGTTTGCAGTTCCTTGCGAGCCCTTTTGGGGCTCACGACGGCCCCGCCTCGACTGATGCTCGGGGGGCAGCAGGTTCAGGAGCTGGCCTTTTCCTGGGAGCCGATTGTGGCAAGTCTGGCTGGCTCGGTGTGATGGTCCTATCGGAGTCTGTTGGACCCAATTCTCCTCGATTGGATGGTGTGTCCTCGCTGGAGGTGTCCTCGACGGAAGCCTGTAAGAAAGGAGAGCTAGTAAGCACGAACATGTTTGCAAGGATGAAGGAGATCGACCAAGGCATGGATCAGCATACATGCGAACTTTCTGGAGAAGGGCTCCGGCGCTTCAAAGTCTTCCTGGCAGCTACCTTCCTCACCACTGTTCTTGTTTTAGTGGGAACTCGAGTGGCTTGGATCTTGGAAGCCGATTGTGGTGGTATCGGCTGGTTATGCATCACGACCTTTTTAAACGGTGGCGAATTTTTGCAGAAAAGGACCACAGGAGCTGGTGGGAAGAATTCGAAGGGGGAACCATCATCGTGTGTAGGTTCAGGACCATCTTGTTGCTGCAAGAGACAGAGCGGGTTATTAGAAGGATCATTTGGGAACTGCATCAAGAAAATTTACAAGTGATAGTACCTGTTCTACGGGGATATCATAGTCAGCATCGAGCTGTTTCAGCAACGGTCCCAGAGCTCTTCTGAAAGCATGAGTCTTCCACATCGCCCACCAGTTCTCAAAACCATCGGTTGATGAAGTGAAAATGAGGTTGTTGGGAATTGGGATGGTTAGAGCATCGAAGAAGGAGTAACACCTTTGACTGGTGAGAGGATCGGGCAGGTCAGCTCTGCTCTCTGTAAGATGGTGGAGAAAGAAATGGGGAGGTACTTGCCCAAGGCCAAATTGCCGAGCCACTACGACTGGCTGGTAGAATTCATATCCAGGCTTGATTATTCTATTGGATGTGCTCATGCCAACTGGAAGAAAGCAGGGACGGATCACAGTAGAAAACAGCTGCCGAGTGCTGGTGTCATCGGCAAAGTTGTCTAGCCTGAAGGAGAGTGGATTTTCAAAATGTTCCGATTCTTTCGTGTAAGGAAAGAAGATAGGATTATCCAGGCCATGGAAGAAAATGCTGAACCATTTGGATGCTTCCTGAGGGATCAGTTTGCTACCTGGCAGTCTGTACAGAGCTTGGCCATAGCTGGTGCATCGGATCTGCTTCCCTTTGACATTTGGAAAGGTGCAACTCGCCAAAAGGGGGAAGTCTGGGACGTGGTTTTGAAAATACAGCTGGGCCCATAGCTGAATGAACCACCAAGGACCTCCTGTTTTGACTGCTAGGCCGGAGAATAATTTGACAGACATCAACTGGATATATCGATAGACTTCTCCAAGGAACAGTTTGCCGATGCCAAGTTGAGTGCCTTTGGCAAGTTCGTGGGCCAAGGAGAGGTAATTCTTGGTTGGAGCCAGGGAAGGGCCACATAATATGAAATGTTCCAGCCAGAAGTTGAGGAAAGCCGTGTGTTCTTTCTCTGTGACAGGGCCTTTAGTTTTCATGTGTTTTTGAAGATAGGCACCCCAGTTCGTGCAGTCTGTTTTGGAAGAAAGCTTGTAGGGGACCTTTGTCAACTTAAAAGCAGAGGGGCTGGGTGATGTAACGTCCAGACCAGTAATCATCACCACGTCTAACAGAGTTGGTGTCATGGGGCCATGACCAAACATGAAGCAGTTCAGAGCATCGGACCAGAAATAGCCGATGGTTTTTAGAAGATTTTCATGTTTCTCCAGGGGAGACAATGACAAATGCAAGGCGTCAGCTATTCCTGTAGTTTCCCATTGAGATTGGTAAGTTTTGGCTACCCTGATGAACCAAGAGACCCAATGTTCAGGAGGATTAGGCCAGGCTCGCAAGCAGTCGGCCCAAGAATTCAAATCTAGGTTTTGGCTTGCGAAGGGGATTCTGTTTGCCTCGCAAGAGATCAGATGGGCATGACTAGATTCTGTCCGGGGGCCAAGACAGAGAGAATTTGGGAGAGAAGGATGCGGTAGCAGGATGTCTGAAACCTAAAAATTTAACGGTGGAATAAAGCATTAATTCAGGTGTTTGCTATTAATTCTAGCGCCGTGTTCAGACTACGAGGAGCAGGCGTACCTTCAGACCAGAGACCGCTGTGTTGATATTGGACGATTCCGCCATCTTGTTTGCCGGCGGAGATGGATCTATGCGATTGAGGATCGAGGGTGCTTGTCGCGGTAAGCTCGATCTATGCGGTGAGGAAATTGGAGATCTGGTCTAGCCTTTTTGAAGAAGGTCGCAGGTTACCGTTTGAAGTTGGAGAGTGGCCGTTCAGATTTATCTAAATATGCGACCAAATTTGACCTTGACAATGTTTGTGGGGAAAGTCGATGTGTTACCATCGGCTCGTTGGGCTCTGACTTGGTTGATCAAATGAGCGTAGTATGGTGAAAGCCGATACGTTGCTATCGGCTTCTGGAGCGTTGACTTATTTTGACTATCGGCAAAAGGCGAATTGGAAAAGCAATCTTTGTTGATTCAAAAGACGATTATTTACAATGGAGCCGATTGCTTACAAAAGGGAATTTACTGCTAAGAACTACTACTACTAGTTCCTAATCTAGAGGCCGGTGTCGTCGCCGCTGTCCTCGCCGTCGTCGTCCTCGCTGTCATCAGCGCTGCTGCCAGCGTCGTCTTCGTCGCTGCTGCTGAGGATGTCAGCGGGGGCCTCCTCGTCCTCGGCGTCGTCTTCGGTGTCCTCGCTGGACCCGGCGCGGAAGCGCTTCACCGGCGGGTATTCCTCGGAGGAGGTGTCCTCCTCCGCTTCCTCCTCCTCGTCGGAGGATTCGACGCCATCCCATGACCAGGCGTCGTCGGAGCTCTCCACCTCCAGTTCCCCGTCGACCAGGAACTGGAGGCCCTCCTCGCCGTCGGTCAGGGACTCGTCGTCCTCCGACCAGGCTGATCTGAAGAACCTCATGCATGAAATTAGCCAAAGGCCGCCATCGTCAACTCACCCGCGGTCTGATGATCCTGCATTGGATCTTAGCCAACGGAGAAGCAGCGTGGCTTCCACGGAGGTCCGTGCTGATGATCAAGCACTGCTGGATGATGCACCGGCTCCTCACTACCCTGTGGATGATGTCAGAGAGATGGCACAATGTGAGATACATCAGCCAATGAACAACCTATCCTTTAAGGTGGCGATCGGCACTGCTTTACCTTGTCTACCTGGAGCACTCCACCATTCACTTCCGATTCCACCAGGCTATGCTCGTGTCACAGTGGATGACATAGTGGAGGATTTTGCGGACCTAGAGATTGAAATCGCTACGCCTGAAGAAGTTACGAAACTAGGAGATGTCAAGCGCAACATCATTCTATGGAATAAGAAGTACATCAAGTTTCCAGGCTCGGCGCCAAGGCCACCGACTCCAAGGAATCCAAGTCCACCCCGCATCGAATATCGTCAACCTCCAAGTCCACCCCAACCCGATTATCGCCAACCTCCAAGTCCACCCCGCCCCGCTGACGATCGCCGCAGCAGGAGTACATCAACTCGATCTCCGCCTCCGCCTTCGTGCAATACTACTACCTCGTCGAAGAAACGGAAGTTCGACGGTCCCCCGCGCCCCACATCGAAGAAAGGTCAAACGCCGAGGATAGTCGATATCCCGCCGGCTCTTCCAAAGAGACCTTATGACAAAACCGATGAGGAAACTAACGCGGATGTGGCTGCCCAAGTTAAGGCGCATTTTGCACCCAAAAAGCCTGAGCCAAAGCCGGTATATAATAAAAAACCAAAAAGTGGGCTAAGTCCTTTCTTGAGCAACCATCCCAGATATCGATGAATCTGGAATCAGACTATGACCGGGAGATTATTAAGCAAGCACAGAAGAAAAAAATCACAAGTGCAAAAAGAGGGAAGCAAGTTGCCCAGCTCGGAGCACAGAAGAATCAATCGGTCGCCCCGCTCAAAGTCATTTCAGACCTCGACAAGGCCTTCAGAGCTGAAATGGATATGGACATGCAAATAATGGACCCTAGAGCCCATAATAATGTTGCACTTATGGGAATCACTGTATCGCCGGCTAAAGCACTTGCTAACGAAGCAAATATGTATCTTGGTCAATATTTAGGCTATGAAGATACGCCAGTGGGTCAGATAGTACGGCAGTATGTCCAAGGGGAGCCTCTAGTCAGTAATGAGGAGCTCGCGCGTCTATCCACACATATGCGAAATCTGCACGAATGGTACATGTCGCAAGCATAAAAAAGCATCAGAAATATTGGCTTCCGGTGGACGTTAGAATGGAGCATCACTTAAAACCATACTCGATACAGGTTCAAATGACCGAACTGTTTCAGTTATACAACCAGCGCGCCCTCGACAAAGCTATCATTGGTTGCTACTGTCTGTAAGTTATTTATTTATATAATTAAGTTTGTAGCTTTAGCTCGTCCATTGCATTTAATATGTTATCCTAACTATATATACTTTTGTATGATGATATTATATTCTGCAGAATGAAGATGCTTGAATGCAAAAGAGCTAGAAGATACGACATTGGGTTCATTGACCCATATATCATTAATGAATATACGTTAAAGAATCACCCCAAGGACGTGGAGGAAGACCTGTGCAGGTTCTTAACCGAGAATAGTTTTGTTAAGGAAATACTATTTCCTTACAACTTCAAGTGAGTGTTTATATCTTGTACACATTTTATTTTTTGCTTACTGGATGAGCTATGCATGTATGCTTATGTAAATGTCCGCAGATTCCGCTGGATCTTGCTAAACATTCAAGTTGACAAGTCCCTAGTTGAAGTCCACGACTCATTAAGTTGGGACCAAGAGCAGTGGAGCGACATGAAAACAATGCTCCATAAGTAATTTCAATCATTATCGCATTATATCGTCCTCTTTCATTTATTTCCTGATATCAAGTAACTAATAACTCCTTTGTTCATTTTCTTTGCCGAGCAGGTGTTGGACACGATTCAAACAGAAAATACCAGGTCCATTCAAAGAGGATCTAACTTATAAAATGGCGAAGAGTTTACAGCAGCCACCGGGAACTCATTTATGTGGATACTACGTCTGCGAGTACATCCGCGAGTTGACCAGTGAGCGGAACGTTGACTCACATTATATTTATGATTTGCGGGAGAAAATAGAGCCAGACCAACGCATAAGAGCAATTCAAGAGGAGCTGGCGGGATTTATGATGAAGGAAGTCCTTGATGTACATGGAGAGCATTATGAAGATGACGTGGAACTCGATTTGCCTTAGTCATCTCCATGTAGCTCATATGATATATATATATATATTCATCAATGACCATGTAATTTGAAAACATGTCTTCCTTTTGATATGATTGATTATATGTATGCTTGCAAGGGATCGATTAATTATATAAATGCATCGACGTGTAGTGTGTATGTAGTAGCGTATAATATGTATACTGAAATATATGTTTGAATTATAGTGAAAAACATTACGAAAAAGGAACGAAATGGCAAAAAAAGGAAATACACAATCTCTACCGCGGCAGAGAAACACACAATTCTCTGCCACGACAGGAAACCTTATAGTCCCGGGTGGTGTTACGGCCCGGGACTAGAGGGTTTCCACCCCCCGCGGCGCTGAAACAACCACGTGGCTGTTATCAGTCGCGGGCCGTAGCGAGCCGGGACTAGAGGGGGGGGGGTCCTCTAGTCCCGTTTTCGCAGTCCCGGGCCCAAAACCGGGACTAGAGCCAGTTGCGGACCGGGACTGGAGGCCCTTTTTCCACCAGTGATCGGGATCCAAATCCTAGAGGCTCCCTCAGCAGAATTGGCCCATAGTTCTTCAGACCAATTCTTGGCAGTGGAGCACCATGAGAGACTTGCCCCACTTGTGGAGCCTGAGTTGGGAACGGTATCGCAGAGTGTGAGCGCGTTAGAGCGACACCAGCTGCCTCGATGAGTCCAGCAATGTGCTGAAGCCATGCGCCATGTTCCGCTGGTTCGGGCCTGTAGCGCAGCCGCTCTTGAGCCATGAGCAACACAACACTAGGACAAGGGTTGTTTTTGCGACCACCACAAGAGGCAGGCACATCGGGGGAGATGGTCCGCTGTTGTTGCACGGCTGGGGAGGAGTGTGCTTTGTCGTCTCCCGTCCTATGCTCCTAACGAGGAGGCTCGTTGTCGGCATGACGTGGGTTGTCGTTGGCGACGAGTTCCGCACGGGAGGCGACTCAGCGGGCGCGCTCTCGTTGTGGGTAGCTTCTGCCATGTCGTTGGAGGAAAGGTTGAAGTTTCTCGCCACCCTATCTGGCGCGCCAAATGTCGGAGATTTGTCCCGATAGGGTATCTCGCGAAGTAGGAATGCATCGAACACAGGGGGCTGAACTTGGTGAGGAATAGTAGAATAACGACAAGGGTGACACGACGAGTTTACCCAGGTTTAGGCCAACGTGCGGTGTAAAACCCTACTCCTGCTTTGCTTGTATCTCTTGGCGAGGTTACATATACAAGAGGATGATCATGCGATCATATATAGAGCTCCTAGAAGGAGAAGGCTAGGGTTTTAAGGTGTAAGAATAAGTTTTTGGTCATAATTCTAAAACATGTATTAGGTCTTACGGTCCATGCACATCTCCTGGAACACCAAAATTGTGGACAATAACTCATGAAAACGGCCATAACACAAAAACTATGAGTTTTTGGTCATGCCCTCAAACATATATTGGGTATTATCATCGTTATAAATGGCCCTGAAACCCCAAAACCATGGGGAAAACTCATGAAAACGTCCATAAAACGCAAAAAGATAAATTTTTGATCTCTTTAACATGTAAATCATCCTAGAACCCTAAAACCGTGGGCAATAGCTCATGAAAACAACCATAAACGCAAAAACTACGAGTTTTTGGTCATACCTCTCAAACATTTAATTGTCCTGAAACCCCAAAACTGTGGACAATAGCTCATGAAAACGGCCATAAAATGCAAAATGACGAGTGTTTGGTCATCCCCTCAAACATGTATTTGTTTACTAAGATCATTGTCAATAGCCCTGGAACCCCAAAACTATGGGAAATAACTCAACAAAAACGACCATAAGACGCGAAAACAATATGTTTTTGGTCATAATTTCAAACATGTATTGGGTCTTACGGGCCATGCACATCCTCTGGAACACCAAAACTGTGGACAATAGCTCATGAAAACAGCCATAAAACAAAAAACTACGAGTTTTTGGTCATGCACTCAAACATGTATCGGGTATTATTTTCGTTGTAAATCAACCTGGACCCCCAATTGTGCAAATAAATCATGAAAACGTCCATAAAATGCAAAAAAGATGAGGTTTTGGTTATAACTCTCAAACATGTAAATCTCCCTAGAACCCCAAAATTGTGGACAATATCGCATGAAAACGACCATAAAACGCAAAAAGAGGAGTTTTGGTCAGAACTCTGAAACATGTAAACCGCCCTGGAATCCCAAAAATATGGGCAAAAGCTCATGAAAACAGCCATAAAACACAAAAATGATGAATTTTTGGTCATACCTCTGTTATCGCCATATTTTGGCCAAAGGAGGAGATGGGCCGTAATCAAGATGGGCTTGGAAGATACATATATGCAACGTGTTGTTGAATCGGCCTTGTGCATGGAATTGGGCTAAATTGCCCGTGTATCTTATGTTGTAGTAGGTTACGTTTCCGTTTAAGTAAAGAGATAGGATTGCTAGGTTTATTCCAAAGATAGGAAGTCTCCGGACTATAAATATGTACTTAAGGTTATTGAGAAAAGGAGGACGATCACGTTCACAACAAACACAATCTCGGCGCATCGCCACCCCTTGTTTCTAGGGTTTCTTTCGGGTAAGTGTCATGCTGCCTAGATCGCATCTTGCGATCTAGGCAGTATCTACTTATGCGTTATTTGGTGTTACTCGTGCTGAAGCCTTGTTGATGGCGAGTAATACTTTTATCATAGATTTGTTTAGGCTAGCATCGGTACTTTCTGCTATGATTGCTTAGCTATGCCGCCTTTGCTTATCTCGCTGCCTTTACACCTTTTTGGGTATAAGGGTAGCATCTTGCTTGATCTTTATTCAGTCGATTTGATCCGTTATAGTTTTGCCTTGCTTTCCAAGGTTTAGTTTGATATCCACGTAGTCAGGCCTTGCAAACGGGTTGAACGATCCAGTAATACGAAAAGATATGGTTTGCTAATTCGAGAGGAGTTGTTCCGGGAATTGACTTTACGTCGGCTGTTAGGCCTTCTCTAGGGTTAGTTTTCTATCATCTTTTGTATTTACCAGGCTCAATTACGTGTAGGATGTTCCAATTACGTGGTGAAAACATTAAACTGTCGTAGATCGATTTAACTTGTATTGATGAAGCAAAACCCCATGTTATCATAGATCTAATGCAGAACCATGGGATAATCGGCTCCAAGAGCCGATTCACAGGGAAACCTGAAAGCCGGTCACGGCTTGAATTTTACGTATGTTTGTTTGCCATGCAGGAAACCAATCGAAGCAATCTTTCACCTTCCTGATCAGGTATAGGTCAGGTGGCACGCCCTCGAACCAGCCAGGATGTGTGCCGGAGTTTTGCGGGCCGTTGCCCGAGGGACCAGGGCCCACCAGCAGTCCTGGGAGCCTCCCGGCTCTCCATGTTGCCCGTCGCTGCTCGCCGGTGGGTTTTGGCAGGCAACAACCTCTCAAACATGTAAATCGCCCCGAAACCCTAAATTGTGGGCAATAGCTCAAGAAAACGTTCATAAAACACGAAAATGACGAGTTTCTGCTCATGCCCTCAAACATGTATCGTTTATTAGGACCATTGTAAATCGCCCCGGACCACCAAAAAGTATAGGCAATAACTCATGAAAACGGCCATAAGACACAAAAACGATGAGTTTTTGGTCATAGTTATAAAACAAATATTGGGTCTTACGGGCCATGCATATCCCCTTGGAATAATAATAATATGAACTATAGCTCATGGAAACCTCCATAAAACAAAAAACTACGAGTTTTTGATCATTGCTTTAAACATGTATAGGGTATTATGGTTGTTGTAAATCACCCCGGAACCCCAAAACTCTAGGGAATAAGTCATGAAAACATCCATAAAACGCAAATAAGTTGAGTTTTTGGTCATAACTCTCATACATGTAAATCGCCCTAGAACCCCAAACTATGGGAAATAGTTCATGAAAACGGCCATAAAACGCAAAAATGATGACTTTTTGGTCATACACTCAAACTTGTAAATCGCCCTAGAACCCCAAAACTGTTGGCAATAACTTATTAAAACAGCCTTAAAACGCAAAAAGACGAGTTTTTGGTCATGCTCTCGAACATGTATCATTTATTAAGATCATTGTAAATCACCCTAGAACCACAAAACTGTGGGCAATAAGTCATAAAACGGCCATAAGATGCGAAAACAATGAGTTTTTGGTCATAATTCTCAAACATGTATTGGGTATAACAGGCCATGCACATCCCCTAGAACACCAAAAGTATGGGCAATAGCTTATGAAAATGGAAATAAAACAAAAACTATGAGTTTTTGTCATTGCCCTCAAACATGTATCGGGTATTATGGTCCTGGTAAATCGACCTGGAACCCCAAAACAGTGGGGAAAAATTCATGAAATCGTCCATAAAACCCAAAAAAGATGAGTTTTTCTGATACATCTCAAACATCTAAATCGCCTGGCATCCCAAAACTATGGGCAATAGCTCATGAAAACGGCCATAAAACCTAAAATACAAGTTTTTCGTCATAACTCTAAAACATGTAAACCGCCCTGGAACCTCAAAACTATGGGCAATAGCTCAAGAAAACGGCCATCAAAAGCAAAAAAATGACAACTTTTTGGTCATACCTCTTAAACATGTAAATCGCCATAGAAGCCTAAAATTGTGGGCAATAGCTCATGAAAACGGCCATAAAACACGAAGATGACAAGTTTTTGGTCATGCCCTCGAACATGTATCATTTATTATTTACTGAATATCAATTGACCTTGTAAATATCAATGCATCGTTTATTAAGATCATTGTAAATCACCCTGGAACCCCAAAACTATGGGCAATAAGTCATGAAAACGGCCATCAGATGCGAAAACAATGAGTTTTTGGTCATAATTCTCAAACATGTATTTGGTATAACGGGCCATGCATATACCCTAGAACACCAAAAGTATGGACAAGAGCTTATGAAAATGGCAATAAAACAAAAAACTACGAGTTTTTGTCATGCCCTCAAATATGTATCGGGTATTATAGTCCTAGTAAATCGACCTGGAACCCATAAATAGTGGGGAAAAATTCATTAAAACGTCCATAAAACCCAAAAAAGACGAGTTTTTGCTCGTACATCTCAAACATCTAAATCGCCATGGCATCCCAAAACTGTGGGAAATAGCTCATGAAAACGACCATAAAACCTAAAAATCACAAATTTTGGTAATAACTCTAAAACATGTAAATTGCTCTAGAACCTCAAAACTGTGGGCAATAGCTCAAGAAAACGGCCATATAAAGAAAAAATGATAACTTTTTGGTCATACCACTTAAACATGTGAATCACCCTGGAAGCCTAAAACCGTGGGCAATAGCTCATGAAAACGGCCATAAAACACGAAGATGACAAGTTTTTGGTCATGCCCTCGAACATGGATTGTTTATTAAGATCATTGTAAATCACCCTGGAACCCCAAAACTATGGGCAATAAGTCATGAAAACGGCCATAAGATGCGAAAACGATGAGTTTTTGGTCATAATTCTCAAACATGTATTAGGTATAACGGGCCATGCACATCCCTTAGAAGACAAAAAGTATGGACAAGAGTTTATGAAAATGGCAATAAAACAAAAAACTACGAGATATTGTCATGCCCTCAAACATGTATCGGGTATTATGGTCCTGGTAAATTGACCTGGAACCCCAAAACAGTGGGGAAAAATTCATGAAAACGTCCATAAAACCCAAAAAAGATGATTTTCTGCTCATACATCTCAAACATCTAAATCGCCTTGGCATCCTAAATTGTGGGCAATAGCTCATGAAAACGGCCATAAAACCTTAAAATGACAAATTTTTGGTCATAAATCTAAAACATGTAAATCGCTCTAGAACATCAAAACTGTGGCAATAGCTCAAGCAAACGGCCACAAAAAGCAAAAAACGACAACTTTTTGGTCATACCTCTTAAACAAGTAAATCACCCTGGAAGCCTAAAACTATGGGCAGTACCTCATGAAAACAGCCATAAAACACGAAGATGATAAGTTTTTGGTCATGCCCTTGAACATGTATCGTTTATTAAGATCATTGTAAATCACTCTGGAACCCCATAACTATGGGCAATAGGTCATGAAAACAGCCATAAGATGCGAAAACGATGAGTTTTTGGTCATAATTCTCAAACATGTATTGGGTATAACATGCCATGCACATCCCATAGAACACCAAAAGTATGGACAATAGCTTATGAAAATGGCAATAAAACAAAAAACTACGAGTTTTTGTCATTTCCTCAACATGTATTAGGTATTATGGTCCTGGTAAATCGACCTGGAACCCCAAAACAGTGGGGAAGAATTCATGAAAACGTCCATAAAACCCAAAAAAGATGAGTTTTTTCTCATACATCTCAAACATCTAAATCGCCTTGGCATTCCAAAACTGTGGGCAGTAGCTCATGAAAACGGCCATAAAACCTAAAAACGACAAGTTTTTGGTCATAACTCTAAAACATGTAAATCGCCCTGGAACCTCAAAACTGTGGGAAATAACTCAAGAAAACAGCCATAAAAAGCAAAAAATGACAACTTTTTGGTCATACCTCTTAAACATGTAAATCGCCATGGAAGCCTAAAACTGTGGGCAATGGCTCATGATAACGGCCATAAAACACGAAGATGACAAGTTTTTGGTCATGCCCTCGAACATGAATCGTTTATTATTTATTGAATATCAATTGACCTTGTAAATATCAATGTATCCTTTATTAAGATCATTGTAAATCACCCTGGAACCCCAAAACTATGGGCAATAAGTCATGAAAATGGCCATAAGATGCGAAAACAATGAGTTTTTGGTCATAATTCTCAAACATGTATTGGTTATAACGGGCCATGCACATCCCATAGAACACCAAAAGTATGGACAAGAGCTTATGAAAATGGCAATAAAACAAAAAACTACGAGTTTTTGTCATGCCCTCAAACATGTATCGGGTATTATGGTCCTAGTAAATCGACCTGGAACCCCAAAATAGTGGGGGGAAATTCATCAAAACGTCCATAAAACCCAAAAAAGATGAGTTTTTGCTCAAACATCTAAATTTCCTTGGCATCCCAAAACTGTGGGAAATAGCTTATGAAAACGACCATAAAACCTAAAAATGACAAATTTTGGTCATAACTCGAAAACATGTAAATTGCTCTAGAACCTCAAAACTGTGGGCAATAGCTCAAGAAAACGGCCATAAAAAGCAAAAATGATAACTTTTTGGTCATACCTCTTAAACATGTAAATAACCCTGGAAGCCTAAAACTGTGGGCAATAGCTCATGAAAACGGCCATAAAACACGAAGATGATAAGTTTTTGGTCATGCCCTCGAACATCGATTGTTTATTAAGATCATTGTAAATCACCCTGTAACCCCAAAACTATGGGCAATAAGTCATGAAAACGGCCATAAGATGCGAAAACGATGAGTTTTTGGTCATAATTCTCAAACATGTATTGGGTATAACGGGCCATGCACATCCCCTAGAAGAGAAAAAGTATGGACAAGAGTTTATGAAAATGGCAATAAAACAAAAAACTATGAGTTTTTGTCATGCCCTCAAACATGTATCAGGTATTATGGTCCTGGTAAATCAATTTGGAACCCCAAAACAGTGGGGAAAAATTCATGAAAACGTCCATAAAACCCAAAAAAAGATGAGTTTTTGCTCATACATCTCAAACATCTAAATAGCCTTGGCATCCCAAAAGTGTGGGCAATAGCTCAAGAAAACGGCCATAAAACCTAAAAATGACAAGTTTTGGTCATAACTCTAAAACATGTAAGTCGCTCTGGAACATAAAAACTGTGGGCAATAGCTCAAGAAAACGGCCATAAAAAGAAAAAAACGACAACTTTTTGGTCATACCTCTTAAACATATAAATCGCCCCGGAAGCCTAAAACTATGGGCAATAGCTCATGAAAATGGCCTTAAAACACGAAGATGACAAGTTTTTGGTCATGCCCTCGAACATGTATTGTTTATTAAGATCATTGTAAATCACCCCGGAACCCCAAAACTATGGGCAATAAGTTTTGAAAACGGCCATAAGATGCGAAAACTATGAGTTTTTGGTCATAATTCTCAAACATGTATTGGGTATAACGGGCCATGCACATCCCCTCGAAGACAAAAAGTATGGACAAGAGTTCATGAAAATGGCAATAAAACAAAAAACTACGAATTTTTGTCATGCCCTCAAACATGTATCGGGTATTATGATCCTGGTAAATCGACCTGGAACCCCAAAACAGTGGGGAAGAATTCATGAAAACGTCCATAAAACCCAAAAAAGATGAGTTTTTTCTCATACATATCAAACATCTAAATCGCCTTGGCATCCAAAAACTATGGGCAGTAGCTCATGAAAACGGCCATAAAAACTAAAAACGACAAGTTTTTGGTCATAACTCTAAAACATGTAAATTGCTCTAGAACCTCAAAACTGTGGGCAATAGCTCAAGAAAACGGCCATAAAAAGCAAAAAACGACAACTTTTTGGTCATACCTCATAAACATGTTAATCACCATGGAAGCCTAAAACTGTGGGCAATGGCTCATGAAAACGGCCATAAAACACGAAGATGACAAGTTTTTGGTCATGCCCTCGAACATGAATCGTTTATTATTTATTGAATATCAATTGACCTTGTAAATATCATTGTATCGTTTATTAAGATCATTGTAAATCACCCTGGAACCCCAAAACTATGGGCAATAAGTCATGAAAACGGCCAAAGATGCGAAAACAATGAGTTTTTGGTCATAATTCTCAAACATGTATTGGGTATAACGGGCCATGCACATCCCCTAGAACACCAAATGTATGGACAAGAGCTTATGAAAATGGCAATAAAACAAAAAACTACGAGTTTTTGTCATGCCCTCAAACATGTATCGGGTATTATGGTCCTAGTAAATCGACCTGGAACCCCAAAATAGTGGGGGAAAATTCATCAAAACGTCCATAAAACCCAAAAAATATGAGTTTTTGCTCATACATCTCAAACATCTAAATTGCCTTGGCATCCCAAAACTGTGGGAAATAGCTCATGAAAACGACCATAAAACCTAAAAATGACAAATTTTGGTCATAACTCGAAAACATGTAAATTGCTCTAGAACGTCAAAACTGTGGGCAATAGCTCAAGAAAACGGCCATAAAAAGCAAAAATGATAACTTTTTGGTCATACCTCTTAAACATGTAAATAACCCTGGAAGCCTAAAACTGTGGGCAATAGCTCATGAAAACGGCCATAAAACACGAAGATGATAAGTTTTTGGTCATGCCCTTGAACATCGATTGTTTATTAAGATCATTGTAAATCACCCTGTAACCCCAAAACTATGGGCAATAAGTCATGAAAACGGCCATAAGATGCGAAAACGATGAGTTTTTGGTCATAATTCTCAAACATGTATTGGGTATAACGGGCCATGCACATCCCCTAGAAGACAAAAAGTATGGACAAGAGTTTATGAAAATGGCAATAAAACAAAAAACTATGAGTTTTTGTCATGCCCTCAAACATGTATCAGGTATTATGGTCCTGGTAAATCAATTTGGAACCCCAAAACAGTGGGGAAAAATTCATGAAAACGTCCATAAAACCCAAAAAAAGATGAGTTTTTGCTCATACATCTCAAACATCTAAATAGCCTTGGCATCCCAAAACTGTGGGCAATAGCTCAAGAAAACGGCCATAAAACCTAAAAATGACAAGTTTTGGTCATAACTCTAAAACATGTAAGTCGCTCTGGAACATCAAAACTGTGGGCAATAGCTCAAGAAAACGGCCATAAAAAGAAAAAAAGACAACTTTTTGGTCATACCTCTTAAACATATAAATCGCCCCGGAAGCCTAAAACTATGGGCAATAGCTCATGAAAATGGCCTTAAAACACGAAGATGACAAGTTTTTGGTCATGCCCTCGAACATGTATTGTTTATTAAGATCATTGTAAATCACCCCGGAACCCCAAAACTATGGGCAATAAGTTTTGAAAACGGCCATAAGATGCGAAAACTATGAGTTTTTGGTCATAATTCTCAAACATGTATTGGGTATAACGGGCCATGCACATCCCCTAGAAGACAAAAAGTATGGACAAGAGTTCATGAAAATGGCAATAAAACAAAAACTACGAGTTTTTGTCACGCCCTCAAACATGTATCGGGTATTATGATCCTGGTAAATCGACCTGGAACCCCAAAACAGTGGGGAAAAAATCTTGAAAACGTCCATAAAACCCAAAAAAGATGAGTTTTTGATCATACATCTCAAACATCTAAATCACCTTGGCATCCGAAAACTATGAGCAATAGCTCATGAAAACGGCCATAAAAACTAAAAATGACAAGTTTTTGGTCATAACTCTAAAACATGTAAATTGCTCTAGAACCTCAAAACTGTGGGCAATAGCTCAAGAAAACGGCCATAAAAAGCAAAAAACGACAACTTTTTGGTCATACCTCATAAACATGTTAATCACCATGGAAGCCTAAAACTGTGGGCAATGGCTCATGAAAACGGCCATAAAACACGAAGATGACAAGTTTTTGGTCATGCCCTCGAACATGAATCGTTTATTATTTATTGAATATCAATTGACCTTGTAAATATCAATGTATCGTTTATTAAGATCATTGTAAATCACCCTGGAACCCCAAAATTATGGGCAATAAGTCATGAAAACGGCCATAAGATGCGAAAACAATGAGTTTTTGGTCATAATTCTCAAACATGTATTGGTTATAACGGGCCATGCACATCTCCTAGAACACCAAAAGTATGGACAAGAGCTTATGAAAATGGCAATAAAAAAAACTACGAGTTTTTGTCATGCCCTCAAACATGTATCGGGTATTATGGTCCTAGTAAATCGACCTGGAACCCCAAAATAGTGGGGGGAAATTCATCAAAACGTCCATAAAACCCAAAAAAGATGAGTTTTTGCTCAAACATCTCAAACATCTAAATTGGCTTGGCATCCCAAAACTGTGGGAAATAGCTCATGAAAACGACCATAAAACCTAAAAATGACAAATTTTGGTCATAACTCGAAAACATGTAAATTGCTCTAGAACCTCAAAACTGTGCGCAATAGCTCAAGAAAACGGCCATAAAAAGCAAAAATGATAACTTTTTGGTCATACCTCTTAAACATGTAAATAACCCTGGAAGCCTAAAACTGTGGGCAATAGCTCATCAAAACGGCCATAAAACACGAAGATGATAAGTTTTTGGTCATGCCCTCGAACATCGATTGTTTATTAAGATCATTGTAAATCACCCTGTAACCCCAAAACTATGGGCAATAAGTCATGAAAACGGCCATAAGATGCGAAAACGATGAGTTTTTGGTCATAATTCTCAAACATGTATTGGGTATAACGGGCCATGCACATCCCCTAGAAGACAAAAAGTATGGACAAGAGTTTATGAAAATGGCAATAAAACAAAAAACTATGAGTTTTTGTCATGCCCTCAAACATGTATCAGGTATTATGGTCCTGGTAAATCAATTTGGAACCCCAAAACAGTGGGGAAAAATTCATTAAAACGTCCATAAAACCCAAAAAAAGATGAGTTTTTGCTCATACATCTCAAACATCTAAATAGCCTTGGCATCCCAAAACTGTGGGCAATAGCTCAAGAAAACGGCCATAAAACCTAAAAATGACAAGTTATGGTCATAACTCTAAAACATGTAAGTCGCTCTGGAACATCAAAATTGTGGGCAATAGCTCAAGAAAACGGCCATAAAAAGAAAAAAACGACAACTTTTTGGTCATACCTCTTAAACATATAAATCGCCCCGGAAGCCTAAAACTATGGGCAATAGCTCATGAAAATGGCCTTAAAACACGAAGATGACATGTTTTTGGTCATGCCCTCGAACATGTATTGTTTATTAAGATCATTGTAAATCACCCCGGAACCCCAAAACTATGGGCAATAAGTTTTGAAAACGGCCATAAGATGCGAAAACTATGAGTTTTTGGTCATAATTCTCAAACATGTATTGGGTATAACGGGCCATGCACATCCCCTGGAAGACAAAAAGTATGGACAAGATTTCATGAAAATGGCAATAAAACAAAAAACTACGAGTTTTTGTCATGCCCTCAAACATGTATCGGGTATTATGATCCTGGTAAATCGACCTGGAACCCCAAAACAGTGGGGAAAAAATCTTGAAAACGTCCATAAAACCCAAAAAAGATGAGTTTTTGATCATACATCTCAAACATCTAAATCGCCTTGGCATCCGAAAACTATGGGCAATAGCTCATGAAAACGGCCATAAAAACTAAAAATGACAAGTTTTTGGTCATCACTCTAAAACATGTAAATTGCTCTAGAACCTCAAAACTGTGGGCAATAGCTCAAGAAAACGGCCATAAAAAGCAAAAAACGACAACTTTTTGGTCATACCTCATAAACATGTTAATCACCATGGAAGCCTTAAACTGTGGGCAATGGCTCATGAAAACGGCCATAAAACATGAAGATGACAAGTTTTTGGTCATGCCCTCGAACATGAATCGTTTATTATTTATTGAATATCAATGGACCTTGTAAATATCGATGTATTGTTTATTAAGATCATTGTAAATCACCCTGGAACCCCAAAACTATGGGCAATAAGTCATGAAAACGACCATAAGATGCGAAAACGATGAGTTTTTGGTCATAATTCTCAAACATGTATTGGGTATAACGGGCCATGCACATCCCCTAGAAGACAAAAAGTATGGACAAGAGTTTATGAAAATGGAAATAAAACAAAAAACTACGAGTTTTTGTCATGCCCTCAAACATGTATTGTAGAGGTCCCAACCTTTAATAAGATTGATCCCTCCTGTGTTTACAATGCTAGTCCCTGGATCAATAGCTAGCATCCACAGTTAAGATGTAATATCAAGAAACAAAGGTCATAATATAACTTTATAACCAGGAATAACATAATTTTATTACATCTTTCATAGCTCATATGGCTATTACATTACATTGCAGCGGAATAAATATAGTCATGGGTCCTTCATCTTCAAAGTGCCACAGGCAGATGTTGGTTGTAGACTTTGTAATCATAATCAAACAATCTTCACTAAAATCAATCAAACCTGCAACATTACAAGTTACAGCCACAAGGGTCAATACATTTGAATTGTATTGGCAAGTGATACTATGGTAGTATAGTGGAGTCTATCATCTATATGCATTTGGCTAAGTGGAGTTGAGGCTTGCATTGCTCAAAATATATTTTTCCTTAACATTTTGAAAATACTAAGTTTTTGTTTGACAAAATCATTTTTCCTCAATCAAAGATTTCAAGATCCTTGTACCAAGCCATCTCTCCATCAATGATTGAAGAATTCAAACAACCCTTGTTCAAACCACAAGATTTTAATTTAGAAATTTGAATGATGAGATTCTTGATTGCTTCCATGTCTTGATGCTCAAATTGTCCTTTACTAGGGACATGGCTAAGTACTTAGATTTTACACTCTGCAGAGGTGGTGCACTTTCCCCACAAGACTTGGTTTCCCAAGACAAGATCTTTCAGAAGCCTTCCCTTAGACCAAAATGGACGCGTTCCAACCTATCAAACACTACCACCAACTGTCCATATGGCTAAGTTCTTGCAACCTATATGATCATGGCAGAGCCCATATTGCCAAGTGGTTGCACTTGAAGCTTCTCAACATTTGACATCTCAAATCTCTTTATTCCTGGGTGGCATTCCACAAGTGAGATACACAATCCAAGCCCATGGCATTATGAACCACTCAACCATTCTCCACCAAGCAAGCCCATTCCACCCAGGTGATTCATTAACTTAGTTGTTTTATTAAACAAAACTTAAGTCCTCAGACTTAGAATATTTTTCCATAGTGTGAATATATATTCTACCCATGTTTTCTATTAGCTAGACTAAGCTTGGTAGTAGTAGGAATCTCTAACTTAGGAAAATCCTACTAAGGATTCATTACTATGTTTTCCTATAGCAAGATCTATACTTAGCAAAATCCATGCAGGTTTACTTAGCAAAATCACTAATGCATAGGAAAAGTAATGGGACAAAAAGTATGAAGCATCACTTGCCTTTTTGGTAGAGGGTATAGGTTTACTTCTTGATCTTTGCAACAATCACACTCTTCAAGTCACTACAAGTCAATCAAGCAAGGCACAAACTCAATCTACCAATCAAGCAAAATAACACACATAAATAACAAAGTCAAAGAAATGCATGCAAGCATGCCAAGCTTTGTTTTGTTTGAAAAAGTGGTTCCTAGTGGGTCATAGTCATTTGGGTACATCTAATGGTCATTTACTAAAGTGGCCAAGTCATGTGCAAAAGGTTTCACTTTAAAACCATTTTCAAAACAAAGTGTTATTTTATGTGGTGTAGAAATATTTTTACTAAGGCATTAGCCTATAGGGTTCACCAAATGAGTTGCTATTGCAAAACTTGGTGTTTTGGGTCAGTAGGTTTGATCAAACCATTTTCTCAAAGTTTTCTTTACAAAAACATTTTCTTTACAAAATTTCTCATTTTTCTTTGGCTAGAAATGGACTAAACTAATTAATCCATTCTAATCTTTTCCAAATTCACTTTCAAAACCATGGGTTGGTTCCTATGGTCAGTAAGGTCACAACAAACCAATTTGCAATGGTTTTAATTCAAAAATCATTTTTAAACAATTTTTATACTCTAAACAAGCATACAAATGAATCTGCAAAAATAAGCAAACAAACAGATACTATTTGCTAAACTAATTCCACAGTTGGATAGGGCTGTTCTCCTGAATCCATTGATATAAAATTTGTCAAATTTGGACGTGTGGATCAAAAGTTATAAGGGTTTGAAAATCATAACATAATCAGATTTCAAATCTGTTTTTAAACAGTCAGGTGACACGCGGCGTCATTCTACTGGTTGATACCGGTTCGGCCGGATCGGGCGATGCTGGCCGTTGGATCTAATTATCATCGCGCGGCTCAGATCATTCGATACCCCTTCGCTCACTTTCTTTCCTAGCCGCTGGATCAAGATCGGACGGTGCTCAGGAGGTTGACCAATAGCTGGCGGCGCCGGCGGCGACGACTGGCGGCGCACGCTCTGTCCGAGGTGGTCTGGCCATTCTAGGAAGCGAGAGAAGAGGAGGAGAGGCTCACCGTGATCGCAGGGTCATGGGGAAGCTCGACGTGGTTTCGAGGAGGCGAGGGGCGCACTGGGGCGGTACTAATCGCTCGCCGGAGTTCCTGCTTCCGTCAGGCACGCTCGGTTGTTGTCGGGAACGAGGCTACAAGGCACGCCGGTGCATAACAGAGGGAGCGTTAGACATGTACGAGGAAGGGGAGTACGATAGTGTCAACTAGAGAGGAGGGGGCGGTCAGGGATTACCAGAGGAGCTCGTCGGAGAATGGCAGACGCGGCGGCGTTCGAAAGCTTGATGTAGCCGACGCTATGGGGCGCCCGCGGGTGAGAGGAGGATGCTAGGAGATGCGTCTGGTTGTGGGGGAGCTGTGAGCTTGGTCAATGAAGCAAGGGGAGGTCTGGTTTCGCCGGAATCGTCATCGGAGCATCATCGGAGACAGGGCAGTCGAGGAGAAATTGTGGCGGCCTGGAGGCGTGTCGAGGAGGGGCGTCTGGGGAAAACAGAAGAGGGGAGGCTGGCGCTTTAAGGTGCTTGATCGCGGCGAGTTATGGTGGCTGCGTTAAGGCGTATTGATGCCGCGATTCAATGCTGGCAACGGCGACGAGAGGAGGAAGAAGCAGTCGCGGGGTGGAGAAGGAGAACAGTGGAAAGGGGGTCCAGCGGTCAGTGGGAAAGGGAAAGGGAACGGGGTCCACTTGCCAGTCTCTTAGCGGGTTCCTTTCGCGGTGAAGATAAACGGTTCGGGGAAAAGAGGAGGTGGGCTGCGAGTTTGGCTGGGGTAGTTGGGCTGCTGTTGTTTCCTTTTTTTTGTACAGAAACATTTTCCTTTTCTTTTTCTATTTCTGAATTCTGTTTTGAATTTCCAAACAATGTTTTCAAACATTCAAACAACAATCAATCAAATTCAAGCAATCAACAAACTTTTCATTTGAATTTGGTTCTGTTTGTCATTATAATTTACATTCTAAAACATTATTTTAAATCTTTTTAGGTTCCATTTATTAATTAAATAAGTAGGCCATGGTTTATTAATAAAATAGAGTTTTTTGTTGTTTATTAATAAAATCTTCATTTGAAACCCTAATATTTTCAAAATCAATTCAGTAGGTTTTCTTTGTAAATAAAATTCTTTTGAAAATCTTGTTCAAAACAAAATAATCTTTTATTTTAGGGTCCTTTAATAATTGGATAAAATAGGCCTTAGTTATTTAAATAAAATAGAGTTTGATTTTATTTATCAAATCTTTATTTGAAACCTAAATATTTTCAAAACCAAATCAATAGGTTTTTATTTGGAAATATTAAATACTTGGAAACTTGTTTTAAAACAAAATAACATTTTATTTTAGAGTCCATTATTAATTAAATAAAATAGACTTTCATTATTAAATCAACTAGGGTTTGTTTTATTGAGAATATTTATTTTTAAAATCTAAAGTAAAGTCAAAACACTTTAATAGGTTTTATTTGTGAATATCCAATATTGGGAAAACTTATTTTAAATAATTTAATAAGTTTTGATGTTTCAATTTAAATTGGTAAAACCTTTTATCTTCAAATAAGGTTGGATGCTAAATCTTTATTACTTTATTTAAAATAAACTTTTATTGTTTTAATCAAAGAAAACTCTTTTCTTTCAAAACCTTGGCCAAGTTTAATTTGGCCTTATAAAATAATCTTTATTTATAAATCCACCTTTTCATTTGAAAACAAAATCTTTTATTAAAAGATCCAAAATAATAATTCCAAAACATTTTTAATTTCCTTTAATAAATGTTTATATTTTTAAATCCCTTTAGGATTTTATTTAATTCAATTGGGTTTGAAGTACCATTTAAATTCAAAAAGTTTCTTCTGGCCCTGAAAATCCAACAAAGTTTTATTTTATTCATTTATTTTCACATTACAAGATTTGGAAAATCTTGGGATGTGACAGGCTACCACCCTTAAAATAAATCTCGTCTCGAGATTTGGGGAGGCTGGGGTTACAAACAAGTTCAAAACAACTAGGGTACTACCACCCTTAAAAATTTTCAAACAAAAATTACACATTGTCCTTCTTGGGATCATGAGAAATACTTTCTCTAAGCAACATTTGCATTGAGTCCTTGGTTTCCATTCTTGACTCATGGGCCAAGGTTGAGATCCTTCATAGACTTGTTTAACTTGTTCTTCATATTTTCTGGACAATTGTTTGCATAGTGGCCTAGTTCCTTGCATTTGAAACATGTGACAAGGTTGATATCCCTCATAGGCTGGTTTATCTTATGCTTCATCTTTTCAGGACAGTAGATTTCATAATGTCCTAACTCTTTGCAGTTTTTGCACATCACTTGGCTAAAATCCTTCCTTATCTTGGGTTTCACTAGCTTTTGTTTGTCTTCTTGTCTCTTCTTCTTTTCTGGGCACTCATTGGCATAGTGTCCCATTTCTTTGCAATTGTAACATTGCAACAGGCTTATGTCCTTTTTCTTCTTTTTGGGTCTCTCCAAAGCTAGGAGTTCTTCTAGTTCATGTTCTTCATAGGTGGGAGATCTTTCTCTCTTCTTGAGGCATTGATCTTCATGTTCCTTGGATGCATGATCCTTGTCTCTAAAAACATTGCTAGCTTGGGTTCCTTCTAGAATAACATCTTTGTCATCCTTGTTGTCATTAGCTCTTTGGGAAAAGTTTTCTCCCATGTTGATCATTTGAGTAACCAATCCTTGCAACATTTGGGATTGAAGTTTCAATATCCTTTGTATGGCTGGGTCTAGTCCATTGTTGTTGGCTAAAAGCTGAGTTGTTTCTTGGCTCAATTGGTTTTGGGTTGCTATAAGTTCTCTCATGTTGTCCTCTTGGTTGTTGTTGTCATCAACCTTGATGTTGGAGTTTCTTGGAGTAGTCATCTGTTTGGGTTTTGATGGGAGATTAGAATAGACAAGATATTTCTAAGGAAATATTTCTAATCACACACATCACAATTCACACAAGCAATGTTCAAGCAATCACAAACAAACTTTTCATTCAAACAAGGTTCAAGCACATACTTAGGCAACAAAATATTTTTGTTACACCACATAAGTTGGTGTTTTGTCTTAGCTAAAATATGGTGGTCTATCTAAATGGTTCACTTGTGATCTTTCCTTCCTTCTTGGTTGATCCTTCTTGTATGAGATCATGGTTTCCTTGAGAAAAACTCTTGGTTGCAATACTTCAAATGATGTAGGCTCCTTCTAACTTTTGCATTCCCTCAGTCTCTAAATCTTGAGTAAGATTTCCTTGTTTCACTTGTGGTCCTTAGTAATTTCTAAGTTGGAAGTCCTTGGTGAATATGCTGAAGATGTTGAAGTCATTAGAGTTGAAGAAGTTGAAGAAGTCCTTTGCACATGGTGTAGTCTTTGTTCATGGATAAGTTTTTCCATCAGGTTGAAGTAGAGGAGAAGTAGAGTTGAAACCAAAATGATTGAGGAAAGAGTTTACAAGATTGTTTTGTAAATAAGTTTTTGGATCAAAATATAACTCCTATTTTCCTAAGGGTTTTTGTCCAATCCTAGGTTTACAAATCCTACAGGCAACACAATGCTCTGATACCATCTGTAGAGGTCCCAACCTTTAATAAGATTGATCCCTCCTGTGTTTACAATGCTAGTCCCTGGATCAATAGCTAGCATCCACAGTTAAGATGTAATATCAAGAAACAAAGGTCATAATATAACTTTATAACCAGGAATAACATAATTTTATTACATCTTTCATAGCTCATATGGCTATTACATTACATTGCAGCGGAATAAATATAGTCATGGGTCCTTCATCTTCAAAGTGCCACATGAAGATGTTGGTTGTAGACTTTGTAATCATAATCAAACAATCTTCACTAAAATCAATCAAACCTGCAACATTACAAGTTACAGCCACAAGGGTCAATACATTTGAATTGTATTGGCAAGTGATACTATGGTAGTATAGTGGAGTCTATCATCTATATGCATTTGGCTAAGTGGAGTTGAGGCTTGCATTGCTCAAAATATATTTTTCCTTAACATTTTGAAAATACTAAGTTTTTGTTTGACAAAATCATTTTTCCTCAATCAAAGATTTCAAGATCCTTGTACCAAGCCATCTCTCCATCAATGATTGAAGAATTCAAACAACCCTTGTTCAAACCACAAGATTTTAATTTAGAAATTTGAATGATGAGATTCTTGATTGCTTCCATGTCTTGATGCTCAAATTGTCCTTTACCAGGGACATGGCTAAGTACTTAGATTTTACACTCTGCAGAGGTGGTGCACTTTCCCCACAAGACTTGGTTTCCCAAGACAAGATCTTTCAGAAGCCTTCCCTTAGACCAAAATGGACGCGTTCCAACCTATCAAACACTACCACCAACTGTCCATATGGCTAAGTTCTTGCAACCTATATGATCATGGCAGAGCCCATATTGCCAAGTGGTTGCACTTGAAGCTTCTCAACATTTGACATCTCAAATCTCTTTATTCCTGGGTGGCATTCCACAAGTGAGATACACAATCCAAGCCCATGGCATTGTGAACCACTCAACCATTCTCCACCAAGCAAGCCCATTCCACCCAGGTGATTCATTAACTTAGTTGTTTTATTAAACAAAACTTAAGTCCTCAGACTTAGAATATTTTTCCATAGTGTGAATATATATTCTACCCATGTTTTCTATTAGCTAGACTAAGCTTGGTAGTAGTAGGAATCTCTAACTTAGGAAAATCCTACTAAGGATTCATTACTATGTTTTCCTATAGCAAGATCTATACTTAGCAAAATCCATGCAGGTTTACTTAGCAAAATCACTAATGCATAGGAAAAGTAATGGGACAAAAAGTATGAAGCATCACTTGCCTTTTTGGTAGAGGGTATAGGTTTACTTCTTGATCTTTGCAACAATCACACTCTTCAAGTCACTACAAGTCTATCAAGCAAGGCACAAACTCAATCTACCAATCAAGCAAAATAACACACATAAATAACAAAGTCAAAGAAATGCATGCAAGCATGCCAAGCTTTGTTTTGTTTGAAAAAGTGGTTCCTAGTGGGTCATAGTCATTTGGGTACATCTAATGGTCATTTCCTAAAGTGGCCAAGTCATTTGCAAAAGGTTTCACTTTAAAACCATTTTCAAAACAAAGTGTTATTTTATGTGGTGTAGAAATATTTTTACTAAGGCATTAGCCTATAGGGTTCACCAAATGAGTTGCTATTGCAAAACTTGGTGTTTTGGGTCAGTAGGTTTGATCAAACCATTTTCTCAAAGTTTTCTTTACAAAAACATTTTCTTTACAAAATTTCTCATTTTTCTTTGGCTAGAAATGGACTAAACTAATTAATCCATTCTAATCTTTTCCAAATTCACTTTCAAAACCATGGGTTGGTTCCTATGGTCAGTAAGGTCACAACAAACCAATTTGCAAAGGTTTTAATTCAAAAATCATTTTTAAACAATTTTTATACTCTAAACAAGCATACAAATGAATCTGCAAAAATAAGCAAACAAACAGATACTATTTGCTAAACTAATTCCACAGTTGGATAGGGCTTGTTCTCCTGAATCCATTGATATAAAATTTGTCAAATTTGGACGTGTGGATCAAAAGTTATAAGGGTTTGAAAATCATAACATAATCAGATTTCAAATCTGTTTTTAAACAGTCAGGTGACACGCGGCGTCATTCTACTGGTTGATACCGGTTCGGCCGGATCGGGCAACGCTGGCCGTTGGATCTAATTATCATCGCGCGGCTCAGATCATTCGATACCCCTTCGCTCACTTTCTTTCCTAGCCGCTGGATAAGATCGGACGGTGCTCAGGAGGTTGACCAATAGCTGGCGGCGCCGGCGGCGACGACTGGCGGCGCACGCTCTGTCCGAGGTGGTCTGGCCGTTCTAGGAAGCGAGAGAAGAGGAGGAGAGGCTCACCGTGATCGCAGGGTCGTGGGGAAGCTCGACGTGGTTTCGAGGAGGCGAGGGGCGCACTGGGGCGGTACTAATCGCTCGCCGGAGTTCCTGCTTCCGTCAGGCACACTCGGTTGTTGTCGGGAACGAGGCTACAAGGCACGCCGGTGCATAACAGAGGGAGCGTTAGACACGTACGAGGAAGGGGAGTACGATAGTGTCAACTAGAGAGGAGGGGGTGGTCAGGGATTACCAGAGGAGCTCGTCGGAGAATGGCAGACGCGGCGGCGTTCGAAAGCTTGATGTAGCCGACGCTATGGGGCGCCCGCGGGTGAGAGGAGGATGCTGGGAGATGCGTCTGGTTGTGGGGGAGCTGTGAGCTTGGTCAATGAAGCAAGGCGAGGTCTGGTTTCGCCGGAATCGTCACCGGAGCATCATCGGAGACAGGGCAGTCGAGGAGAAATTGTGGCGGCCTGGAGGCGTGTCGAGGAGGGGCGTCTGGGGAAAAAAGAAGAGGGGAGGCTGGCGCTTTAAGGTGCTTGATCGCGGCGAGTTATGGTGGCTGCGTTAAGGCGTATTGATGCCGCGATTCAATGCTGGCAACGGCGACGAGAGGAGGAAGAAGCAGTCGCGGGGTGGAGAAGGAGAACAGTGGAAAGGGGTCCAGCGGTCAGTGGGAAAGGGAAAGGGAACGGGGTCCACTTGCCAGTCTCTTAGCGGGTTCCTTTCGCGGTGAAGATAAACGGTTCGGGGAAAAGAGGAGGTGGGCTGCGAGTTGGGCTGGGGTAGTTGGGCTGCTGTTGTTTCCTTTTTTTTTGTACAGAAACATTTTCCTTTTCTTTTTCTATTTCTGAATTCTGTTTTGAATTTCCAAACAATGTTTTCAAACATTCAAACAACAATCAATCAAATTCAAACAATCAACAAACTTTTCATTTGAATTTGGTTCTGTTTGTCATTATAATACATTCTAAAACATTATTTTAAATCTTTTTAGGTTCCATTTATTAATTAAATAAGTAGGCCATGGTTTATTAATAAAATAGAGTTTTTTGTTGTTTATTAATAAAATCTTCATTTGAAACCCTAATATTTTCAAAATCAATTCAGTAGGTTTTATTTGTAAATAAAATTCTTTTGAAAATCTTTTTCAAAACAAAATAATCTTTTATTTTAGGGTCCTTTAATAATTGGATAAAATAGGCCTTAGTTATTTAAATAAAATAGAGTTTGATTTTATTAATCAAATCTTTATTTGAAACCTAAATATTTTCAAAACCAAATCAGTAGGTTTTTATTTGGAAATATTAAATACTTGGAAACTTGTTTTAAAACAAAATAACATTTTATTTTAGAGTCCATTATTAATTAAATAAAATAGACTTTCATTATTAAATCAACTAGGGTTTGTTTTATTGAGAATATTTATTTTTAAAATCTAAAGTAAAGTAAAACACTTTAATAGGTTTTATTTGTGAATATCCAATATTGGGAAAACTTATTTTAAATAATTTAATAAGTTTTGATGTTTCAATTTAAATTGGTAAAACCTTTTATCTTCAAATAAGGTTGGATGCTAAATCTTTATTACTTTATTTAAAATAAACTTTTATTGTTTTAATCAAAGAAAACTCTTTTCTTTCAAAACCTTGGCCAAGTTTAATTTGGCCTTATAAAATAATCTTTATTTATAAATCCACCTTTTCATTTGAAAACAAAATCTTTTATTAAAAGATCCAAAATAATAATTCCAAAACATTTTTAATTTCCTTTAATAAATGTTTATATTTTTAAATCCCTTTAGGATTTTATTTAATTCAATTGGGTTTGAAGTACCATTTAAATTCAAAAAGTTTCTTCTGGCCCTGAAAATCCAACAAAGTTTTATTTTATTCATTTATTTTCACATTACAAGATTTGGAAAATCTTGGGATGTGACATGTATCGGGTATTATGGTCCTGGTAAATCGACCTGGAACCCCAAAACAGTAGGGAAAAATTCATGAAAACGTCCATAAAACCCAAAAAAGATAAGTTGTTTCTCATACATCTGAAACATCTAAATCGCCTTGGCATCCCAAAACTGTGGCCAATAGCTCATGAAAACGGCCATAAAACCTAAAAACGACAAGTTTTTGGTCATAACTCTAAAACATGTAAATCGCCCTGGAACCTCAAAACTGTGGGAAATAGCTCAAGAAAACGGCCATAAAAAGCAAAAAACGACAACTTTTTGGTCATACCTCTTAAACATATAAATCGCCCCGGAAGCCTAGAACTATGGGCAATAGCTCATGAAAATGGCCTTAAAACACGAAGATGACAAGTTTTTGGTCATGCCCTCGAACATGTATTGTTTATTAAGATCATTGTAAATCACCCCGGAACCCCAAAACTATGGGCAATAAGTTTTGAAAACGGCCATAAGATGCGAAAACTATGAGTTTTTGGTCATAATTCTCAAACATGTATTGGGTATAACGGGCCATGCACATCCCCTAGAAGACAAAAAGTATGGACAAGAGTTCATGAAAATGGCAATAAAACAAAAAACTACGAGTTTTTGTCATGCCCTCAAACATGTATCGGGTATTATGATCCTGGTAAATCGACCTGGAACCCCAAAATAGTGGGGAAAAAATCTTGAAAACGTCCATAAAACCCAAAAAAGATGAGTTTTTGATCATACATCTATAACATCTAAATCACCTTGGCATCCGAAAACTATGGGCAATAGCTCATGAAAACGGCCATAAAAACTAAAAATGACAAGTTTTTGGTCATAACTCTAAAACATGTAAATTGCTCTAGAACCTGAAAACTGTGGGCAATAGCTCAAGAAAACGGCCCTAAAAAGCAAAAAACGACAACTTTTTGGTCATACCTCATAAACATGTTAATCACCATGGAAGCCTAAAACTGTGGGCAATGGCTCATGAAAACGGCCATAAAACACGAAGATGACAAGTTTTTGGTCATGCCCTCGAACATGAATCGTTTATTATTTATTGAATATCAATTGACCTTGTAAATATCAATGTATCGTTTATTAAGATCATTGTAAATCACCCTGGAACCCCAAAACTATGGGCAATAAGTCATGAAAACGGCCATAAGATGCGAAAACAATGAGTTTTTGGTCATAATTCTCAAACATGTATTGGTTATAACGGGCCATGCACATCCCCTAGAACACCAAAAGTATGGACAAGAGCTTATGAAAATGGCAATAAAACTACGAGTTTTTGTCATGCCCTCAAACATGTATCGGGTATTATGGTCCTAGTAAATCGACCTGGAACCCCAAAATAGTGGGGGGAAATTCATCAAAACGTCCATAAAACCCAAAAAAGATGAGTTTTTGCTCAAACATCTCAAACATCTAAATTGCCTTGGCATCCCAAAACTGTGGGAAATAGCTCATGAAAACGACCATAAAACCTAAAAATGACAAATTTTGGTCATAACTCGAAAACATGTAAATTGCTCTAGAACCTCAAAACTGTGGGCAATAGCTCAAGAAAACGGCCATAAAAAGCAAAAATGATAACTTTTTGGTCATACCTCTTAAACATGTAAATAACCCTAGAAGCCTAAAACTGTGGGCAATAGCTCATGAAAACGGCCATAAAACACGAACATGATAAGTTTTTGGTCATGCCCTCGAACATCGATTGTTTATTAAGATCATTGTAAATCACCCTGTAACCCCAAAACTATGGGCAATAAGTCATGAAAACAGCCATAAGATGCGAAAACGATGAGTTTTTGGTCATAATTCTCAAACATGTATTGGGTATAACGGGCCATGCACATCCCCTAGAAGACAAAAAGTATGGACAAGAGTTTTTGAAAATGGCAATAAAACAAAAAACTATGAGTTTTTGTCATGCCCTCAAACATGTATCAGGTATTATGGTCCTGGTAAATCAATTTGGAACCCCAAAACAGTGGGGAAAAATTCATGAAAACGTCCATAAAACCCAAAAAAATATGAGTTTTTGCTCATACATCTCAAACATCTAAATAGCCTTGGCATCCCAAAACTGTGGGCAATAGCTCAAGAAAACGGCCATAAAACCTAAAAATGACAAGTTTTGGTCATAACTCTAAAACATGTAAGTCGCTCTGGAACATCAAAACTGTGGGCAATAGCTCAAGAAAACGGCCATAAAAAGAAAAAAAACGACAACTTTTTGGTCATACCTCTTAAACATATAAATCGCCCCGGAAGCCTAAAACTATGGGCAATAGCTCATGAAAATGGCCTTAAAACACGAAGATGACAAGTTTTTGGTCATTCCCTCGAACATGTATTGTTTATTAAGATCATTGTAAATCACCCCGGAACCCCAAAACTATGGGCAATAAGTTTTGAAAACGGCCATAAGATGCGAAAACTATGAGTTTTTGGTCATAATTCTCAAACATGTATTGGGTATAACGGGCCATGCACATCCCCTAGAAGACAAAAAGTATGGACAAGATTTCATGAAAATGGCAATAAAACAAAAAACTACGAGTTTTTGTCATGCCCTCAAACATGTATCGGGTATTATGATCCTGGTAAATCGACCTGGAACCCCAAAACAGTGGGGAAAAAACTTGAAAATGTCCATAAAACCTAAAAAAGATGAGTTTTTGATCATACATCTCAAACATCTAAATCGCCTTGGCATCCGAAAAATATGGGCAATAGCTCATGAAAACGGCCATAAAAAATGAAAATGACAAGTTTTTGGTCATAACTCTAAAACATGTAAATTGCTCTGGAACCTCAAAACTGTGGGCAATAGCTCAAGAAAACGGCCATAAAAAGCAAAAAACGACAACTTTTTTGTCATACCTCATAAACATGTTAATCACCATGGAAGCCTTAAACTGTGGGCAATGGCTCATGAAAACGGCCATAAAACACGAAGATGACAAGTTTTTGGTCATGCCCTCGAACATGAATCGTTTATTATTTATTGAATATCAATTGACCTTGTAAATATCAATGTATCGTTTATTAAGATCATTGTAAATCACCCTGGAACCCCAAAAATATGGGCAATAAGTCATGAAAACGGCCAAAGATGCGAAAACAATGAGTTTTTGGTCATAATTCTCAAACATGTATTGGGTATAACGGGCCATGCACATCCCCTAGAACACCAGAAGTATGGACAAGAGCTTATGAAAATGGCGATAAAACAAAAAACTACGAGTTTTTGTCATGCCCTCAAACATGTATCGGGTATTATGGTCCTAGTAAATCGACCTGGAACCCCGAAACAGCGGGGAAAAATTCATCAAAACGTCCATAAAACCCAAAAAAGATGAGTTTTTGCTCATACATATCAAACATCTAAATCGCCTTGGCATCCCAAAACTGTGGGCAATAGCTCATGAAAACGGCCATATAAAAACTAAAAATGACAAGTTTTTGGTCATAACTCTAAAACATGTAATTCGCTCTGGAACATCAAAACTGTGGGCAATAGCTCAAGAAAACGGCCATAAAAAGCAAAAAACGACAACTTTTTGGTCATACCTCTTAAACATGTAAATCGCCATGGAAGCCTAAAACTGCGGGCCGTAGCTCATGAAAACGGCCATAAAAAACGAAGATGACAAGTTTTTGGTCATGCCCTCGAACATGTATCGTTTATTAAGATCATTGTAAATCACCCTGGCACCCTAAAACTATGGGCAATAAGTCATGAAAACAGCCATAAGATGCGAAAACGATGAGTTTTTGGTCATAATTCTCAAACATGTATTGGGTATAACGGGCCATGCACATCCCCTAGAAGACAAAAAGTATGGACAAGAGTTTTTGAAAATGGCAATAAAACAAAAAACTATGAGTTTTTGTCATGCCCTCAAACATGTATCAGGTATTATGGTCCTGGTAAATCAATTTGGAACCCCAAAACAGTGGGGAAAAATTCATGAAAACGTCCATAAAACCAAAAAAAGATGAGTTTTTGCTCATACATCTCAAACATCTAAATAGCCTTGGCATCCCAAAACTGTGGGCAATAGCTCAAGAAAACGGCCATAAAACCTAAAAATGACAAGTTTTGGTCATAACTCTAAAACATGTAAGTCGCTCTGGAACATCAAAACTGTGGGCAATAGCTCAAGAAAACGGCCATAAAAAGAAAAAAAACGACAACTTTTTGGTCATACCTCTTAAACATATAAATCGCCCCGGAAGCCTAAAACTATGGGCAATAGCTCATGAAAATGGCCTTAAAACACGAAGATGACAAGTTTTTGGTCATGCCCTCGAACATGTATTGTTTATTAAGATCATTGTAAATCACCCCGGAACCCCAAAACTATGGGCAATAAGTTTTGAAAACGGCCATAAGATGCGAAAACTATGAGTTTTTGGTCATAATTCTCAAACATGTATTGGGTATAACGGGCCATGCACATCCCCTAGAAGACAAAAAGTATGGACAAGATTTCATGAAAATGGCAATAAAACAAAAAACTACGAGTTTTTGTCATGCCCTCAAACATGTATCGGGTATTATGATCCTGGTAAATCGACCTGGAACCCCAAAACAGTGGGGAAAAAACTTGAAAACGTCCATAAAACCTAAAAAAGATGAGTTTTTGATCATACATCTCAAACATCTAAATCGCCTTGGCATCCGAAAAATATGGGCAATAGCTCATGAAAACGGCCATAAAAACTGAAAATGACAAGTTTTTGGTCATAACTCTAAAACATGTAAATTGCTCTGGAACCTCAAAACTGTGGGCAATAGCTCAAGAAAACGGCCATAAAAAGCAAAAAACGACAACTTTTTTGTCATACCTCATAAACATGTTAATCACCATGGAAGCCTTAAACTGTGGGCAATGGCTCATGAAAACGGCCATAAAACACGAAGATGACAAGTTTTTGGTCATGCCCTCGAACATGAATCGTTTATTATTTATTGAATATCAATTGACCTTGTAAATATCAATGTATCGTTTATTAAGATCATTGTAAATCACCCTGGAACCCCAAAAATATGGGCAATAAGTCATGAAAACGGCCAAAGATGCGAAAACAATGAGTTTTTGGTCATAATTCTCAAACATGTATTGGGTATAACGGGCCATGCACATCCCCTAGAACACCAGAAGTATGGACAAGAGCTTATGAAAATGGCGATAAAACAAAAAACTACGAGTTTTTGTCATGCCCTCAAACATGTATCGGGTATTATGGTCCTAGTAAATCGACCTGGAACCCCGAAACAGCGGGGAAAAATTCATCAAAACGTCCATAAAACCCAAAAAAGATGAGTTTTTGCTCATACATCTCAAACATCTAAATCGCCTTGGCATCCCAAAACTGTGGGCAATAGCTCATGAAAACGGCCATATAAAAACTAAAAATGACAAGTTTTTGGTCATAACTCTAAAACATGTAAATCGCTCTGGAACATCAAAACTGTGGGCAATAGCTCAAGAAAACGGCCATAAAAAGCAAAAAACGACAACTTTTTGGTCATACCTCTTAAACATGTAAATCGCCATGCAAGCCTAAAACTGTGGGCAGTAGCTCATGAAAACGGCCATAAAAAACGAAGATGACAAGTTTTTGGTCATGCTCTCGAACATGTATCGTTTATTAAGATCATTGTAAATCACCCTGGCACCCTAAAACTATGGGCAATAAGTCATGAAAACTGCCATAAGATGCGAAAACAATGAGTTTTTGGTCATAATTCTCAAACATGTATTTGGTATAACAGGCCATGCACATACCCTAGAACACCAAAAGTATGGACAATAGCTTATGAAAATGGCGATAAAACAAAAAACTATGAGTTTTTGTCCTGCCCAAAACATGTATCGGGTATTATGGTCCTGGTAAATCGACCTGGAACCCCAAAACAGTGGGGAAAAAATTCATGAAAACGTCCATAAAACCCAAAAAAGATAAGTTTTTGCTCATACATCTCAAACATCTAAATCGCCTTGGCATCCCAAAACTGTGGGCAATAGCTCATGAAAACGGCCATAAAACCTAAAAACAACAAGTTTTTGGTCATAACTCTAAAACATATAAATCGCCCTGGAACCTCAAAACTGTGGGAAATAGCTCAAGAAAACAGCCATAAAAAGCAAAAAAATGACAACTTTTTGGTCATACCTCTTAAACATGTAAATCACCATGGAAGCCTAAAATGTGGGCAATAGCTCACGAAAACGGCCATAAAACACGAAGATGACAAGTTTTTGATCATGCCCTCGAACATGAATCGTTTATTATTTATTGAATATCAATTGACCTTGTAAATATCAATGTATCGTTTATTAAGATCATTGTAAATCACCCTGGAACCCCAAAACTATGGGCAATAAGTCATGAAAACAACCATAAGATGCGAAAACAATGAGTGTTTGGTCATAATTCTCAAACATGTATTGGGTATAACGGGCCACGCACATCCCCTAGAACACCAAAAGTATGGACAAGAGCTTATGAAAATGGCGATAAAACAAAAAACTACGAGTTTTTGTCATGCCCTCAAACATGTATCAGGTATTATGGTCCTAGTAAATCGACCTGGAACCCCAAAACAGTGGGGAAAAAATTGATCAAAACGTCCATAAAACCCAAAAAAGATGAGTTTTTGCTCATACATCTCAAACATCTAAATCGCCTTGGCATCCCAAAACTGTGGGCAATAGCTCATGAAAACGGCCATAAAACCTAAAAATGATAACTTTTTGGTCATACCTCTTAAACATATAAATCACCCTGGAAGCCTAAAACTGTGGGCAATAGCTGATGAAAACGGCCATAAAACACGAAGATGACAAGTTTTTGGTCATGCCCTCGAACATGTATCGTTTATTAGGATCATTGTAAATCACCCTGGAACCCCAAAAATATGGGCAATAAGTCATGAAAACGGCCATAAGATGCGAAAACGATGAGTTTTTGGTCATAATTCTCAAACATGTATTGGGTATAACGGGCCATGCACATCCCCTAGAAGACAAAAAGTATGGACAAGAGTTTATGAAAATGGAAATAAAACAAAAAACTACGAGTTTTTGTCATGCCCTCAAACATGTATCGGGTATTATGGTCCTAGTAAATCGACCTGAACCCCAAAATAGTGGGGAAAAATTCATGAAAACGTCCATAAAACCCAAAAAAGATAAGTTTTTTCTCATACATCTCAAACATCTAAATCGCCTTGGCATCCCAAAACTGTGGGCAATAGCTCATGAAAACGGCCATAAAACCTAAAAACAAAAAGTTTTTGGTCATAACTCTAAAACATGTAAATCGCCCTGGAACCTCAAAACTGTGGGAAATAGCTCAAGAAAATGGCCATAAAAAGCAAAAAAATGACAACTTTTTGGTCATACCTCTTAAACATGTAAATCGCCATGGAAGCCTAAACTGTGGGCAATAGCTCACGAAAACGGCCATAAAACACGAAGATGACAAGTTTTTGGTCATGCCCTCGAACATGAATCGTTTATTATTTATTGAATATCAATTGACCTTGTAAATATCAATGTATCGTTTATTAAGATCATTGTAAGTCACCCTGGAACCCCAAAACTATGGGCAATAAGTCATGAAAACAACCATAAGATGCGAAAACAATGAGTGTTTGGTCATAATTCTCAAACATGTATTGGGTATAACGGGCCATGCACATCCCCTAGAACACCAAAAGTAAGGACAAGAGCTTATGAAAATGGCGATAAAACAAAAAACTATGAGTTTTTGTCATGCCCTCAAACATGTATCGGGTATTATGGTCCTAGTAAATCGACCTGGAACCCCAAAACAGTGGGGAAAAAATTCATCAAAACGTCCATAAAACCCAAAAAAGATGAGTTTTTGCTCATACATCTCAAACATCTAAATCGCCTTGGCATCCCAAAACTGTGGGCAATAGCTCATGAAAACGGCCATAAAACCTAAAAATGACAAGTTTTTGGTCATAACTCTAAAACATGTAAATTGCTCTAGAACATCAAAACTGTGGACAATAGCTCAAGAAAACGGCCATAAAAAGCAAAAAAAAGATAACTTTTTGGTCATACCTCTTAAACATGTAAATCGCCATGGAATCCTAAAATTGTGGGCAATAGCTCATGAAAACGGCCATAAAACACGAAGATGACAAGTTTTTGGTCATGCCCTCGAACATGTATCATTTATTATTTATTGAATATCAATTGACCTTGTAAATATCAATGTATCGTTTATTAAGATCATTGTAAATTACCCTAGAACCCCAAAACTATGGGCAATAAGTCATGAAAACGACCATAAGATGCGAAAACAATGAGTTTTTGGTCATAATTCTGAAACATGTATTGGGTATAACGGGCCATGTACATCCCCTAGAACACCAAAAGTATGGACAAGAGCTTATGAAAATGGCAATAAAACAAAAAACTACGATTTTTTGTCATGCCCTCAAACATGTATCGGGTATTATGGTCCTGGTAAATCGACCTGGAACCCCAAAATAGTGGGGGAAAATTCATGAAAACGTCCATAAAACAAAAAAAAGATGAGTTTTCGCTCATACATCTCAAACATCTAAATCGCCTTGGCATCCCAAAACTGTGGGCAATAGCTCATGAAAACGACCATAAAACCTAAAAATGACAAGTTTTTGGCCATAACTCTAAAACATGTAAATTGCTCTAGAACCTCAAAACTGTGGGCAATAGCTCAAGAAAACGGCCATAAAAATCGAAAAAATGATAACTTTTTGGTCATACCTCTTAAACATGTAAATCGCCATGGAAGCCTAAAATTGTGGGCTAGCTCATGTAAACGTCCATAAAACACGAAGATGACAAGTTTTTGGTCATGCCCTCGAACATGTATCATTTATTATTTATTGAATATAAATTGACCTTGTAAATATCAATGTATTGTTTATTAATATCATTGTAAATCACCCTGGAACCCCAAAACTAAGGGCAATAAGTCATGAAAATGGCCATAAGATGCGAAAACAATGAGTGTTTGGTCATAATTCTCAAACATGTATTGGGTATAACGGGCCATGCACATCCCCTAGAACACCAAAAGTATGGACAAGAGCTTATGAAAATGGCAATAAAACAAAAAACTATGAGTTTTTGTCATGCCCTCAAACATATATCGGGTATTATGGTCCTGGTAAATCGACCTGGAACCCCAAATAGTGGGGGAAAATTCATGAAAACGTCCATAAAACAAAAAAAAAGATGAGTTTTTTCTCATACATCTCAAACATCTAAATCGCCTTGGCATCCCAAAACTGTGGGCAATAGCTCATGAAAACGTCCATAAAACCTAAAAACCACAAGTTTTTGGTCATAACTCTAAAACATGTAAATTCCTCTAGAACCTCAAAACTGTGGGCAATAGCTCAAGAAAACGGTCATAAAAAGCAAAAAAATGATAACTTTTTGGTCATACATCTTAAACATGTAAATCGCCATGGAATCCTAAAACTGTGGGCAATAGTTAATGAAAACGACCATAAAACACGAAGATGAAAAGTTTTTGGTCATGCCCTCGAACATGTATTGTTTATTAAGATCATTGTAAATCACCCTGGAACCCCAAAGCTATGGGCAATAAGTCATGAAAACGGCCATAAGATGCGAAAACGATGAGTTTTTGGTCATAATTCGCAAACATGTATTGGGTATAACGGGCCATGCACATCTCCTAGAAGACAAAAAGTATGGACAAGAGTTTATGAAAATGGCAATAAAACAAAAAACTACGAGTTTTTGTCATGCCCTCAAACATGTATCGGGTATTATGGTCTTGGTAAATCGACCTGGAACCCCAAACAGTGGGGAAAAAATCATGAAAACGTGCATAAAACCCAAAAAAGATGAGTTTTTGCTCATACATCTCAAACATCTAAATCACCTTGGCATCCCAAAACTGTGGGTAATAGCTCATGAAAACGGCCATAAAACCTAAAAATGACAAGTTTTTGGTCATAACTCTAAAACATGTAAATCGCTCTGGAACAACAAAACTGTGGGCAATAGCTCAAGAAAACGGCCATAAAAAACAAAAAATGACAACTTTTTGGTCATACCTCTTAAACATGTAAATCGCCCTGGAAGCCTAAAACTGTGGGCATGCTCATGAAAACGGCCATAAAACACGAAGATGACAAGTGTTTGGTCATGTCCTCGAACATGTATCGTTTATTAATATCATTGTAAATCACCCTAGAACCCCAAAACTATGGGCAATCAGTCTTGAAAACAACCATAAGATGCGAAAACGATGAGTTTTTGGTCATAATTCTCAAACATGTATTGGGTATAACAGGCCATGAGCATCCCCTAAACACCAAAAGTATGGACAATAGCTTATGAAAATGGCAATAAAACAAAAAACTATGAGTTTTTGTCATGCCCTCAAACATGTATCGGGTATTATGGTCCTGGTAAATCGACCTAGAACCCCAAAACAGTGGGGAAGAATTCATGAAAACGTCCATAAAACCCAAAAGAGATGAGTTTTTTCTCATAGATTTCAAACATCTAACTCTCCTTGGCATCCCAAAACTGTGGGCAATAGCTCATGAAAACGGCCATAAAACCTAAAAATGAGAAGTTTTTGGTCATAACTCTAAAACATGTAAATCGCTCTAGAACCTCAAAACTATGGGAAATAGCTCAAAAAAAGGGCCATAAAAAGCAAAAGAACGATAACTTTTTGGTCATACCTCTTAAACATGTAAATCACACTAGAAGCCTAAAACTGTGGGCAATAGCTCCTGAAAACGGCCATAAAATACGAAGGTGACAAGTTTTTGGTCATGCCCTCTAACATGTATCGTTTATTTAGATCATTATAAAACACCTTGGAACCCCAAAACTATGGGCAGTAAGTCATGAAAACGGCCATAAGATGCGAAAACGATGATTTTTTGGTCATAATTCTCAAACATGTATTGGGTATAACGGGCCATGCACATCCCCTAGAAGACCAAAAGTATGGACAAGAGCTTATGAAAATAGGAATAAAACAAAAAACTACGAGTTTTTGTCATGCCCTCAAACATGTATCGGGTATTATGGTCCTGGTAAATCGACCTGGAACCCCAAAACAGTGGTGAAAAATTCATGAAAACGTCCATAAAAGCCAAAAAAGATGAGTTTTCACCGAGAGGGCCCAGAGCATATCTATCCGTCATCGAGATGAACAAATTCCACTCTCGATCCATGGGACTCAATATAACACTTTAGTAGTACTGAACCCATCTTTATAATCACCCTATTACGGTGTGATGTTTGATGTTATCGAGATACTCTTCTGGTGTTAGTGATTGACATGATCTCATGGTCTAAGGATTAGGATCACTTCGTAAGTTGTTATAGCAATATAAACTCAATGACTTTGATCGTAATGCTATATTTCGGATGAATGTTCATCACATCATTACACTAATGTTGTGACCTCGTTATTAACAACATCCAATGTCCATGATCAGGAAACCTTGATCATCTTGTTAATCAACGAGCTAGTTTATGAGAGAGGCATAACTAGGAACTTTCTGTTTGTTTATTAAACACACATGTATTAATGTTTCCATATTAATACAATTATAGCATGCAAAATAAACATCTATCATATAATTGGAATATACATAATAAACACTTTATTATTGCCTCCTCATGGCATATTCCCTTCAAATATGCTTTGGATTCTCCTTACGAGCCTCAACACAAAGATCTTTATGAGGCGTTTATGAAATGTATTGAAAGCTAGAATATTCCCTTGGGAATTAACTCTTTGAATGCAAGAAATCATGTTGAAAGTGTCAAGGAATAAGATGACAAAATCCTAAGCTTGGGGATGCCCATGCATCCCGAAGAAAAGGAGATAGAAGAGAAAGAATAAAAGGAAGAATGGATTAGCTACCCATCTCCTACTCCCAACAAGGGTAACACACAAATTCCCATGAACAACTCTTCTTATAATGATAATGATTTGCCTAGTAGTCCTCTATGTGGAATCGCCCTAGAACAAAAAAAAAGATGAGTTTTTGGTCATAACTCTAAAACATGGAAATCGCCTTGGAACCCCAAAACTACGGGCCATAGTGCACGAAAATGGCCATAAAATGCAAAAACGACAACATTTTGGTCATAGCTCTAAACCATGTAAATCGCCCTGGAAGCCTAAAACTGTGGCCAATAGCTCATGAAAATGGCCATAAAACACGAAGACAACAAGTTTTTGGTCATTCCCTCAAACATGTATCGTTTATTAAGATCACTGTAAATTGCCCAATAACAACAAAACTATGGGCAAGAACTCATGAAAATAACCATAAGACGCGAAAACGATGAGTTTTTTGTCATAATTCTCAAACATGTATTGGGTCTTACGGGCCATGCACATCCCCTAGGACACCAAAACTGCGGACAATAGCTCATGAAAAGGGCCATAACACAAACAACTACCTGTATGAAAAGGGCCGTTTTCATGAAAAGGGCCATTCCCTCAAACATGTATCAGGTATTATGATCTTTGTAAATCAACCTGGAGCCCCAAAACTGTGGGGAATAACTCATGAAAACATCCATAAAATGCAAAAAATATGAGTTTTTGGTCGTGCCCTCAAACATTAATTGGGTATTATGGTCGTTGTAAATCACCCTGCAACCCCAAAATTGTGGGGAATAACTCATGAAAATGTTAGTAAAATGTTAAAGAGATGACTTTTTGCACATACCTCACAAACATGTAATCATCGTGGAATCCCAAAATTGTGGGCAATAGCTCATGAAAATGGCCATAAACACAAAAAACCGAGATTTTGGTCATACCCCTCAAACTTGTAAATCGCCCTGGAACCCCAAAACTATGGGCAATAACTCATTAAAATGGCAACAAAGCACAAAAAGACAATTTTTTTGTCAGAACTCTGAAACATGTAAATTTCCCTCGAACCCCAAAATTGTGGACAATAGCTCATAAAAATGGCCATAAAAAGGAAAAAAAGGCTAATTTTTGGTCATACCTATGAAACATGTAAAATCGCCCTGGAACCCCGAAACTGTGGGAAATAGATCATGAAAACAACCATAAAACTCGAAAACGATGAGTTTTTAGTCATGCCCTCAAACATATATCGTTTATTAAGATCATTGTAAATTTCCATGGACCCCCAAAACTATGGGCATAACTCATGAAAACGGCCATAAGACGCGAAAACGATGAGTTTTGGTCATAATTCTCAAACATGTATTGGATCTTACGGGCCATGCACATCCCCTAGAACACAAAAACTATGGACAATAGATCATGAAAATGGCCATAAAACAAAAAACAACGAGTTTGTACTCATGCCCTCAAACACGTATCAGGTATTATGGTCGTTGTAAATCGCTCTAGAACTCCAAATAGTGGGCAATAGCTCAGGAAAACGTCCATAAAACAAAAAAAGATGAGTTTTTGTCATAACTCCCAAACATGTAAATTGCTCTTGAACTCCAAAACTGTGGTCATGAAAACGGCCATAAAACGCAAAAACGACAAGTTTTTGGTCATGCCCTCAAACATATATCATTTAATATGATCATTGTATGTTGCCATGAAACCCTAAACTAGGGGCAAGAACTCATGAAAATGGCCATTAGATGCGAAAACGATGAGTTTTTGGTCATAATTCTTTACATTTATTGGGTCTTACGGGCCATGCACGTCCCCTGGAACACCAAAACCATGGACAATAGCTCATGAAAACGACAATATAACACAAAACTATGAGTTTTTTGGCATGCCCTCAAACATGTATCGGCTATTATGGTCCTGGTAAATCGCCCTGGAACCCCAAAAATGTGGGAAACAATTCATGAAAACATCCATAAAACCCAAAAAGATGAGTTTTTGCTCATACCTCTCAAACATGTAAATACCCCTAGAATCCCAAATCTGTTGGCAATAGCTCATGAAAACGGTCATAACACAAAAAACTATGAGTTTTTGGTCATAACTCTCAAACATGTAAATTGCCCTGGAATCACAAAACTGTGGGCAATAGCTCATGAAAACGGCCATAAAAGCAAAAACGACGAATTTTTGGTCATACCTCGCAAACATGTAAATCACCATGGAAGCCTAAAAATGTGGCCAATGGCTCATGAAAACAACCATACATCGCGAAAACGACGAGTTTTGGATCATGCCCTCCAAGATGTATCATTTTTTAAGATCATTGTAAATCGGACTAGAACAACAAAACTATGGGCAAGAACTCATGAAAACAACCATAAGAGGAAAAAACGATGAGATTCTTGTCATAATTCTCAAACATGTATTGGGTCTTACGGGCAATGCACATCCCCTGGAACACCAAAACTTTGGACAATAGCTCATGAAGACGGCCATAACACAAAAAATATGTGTTTTTGGTCATGCCCTCAAACATATATCAGGTATTATGGTCATTTTAAATCACCCTGGAACCCCAAAACTATGAGGAATAACTCATGAAAACTTCCATAAAACGCAAACAGATGAATTTTTGCTCATACCTCACAAACATGTTAATCGCCCTGGAACCCCAAAACTTAGTCAATAGCTCATGAAAACAGCCATAAATGCAAAAACGACGAGTTTTTGGTCATACCTCTCAAAAATGTAAATCGCCCTGAAATCCCAAAAGTGTGGGTAATAACTCATGATAATGGCCATAAAGAACAAAAAGAATTTTTTTTGGTCATTACTCTGAAACATCTAAATCTCCCTAGAACCCCAAAGTTGTTGGCAATAGCTCATGAAAATTGCTATAAAAAGGAAAAATGACAAATTTTTGGCCATGCCTCTCAAACATATAAATCGCCCTGGAACCCCAAAATTGTGGGCAATAGCTCATGAAAACAGCCATAAAACATGAAAACGACGAGTTTTTAGTCATGCCCTCAAACATGTATCATTTAATAATATCATTGTAAAATGCCCTAGACCCCAAAAACTATGGGAAATAACCCATGAAAACGGCCACAAGATGCGAAAATGATGAGTTTTTGGTCATAATTCTCAAACATATATTGGGTCTTATGGGCCATGCACATCCCCCTGAAACACCAAAGCTATGAGGAATAGCTCATGAAAATGACCATAAAACGCAAAAACAACGAGTTTTTTTTCATACTTCTCAAACATGTAAATCTCCCTAAAATCCCAAAACTATGGGCAATAGCTCATGAAAACGGTCATAAAACACGAAAACGACAAGTTTTTGTTCAGGCCCTCAAACATGTTCCATTTATTAAGGTCATTGTAAATTGTCTTAGTAACCCAAAACTATCAGCAAGAACACATGAAAACAGCCATAAGACGCGAAAATAATGAGTTTTTTGGTCATAATTCTCAAACATGTATTGGGTCTTACGGGCCATTTACATCCCCTGAAAGACCAAGGCTATGGACAATAGCTCATAAAAATGTCCATAAAAAAATGAACTACGAGTTTTTGGTCATGTCCTCAAACATGTATCGGGTATTATGGTCGTTCTAACTTGCCCTAGAACCCCAAAACGCATGAAAACGTCCATAAATGCAAAAACATGAGTTTTTGGTCATAACTATCAAACATGTAACTCACCATGGAACTCAAAAATTGTGGGCAATAGCTCATGAGAACAGCCATTAGACGCGAAAATGATGAGTTTTTTGTCATAATTCTTAAAGATGTATTGGGTCTTACGGGCCATGCACTCCCCCTAGAACACCAAAACCTTGGACAATAGCTCATGAAAACGGCAATAAAACACAAAACTACGAGTTTTTTGTCATGCCCTCAAACACATACCTGATATTATGGTCCTGGTAAATCGTCGGCCAAGAGAAGCGAAACTTTTATCGAAGCAAGACCCTGATGAGGCTGGAACCCCAAAACTATGGGGAATAATTCATGAAAACATCCATAAAATCCATAAAGATGAATTTTTGCTCATACCTCTCAAACAATTAAATCCCCCTGGAATCCCAAAACTATGGGCAATAGCTCATGAAAACACCTATAAAACGCAAAAAAAAGATGAGTTTTTTGCCATAAATCTAAAACATGTAAATCGTCCTGGAACCCCAAAATTGTGGGCAATAGCTCATGAAAATGGCCATAACACAAAAAACTATGATGTTTTGGTCATAACTCAAAAAACATGTAAATGGCCCTGGAATCACAAAACTCCGGGCAATAACTTATAAAAACGGCCATAAAAAGCAAAAACGACGATTTTTTGTCATATCTCTCAAACATGTAAATCACCCTGAAAGCCTAAAATTGTGGCCAATAGCTTATGAAAACGGCCATAAAACACGAAAATGACAAGTTTTTTGTCATGTCCTCTAACATGTATCGTTTATTAAGATCATTGTAAATCACTCATGAAAATGACCATAAAACGCAAAAATAACGAGTTTTTTGTCATACCTCTCAAACAGGTAAATCTCCCTGAAATTTCAAAACTGTGGGCTATAGCTCATGAAAACGGTCATAAAACATGAAAACGACGAGTTTTTGTTCATGCCCTCAAACATGTTTCATTTATTAAGGTCATTGTAAATTGCCTTGGTACTCCAAAACTATCGGCAATAACACATAAAAACGGCCATAAGATGCGAAAAGAATGAGTTTTTGGTCATAATTCTCAAACATGTATTGGGTCTTACGGGCCATGCACATCCCCTGGAAGACCAAGGCTATGGACAATAGCTCATGAAAACGTCCATAAAACAGTGTACTACGAGTTTTTGGTCATGCCCTCAAACATGTATCGGATATTATGGTCGTTTTAACTTGCCCTGGAATCCCAAAACTGTGGGGAATAACGCATGAAAACGTCCATAAAATGCAAAAATATGAGTTTTTGATCATAACTTTCAAACGTGTAAATCGCCGTGAAACTCAAAAATTGTGGGCAATAGCTCATGAAAACGGCCGTAAAACGCAAAAACGACGACTTTTTGGGCATAGTTCTCAAACAAGTAAATCGCGCTGAAACCCCAAAACTGTGGGCAATAGCTCAGGAAAACGTCCATAAAACACGAAGACGACAAGTTTTTGGTCATGCCCTCAAACATGTATCGTTTATTTATATCATTGTAAATTGCCCTGAAACCCCAAAACTATGGCTAAGAACTCATGAAAACAGCCATAATAACCGAAAATAATGAGTTTTTGGTCATAAGGGCCATGCACATCCCCTAGAACACCAAAATTATGGATAATATCTCATAAAAATGGGCATAAAACAATAAACAGCTAGTTTTGGTCATTCCCTCAAACATATATCGGGTATTATGGTCATTACAAATCGCTCTGGAACCCCAAAACTGTGGGGAATAACTCATGAAAACGTCCATAAAACGCAAAAAAGATAAGTTTTTGGTCATAACTCTCAAATATCATTGTTTTCTTTCTTCATAGTTCTTCTCTTTTCATCCAGTCTCTTTTGATTGCTCTGTTTTGCTAGCATATACAGTTCATTAGGTAGCTTGTCCCACATGTCACTTAAGTATGGATGAAAATGCGTTGACTAACATTTTGTTACAAAACTGTTATTTTTCAGGCTGCCGACCAGGATTATAAAAAAGAAAAGCTAAACCAGAGGGTTGCCAAACTATCTGGTGATGTTGCTGTCATTCAGGTACTACTGGTGTTCCACATTGTGATACCTATTGAAATAATAGGCTGTACTGGCAGAATATAGCAGCTATAAAATGATACATCTCTATTGTTTTGTAGGTAGGAGCACAGACTGAAACTGGGCTCAAGGAAAAGAAACTGAGGGTTGAAGATGCACTGAATGCAACAAAGGTAATGCTTTCTTCTGGCTCATGTCCAATTTGTATTTTGGATTTGTGTACCTAGGTGATCTGGCCCATAGAGACTTATAGAAAGCTCCATTCAATTGAATTGCTTGCTAATTTACTGCTTGTTTTGTGTACAGGTGGCTGTCGAGGAAGGTATTGTTGTTGGTGGTGGCTGTACCCTGTTAAGGCTTGCATCAAAAGTTGATGCCATTAAAGAAACACTTGAGAATGATGAACAGAAGGTATGGGAAAATAGAAGCAGATCCTCTTTCCGAAAGTACAATACTATTTTTTGTTTAATGTGCTGTTTTCGTGTATCAAAATGAATGAACTAACTTTCTGTTTGCCTTCACAAGGTTGGCGCTGAAATTTTTAGGAAGTCCTTCAGTTACCCACTTAAACTGAAATTGTTAATGGCAGCATGGTTACTGATAAGGTTTGGGATTAAAATGTTAGGAATAATAATCCCGATAGGACACGGAACGGTGTCGTGTGCGTGTGTGTGTTCCGAGTAGGACTAGTAGTCCAACACCTATTCGTATTGACGTTGCGTCTTGTCGGGTATATATACACCCATATAGTAGCCTTGTAAGACAACTGTGAGATTCAATACAAACAACAGGACCGAGAGGGCCCTGTAGCCATCAACATTGTTTTTCCCCGTACGTACTCGTGTGAGTTGAGAGAGCTAGTTCTTTTGATCAGGCTAGATAGCTAGCTTGCTGATTGTTGTTAGCTGGTTCTTATACGTGCGCGTAACTTGCCGGAATACTTTGTCGTCGTCACGCCGGACTGCACTCGGCGTTTGGGGCTGGGCCAACAATTGGTATCAGAGCCTCGCGGAGGATCTCCTAGTAACGGGAGGTCATGGAGGACAAGGAGCTAGGCGAGTACTCCGGTGCGGCTGCGGGTGCATCGGTGTCGTCGTAGTACCCGCGGTATGATCGCGGCAACTACACGACGTGGGCGAAACGGATGGAGTGGGCCATGGAGGGCAACGACATCTGGGAGGCTGTCGATCCCGGCGGCGACGAGTTCAAGAAGGGCGCGCCGAAGTACCGCAAGGACCGACAGGCACTCACGGCCATCGGCTCCGTGGTGCCGGCGGACGTGATGCAGCACCTGATCTCGAAGGATTCTGGAAAGACGGCGTGGGAGACACTCAAGACGTTGAATCTTGGGCACGAGCGCGTCCGCAGGGCGACCCTACAAACCTTGCAGAAGAAGTACGAGAACCTGGAGATGGAAGGAGATGAGACGCTGGACGCTTTTGCCTCGAGGGTAGCCACAATTGTCAACGGGATTCGCGCGCAAGGTGAGAAGCTGGAAGATATCTCAGTCGTAATGCGTTTCCTCTGCGCGGCGCCGCCGCGGTACATATCTATGGTGTCGGCAATCGAGCAATGCGTTGATCTCACCACCCTCACGATGGATGACCTGGTTGGACGGTTCAAGGCGCATGACGAGCGGATGAAGATCACCTACGGCGACGCGAATCAAGATGAGCACCTCATGCTTACACGTGCCCAGTGGCAGGCAATGGTCGCTAAGGAGAGGAGCGATAAGGCATCTGGCAGTGGCGATGGTTCGGTCCCGGCGAAGAAGTCGGACAGCAAGCCGAAGAAGCCAAAGAAGAAATTCGACAAAAAGAATCTTCGCTGCCATAAGTGCAATCAGCTCGGGCACTTCAAATCGGAGTGTCCTAACCGTTCAAAGGAGAAGGCTCTCATGGCGAAGGAAGGAGATGATGGACCGATGATGCTCATGCTCGAAGCTTGCGAGTTAATGACCACCAAGGAATCAACTCCTCAGGAGTCTGCTACGGAGATCGTCACGCTCGTGGAAGAGAAGGTCTTCCCGCGGAGGATGCAGACGGCTCACGACGTTTGGTACCTCGACACAGGCGCTAGCAACCACATGACCGGCAACAAGGCTCAGTTTTCTGAGTTGAACCTCACGGTTGGAGGCTCCGTTCGATTCGGCGATGGGTCGAAGGTGGAGATTGCAGGACGAGGCACTGTCCTGTTTGAGTTGAAGGATGGAGGTCACAAGGTACTCACTGACGTGTACTCTATTCCCAAGCTTAAGACCAACATTATCAGTCTTGGTCAGCTCGCGGAGCGTGGATGCAAGATCGTGTTGGAGGACGAGTTCCTATGGGGATATGACCGCCAAAGGCAGCTCATCATGAAGGTGGAGAGGTCGAAGAATAGACTCTACATCCTCAATCTCAATCGGGCGGATCCAGTATGTTTGATGACAAGCATGGAAGACTCGGCGTGGAAGTGGCATGCACGCTACGGACATCTAAATTTCCAAGCTCTACGACAACTTGGACAGAAGGAGATGGTACGTGGCTTACCGTGTGTTGATCATGTTGAGCAGGTGTGCGACAGTTGTCTCATTGGGAAGCAAAGGCGAGCCCCATTTCCAAGGGAGGGACAATATCGAGCAAGTAAGGTTCTTGAGTTGGTGCATGGAGACTTATGCGGACCAATCACGCCGGCGACCCCCGCCGGGAACAAGTACTTTTTGCTCATCGTCGACGACTTCAGTAGATACATGTGGGTTGTGCTGCTGAAGAGTAAGGATCAAGCTTTGCAAGCGTTCAGGATTGTGAAGATGGCAGCCGAGGTGGAGTCCGAGGCAAAGTTGAAGGCCCTCCGTATCGATCGGGGTGGGGAGTTCAAATCCAATGAATTCAAGGAGTTTTGCGAAGCTCATGGGATCCGGTGGTATCTCACCGCACCATATTCACCGCAGCAAAACGGTGTTGTGGAAAGAAGGAACCAAACCGTGGTGGCCATGGCACGCAGCATGATGAAGAGCAAAGGCATGCCAGGCAGGTTTTGGGGTGAGGCAGTTAGTACAGCTGTCTATTTGCTGAACAGGGCACCAACTAAGAGTGTAGTTGGTATGACGCCGTACGAAGCATGGTACGGGCGCAAGCTCTCGGTTGATCATCTTCGCACTTTCGGGTGCGTGGCGCATGTGAAGACGGTGACCGGGCATACTAGCAAGTTGGCGGATCGAAGTACTCCAATGGTCATGATCGGCTATGAATATGGTTCGAAGGCGTATCGCGCGTACAATCCAGTGAACAAAAAGTTGGTGGTGACACGCGACGTCGTCTTCGAGGAGGAGAAATCATGGAATTGGGGCTCTGCGGAACCGGTACAATCAATTTCTGATGAAATATTTACTGTAGTCTACAGTGATTCGCATGCAGATGATCAAGAAACAGCGTCCCGTGGCGTTACGGATTTAGGCGCTGGTTCAGAAGATGGAGGTACGGAAGTGAGCAGCAGCAGCGCTACGCCTGGAGAGATATCTCCGCGTGGGAGTCCCGGCACGAGCAGCAGCTCACGCGCTGCACCTGGAGGATCGGCGTCGCCATCCAGTCCACGCGCGGACGAGAGCCCTGGCGCAAGTGGCCCATCAGCTGCACACTCCCGTCTAGGAGGGACTAGCGGCAGTCCAGAAGTGGACGCGGGCGACGATGTCACGTCACCAACATGCAGTACACCGACAGAAACTGCAGGAAATTCAGTAGACGCTGAAACAAGTACTACGTCAGCTTCCACGTCTCCTCCAAGTGCACGGGAAGAAAGGAGACGGCCACCTACTCCAGAAAAATTCCGAAGTGTACTGGAGTTGTATCCGCCGGAGACCCTTCGTACAGCGCGTGCGCGAGGGAGAGGACAAGGTCGGTGTTTACTCACCGAGGAGCCGACGAAATTCGAGGATGCTAATACGGAGGAGTGTTGGCGTCGGGCTATGGATGACGAGTTGGGGTCGATCCGCGACAACGATACATGGGAGCTTGTCGATCTACCCAACAATCACAAGGCCATAGGGCTTAAGTGGGTGTACAAGATCAAGAAGGATGCCGAAGGGAAGTTGGTGAAACACAAAGCTCGGCTAGTGGCCAAGGGATACGTGCAAGAGCAAGGTGTGGATTTCGAAGAAGTGTTTGCTCCCGTTGCAAGGATGGAATCGGTGAGATTACTTATCGCTCTCGCAGCTCAAGAATCTTGGAAATTGCATCACATGGATGTGAAATCCGCGTTTTTGAATGGGGAGTTAGAAGAAGAAGTTTATGTGAAGCAACCACCGGGATACATCAAAGAGGGAGAAGAACACACGGTTTTGAAGCTACACAAGGCGTTGTACGGGCTACGGCAAGCCCCTCGGGCGTGGAACATCAAGCTTGATCGTACATTGATCTCTCTCGGATTCGAGAAGAGCCCACTGGAGCATGCGATGTATAAGCGAGGTAAAGGAAGGGATCATCTACTAGTTGGCATCTATGTTGATGATCTATTGATAACAGGAGCGGATGAGAAGGAGATTGCAAAGTTCAAGCTACAGATGAAGGAGTTATTCAAGATGAGTGATCTAGGCTTGTTGAGCTACTACCTTGGGATCGAGGTACATCAAAAGCTGGGTGTGATCACGCTATGCCAAGAGGCATATGCAAAGAAGATACTCGAGAAGTGTGGCATGGAAGAATGCAATCCAACTCATGTTCCGATGGAACCTCGTCTTAAACTGAGCAAAAGGAGTGAAGCACCTGCGGTTGATGCAACGGAGTATAGGAGCGTTGTCGGAAGTTTGAGGTATCTCATTAACACAAGACCCGACTTGGCCTATTCCGTTGGCTATGTGAGTCGCTTCATGGAAGCACCCACAATGGAGCATTGGACAGCCGTGAAACATATACTCAGGTATATCAAAGGTACTACAAACTTTGGTATTGTCTACTCGAAAGAGAAGGAGGAGGTGAAGCTACTTGGCTACAGTGATAGCGACATGGCAGGAGATATTGACGACCGTAAGAGTACCTCGGGCGTGGCATATTTCTTGGGAAGAAGCATAGTAAGTTGGCTATCATAAAAGCAAAAAGTGGTGGCACAGTCATCCTGTGAAGCTGAGTATATTGCGGCTGCAACTGCGGCGTGTCAAGGTGTGTGGCTAAGAAGTCTACTTGGTGATGTCACCAATCAAGAGGCGGAACAAGTGGTGCTCAATATTGACAACAAGTCTGCAATTTCATTGTGCAAGAATCCGGTGCATCATGACAGGAGTAAGCACATTGATACGAAGTATCACTACATATGGCAATGTGTAGAGGAGAGCAAGATTAAAGTCAACTATGTTTGCACCAAAGATCAGCTTGCGGATATCCTAACAAAATCTTTGGGACGAGTGAAGTTTGCGGAGATGCGAGGAAGGATCGGCGTCCAAGCTGTGAAGATGGGCACATCATGCTTAGGGGGGTGATTGTTAGGAATAATAATCCCGATAGGACACGGAACGGTGTCGTGTGCGTGTGTGTGTTCCGAGTAGGACTAGTAGTCCAACACCTATTCGTATTGACGTTGCGTCTTGCCGGGTATATATACACCCATATAGTAGCCTTGTAAGACAACCGTGAGATTCAATACAAACAACAGGACCGAGAGGGCCCTGTAGCCATCAACATTGTTTTTCCCCGTACGTACTCGTGTGAGTTGAGAGAGCTAGTTCTTTTGATCAGGCTAGATAGCTAGCTTGCTGATTGTTGTTAGCTGGTTCTTATACGTTCGCGTAACTTGCCGGAATACTTTGTCGTCGTTACGCCGGACTGCACTTGGCGTTTGGGGCTGGGCCAACATAAAATATGTTTCCATATATGAATTCAATATTCAGCAACTTGGTGTGTAACTGAATTAGTGATTTGTCTGCATTTAGGTCCTTGCCAACGACAACTTCAGGCTTGGTTACAATGCTGCTACAGGGAAGTACGAGGATTTGATGGCTGCTGGTATTATTGATCCCACCAAGGTATGCTGTTGCAGAAGCAATGTTGTCCTTATCATCTCGTGGAATTAGTTCTTTCATCTGGGTCCATTATCGAGTTACAAATAAATTCAAGTAAGGTTTATTGTTTTTTCCTGAGAACTAGCATGGTGGCCCTCGCAAATGCGAGGGCATCATATTTACTATTTGACTATTTGGGCTCTTTTCTCTTTAATTATTGTCAACCATATGTATTCCTATTTTGTTGATATGTTTTATAATCAACAAATATATTATTCTTGTAACATCATTTTTGTATAAAAATGATCATTATGCTATTTAAATTTATCACTCTAGTGGTCACATGTCTTGTTTGTATGCGACATTTTATTTGCAGATAGAATTAAAGTTAGCAAGCTATCCCATTGTGTTTATATGATCTAAGACATGAAGTAGGTTTTCTCTTTAGCTTAGATGTATGCCATAAAATAAATTCTAAAATGCTAATTTTATTGATCAAACAATCTATCTTATAGGCGACATCTTCACTCAACAACCATGTATATTGTGATATTGTTTTAAAATAATAATAATAATAATAATATGATCGTTATCCCATGTGCATGCACATTACCCGCAAAAAAATGTGCATGCACATTCTCTTTAGCACATTACCCGCAAAAAAAGTGCATGCACATGCCTAATTATCTGCCACAGAGCCTCCTCCTTTGTTAACCGATGAAACTATCTGATTCATTCCACAATAATTGTGATAATATATTATGCATAGATTTTTTCTTTTAGATGCATTATTTTATAGATTTCCTATATATACACACATGCATAGTTGAATGGAAAGTTTAATATTTTTTGAAAAACTTGTGTATCTATTTTTATGGTTTGCACTTCCATTAACAATATTTACGCATTTATAGTTTAGATACTCGTTCGCGTACACATACACCAAAGTTTATAGCTAGCATATAGTTCCTCATACCGTGTCCTAGTGTTTTTATCCCTACCACTTCCTGATTCAACATGGTAATATTTGTTTCAAATTGGGTTTTATGTAAAAAAAATTCAAAGATTCTAATCATACTGATCAGACAATTAGAAGTAATCGGTGATGTCTTCTATCAACAAACATGTTTGCACTTATATTAAGTATTTAATATCAATAAAAAGTATTTAATAATAATATGATCGTTCTCTTGTGTGCATGCACATGCCTAATTATCCGCCACTAAGGCTTATCCTTATTTCACATCTCAATCTATATCTTTCATTTGACTATAATTGTGCTAGTATGTTAGGGATCTCAACTCAATTATAGAGCTCTTATATAGTTTACCCTTTCGCAAAAAAATCATGATATTAGAGAGAGAAATATTGTGTGTCTAATAATAACACATGTGCAATGATATCATTGTCATTACTTGTTTACAATAATCATGAACTCTTCAGTATAATCTAGTATGATAATTTATCAGTTGTGGTCCACTAATAAGAGCATCCAAATTAGTGTTCCACTATTATGGTTCCATGAGAATTTTAGCGCATATTTTTTTCTCTTGCATTATGTTTGTCTTGAGATTTTCTAATAAATGTTTTAATTTTTTCCATAGTGTGTATTTAAGTATACAGTCACTTTGTAATCAATTGTTGACCATATGGATCAGATGCTTAATTTTGGTTAACATTGACATTTCAAAGATTTTTTCTTATAATCGGTGCATCCTTGAAAGGATTTCTTAAATATTGTTTTCAAAACATCCGTAACCTTGACATACTTAGTTTTACATCATGTATTTTGATTAATCGTTGTTGTATCAAATAGCTTACTTAACGCGCTATAGCGTATTTGGAGAGTTCACACTATTTTTTCACGACTTTGCTCGTTATGGCGCTATTTACCAAATAGATTGCTATATTACGTTAAAACATATAGTGTTAGTGCTATTTCAAGTATAGCACATTATTTTTTTTGGTGGGTGTGGAGTAAGCGAGCATATGAAGAAGGTGTGGAGTAAGCAAACATATATTAAATTTTTTTAATTGTTAAACTTAAGTGATCGCATCAAACCGCCGCCTCCTACCACAGCACCCGACGTTGAGCCTAGCTTCATCCCTACCGGTTCTCCTCCAACTTGGATAGCCCCGGAATTGGTTATGCATGTATAAATGCTTCTATGGCCAATTCATTAGATGCTGAAATCCTTGTTATTCATGATATACTGGTTATATATATTTTTTTTTACAAATGCATGCTATAACTTTCATAGTGTCTTAAGAAAGGCCACGCTAAATTAAATAGCGTGTTACTTTTTTCTTTGATTAGGATGCATATAGTTTTTGTTCAAAGTTAAACTTTTCAAAATTTGACTAACTATATATAGAAAAAGCATCAATATTTATAATATCAAAATAGTATTGTTAGAACCTTAATGAAATATATTTTTACACTACGTGCATTTTATATCGTAGATGTTTATATTTTTTTATATATAGTTGGTCAAACTTTAAAAGTTTTGACTTTAATAAAAGCTATATGCGTCTTAATTTGGGATAGAGGGAGTATTAGCCTTGCATGGCATGTCTTTGGACCGTGTCTACTTTCTAATTCAAGGTGTAGTGCTGTGATTTGCTTGGCCTGTAGCTTAAACGTTAGTCCGAAGAAAATAATATTGAAGTGGGCCTACGGTTTGAGAGGAGTCCAACTCAAGCAGGGACTCTTTTAGAGGAGATGTTTCTCCAAGAAGTATTGGACATGGACTCTGTCACGGATAGATAGCCAAATACGATGAAAGATGTAACGTGTTGGTGTTGCCGTACGTGAATATTTTATTACGTGTTAATTTTTGATTCATACTTTTTTGCACCTCGTGACAGGACTACATAACTTGTTATGGCTTTTAATCTTAACTGTTATAATCAAGATGAAGGGATCATATAATTTGAGTATATGTGGATCAACCTGGTGTCTCGAAAAACACTCTTATATTATAGTATATATACATAACTTGTTATGGCTTTTAATCTTAACTGTTATAATCAAGATGAAGGGATCATATAATTTGAGTATATGTGGATCAACCTGGTGTCTCGAAAAACACTCTTATATTATAGTATATATATAATAGATAGATAGAGTGGATGTCGATAGCCCGTCTTGCGAGAAGTGTATCCAGACACTACTCGACAGCTTCTCATATGGTTCTTTTAAAACGTATGAGGTTAATTTAAGATTTTACAAATTTATGTGCAAATCATTATTTTTGGATGTTAATTTATTTATCGTGTCAAACTGCCATCATGAATATTTTTTTAACAATGTTACTATATGGGAAAAAAACTACGGTGTGATTTTTATGTTTATCTAAGTGCCAAACTGCTGCTACATCCTAGTCTACTGTATATTATGTCCTTACAGTTACAGGCACATGTGTAATTAAGCTGAAATCACGTCGTATTGATCAATTTTCTTTTAGACACGTATTGATAGGTTTATTTTCTGGAACACGTATCACTCAACATTGGAGTTTTCCTTTATGAAGAATCTATTATGGACTTCTGAAGCTAGCTTCGGGTAGTTGCATAACGATCAACTTTGAATTTTTAAAGCATGATATGCTTTGGAGTCAGCTTCCTTTGTAATTAAGCTACTATCATCGTATATTGATCAACTCTTTTTTTGGAACACGTATTTTCGATTCTGGAGTTTTTCTGTCAGATGAGTTTTTTGTCTCTTTTCTCTGGAGTTGATCAGCTTTGAGTTATCTGTTTGGAGTATGGTTCCGTGCGTGTCCACCGCAGAATACCACCGGAATTGAGATGATTTTGTCTACATAGTTTTTTTTTGTGAACTCTACATAGTTTTTTTTTTTGACTTGAACTCTACATAGTTAGTTAGATGGACTTTTTTTTAGATGAGCTAGATGGACTTGATCGATGTCATAGGTTGGATACGGGCCTGGACAAAGACTCTGAGTTACACGGGTGATATGCCACCGTCCGGTAAGTCACGTTATGTGTCACGTATTTAAACTATATGTGTTACGTAACTCTGGTTCCTATTTAATCTAAGCCACAAATTTTACATCCAAGTGCTTAAATAATTCAGATGATGTGGATCAACCTGGTGCCTCTAAAAACACCCTTATATTGCTTTTAGTATATAATAGAATAGATTGACTAGATTTAGTTTCTTTCCTGGTCATTGTCTACTGTCCACTAACCTGAGATGGGTGGCCAGTCTACAAAATATGTAACTATTCTGAAACATTAGGCATCTCTCTGCCCACTAACCTGAGATGGGTGGCCAGTTTGATCCCGAACCAAATACTGTCTCCACTTTCTTTTTTGTTGGGCCATAAACTGACTTGATCCCTCACAAATAGGTGGTGAGGTGCTGATTGGAGCATGCTGCATCTGTGGCTAAGACTTTCATCACCTCGGATGCTGTCGTTGTCGACATCAAGGAGGCGGAGCAGGCACATGCTGCAAACCCAATGGCCGGCTCAGGTACATACATATGGAGACGCTATATGTGCTCACTGTCATCTACCATTTCTTACTCTGGACATTGCTTACTCTCGTTCTAATCTTGTGTGCAGGTTATGGGTTCTGATTCTGGAGAAGAGCTCTGTTCTCATGTTCCTTTAGCTGCATGTTAGTACATCGGAGGCTATACCTGGCGAGTTGAAGCGTACCTGCGGGATGTGGGAAGATGGAACAGGTCATCTAGAACACATGATAGTTTAATTTTACACAAGCTAGTCTTGAAAGAAACTGAGCATATTGTAGCTAGATAATATTGCCGCTTGATTCTTGTTTAATGAAGAAAATGACCTGATCTACAGTGGTACGAGTAAGTACACCAGGAATACCTCTGTTTCTTGATGTAATATCGATGTACTACATCAGGAATTCTGCTCTCGCCAACACAAAAATATTTCTTCCAGCCTTGTAGGCGCTATGACCCTCCACTTGGGAGAAAACCACAGGTCTGTTATAAAGATGTCATCAACATTGTATGCCATATTCTAGAGGACAAGTGATAGAATTTGGAATTCAATTATCTCTGTCCTAAAATATATGACATAATGTTCATGACTTTCTTTATATCCGACCTGTGTTTTCTAAAAAGTATGACATATTTAGTTGTTTCATCTTCTGCTGGTGTGTTGATGCGCAGCTCCATTCGCTAGTGTTGTTATATATAGAGCGGAGAGACAGGAAGGAGATCCTGGCTGCTTTTATGGTGATAAATAATCTTCATCCTCACTTTTTAGCAGGTGTTAATGTGTCAATTAATTTTCTTAATGTGAGTATCTACCACCTCCATTTTTAGCTGGAAATAATTCATTTCTTTAGATATTGTTCTCTGATCAAAACCAACGGTATATGGACCCCTAATAGAAAAAACTCTCTCCGTCCCGAAATAAGTGACTTGATTCATATAGGTTCACATGTATCTTTATTATATATAATCTGTATATACGAATCTAAACAAATTGAAGTCACATATTTTTGGGAAGTGCTAGGCTTTCCATCCCCCGGGTCCCCAGCCGTCAGATCAGCCAAGATCTATGGTTAGATCTCCTTCCCGTTGGTTCATCCCGCTGTTGCTATAACTAGTACCGCTTTTGCTACATGTAGTAGAAAACGGTTCGACCCAGAAAATAGAACAGACAGACTAGACCTCGTCGGAGAGTTCGCCTGAGACCTCGTCGGTGACCTTATAGAAAAAATTTGTGCTAATGTAGCATATCCAACCTCGCCGAAGACTTCCGCCGGTAGACCTCACCATAGACCGTGTAGCAAAAAATTTACACCACTGTAGCAAAACCACAAAACGTATGTACCAAAAAAATATCATATTGTAGCAAATCCGACCTCGTCAAATACCTCGCCGGAGTCATTGTAGCAAAACACAAGATACACTTGTAGCACCGCCTCCCGTACCAAACCTCGACGCCGTAGATAGCAGCGGTGATGGAAGTAGGTAGCAGCTTCGCTAACCCCATGTAGCATACCTCGATGCTGTAGGTAGCAGCATCAGTGGTAATAGGTAGTAGTGTCGTTAGCCTGATATAGCAAACCTCTATGTCATAGTTAGCAACGTCAGTGGCAGTAGGTAGCAGCGTCAGTGGCACCGCCAACACAACAACACCTACGTGGGGCGCTTCGGCGATCACAGATGATGATATTAGTGACGCCTTATTTCAGATCGGACCGCTGAAAGCTCCTGGACTTTTGGCCTATCAGTCTGTGCTCGGTGTTATACAGGATCGTTGCTAAATACATGGTGAATTGTTTGAGACCATTGCTGGATGATCTAATCTCTACAAATCAAAGTGCATTTGTTTCGAGCAGGTTAATTACAGATAATGCCCTATTAGCTTTTGAGTGCCTTCATTCTATTGACCAGAATACGAACAAGAAAATAAAATTGTGCTTACAAGCTCGATCTGTCCAAAGCAAATGAGAGGATGGACTGGGATTTTCTAAGAAAAGTAATGCAAAGATGGCTTTACTAGGAAAACAGCTATAGGTAAAATAGTCGTGGCGTACTCGTGGCGCACATGCCACAGATGCGCTACCACTACATGTGGGCCAGGGCAGAGGTGGTCGCAGCATACTTACCCATAGGCCACTACATAGTGGTGCGTCATGGGTATGAAACATAGCCTTGGCGCACCACTATGTGGTGTCCTATAGGTAATTATGTTACCTATTTTTCCAGCTCCGCCTCCACCTCCCTTGGATCACCTTTTTAGCCTTTGACATCTAGGTAGTTATTGTGGTCTAGTTTATAAGAAAATTAATAAATATGAATTTTGAATTTTTCTGCAAAAAAGACCATGTCACGGTAAAACGGCCATAACTTTTGCATACGATATCGAAAAAAAGTTTAATATACCAAAATGATGAGAACGAAATTTCACATCCACTTGCAATAGTCGTTTAGCGATTTTTAGATTTTCAAAATTCGAAAATGATAAAAAGTTACGGTAAAAAGATCATTTTTCCTGTGGAAAAAAAGTGAGGCCACTTACCCATAACGCACCACCATGTAGTGTATCACGAGTAAGTTGGGCGGGATTCAAAATTCGAATCACCATCCCGGCCACCTATCAGTGTCCTTTTTCCTCCCCATTCTCCTTTTCCTTCTCCTCACTTCTCCTTCTCCTTCTACTCCCTTCTCCTTCTCCTTTTCCTTTTCCTTCTCATTGTCCTTATCCTTCTCCTTCTCCTTCTTCCCCTTCTCCTCTCTCCGGCCTCCTCCTCTCCTTGCAGTGATGACGGCAATGACGTCCTTCTCCTCCTCCTTGCAGTGACAACGGCGACGGCGGCCTCCTTCTCCTCTCCTACCTCCCTTCCTTCCTATCTTCTTCTCTTCCTCCCTCTCTTCCTACCTCCCTTTCTCCGACCGCACCTCCGGTCGCCTCCTCCAACCACACCTCCTCCTACCACCTCGATGCCAGCGAGGACTAGCATATAAACAAACAAGCCAAGATCTATCTACTAGATTGTACCAACGAGTCGATGAAATAACTCACCCTCGAAGATTCCAAAGTGTTTAACGATAGCGGATTCTCGTGGGTGATGTAGTCGTACTCTTGCCGATCTCAAGATCGCGTAGACGATCCTTCCGGCTCTGCGTTCCGGCAGCGCTTCCGCAGTCGGTCACACGTTCGGTACTCGATGAAGACCTTCCTCTCCCTTGTTCCAGAAGGCAGCGGAGGTTGTAGCACTCTCCTCGCGATTCCGGCAGCACAACGGCGTGGTACCGGAAGTAGAGGGGAGATCTCGCAGGGCTTCTCCTTAAGCCGGAGCGAGTATGGTGGACTATGAGAGAGAGCCTCAGCGATCTAGGGTTTAGACGCACCAAGGAGGAGGGTCTAGGGCCGGCAGCTAGGGCTTGGAGCTGCCCAAGTCGGCGGCTAGGGTTTCCCTAGGCGGCGGCAGCAGGAGGTGGCGGCGCCGGCGGCTGGGAGCTAGGGTTTTGGGTGGAGGTGTTGTGTGCTTGGAGGGGCAGCACTGCCCCTCCTTATATAGGTGGAGGGGGCGCGCCAGGGGAGGGGAGTCCCTCCCCAACTCGGTATCCCAAGTGGGCCGGCGGTGGAGGGGAGGAACTCCTCCCCAAGTAGGTTTCCTACTTCCCCTCCACCTTCCAAAATAGCCGTTTGACTTTTCAAATTGGCGTTTGACTTTTCAAACTAGGATTTGATTAAACCCTTTATTTTGTTCAGCGATGACACCTAGTACATGATGCGATCATTCCAACTTGTTATGACACATTCATGTACCCTTCCCCTCCGGAGTGCCGGACATTCCGGAACCTTCTAGAACATTCTCGATGAAAACACCGGAACCATTCTCCAACCCCGAAACAGGACTTTCCTTATATGAATCTTATTCTCCAGATCATTCTGAATCTCCTCGTGATATCCCGGATCCCATCCGGGACTCCGAACAACATTCGGTCTCTTACTCATCATTCCATAACTACTCAAACAACGTCAAATCCTTAAGTGTGTCTCCCTACGGTTCGTGAATTATGCGGACATGATCGAGACACTTCTCCGAACAATAACCAATAGAGGAATCTGTAAATTCATATGGCTCCCACATATTTATACAATTTCTTTGCGATCGAATGAACCACTTACATACGATATCAATTTCCCTTTGTCTCACGATAGTTTACTTATCCGAGGTTTTGATCGTCGGTATCTCTGCATACCTAGTTCAACCTCGTTACTGATAAGTACTCTTTTCTCGTTCTCGTGATATGTGATCCCTTGTGATCCAGTCACATGCTTGCAAGCTAATTGGATGACATTTCACCGAGAGGGCCCAGAGTATATCTATCCGTCATATGGATGGACAAATCCCACTCTTGATCCATGTGTCTCAACCAACACTTTCCGAACACTCAATTCCACCTTTATAGCCACCCAATTACGGTGTGGTGTTTGATGTCATCAAAGCATCCTTCTGGTGAAGGTGATATGCATGATCTCATGGTCGAAGGAATTAGGTTACTATGTATCAGAAAGCATATAGCAATTGAACTATTAAAATGACTTGATCTTTATGCTACGCTTATCTACAGGAGTATGTCCACCATATCATTCTCCTAATGATATGATCTTGTTGTTAATAACATCTCAATGTTCATGATAGGGAAACCACAATCATTTATTAACCAACAAGCTAGTATTATGAAGAGGCTTTACTAGGGACTTCAATTTAAGTTTACAAATCACACAAGTATTAATGTTTCCTTGTTAATACTTTTATAGCATGAATGTAAACATTTGTCATAAACACAAAGATATAATAATAACTACATTTATTATTGCCTCTAGGGCATATCTCCAATAGTCTCCCACTTGCACTAGAGTCATCTAATCTAGATTACATGGTAATATACCGAACACCCATGGCAGTTTGGTGTTGGTCATGTTTTGCCCTCGGGAGAGGTTTAGTCAACGGATCCGCCACATTCATATCTGTGTGTAGTTTGCAAATCTTTATGTCCCCATCTTGGACATGTTCTCGAATAGCGTGAAAACGTAGCTTGATGTGCTTCAGCTTCTTGTGTGACCTTGGTTCTTGCGCATTGGCTATGGCGCCCATGTTAACACAGTAGATAGACATTGGGTCCAGCGCACTTGGAACCACACCCAGCTCTGTAATGAACTCTTTCATCCATATCGCTTCTTGTGAAGCCTCTGAAGCAGCCATGTATTCCGATTCAGTTGAAGATCTCGCCACAACGCTTTGCTTTGCACTCCTCCAGCTAACTGCTACACCATTCAAAGTAAATACGTTTCCAGATTGTGATTTAGAATCATCCGGATCGGTGTTCCAACTAGCATCGGTGTAACCATTAACAACGAGTTGTTCATCACCTCCATAAGAAAGAACCATATCCTTAGTTCTTCTCAAGTACTTAAGGATGTTTTTGACCGCTGTCTAATGATCCACTTCTGGATCACTTTGATATCTGCTAGTCAAACTAACAGCATATGCAATGTCGGGTCTAGTACATAGCATGGCATACATCAGAGATACTATGGCTGAGGCATAGGGAGTCTTACTCATCCTTTCTCTATCATCTGCCTTTGTCGGACTTTGAGTTTTACTCAAGGTCGTGTTGGGCAACATGGGCAAGAACCCTTTCTTTCTATCTTCCATTCCAAACCTCTTTAGAACTTTGTCCAAATATGTACTTTGTGACAATGATATTAGGTGTCTCGATCTATCTCTATAAATCTTTATGCCTAATATGTAAGCTGCTTCGCCAAGATCCTTTATTGAAAAACTATTATTCAAATATTCCTTGACACTATTAAGAAGGTCTACATCATTCCCAATCAACAATATGTCATCTACATATAGTATTAAGAATGCTACAGAGCTCCCACTCACTTTCTTGTAAATACAAGCTTCTCCATAAGTTTGTATAAAGCCAAAGCTTTTGATTACCTTATCAAAACGTTGATTCCAACTTCGGGATGCTTGCTTCAATCCATAGATGGACCGTTGAAGTTTGCATACCTTGTTAGCATCTTTAGGATCGACAAAACCTTTGGGTTGCATCATATACAACTCTTCATCAATGTCTCCATTGAGGAATGTTGTTTTGACATCCATCTAACATTACCATCAGCATCTATTTTCTTCTTGAAAATCCATTTGTTCTCGACAGCCTTCTGGCCATCCGGTAAGTCCACCAAAGTCCATACTTGGTTTTCGTACATGGATCCAATCTCGGATTTCATGGCTTCTTGCCATTTATTGGAATCTGGGCTCATCTTTGCTTCCTCATATGTCGCAGGATCATCGGTGTTGTCCACCAACATGACATTCATAACGGGATCATACCAATCAGGAGTGGTACGAGTTCTCGTTGACCTGCGAGGCTCTGTAGCAACTACAACCGAAGTTTCATGATCATCATCATTAGCTTCCTCTCTTATTGGTGCAGGCACCACAGGAACTTCTTCCGGTGCTGCGCTAGTCGCAATTTCGAGAGAAGGTCCGACAACCTCGTCGAGTTCTACTTTCCTTCCAGTCACTTCTTTCGAGAGAAATTCCTTCTCTAGAAAGGATCCATTCTTGGCAACGAAGATTTTGCCTTCGGATCTATGATAGAAGGTATACCCAATAGTTTCCTTCGGGTATCCTATGAAGACGCATTTTTCCGCTTTGGGTTCAAGCTTGTCTGGCTGTAACTTCTTTACATAGGCTTCGCAACCCCAAACTTTAAGGAACGACAATTTAGGTTTCTTCCCAAACCATAATTCATACGGTGTCGTTTCAATGGATTTAGATGGTGCCCTATTTAAAGTGAATGCGGCTGTTTCTAATGCATAACTCCAAAATGATAGCGGTAAATCTATAAGTGACATGATAGAACGAACCATATCTAAGAGAGTTCGATTACGACGTTCGGACACACCATTACGCTGTGGTGTTCCCGGCGGTGTCAATTGTGAAAGTATTCCGCATTTCTTCAAATGCTCGCCAAACTCGTAACTTAGATATTCACCTCCACGATCAGAACGTAGAAATTTAATCTTCTTGTTACGTTGATTCTCCACCTCACTTTGAAATTCCTTAAACTTATCGAAAGTTTCGGACTTATGTTTCATGAAATAGATATACCCATATCTACTCAAGTCATCCGTGAAGGTAAGAACATAACGATAACCACTGCGCGATGCTACACTCATTGGACCACACACATCGGTATGTATGATTTCCAATAAGTCCGTAGCTCGCTCCATCATACCAGAAAATGGAGTCTTAGTCATTTTACCCATCAGACATGCTTCGCATCTTTCAAGTGATTCAAAATCAAGTGATTCAAGAAGTCCATCGGAATGGAGTTTCTTCATACGCTTCACTCCAATGTGACCAAGACGACAGTGCCACATGTAGGTCGAGTTATCGCTCGATTTCAAACGTTTAGCCTCAATGTTATTAATATGTGTATTTCCACTATCGAGATTCAATAAGAATAGACCATCTATCAAAGGTGCATGTGCATAAAACATATTACTCATATAAATCGAACAACCATTATTCTCGGACTTAAACAAGTAACCGTCTCGCAATAAACAAGATCCCGATATAATGTTCATGCTTAGCGCAGGCACCAAATAACAATTATTTAAGTATAAAACTAATCCCGATGGTAGATGAAGAGATAGCATGCCGACCGCGATCACATCAACCTTTGATCTGTTTCCCACGCGCATCGTCACCTCGTTCTTCGCTAGCTTCCGTTTATTCTGCAGCACCTGTTTCGAGTTACAAATATGAGCAACCGAACCAGTATCAAATACCCACGCACTACTACGAGTACTAGTGAGATACACATTAATAACATGTATATCAGATATACCTTTCTTCTTGATGTTGCCGTTCTTCAAATCCGCCAAGTACTTTGGGAAATTCCGCTTTGAGTGACCTTCTCCCTTGCAGTAAAAGCACTCAGTATCAGGCTTAGGTCCAGCCTTGGTCCTCTTCGTCGGCGCGGTAACTTTTTTACCACCCTTCTTGAAGTGTCCCTTTTGCTTACACTTGCCTTTCTTGAATTTGGTAGTCTTATTGACCATCAACACTTGGTGCTCTTTCTTGATCTCCACATCTGCAGATTTTAAGATGGCGAAGAGTTCAGGCAACTGCTTGTTCATGTTTTGCATATTGTAGTTCATCACAAATTTCTTGTAACTTGGTGGTAGTGATTGGAGGACACGATAAATCCCCAAAGCATTAGGAATCACTATACCCAAGCTTTGAAGTTTGTTTGCGTGCCCAGACATCTTAAGCACATGCTCACTAACGGAGCTGCCCTCTTCCATCTTGCAGTTAAAGAACTTTTCAGAAGCCTCATAGCTCTCAATTGCCGCGTGAGTATCAAAGATCAATTTGAGATCACGGACAATATCATGTGGGTCTGAATTCTCAAACCTTTTCTGAAGCTCCGATTCTAAACCATACAAGATAGCACACTGAACTGTGGAGTACTGAGTCTTCCGAGCGAGGTAAACATTCTTTACTTCATCGGTAGCAGTAGCTGCAGGTGGGTTCACCCAGCGGTGCATCCAGCACATAGGTCAAATTACCAGCTGTGAGGACAATCCTCAAATTGCGGAACCAATCCACGAAGTTGCTTCCATTGTTTTTCAACTTTTCTTTCTCTAGGAACGCATTAAAATTGATGGTAGGGGTCGCCATTTATCTACAACATATTTGCAATAGTTTAGACTAAGTTTATGACAAATTGAGTTCTAATTAATCTAGGTGAACTCCCACTCAAAACAACATCCCTCACATTGTTTTAGTGATCACACGAACCAAATCCACCACATCAACACCGATCATCACGAGAGTTGATGTAGCTTCAATGGCGAACAATCGACATGTTCATCATATCTACTATATGATTTATGCTTTACCTTTCGGTGATCCGTGTTCCGAGACCATGTCTGTACATGCTAGGCTCGTCAAGATCAAACCTTAGCTTCCGCATGAGCAAATCTGGCTTGCTCACGTTGTATACACTTGCAGAATCTAACACACCCGATCATCACGTGGTGCTTCAAAACAACAAGCTTTAGCAACGGTGCTTACTAAGGATGAACACTTTAGAACTTGAAATTCATGTGCATGAGGGATCATCTTATAATGCTACCTTCGTTATCTAAGCAATATAAGATGCATAAAGGATTAACATCACATGCAGTTCATAATATGTGATATGATATGACCTTTCTTCTTTGTGCTTGCGATCACCATCTTCAAGCACGAACATGATCTCCATCATCACCGGCATTGCATAAAGGTCCATGACGCTGCTCCATGGTTGTCGTCCACCGGCTTCAACTATTAGAACTACTTTGAATAGACACGCGGGTCTTAATAGAATTTAAAGACAACCATATGGCTCCTTCCGGTTGCCAACTTACAATAAGGAACATTGCATACATCAAATATAATCACAATCATGGCCATATCACATCACAGCACACCCCTGCAAAACAAAGTTAGACGTCTCTACTTTCTTTGCATGTTTTACGTGGTTTGGGGCTTTAAATAAGTGTCGTTCTAACTTACGAACAACAACCACAACATTGATACTAGTATTGTCAATCACCCGTTGTAAATTGAATCTTAACTATGTTGGGAGAAACAGGCACCCGCAAAGGCACTTATGCAATACAAGTTGCATGTCGAGCGTGGAGAAAGTCTCATGAACGATGTCATGTAAGGTTAGCCCGGGCCGCTTTATCCCACCATCCCGCAAGATGCAAAGTACACAAGAAGCAATCGACAACAAAAGCATCAATGCCCACAATGACCATTGTGTTATACTCGTGCAACAGATCTACATATAGACATGGCTCTGATACCACTGTAGGGGTTCGTAGCATGGAAAACAAAAAATTTCTACCGCATACAAACAAACAAGCCAAGATCTATCTACTAGATTGTAGCAACGAGTCGATGGAATAACTCACCCTCGAAGATTCCAAAGTGTTTAACGAGAGCGGATTCTCGTGGGTGATGTAGTCGTACTCTTGCCGATCTCAAGATCGCGTAGACGATCCTTCCGGCGCTGCGTTCCGGCAGCGCTTCCGCAGTAGGTCACACGTTCGGTACTCGACGAAGACCTTCCTCTACCTTGTTCCAGCAGGCAGCGGAGGTTGTAGCACTCTCCTCGCGATTCCGGCAGCACAACGGCGTGGTACCGGAAGTAGAGGGGAGATCTCGCAGGGCTTCGCCTTAAGCCGGAGCGAGTATGGTGGACTATGAGAGAGAGCCTCGGAGATCTAGGGTTTAGACGCACCAAGGAGGAGGGTCTAGGGCCAGCGGCTAGGGCTTGGTGCTGCCCAAGTCGGCGGCTAGGTTTTCCCTAGGCGGCGGCGGCAGCAGGAGGTGGCGACGCCGGCGGCTGGGAGCTAGGGTTTTGGGTGGAGGTGTTGTGTGCTTGGAGGGGCAGCCCCGCCCCTCCTTATATAGGTGGAGGGGGCGCGCCAGGGGAGGGGAGTCCCTCCCCAACTCGGTTTCCCGAGTGGGCCGGCGGTGGAGGGGAGAAACTGCCCCTCCTTATATAGGTGGAGGGGGCGCGCCAGGGGAGGGGAGTCCCTCCCCAACTCGGTTTCCCAAGTGGGCCGGCGGTGGAGGGGAGGAACTCCTCCCCAAGTAGGTTTCCTACTTCCCCTCCACCTTCCAAAATAGCCGTTTGATTTTTCAAATTGGCGTTTGACTTTTCAAACTAGGATTTGATTAAACCCTTTATTTTGTTCAGCGATGACACCTAGTACATGATGCAATCATTCCAACTTGTTATGACACATTCATGTACCCTTCCCCTCCGGAGTGCCGGACATTCCGGAACCTTCTAGAACATTCCCGATGAAAACACCAGAACCACTCTCCAACCCCGAAACAGGACTTTCCTTATATGAATCTTATTCTCCGGACCATTCCGAATCTCCTCGTGATATCCCGGATCCCATCCGAGAGTCCGAACAACATTCGGTCTCTTACTCATCATTTCATAACTACTCAAACAATGTCGAATCCTTAAGTGTGTCTCCCTACGGTTCGTGAATTATGCGGACATGATCGAGACACTTCTCCGAACAATAACCAATAGAGGAATCTGGAAATTCATATGGCTCCCACATATTTCTATGATTACTTTGCGATCGAATGAACCACTTACATACGATATCAATTTCCCTTGGTCTCACGATAGTTTACTTATCCGAGGTTATGATCGTCGGTATCTCTGCATACCTAGTTCAACCTCGTTACTGATAAGTACTCTTTTCTCGTTCCCGTGATATGTGATCCCTTGTGAGCCAGTCACATGCTTGCAAGCTAATTGGATGACATTTCACCGAGAGGTCCCAGAGTATATCTATCTGTCATATGGATGGACAAATCCCACTCTTGATCCATGTGTCTCAACCAACACTTTCCGAACACTCAATGCCACCTTTATAGCCACCCAGTTACGGTGTGGTGTTTGATGTCATCAAAGCATACTTCTGGTGAAGGTGATATGCATGATCTCATGGTCGAAGGAATTAGGTTACTATGTATCAGAAAGCATATAGCAATTGAACTATTAAAATGACTTGATCTTTATGCTACGCTTATCTACAGGAGTATGTCCACCATATCATTCTCCTAATGATATGATCTTGTTGTTAATAACATCTCAATGTTCATGATAGGGAAACCACAATCATTTATTAACCAACAAGCTAGTATTACGAAGAGGCTTTACTAGGGACTTCAATTTAAGTTTACAAATCACACAAGTATTAATGTTTCCTTGTTAATACTTTTATAGCATGAATGTAAACATTTATCATAAACACAAAGATATAATAATAACTACATTTATTATTGCCTCTAGGGCATATCTCAAACGGCCACGACCACCATGATCCGGCGAGGCAAAACGACGGTGGCGATGCACGGACCCGATTGCTTTTGCAATTCAAAATGAGGGTGAGTTTTTGCATTTTTTTGTTTTTCGAAAAAACACAGTTGTGGGCGCACCTGTACCCCTACCCGTGGTGCACTGCGTGGTGCGCCACGGGTAACTTTTTTTACCAGTAGCGCACCATACAGTGCACTACGGGTAAGTTTTACCCGTGTCGCGTGCCTCGTGGCACACCCCTAATGCGCCACGGATGGCAAAAACAGGTGCACCACTAACAGGCTTTTTTCTAGTAGTGTCGCGCACCGGTGGGTTGACTGGATAATGGAGTGCGTCACCACGGTGAGGTACCTGGTTAAATTTAAATGGAAGTCTTCTGGATGCATTTTCTCCTTCTCGTGGTTTATGACAAGGTGATCCCCTTTCACCCTTTATTTTCCTTTTTTGTGGCGGACTGTTTATCAGTCTTGCTCCAGAAAGAAGTACAAGATGAGATGATTACACCGGTAAAAATCTGTCGAAGGCCCCCCTGGTATTTTACATCTCCTTTTTGCAGATGACACGCTAATTTTCTTCAAAGCTCAAGGAGATCAGGCCATTCGGGTGAAACAAGTGATACAAACATATGCCACTAGTATGGGGCAATTGATAAACCCAAATAAATGTTCCATATTTTTTGGTGAGTCTTGTTCGGCAGATGTCAAGGAGGAGGTGAAGCAAGTTTTGCAAGTCCAACAGGAGGCGTTTGAACCGAAATATCTAGGTCTACCAACACCTCATGGACGCATGGACAAGGGTAAATTTCATAGACTAAGATCGAGTTTGGCAAGGAGTCCGATGGAATGGGGTGATAATTCTTTAACCCAAGCCGCCAAAGATGTCTTTATCAAGTCTGTAGCACAAGCCCTCCATATCTACATTATGGGTGTTTTTAAGCTACCTTTAGGCCTATGTGATGAGCTTACAAAAATGATAAGCAATTATTGGTGGGGAGAAGAGAATGGCAAGAGGAAAACCCACCGGATGTCATGGGAAAATATGATGAGAAGTAAGTGTCTTGGTGGTATCGGCTTTAGGGATCTATGTCTTTTTAACCAAGCTCTACTAGCTCAACAGGCGTGGAGATTAATCCAGCGGGCCAGACTCACTTTGTGCTCAGGTTTTGAAGGTCAGATATTACCCTAATGGCTCCCTTCTAGATACATCCTTTTCAGGTAATGGATCGGCAACATGGCACGCTATTGAGCATGGTCTCGAGCTCTTGAAAAAAGGTATTATTTGGAGAGTAGGGAATGGCGCTAATATTAGGGCATGACGTGATCCATGGATTCCAAGAACAACATGCTATCAGCAAATATCGGAGAAAGGGAGATGCAGATTTAAATGGGTGGCGGATTTCATCAAAGCAGATGGTTCCTGGGATGAACAGAGTTTAAGACGATGGTTCTTGCCAATTGATGCTGATGATATTTTAAAGATCAGGCGCTCCCGGCACAATTCGGCTGACTTTGTGGCGTGTCAACCTGAAAAGAATGGCATTTTCTCAGTCCAAAGTGCTTACAGACTAGGCTTTGAGGATCAGTTGATAAAATAAAGTGTGGGTGCTTCGAGTGTAAGGCCTGATGGAGCTAAGCCAGCGTGGAAGTTAATCTGGCAATGCCCTGTACCCCAAAGGTCTGCAACCTGGCTTGGAAGATTGTTAACAACGGACTAGCAACTCAAGCTAATATGCAACTCAGGTAGAATGGAACAGCTACCGATATGCAAAATTTGTCAGATATTGGGAAAACACTTTCCATGTTTTTGTCATATGCCCGCCATTGTGTGATCTATGGGAAGCGATGAGATCATCTTGGGATCTACCCAATGACAGGCTACTTGTCAACAATGGCAAGGAATGGCTGTTGCACTGGCTAGGTTTAATACCGGAAACCCAGCGCGCAATGGTGTTAATGTTACTATGTAGATTTGGCATGTTAATGTTACTATGTAGGTTTAACACTACAGGAGAAGCTGAATACGCCGACGGCCGGGTCCCGTCGGCGTAGGCCCTAAATGCCGTCGGCGTAGGCTGGCCCGACGGCTGTCGTCGGCGTATGGCCGTCGGCGTATAGCCCCGTAGGCGTAGCCTCCTCTCCCGTCGGCGTAAAAAAGCCGTCGGCGTATATAGCCGTCGGCGTAGACCATATGGGGCCCATCTAGATGACTAACGACCGTTTGGCTACGCCGAAGGCTCTACCGTCGGCCTAGATTTTTTCAATTTTTTTTTCCAATTTTTTTATTCAATTTTTTTTTCCAAATTTTTTTAACATTTTTGTATTGTTTAACTTGTTAATCTCACATGGACATTTTTAATTCTAAGTATACTTAGTCTCAAGTGAAATTGCACAATTAGCCAAACTTCCCAACCGGTCACCATCCTAATACTACTCCAGCCCCAGCACGCTTAACTTCTTCGTTCTTTCCATATGAGCTTCCGACAAAGAAACTAGAACTTGTGAATATTATCATATCAAACCTATTAACCATTACACTATAATGTTAGACATATTTGTTTTTTTACATTTCATACAATTTTTTGAGTAAACAACAATAAATAAGTAATAATAATCTTGAATTCAAATAAAATTAAAATAAATTATACTTATTTTGCTTTTTTTATTTAAATTTGAATAATTCATATCTACAAATCCGTAAATCACAATTCGACAAATAATATATCCAAATCGATCAGAAAAATGAGAGGAATCCAAATATGACATCCTATCATCTATTTAATTATATATCATAAATTTTAAATATTAGACCAACTGAAACTATGTCAAGATTCATGAAACACCCCGTTTTTGGCACTCGAAAAATAAAAAATGGCTTTTTGGTGCGACGAAAAGAAAAACTTCCTCCAGCAACATTGTTCGCCATCCCATGATACACATGTGTGCACAATATGGACACATTATCGCAAAATATACCGCGATTGTACCAATAACATTGGTCATTTGACCTGAAATCCAGAAAACCTCGATTGAGATAGGCCATTTTGTGAAGGTTTTTTTAAGAATCAATGAATATACCAAGTCTGGTATTTTTTCCATGGAACTATGTCATATAATATGACACCACGCGAAGGTTTTGCATTGTTTCGATCGTTTTTTATTTTTTTATGCCTATTTCAAACTATCGTCAAACTTCCTAAATCGAGGGGCATGATGATTCTTAGCTCGGGGACGAGTCTCACTAAACTTGCATTAGATCTCTGATGAAATAACATATTGTGAACCTAAAAATGATTTTTACAAAAAATCATGAGCAATATATCATGTACCTGTAGTTCAAATCTAACTCATTTCCTACTGATTCAGCAGGAATTTGTCTTTTTCACGAGAGGTGAACGGAAAGGTTTGAGATTCCTAGGTTGGGAAATTGTCCATTAAATATGGTCTAGTATTTTTAAAAAATGTGGTATTATCATTTTGAAACTTTCATTTGGTGGTTGCTTCACAAAAACACCCAGTTTTTTGCACTCGGAAAATGAAAAATGGCTTTTCGGTGCGACGAAAAGGAAAACTTTCTCCTGCAACATTGTTCACCATCCCATGATACACATGTGTGCATAATATGGACACATTATCGCAAACTATACTGCGATTATAGCAATAACATTGGTCATTTTACCTGAAATCTAGAAAACCTCGATTGAGATAGGCCATTTTGTGAAGGTTTTTTTAAGACTCAATGAATATACCAAGTCTGGTATTTTTCCATGGAACTATGTCATATAATATGACACCACGCGAAGGTTTTGCATTGTTTCGATCGTTTTTTAATTTTTTATGCACATTTCAAACTATCATCAAACTTCCTAAATCGAGGGGCATGATGATTCTTAGCTTGGGGACGAGTCTCACTAAACTTGCATTAGATCTCTGATGAAATAGCATATTGTGAACCTAAAAATGATTTTTACAAAAAATCATGAGCAATATATCATGTACCTGTAGTTCAAATCTAACTCATTTCCTACTGATTCAGCAGGAATTTGTCTTTTTCACGAGAGGTGAACGGAAAGGTTTAAGATTCCTAGGTTGGGAAATTGTCCATTCAATATGGTCTAGTATTTTTGAAAAATGTGGTATTATCATTTTGAAACTTTCATTTGGTGGTTGCTTCACAAAAACACCCCGTTTTTTGCACTCGGGAAATGAAAAATAGCTTTTCGGTGCGACGAAAAGGAAAACTTCCTCCTGCAACATTGTTCACCATCCCATGATACACATATGTGCACAATATGGACACATTATCGCAAACTATACCGCGATTATAGCAATAACATTGGTCATTTGACCTGAAATCCAGAAAACCTCGATTGAGATAGGCCATTTTGTGAAGGTTTTTTTTAAGACTCAATGAATATACCAAGTCTGGTATTTTCCCATGGAACTATGTCATATAATATGACACCACGCGAAGGTTTTGCATTGTTTCGATCGTTTTTTAATTTTTTATGCACATTTCAAACTATCATCAAACTTCCTAAATCGAGGGGCATGATGATTCTTAGCTCGGGGACGAGTCTCACTAAACTTGCATTAGATCTCTGATGAAATAGCATATTCTGAACCTAAAAATGATTTTTACAAAAAATCATGAGAAATATATCATGTACCTGTAGTTCAAATCTAACTCATTTCCTACCGATTCAGCAGGAATTTGTCTTTTTCACGAGAGGTGAACGGAAAGGTTTGAGATTCCTAGGTTGGGAAATTGTCCATTAAATATGGTCTAGTATTTTTAAAAAATGTGGTATTATCATTTTGAAACTTTCATTTGGTGGTTGCTTCACAAAAACACCCAGTTTTTTGCACTCGGAAAATGAAAAATGGCTTTTCGGTGCGACGAAAAGGAAAACTTTCTCCTGCAACATTGTTCACCATCCCATGATACACATGTGTGCACAATATGGACACATTATCGCAAACTATACCACGATTATAGCAATAACATTGGTCATTTGACCTGAAATCCAGAAAACCTCGATTGAGATAGGCCATTTTGTGAAGGTTTTTTTAAGACTCAATGAATATACCAAGTCTGGTATTTTTACATGGAACTATGTCATATAATATGACACCACGCGAAGGTTTTGAATTGTTTCGATCGTTTTTTAATTATTTATGCACATTTCAAACTATCATCAAACTTCCTAAATCGAGGGGCATGATGATTCTTAGCTCCGGGACGAGTCTCACTAAACTTGCATTAGATCTCTGATGAAATAGCATATTGTGAACCTAAAAATGATTTTTACAAAAAATCATGAGCAATATATCATGTACCTGTAGTTCAAATCTATCTCATTTCCTACCGATTCAGCAGGAATTTGTCTTTTTCACGAGAGGTGAACGGAAAGGTTTAAGATTCCTAGGTTGGGAAATTATCCATTCAATATGGTCTAGTATTTTTGAAAAATGTGGTATTATCATTTTGAAACTTTCATTTGGTGGTTGCTTCACAAAAACACCCAGTTTTTTGCACTCGGAAAATGAAAAATGGCTTTTCGGTGCGACGAAAAGGAAAACTTTCTCCTGCAACATTGTTCACCATCCCATGATACACATGTGTGCATAATATGGACACATTATCGCAAACTATACTGCGATTATAGCAATAACATTGGTCATTTTTCCTGAAATCTAGAAAACCTCGATTGAGATAGGCCATTTTGTGAAGGTTTTTTTAAGACTCAATGAATATACCAAGTCTGGTATTTTTCCATGGAACTATGTCATATAATATGACACCACGCGAAGGTTTTGCATTGTTTCGATCGTTTTTTAATTTTTTATGCACATTTCAAACTATCATCAAACTTCCTAAATCGAGGGGCATGATGATTCTTAGCTCGGGGATGAGTCTCACTAAACTTGCATTAGATCTCTGATGAAATAGCATATTGTGAACCTAAAAATGATTTTTACAAAAAATCATGAGCAATATATCATGTACCTGTAGTTCAAATCTAACTCATTTCCTACCGATTCAGCAGGAATTTGTCTTTTTCACGAGAGGTGAACGGAAAGGTTTGAGATTCCTAGGTTGGGAAATTGTCCATTCAATATGGTCTAGTATTTTTGAAAAATATGGTATTATCATTTTGAAACTTTCTTTTGGTGGTTGCTTCACAAAACACGCCGTTTTTTGCACTTGGAAAATGAAAAATATGTTATACGAAATTATGTATTTTTTTTGAATAAAAATATATAATATTTGAGTTTATATAGATATATCTTATTTTTCTGCAAATTTTGATATATTATATGTATTTTTCTGAATTTAAATGATTTAGTTATGATTTTTCTAAGATTAATGTGGCAAAAAAAGAAAAATAGCTACGCCGCATAGGTGTCTGAAACCTATGCCGATGGCTTTGCCGTCGGCGTAGACTTGACGCCGTTGCTCTGCCGTTAGTCCAATGGGATACGCCGACGGTCATGTTTACGCTGACGGCGGCCGTCGACCTATTTATTCTACGCCGACGACCCGTCAAGCTACGCCGACGGCCCCGACATTTTGTCGTCGGCGTATAAAAAGGCCATCGGCCTATTGAGTTATTCCCGTAGTGATAAAAAGATAACGCGTGATAAACCTATGCCGACAATCGAGGGATCTAGGCTGTTTCTGGCCAGTTACTTAAACTCCTTAATGGCAATTAAGCAAGACCCAAATGCAGATCCGATCAAGGGTAAAACTGTGGTAAGCTATGAACAAGGGTTCAGTGCCAACGCTGACAAAAAGGAAAGAACCGAATGAGCAAGTGGGGTGGACGGCTCCTGCCGAAGAAAGATTGAATCCAAATACTGACGGTTTAGAGTTCGTAGCGGCTTTTTTAGAATCCACAGCTCAACCAAACATATCCTAAAAAAACCTAGCTTCGCAACTAACCTCAAGAAGTTGCCCAGGCTGTTCTAGATGATTGTAATTGTTACTAAGATATTTATATATTGTATTTTCCTTATTAGATTAGGGGTCTTCCTACATAATTATACTTGTACATGTATTATATATTGTGGCCTTTGGTTTCTCTGAAATATATGTGATTATTCATTCAACATGGTATCTGAGCATAGGTTAAGGTTTTTTTTGGTCCACTAAATTCACCGTCGTCCCGTCCGTCCTCCGGGCTTATAGCTCCTATGCGACGTCTTTACATGGAATTGGAAGGAATGCGACATCGTTGAAAAGAATAGCTCGCATGCGACGGTTGTGAGGCAGCTAATATCCCAGGGCCACACGGGCCTTAAAACGGTCGTAAGGACACATTTAAATTTGTTCCAATATTAGGGTTAAGCCAAACCGGTTGGTTGGGACAGCCAGTCAAACCAACCGCTTCCGACCGAGAGCGCGCGTAACACTGACTGTAGCTTCCCCGACGGCGGCGGCGGACCTCACCCATCGTTCTCGGCGCTGGCGGCGGCGGCATGGCAATTAATTTAGGCGGCGGCGCTTTCGTTCGACGACGAAGGTGGTGAGTGCCATTTGAAAGCTAATTCCTCTCCCATTCTTCTCAATTCGAGATCTGAGCGTGCCCATTGATGCTAGATTGTGGAGGCGAGGGTGTGCTGAACGGGGCGAGGGGGAACGATATGGAGCATGGTGAGGGGACTTCTAATCGGTATATCCCGTATCTCTGCACTTAATTTCTCTAAGGTTGAGCTCTTTGTTCGCTTCCGCTAGCTCACAGTGCCCGCCAAAAACAGGGGAGACGATGTTGCGCGCCAAACCTTCGAATTTCGCATCAATTTCTTTCCCTCTAGGGCTGTTTTAGTTGATGGCAGCACGCAGATCATTGAGAGAGACACGGTTGTTAAATGGGAGGTGGAATTAGAACATGTTGATCCCCAAGAGCTAATAAACATGGGAGAGGAGGCAGTAAGGAAAATGGTGGAAAAAATTGGGGATAGTGTGGTTTGGGGGCCAGAGCAAGAAGTTTCTTTGTTACGATTTGATGATTGCAAATGTGACTATGTTAGGGTTGAGACAGGGGAACATATAGTTGATGAAATCGATGAGCGAAACGGTTGGACAAGGAAAACTGTTCTGTTTTTAGCAGAGCTCATTGATCTGAAACCTGATTCGAGGGTTGGATATGTGGCCTCGAAGCTGGCTGCTCAGATGGTCGAGGATGATTGGGCTGCACAAAGGCAAGTAATGCCTATACTTACTGAGTTGGAAGTGTTAACAGTGGAGGATGATGATGCTAATGCACAAGGGGAGGCTGCAGATGGTAATGCACAAAGGATTGTAACTGTTGATTGGAATTCAGTTGAGATACATGACCGCACTGATTTGGTCATTGCACCAATAGATGACATTGAAATGGCAAAGCTTTTTGGCATTCCTATAGATGACAGAGACAAGGAGAAGAAGAGGGATGAAGCTGCAAATGATGGTGACAACCATTTAAGAGATGAAGAGACAGATATAGATCTAGAGTTGTTGGAAAATGATGCAGTTCATGTAGATGATGCACATGATGATGAGCTAGTAACAGTTTATGACAAAGAGGACCCAGTTATTGAAGTTGGGAGATTGTTTCCAAGCATGGATGAATTCAGGGTGTGTTTAAGGACATATGCAGTCAAACGTGAGTTTGCTACCAAGACTATGTGGACTGATAAAAAGAAGTTCTATGCAAAATGCATAGGTTATGATGGTGGTGCCAAGCCTTGCAAGTGGTATATATCTGCTAGACGCCAACCTGATGGAAGGACAATAAGAGTGAATCAAATTCTAAAACCTCATACTTGCATTACAAGTTCTCAAACAGTTACAAAGATGACATCACAATTATGGGTTGCAGAAAAGATCAAGCCCATTTTAGCCACAACACCAAACAGCACTGCAAAGAGACTGAAAATAGACTTGGAAAAGCAGTACCCCATTAAGCTGAATTATACTACAGTGTGGAAGGCAAAGCAAAGGGCAATGAAAGAGCTATATGGTGATTGGGCAAATACCTTTCGAATGCTTTATAACTTCAAAGAAGAAGTAGAGAAGAGGTCACCTGGCAGTGTTGTGGAGATAGATACTGAGGTAACAGCTGATGGGAAAGTCTTCTTCTCTAAATTCTTCATGGCTTTAAAGCCTTGCATCGATGGCTTCAAAGCAGGTTGCCGTCCATATTTGAGTATAGACTCATCTTTCTTGACTGGAAAGTGGAATGGTCAACTAGCAGCATGCAATGCTTTAGATGGACACAATTGGATGTTCCCTGTAGCTATTGGCATGTTTCAGTCTGAGACAGAGGCATCATGGACATGGTTCATGATGCAGTTGAAAATATGCATAGGGCCAGTCTCTCCATTGGCAGTGCACACAGATGCATGTAAAGGTTTAGAAAATGCAGTGAAGATTGTTTTCCCTCATGCTGAGCAGAGGGAGTGCTTCGGCCATATGTGGATGAATTTGATCAAAAAATTCAGAGGAGATGATTTTGGACGCATGTGGCCAGCAGCAAGATCTTACACCAGGCAGACACATTCATATCACCTTGAGAAGATTAAGGCGGCATGCTCTGAGGAGGATAGGGTCAAGTTTTGTACATGGTTGGAAACCTACCATTCTCTTTTATGGTACAGGTCTAGTTTTAACACTGCCATCAAATGTGATCATATCAACAATAATTTGGCAGAAAGTTTCAACAACAAAGTGAAGGAGTTAAAAGACTTGCCTATCCATGACATGGTTGACCAGATCAGGATCATGATCATGAGGTTGTGGGAATTGAGAAGAAGGCTTGGTGATGTTCTTCAAGGAGATAAGCTTCCTGATGTTGTGCAGCAGGTGGTCAACAGGAGCAGAAATCTTGCACATTTGCATGTTGAGAAATCCTCATTGTGGGGTGCTGAAGTCGGAGATACAAAGACTGGCAGGAGGCATGTTGTTGACACTCAATTGCATGAATGCACATGCCTTGAGTGGCAACACACTGGGAAGCCTTGTGAGCATGCCATACTTTTCTTGGCCTCCAAACACAAGCTAAATATGCACCCATATTTGCATGAGTATTATTCTGTAGCAAAATTCAAGGCTGCATATGGAACACCAATTCCAGCACTTACAGATCAGTATCAGTGGCCTGAAGTGGACATTCAGTTCTCCTTGTGTCCTCCTTTGATGAAAAGAAAGGCTGGCAGGCCCAAGCAGAGTAGATTCAAGGCTTGGTTTGAGAAAGGTGGGAGCAGCAAGAAGGGAAAGAAAGATGAAAAGAAAGATTCCAAGCCAAAAAGGGCCCAAAAAGGTAACAAGAATAGATGCAAACTCTGTGAAGAACTTGGACACCGAGCTGGCTCTACCAAGTGCAGATACACTGCTGAAAAGCCAAAGTATGTTCATCCAAAATCTATCCCATTTCTTGTTGATGATTTTTCTCCCCCAGCTAACTTGCTTGTTTTCAGGAGGAAGCGTGGAAAAAAAGGCCCACCTCTTGTTGTTGACGAATGCTGGCCAGTGAAAAGGGCAAGTATCAATGGCCAAAGAAAGAAGAGAACTAACCAGATCATGTTTGTGAAGGGAATATGCCCGAGAGGCAATAATAAAGTGGTTATTATCATATTCCTTGTTTATGATAAATGTTTATTTTGCATGCTATAATTGTATTAATACGGGAACGTTAATACATGTGTGTTTAATAAACAAACAGAAAGTTCCTAGTTATGCCTCTCTCATAAACTAGCTCGTTGATTAACAAGATGATCAAGGTTTCCTGATCATGGACATTGTATGTTGTTAATAACGGGGTCACAACATTAGTGTAATGGTGTGATGAACATTCATCCGAAGTATAGCATTACGATCAAAGTCATTGAGTTTATATTGCTATAACAACTTACGAAGTGATCCTAATCCTTAGACCATGAGATCATGTCAATCACTAACACCGAAAGAGTTTCTTGATAACATCAAACGTCACACCGTAACAGGGTGATTATAAAGATGGATTCAGAACTAATAAAGTGTTATGTTGAGGCTCATGGATCAAGAGTGGAATTTGTTCATCCCGATGACGGATAGATATACTCTGGGCCCTCTCGGTGATATCACATTGATTAGCTTGCAAGCAAGTGATTTGATCACTAGAATGTTATATCACGGGAACGAGAAAAGAGTGCATGTCAGTAACGAGATCAAACTAGGTATGGAGATACCGATGATCGAATCTCGGACATGTAATATATCGCGAAACAAAGAGATTAAGATACTAGCGTAAAAGGTTCCGACGATCACAAGAAAGTCATCGTTGAATGTGTGGGAGTCAGTATGGGTCTCCAGATCCCGCTTCTGATTATTGATCCGAGAGGGGTCTCGATCATGTCCGCATTATTCGCGAACCGTAGGGTGACACACTTAAGAGACACCGACATACATTTGGATCAAAAGTTTCATGCCGAAAAGAAAAGGAAAGCGCAGGAATTTATTTCACTAGACACCGAAACTGTTTCGGTTGAAATTGCTGAAACTGGTTCTGCATGTGAAATGGAATACTAGCAAGGGGTTTTATGTGAATGTTTGTTAATTAAAGTAATTAACAAAATTCTGAATAAATAAATAAAAGAGTTTTATTTAAATGAGAGCTTGCATTAAATTTGGTGGAAATTTAATGCATGTGAGTGGATTTTTGAGTGGAGGCTTTTTAATGGGAGTGGAGGCTTTTCATTTTGAGTGGGAGCTCCACCCACATGAATGTGGAAGAGGTGGGGGCAGCCCCATGGCTGGGCGCCATGCCCCTTGGGTGCCCCCCTCTCCCCTATAAAAGGCCCCCCTCTCCTCCTCTCACAACACACCTCCTCGTGAAGGATCTCTCTCCCCCTCTAGAATTTATCCCCCATGGTCTCGGACTAGCGAGATACATGTTCCCGGTGGCTATTCGGCAAGAAAGAGTTGTGCTTCCGCTGCATCGCTGGAGCGAGGAGGCGGAGGTTGCTCGGTGCCTCGAACGTGTGTGCGAGCACGGATGCGCTGCTGTTTTGCGGCGCTAGGACTTCCTCTCGATCTTGAGATCGGCAAGAGATCGTCTACATCAACCACGAGTTTGGACTCGTTAAGCTTTGTCGGTCTTCAAGGGTATGTTCTCTACGGATATACATCCGCCCGTTGTTTGTATCTAGTAGATAGATCTTGGTACATAGTTGTTCCCATCGTAGGAAATTTTTTGTTTTCTATGCTGCGAACCCAACAGTGGTATCAGAGCCGGATCTATGCGTAGATGCTTTGCACGGGTAGTACACATATGATTATGTGGGCGATGATGATCATTTTATTTCTTCTTTGTTGTACTTTGGATATTGGTGGCATAGTGGGATGAAGCGGCCCGGACAAACTTTACATGTCCTCGCACATGAGACCTGTTCCACGCTTGACATGCAACTAGTTTTGCATAAGTGGCTAGCGGGTGTCTGTCTCTCCTACTATAGTCAATATCTAATTTGCAACGAGTTGTCAACAATTTGGTTATCCTCGTTGTGGTTCATGTTCGTAGGTAAGAACGGTTCTATCTTCGAAAGCCCTAAGCCACGTAATATTTGCAATGGATAAATTAGAGGCGTCTAGTTTAGATTGTTGCTGGGCTAGTGTTATGATATGGTGATGTTGTAAGTAGAAGTATGAGATGATACTCTTACAACATACATAACGTGTAAACTCCATAGACCTTGGATTTACACATAAAGGTATGATAGTGATCATACCACGGTGCACATGATAGAGATCATATGCGAGAACCATATCATTCCACTAATAAACATGTGATGTTTGATAGCATCTTATATTGCTTGTTTGGCGTTTCATTAGCATAATAAGATGATCCCTCATTTAGATATCAAGATAAAAATGTGTTCTTCCTTAAGTATGCACCGACAATGTTTCGTCGCTTCAAGACATCACGTGATGATCGGGTGTACTTGAATCCACGAGCATATCTCGGGTGTAAGACAGTTACACACGCGAATACTAAGGTTCTTACTTGGCGAGCCTAGCATGTACAGACATGGCCTCGGAACACGGACCGAAAGGTTAAGCATGAGTCATATGTTTTGATATGATGACCATATGGATGCTCGCCTTTGAAGCTACGCCGACTCACGTGATGATCGGACTTGGTGTAGTGGATTTGGTTCATGTAATCACCAAAAGGACACGAGGGATGTCGTTTTTGAGTGGGAGTTCATTTCTAATTTGGATTAGTAGAACTCAATTTATCATAAATTAAATCAAAGTGAATTAGCATAATTTGTTGTAGTCATTGGCATTCGTTCACCACCTTATGCATAGTTGTAATTGAGATAATAGAACTATAGAATTCTGGATATTTACTTTACGAACTGGTATCGTATTGTGTTGAGTGTCAATCAAAGTTTAAAGTCCTATTGCAAACTTTCAGCAAACTCTATTTACTCTGTGAAATTTAATAATTGGTATTAAATCGAGAGTAACAATTCCAGTGTTAGTATCTTAAGTATCATGTTCGCCTCCATGATTCTTGATTGTTTTAATATCAAGTTTATCTAGGAGCTGAAAGAATTGTTTCAGAAACCATCATGTGTGGCAGATATAACGATATCTGAAACAATGTTTTGGTTGCAATATGATAGAGTATAATATATGTTCTCATATTGGATGAGAATTTACGAAGGTTGGAGATGCTAGACATCCTAATCATCCAAAAGGGTTTTGGAAAGTAATGTTATACTCACGATTCTCCTTTATAAGCTAAATTGGCTTGATCATGAAAGTCGTCATGATAAGGATGAATAGAAGATGTATGTAAAGTGTTTACTACACTAAAAGATTACTAAAGAATGGATTTTGAAAGAATACCGATCATTTTGATGATGGTGATCTACTTCAAAGTGCAAGTCCAAAGGTATTATTATTTGAATATACACGCTTTGGACTATGTGTCATGTATATGGCGCCACTTTTGATGTTGATAGATTCTTTTAAAAGGAAAAGGAAATGCTGAAAGAGAATCTATTGGCAGAAAAGAAAAGATTGGAAACATCCAATTTAGGTATATGGATGATATACATGTTATGGTTGTATTCTTTGCTTGTTAAACAATGTGGTTCTTGGGTATTGGATACCGAATTGGTTGGTATGAAATTTCATACGGAATGACGCAATTCATGAACCACAATGGCCTAAGTAACTAGCAAGAGAATATGTGACGATGTTCATCGAAAACAAACAAACCGTTGTTTGTATTTCTCGTTGACATCAAAGCTTGACTTCAAGATTTGTTTTAATAATTGTTATTTGAATCAGGTATTATAAGAACAAAGGTTGTTCAAATAATTACCGTATTCCATATAAGATGGACGATTTACAAATCTAGTTGAAGAAATCACATCCATAAAACCTAATGCTAAAATGTCGCAAGACAAATGACTGAAAGATCACTTATGAAGTGACATCGCTGTTTAAATTATATTGGAAAGAAAACATAAAGAATCTCCATATTCATGGATTTTTGGAATCTTTGATTTGATCAAGTGACACTTGTGAGACTTTCCACGTGATAATTAAAACTTCGTTCAAAGGCCAAAGAAGAACGAACGACTAAATTATTGGAATTTATACATATCGATGTATGTAGTCCATTATGTGTAGTCGTAAGCGATGGGTTTCAACTTCATATGCTTTCTCCGGAATTTTGAGTGAATGTTCACTTAATGATAAAGAAGTATGAAATATTTGAAAATGTTTCAAAGACTTTCAAGATGAAGTGGAAAATCATTGTAACAAGAAAAAATAAATAAATTATGATTTGATCATAAAGGGATTTATTTGAGTTACAAGTGTAACAAGAAAATAAATGAATTATGATTTTATCATAAAGGGAATTATTTGAGTTGCAAGTTTAGCAAAACACCTAGATTTACATCTCCCGAAACACCATAGGAGTATGGAGTGTTTGAGATTTGTAATGAAACCTTGTGAGACATGGTTGGATCAAAGGTGTTATTTATAAAACTGCCATTATGTTTTAAAAGATTAAAGCTTTAGAGACTACCGCTTTTACACTGAAAAGAGCTCCGTCTAGATCCGTTGAAATGACACCATGGAAGTTATGGTTTGGGGTAAAACCCAAGTTGTCATTTCTTAAATTTTGGTATGCTAAACATAAGTAAGATGTTTACAACCGAATTCGGATGAGCATGTCTTTGTAGGTTATTCCGAATAACAATTGGTTATTCCTCCATAACACCGAGGACAAAAGGGTTTGTCGCTTGAAATGTGAAGTTTCTTGAAAAAGGAATTTTTCGCAAAAGTTAAGTGGGAGGACAATAGAACTTTGATAAGGTTAACGAACCTTAGCTAAATGTGCTGAGTTGCGCAGCGCCGGAAATCGTTCTGGAGGCTGCCATAATGCTTATAGCTTATGTGCCTCAAAGGTTGTGGTCACGGAGATCTAAGTTCTTATTGAACCAAGTCGGTCGAATAAACAATCAAATACTAAGATTTGAGAGTAAATCATTATTGTTTGACAATGATGAACCGACTATATGCAAAGAAGCGATGATGGGCCCTGACTCCGTCAAATGGCTTGAAGCCATAAAATCCGTGATAGTTCCATACACGAGAAATCAAGTTTTGAACTTGGAAGACCCTCCGGATAGGTGTAAAAACCTATCGGTCGTATTTGGATCTATAAAGAAACAGACATGGATGTTTCACATCTATGAAATAGTCGACATGTCGTAAAGTATTTTATGACAATGTTCAAAGAGTTGACTATGACAAGATTTGATCTTTCATAGCGATATTTAGTCTGAACGGATTAAAGTAGCAACCACTACATATAATTTGGTATATGGTAGATGAATAAACAAAACAAAGTTCTTCTAATAGAATGGTTACCTAGGACGTGTACATGACACGGTCCAAAGGGTTTTGTTAAATTCAAAGGATGCTAAAAGGGCATGCAAACTTCAATGGTTGAAGTAAGCATCGCGGAGTTGGAATCTTCACCATGATGAAAAATGAGTTTTTCATCTGGAGACGATGAAGATGCTTGCATTTGCAAGAAATTAAGTGGGAGCGCTGAGACATATTTCTAATACATTATGTGAAGGACATCTTGTTGATTAGAAATGATGTATCTTTTATTGACAAAGGTTAAGAATTTCATTTCGATGAAAGACTTAGGCAAAACCCGAATATTTAGCATGAATGTCTATAGTGGATAGACTGTAACGCTAATATGTTTATGCCAAACGTACATATATGAGATATTGAAGGAGTTCAATATAGAAACGACAAGAAACAGTTCTTGTTGCATGGAAAGGAATTGAATCAAGATTCAAGTGTATCGACACTTGATAAGTGAAACAAGATTCAAGTGCTTTGACACTTGATGAGTGCAATCACGAGAATGTTTTGATCAATCATACCATGATATGTACACATCCAGATATGTCCTATGCTCTAAGTGTTATGAGCATATACCAGAATGAATCATAAAATGATCATTGGACGATAATGAGGATATTCTTATGATCTTTTGGAAGAACTAAGAATATATTTGTGTAGAGGTGACAAACAATTACAAATAGTTCATTGTAAAGCGTTACATTGATACTAGTTTTGTCACAAGATACAAATTAAGTTTATCTCAATTTAAACTATGGGTGGCACAATGTAATGGAAAGGAGATTCCATGATGGATTTGGAAGAGTTCCAAAGTTAAGACATTGTGACGAATACTACAACAAAAGGCCAAGTATATGACTGCTATAGTAGCAGCAAAGGAGGGAATTTGTGTCAAGTAGTTTGTTATCAAACTAAGGTGTGGTTCGCAACGGGCTAACACTAAAGATATATTGTATGACAATAGTATTGATGTGTTTTAACCCCAAGGAACTAAAGGTCTCACCAAAAGACCAAATTTATACAATGCCATCTCATTGGAGAATGAGTGATGCGTGGAGACGCAAAGACATGCAAATACACACGGACCTGAAGCGTCAGATCCGTAGATTATGTTAACCACTTGCAATTGCGTATATGGAACACCAGAAAGCCATAGGTGTTCAATACGCAGAGTTTTCAAACTAGATTATTGTCTCTAGTGCAAGGGGAGACTCAAGGGAATATGCCCGAGAGGCAATAATAAAGTGGTTATTATCATATTCCTTGTTTATGATAAATGTTTATTTTGCATGCTATAATTGTATTAATACGGGAACGTTAATACATGTGTGTTTAATAAACAAACAGAAAGTTCCTAGTTATGCCTCTCTCATAAACTAGCTCGTTGATTAACAAGATGATCAAGGTTTCCTGATCATGGACATTGGATGTTGTTAATAACGGGGTCACAACATTAGTGTAATGGTGTGATGAACATTCATCCGAAGTATAGCATTACGATCAAAGTCATTGAGTTTATATTGCTATAACAACTTACGAAGTGATCCTAATCCTTAGACCATGAGATCATGTCAATCACTAACACCGGAAGAGTTTCTTGATAACATCAAACGTCACACCGTAACAGGGTGATTATAAAGATGGATTCAGAACTAATAAAGTGTTATGTTGAGGCTCATGGATCAAGAGTGGAATTTGTTCATCCCGATGACGGATAGATATACTCTGGGCCCTCTCGGTGATATCACATTGATTAGCTTGCAAGCAAGTGATTTGATCACTAGAATGTTATATCACGGGAACGAGAAAAGAGTGCATGTCAGTAACGAGATCAAACTAGGTATGGAGATACCGATGATCGAATCTCGGACATGTAATATATCGCGAAACAAAGAGATTAAGATACTAGCGTAAAAGGTTCCGACGATCACAAGAAAGTCATCGTTGAATGTGTGGGAGTCAGTATGGGTCTCCAGATCCCGCTTCTGATTATTGATCCGAGAGGGGTCTCGATCATGTCCGCATTATTCGCGAACCGTAGGGTGACACACTTAAGAGACACCGACATCCATTTGGATCAAAAGTTTCATGCCGAAAAGAAAAGGAAAGCGCAGGAATTTATTTCACTAGACACCGAAACTGTTTCGGTTGAAATTGCTGAAACTGGTTCTGCATGTGAAATGGAATACTAGCAAGGGGTTTTATGTGAATGTTTGTTAATTAAAGTAATTAACAAAATTCTGAATAAATAAATAAAAGAGTTTTATTTAAATGAGAGCTTGCATTAAATTTGGTGGAAATTTAATGCATGTGAGTGGATTTTTGAGTGGAGGCTTTTTAATGGGAGTGGAGGCTTTTCATTTTGAGTGGGAGCTCCACCCACATGAATGTGGAAGAGGTGGGGGCAGCCCCATGGCTGGGCGCCATGCCCCTTGGGTGCCCCCCCTCTCCCCTATAAAAGGCCCCCCTCTCCTCCTCTCACAACACACCTCCTCGTGAAGGATCTCTCTCCCCCTCTAGAATTTATCCCCCATGGTCTCGGACTAGCGAGATACATGTTCCCGGTGGCTATTCGGCAAGAAAGAGTTGTGCTTCCGCTGCATCGCTGGAGCGAGGAGGCGGAGGTTGCTCGGTGCCTCGAACGTGTGTGCGAGCACGGATGCGCTGCTGTTTTGCGGCGCTAGGACTTCCTCTCGATCTTGAGATCGGCAAGAGATCGTCTACATCAACCACGAGTTTGGACTCGTTAAGCTTTGTCGGTCTTCAAGGGTATGTTCTCTACGGATATACATTCGCCCGTTGTTTGTATCTAGTAGATAGATCTTGGTACATAGTTGTTCCCATCGTAGGAAAATTTTTGTTTTCTATGTTGCGAACCCAACAGTTTGGTGCTGCTCAGGTGCAATCTGAACTTGTTTTGGAGGATGATGTGCAAACTGTTGAGGCTTTAGGGCACACCGTTTCTGATTTGGAAGCTCTGGTGCAAAATGAGGGGCAAAATGATCCTGTTGTTGAGGCTCTAGTGCAAAATGAGCCTGTTGTTGAGGTTCTGGTGCAAAATGAGCCTGTTGTTGAGGCTCTGGTGCAAAATGAGCCTGTTGTTGAGGCTCTGGTGCAAACTGACCAAGTTGTTGAGGCTCTGGTGCAAACTGACCATGTTGTGGAGGCTCTGGTGCAAAGTGACCATGTTGATGAGGCTCTGGATTATGATCATGAGGTTGTTGAGGAGGTGCAGGAGACTCTTGGACGTGCTGTGGGGAGGCCAGATGGTAATGGTAAGAAAAAGAAGAGCATAAACCTATTGTGTGGTGTGAAACTTGTGAAGGAGAAGAAAACGAGGGGTAAGAAGAGCCAAAAGAAATAGACATTTGTTATTGTTGTAAACATTTGACACTTGTTGTTGTAATAATTTGGCACTTGTTGTTGTAAACATTTGTTATTATAATAATTTGTCACTTGTTGATAATTTGGACAAAATTCAAATATGATGGTAAATTTGAATTTCAACATATGTAGCTATGTCACTTTTCTATGTTTGTATGAGATTGCAACGTTTTTCTCATATGTACAATACAACTCATCCTCACCCTGATCCCTTTTGTGAAGTACAACTCACCCTCACCCAAAATGGGGTAGAAATGGGCTCCAAAGCTAGGGTAAACCACCCCATTTCTAAGCAAGTTTTTTTTCGACCATTTCTAAAACCAAGTTAGATATTTTTCCTCAGAAATATGTCACATAACATGACACCATGCGAAGGTTTTGTATTTTTTTGATTTTTTTTGAATTAGTTATGCACATTTGAATGTCTGGTCAAACTTGAAGGGTTTTCATAAATATTCTTAGCTAGGGGCTGAGGCTCGCAAAACTAGCATTGGATCTCTGATGAAATAGCATGTTGTGAACCTAAAAATTATTTTTACAAAAAATCATCAGCATGGAATCATGTACCTGTAGTTCATATCTTACCCACTTCCAACCGATTCGGCAGGATTTGTCTTTTTCACCAGGGATGGAATAAAAGGTTTGAGATACTCAAGTTGGGAAATTGTACATTCTAGGTGGTCTAGTATTTTTGAAAAATAGGATGTTACCATTTTGAAACTTCAATTTGGTGGTTGCTTCACAAACCCCCCCCCCCTCTTTCGTCACTCAGAAAATAGAAAATGATTTTTCTGTGTGTCGAAAAGGAAAACTTTGTGCTACAACATTGTTAGTCATCCCATTATAGACATGCATGCCAAATATGGGCACATTATCACAAACTATGCCTTGATTCTAGCCATATCATTGGTCATTTGACCCGAAAGCCAGAAAACCTCGGAGGAGATAGGTCATTTTGTGAAGGTTTTTTTGAAATATGATCAATAGACCAAGTTTGATATTTTTCCTCACAACTATGTCACATAACATGACACCATGCGAAGGTTTTGTATTTTTTTGATTTTTTTTGAATTAGTTATGCACATTTGAATGTCTGGTCAAACTTGTGAAACCCCGTTGACTGCATCCTAAACCCCGCTAACTCTAAGGCCGAATGAGGACCGTAGATCTAACCCTAGCGCGACACTTTGTCCGTCCGATCGCGTCTTCTAGAAGGATTCCGCGGGTGGCTCTGGGCGATCCGTGGAAGGGCTTGTTCTGCAACCTGATTGGTTGGCGTCTCTTAAAAGGATTTCGTGGCTAGCTCTTGGCGATCCGTGGGATGGATGATTCTGGAATCTGATTGGTTTCATCGTTTTTACGTGCAACAGCGTGGCATGCGAGCGTGGCGGGCTGCACCATGCATGCAGCTGCCCCTAGCGTCGCAGTCTAGCTATTTTACGTGCAACAGCGCTGCAGCGTATTTACTCCCTCCGTCGCATTAAATAAGTGTACGTGTAACAACTTTCTCCAGACAAACTTACTCCCCTCAGGTTCATTGTAATAAATGAGACTTTGCATGATACCACATCTATGTTATTTTGCACTATGTAGTAGTAACTTAGACTAGTAACATATGCATGATACCACATCTATGTTTATTGCTTGTGGGCAACCCATAAGCTTGTAGGTCACCCTTAAGGAAAATCTTCTAAAGTAAACCTCCACTATGTATATGGATAGCCATATGGACTACTTTTTGGCTTGTGGATAGCCTTATGGACTACATAGTGGATGCCCAAGTGCATTGGAAAGGTAGAAGTACATTTTTTGTGGACAAATTTTGAAGCCAAACGTACACTTATTTGTGGACAGAGGGAGTATGCATGTCACTATGACCAGCAGAAAAAATATCAAAATCTAAAATATGTAATAAATATAACGTACAGCGTTGGCACACTCCAGACCGTTGGACCGAGCGTGGCATGCGAGGGCGCTAGGCGGGGCGGGCTGCACCATGCATGCAGCATGCAGGGTCGGGGGCGGCGGTGCAGGGGTTACAGTACGTCGCATCCTAGCTATTGTTTTTCTCTCTTTCGCATTGATCACGCCCGCTTCCCACACGCAACGCAGCGCACGCGTCTCGTCTCGGCGTCTGGGCGGGCTGCACCATGCATGCAGCAGCTGCCCCTAGCGTCGCAGTCTACCTATTTTGCGTGCAACAGCGCTGCCCCATTAAATAAGTGTACGTCGAACAACTTTCTTCAGTCAAATTTACTTCCATCTGGTTCATGCGCCATACAAAAACTCAATATTACTCCCACCGATTTTTCTTGCGTGTGTAAAAACGAACGAGTACCTTGGTACTAGATTCCTGCATTTATTACCGAAGTAAATCAAGGCCAAATTATATTTTCCCTTTTATTTTTCACTGCCAATGAACAACTACCTTGGACGTTTTTATCTCTCTTTCGCATTGATGCATGCATGCATGCAGGGGCGGGGGCGTCGCATCCTAGCTATTTTTTTCTCTCTTTCGCATTGATCACGCCCGCTGCCCCGCTTCCCGTCTCTTTCGCATTGATCATGCATGCAGGGGCAACGCAGCGCACGCGTCTTGTCTCGGCGTCTGCGCCAACGCGACGCTGGATTCCCACGCCGCCCTTCACGCCCCGCCCTCAATAAATAGGCAAAACGCCTTTGCCTCCTCATCTCATCTTGCCCCTCATCTCTTCAACCTCGAGCCCGTCCCTTTGCGTCCTCCCAGCCGCCCCCCAAACACTCCGACCATGGCGACCTCCCCCTTCCGCCTCCCTTCCGACACCGAATTAAGCGACGAGGACAACCACCCGGACCACAAGCAGTGGTGGGAGCAGCGGGCGCCCACGCGCCCCAAGCGTGGCAAGAAGAAGGAGAAGAAGTCCCCGCCCTGCCCCTGGGGAGACCAAGGCCCCATCGTCCACAACCCCGTCCCCAACCTCCCCGGCGGCGGCGACCTCCCCTCCGAAGCCTACTGGGCTAAGGCGGCGAAGGAGGAGGCAAAGAAGGAGGCTGCTATCGCCAGGTGGGAGGAGAAGGAGGCCCAGCGCTCCTTGAAGAAAAGGCGCAGACGGCAGGAGGAGGAGCAACGGGAGGCCAATGGCCGGGCCTTCCGGGAGGAGCAACGGAAGCGGGACCAGCGGGAGAGGCTGGCGGCGTGGAATGCGGCTGCACCGGCACCGCCTCCACCGCCGATGGAGTAGGGGGTTAGGGTTTAGGGGCTAGCCCAGGGTTTAGGCGGGGCGCCTATTCCGCCCCTTCTATATTATTGTACTTTTTTATTTTTATTGTAATGTTATCGATCCCCCCTATATAATATAAGTAATGTTATCCCAATATTATCTATCCCTTGTTTCATTGTAATCTGTGTTTTATTGTATTGTCATTTGTCAAAACACCCAAAACAACAAGTGTATAAAACAAAAGACACAAAAACAAGTTCATATAATACTCGTGCAATATTTATATATTTACAAGTGTATAAAACAAAAGACACAAAAACAAGTTCATATAATACTCGTGCAATATTTATATATTTACAAGTGTATAAAACAAAAGACACAAAAACAAGTTCATAAAACACATGGTTCATTTTCAAATAAGACATTTACATATTTACATAAGTTAAAGGAGCGCCCAAGTTATGTTAGTTAAATGGATGTCCTTGGACTTCATTTATATATTTACTTTTGCAAATAAAAAGATTGCAACCTGAGCACGAGTATCTGCAGATCCACACGTTCCTATTTAGATTGTAACGTGAGTACCATTTTTTTTGCCCAATCAACATATAGTTACTATTGGGCCTGGATACGTCCATTTTGGCATGGCTAAGTTATATTTGGGCCTGGCCTTTTTCAATCCTCATCAATTGTTTTTTTACTTTTCAACCCCTCCCCCTTCCCTGCACACGGGCGCCCCCTGCACACTGATAAAAGGAACACTGACGAAACTGACGAAACTGAAGAAACACTGATTTCGAAAACAGAGCAGCTCAAAATTAGCCCGAATTTGTGTTGCATTTTATTCAAGCCAAAGACATAGACCATTACATCCATTACAAAGAATCACTCGAACACTGACTGCGCTGTCTAATGACTAACGATGAGGAGATAAACTAATCCGAGAGAAATTACACAAAAATAAAAAAAAAACGGCCATCAGATTGTCCTGCTTCTTCAATTCGATGATTTGCCTTAGCTGCTTGTTCATCTTCTTTAGCTCGGCCTTCACTTCCGCATCCACCGTAGTACCAGCGGAAATGGGGTTGCCACATCCCAATTGCTCCACCACGGACGGGTTTTCGAGCTCCCGGGATGCTACCTCCACCCCAATTCGCTCGATGTACTCATCAAGCTACTCAAAATGCCCACATTTTGGCAGTTCCTGAAATCGCAGAGATGAACCCTAAATCCCAAATTCGATGAAATGCATGAAATTTCGAAAGAAAAGCGAGAAATTGGCGCTCGGAACACTCAGATCTCACCTTTCCCGGCTCGGGCTTGCTCTCACACTTCACAAATTCCCGACCAATGTTGCCGTTCTTGTCGGTGGATGTGACAAGCCGCTTCAGGGGCGCGGTACGGGGGAAATCGGGGCACCTCCTCATCGGCACCGCACCATACCGAGGCCATGAGCGGTGGGAGGAAGCAGAGCTCGACATCCCTCGCCGGCGTTGCCGCACTTGCTCGCCGGAGAAAAAAACAGAAGGGGATGAGATGCTGGAACGGTGGCGGGAGTGCTCGGGTGCGGGGACGGATCGGGGCCAACGGCTCACTTCAACCACAGGGTGGGTCCCACGATATGAGGTGGACATCAGGTGAGTTCCTCCGTGACGTGGAGAGGCTGTGGGTCCTACTGTGCTCAGCTGATTCGAATTCGTTGACGGTCTCGTGGGGTTAAGTGGAAGTGTCGCACGGGAGCTATTTGCCACTTCAGAAGTGTCGCGTGCGAGCTATTCTTTTCAACGATGTCGTGTTCCTTCCAATTCCATGTAAAGACGTCGCATAGGAGCTATAAGCCCCCGTCCTCCCGTCCGTCCGGCCGCCGTCTCCTACTGCGCCCGGCCGCTGCCTTCCGTGCGAGTGCAACTGCCGTGCTCTTCTCTGCTAGCGTATGCGAGAACTACCTCCACGTCCTCCTCTGCTTGCGTCTGTATTGATCCAGATCGATTGGACTGTATTGATCTAGATCGAGTGTTCTTCTCTGCGCCATATTGATTCGATTGCTAGCTGAAAAAAAAGGAAAAAAAGAGTAAAAAAAATGTCTTCTTTGGGTACGTTGTGATTCCTCGCTGTCCCGTGATTTTTGATTTTGCTTCCTTCATGCATATCCATATGCGTGGTCTACGTTTGTAGGGTGTGCTTTCCGATAAGGTTTCCTTTCCGCCGTGCCTCCTTGTTCGTGTGGTTCCTACATGCCGACTTCACCAGCTGTTGCTGCTGATGCTTCTCAGGCTGTCAAGGACGCCGCCAAGAAGGCGAACGATGATGCTGTTGCCACATATGCTCGGCAGACACTGGAGTATTCTGAAGCTCTAGCAGCCTACCGCCTGGATCTGGCTACTTATACTCAGTGGATCGATGATGATGCTCGTGCTGCAGCTGTTCTCACTTCCAGCGTTCTTCCACAGTTTGCGTCTAAGTTTATGAGCCTTGGTACTGTTGCTGCCATGTGGGCTCACCTTCACCAGCGCTATCAGCCGTCAGGAGATGTTCTCTATTTGTCTGTGGTTCACCAGGAACCCACTCCTCAAAGTCAGTGCCAGAGTCAGGTCCAGGGTCCTGGCCAGGCTCGTGGACAGGGTCGTCCACGCTATCACTGCACCTACTGTGATGCGGATGGCCATTCTTAGTCTCGCTGCTAGGCGAAGGAGCGAGATATGCGTCAGCAGAAGTCGTTTGCTTCTCCTAGACCTCGTGCTCCTTCTGGCTCCTCTGGCTCCTCTACGGTTGATTCACTGATCAGGACATTTTGCGGCTCAAGAGGCTGCTCTCTCCTACAGGGTCTTCTTCGATAGGTACTGCTGGCTCTGTGACTGATTCTTCTGGCATTACGAGACCACCACCATCCACACAGTCAGGTACGTCACCGTGGGTTCTCGATTATGGAGCCTCTTTTCATATGACTTCCGATTCTTCCACTTTGTCCTCTATTCGGTCTCTTGATTCTCCCCTTAGTGTTCTCACCGCTGATGGTACTCCTCTTTCTGACTCTAGTCGGGGCACTCTTTCCACTTCTTCCTTCTTTGTTCCCGATATTTCTCATGTTCCTCGACTTACCATGAACTTGTTTTCTGCTAGCCAGCTTACTGACTCTGGTTGTCGCGTCATTCTTGACGCCAATTCTTGTTCTATTCAGGATCGTCGCACACAAGTTCTGGTTGGGGCTGGCCCTCGCCGTCGTGATTCTCAGGGGCTTTGGGAGTTAGACTGGCTTCGTGTTCCTTCCGCTGCTACCTCGTCCGTCAGTTCTCCTAATGTTTTCCCCTCTGCTACCGAATCTTTTCAACAGTGGCATCATCGTCTTGGTCATCTTTGTGGCTCTCGGTTGTCGTCATTAATTCGTCGTGGTCTTCTAGGGTCTGTCTCAGGAGATGTATCATTATAGTGTCAGGGTTGTAGGCTAGGTAAACATGTTCAGTTAACTTATCCTACTAGTGAGTATGTACCTCGGCGTCCTGTCGATTTAGTTCACTCTGATGTTTGGAGTCCGGCTCCTTTCGCTTCGAAAGGGGGCCATCGATATTATATCATTTTTATTGATGATTTTTCTCTTTATACTTGGCTGTACTTTATGTCTAATCGTAGTGAGGTTCTCTCCATATATAAGCATTTTGCAGCCATGGTTCTTACTCAGATCTCTATGCCGATTCATGTGTTTCGTGTTGACTCTGCTGGTGAGTATATCTCCTAGCACTTGCGTGGTGTTCTGGCTGAGCAAGGAACCCTTGCTCAGTTCTCTTGTCCCGACACACATGCTCATAATGGTGTGGCTGAGCGTAAGCATCGTCATCTTCTTGAGACTGCTCGTGTGATGATGACCACTGCTTCCCTCCCCCCTCCTTCTAGGCTGAGACTATTTCTACATCGGCCTATCTCATAAATATTCAACCCTCTGCCGCTCTACAGGGTGGTATTCCTCTCGAGCGCCTCTCTGGTCATCCAGCTGATTACTCGGTGCTTCGTTTGTTTGGTTGTGTTTGCTATGTTCTTCTTGCTCCTCATGACCACACCAAACTGACCGCTCAGTCTGATGAGTGTGTTTTTCTTGGCTACAGTGATGAGCATAAGGGATATCGGTGTTGGGATCATGTTGGTCGTCGGATGCGCATTTCTCGCGATGTCACTTTTGATGAGTCGCGTCCTTTCTACCCGCGTCCCTCATCCTCGTCTTTCTTGGTGGAGGACATATCTTTTCTATTGTTTCCTGACACACCACCTTCTGTTCATATTGATCCTTCTCCCTGCCCCATCCTTGCTGATGCTTCCCCATCGCCACCCTCCTCGCCACCCAGTACTTCTCACTCCTCTTTTTCCCCTCCACCCACCTCCTCGTTGTCTCCCTTTCCCTTTTATTATACAAATCACTCTCATGCTCCAGATGCTTCCTCCGATGCTTCTTACTCTGATGTGCCTTCTTCCTCTAATGAGATGAATCCTCCTCTTCCTGCTCGTCATCGTCGTCCACCTGATCGCTACTCTCCTAGTCACTATGGTATTTCTGTTTCCCTTGAGCCGACTTCTTATCGAGATGCTGCCCACCATCCTGAGTGGCAGCTTGCCATGGCTGAGGAGATTGCTGCGCTTGAGCGTACTCGCACCTGGGATCTTGTCTCTCCTCCTCCCGGTGTTCGTCCCATTACATGCAAGTGGGTCTACAAGATTAAGACTCGCTCTGATGGATCTCTTGAGCGCTACAAAGCGCGTCTTTTGGCTCGTGGCTTTCAGCAAGAGCAGGGCCATGATTATGATGAGACTTTTGCTCCGGTGGCCCATATGACCACTGTCCGTACTCTTCTTGTTGTGGCCTCTGTTCGTCACTGGTCTGTATCTCAGCTTGATGTTCAGAATGCTTTTCTCAACGGTGAGTTGCGTGAGGAGGTTTACATGCAGCCTCCTATAGGGTACTCTGTCCGTGATGGCATGGTTTGTCATCTTCGGCGCTCTCTTTATGGCCTGAAACAGGCTCCTCGTGCCTGGTTTGAGCGCTTCGCCTCTGTGGTGACTGCTTCTGGTTTCTCTCCCAGTGCTCATGGTCCCGCACTGTTTGTTCACACTTCTCCTCGTGGACGCACTCTTCTACTCCTCTATGTTGACGACATGATCATCACCGGCGATGACTTTGAGTACATTGCCTTTGTTAAGGCCCGTCTTCGTGAGCAGTTTCTTATGACTGATCTTGGTCCTCTTCGCTACTTTATTGGGATTGAGGTTTCCTCCACTTCTGATGGATTTTATATCTCCTAGGAAAAGTATATCCAGGATCTCCTTACTCGTGCCGCTCTTGGTGATGAGCGCACTATTGAGACTCCTATGGAGCTCAATGTCCAGCTTCGCGCTTCCGATGGTGATCCTCTCTCTGATCCGACACGCTATCGTCATCTTGTTGGGAGCCTTGTCTATCTTGCTGCCACTCGCCCGGATATTTCCTGTCCTATTCATATTCTGAGTCAGTTTGTGTCTGCTCCCACTTCTGTTTATTATTGTCACCTCCTTCGTGTTCTTCGCTATCTTCGTGGTACAATCACATGTCGTCTATTCTTCCCTCGTTCCAGCTCCTTACACCTCGAGCCCTACACTGATGCTACGTGGGCTAGTGATCCTTTGGATCACCGCTCACTTTCTGCCTACTGTGTGTTTCTTGGTGGTACTCTTATTGCATGGAAGACGAAGAAACAGACTGCAGTTTCCCGTTCAAGTGTAGAGGCTGAGTTGCGAGTTATGGCTCTTTTGACTGCTGAGGTGACTTGGTTGTGGTGGTTACTTGTTGATTTTGGTGTCTCCATGACAACATCAACTACTCTCTTGTATGACAGTACAGGTGCTATCAGTATTTCGCGTGACCCGGTAAAGCATGAGCTTATTAAGCATATCGGTGTTGATACTTCTTTTGTCCATGCTAGTGTGCAGGATCATGTTATTGTGCTCTAGCATGTGCCTTCAAAGTTACAGTTGGCAGATTTCTTTACGAAGGCCCAGACTAGAGCACATCATAGTTTCTCTCTATCTAGTGAGTTTGAGGGGGGGAGGGTGTTAGAGAGATATTTGTATACTCCCTCCGATCCATATTACTTGTCGTTGAAATGGATGTATCTAGCACTGAAACATGTCTAGATACATTCATTTTAGTGACAAGTAATATGAACCAGAGAGAGTATTATATTTTCCCTACTAGATTAGGAGGCTTCCTCCATATTCACCACGCGAAAAAATGTCGCTGCCGTCGCCCCTCTCCTTTGTCGTGTAAACCAAGAAGAACACGGCAAAGCACAGGTGCACGGCAAACTGCAGAAAAAGAACACGGCAAAAAAATAAACACGGCAATGGACTGACGAGAACACACGGCAAAGAAAAGAATCACGGCAAAGTCATTGAAGACACACGTCAAAGATATATTCACGGCAAAGAAGTGGGCCCCGTGGCCTCACAGGGTCACCCGCCGGCAGGGGCTGACGGCAGAATCTTTGCCGTGTGCCCTCGCCGTCAGGTACACGGCAAAGCTGATCTTTGTCGTGTGTTTTCTTCTGGATACACGGCAAAGCATTTTTTTCACACTACAAGAAATGTGTCAACTAGTGACGTTTTGGTAGTGACCATGGAAGAAATCGTCATAGATTTATGACGATTCTGCACCAGATGGTGGTAAGTTGTTTAGAAGATCCAATACCTTATTAAATTACGATGATTTGATTCAAAAACGTCATAATTTCTATAGATAAAATCGTCATAATTGTTAGGCGGGTCGAGATATAAGAGGCGGGCAATAGCCATCGTTGGATCCGAATAGAATGAACGGATGAGATGGTGATCCGTGGGAAATTGATGTGGATAGATGACCTGGCACAGCGAATATTTCCATAGCGCCCGCCAGCGAATAATTCCACCCCGCGCGTGTGCCAGCTAAACCTAGCGGCAAGACCCCGAACCCCACGATTCCATCCTCCCAGCGCCGCATTCTCTCTGGCGTTCCCCTTTCCTCCCACCTCCGCCGCCGACCTTGGTCCCGGCCGATTCCAGCCACTCCGTGCCATGCAGACCACCTCCCCTGAACCCCCTTCTCCACCCTCTCCATTCCACCACATGAAACCACCAAATCGAAACCCTAGACCCAGACCCCGGCTATACAGATCGTGGAGTCGAAGCACTGCCATCGCCACCTGGTAGAGCACGTCGGCAGCAACTCGTGGGAGGAGCCATGGATCTCTAGATCTCTGGCTAGGGTTCGCGTGGACGCTATGGAGGACCTGCACAGCATCCGCCATGTCAATCAGCCCAAGACCTGCATCCCTCTGCCCGCACACGTAAATTTCTTCCTCACCCCCTTCTCTCTGAATCCCCATACCCATATATCCCTCTAACTCATGTATCTTTCAACCATAGGGACGACCACCAACCAGGGCGCCGCCAGATCCCCTCGTCCACAACCAGGGCGCCGCCTGATCCCCTCGTCCTGGTCATGCAGCAACCAGATCCGCTCATCCCCAACAATCCCACGCTAGATGAGCTCCTCCCTGACAACACGACGTGTGTGTGGTGGCCGACAAGGAAGCGCCAAATCCAGGTATGATAGTGTCCTGGACTCTTAGGCGTGCTTCACTTTCTATTGGATCTTGGTTGACCTCTGCTTTCTCGTGTATGTTTTCTTGCTGCTATATGTAACAGACAGAGCTTGAATGTGCCACGGAGCGAGAGCTATGAGCGGCATGGTCGGGGGAGACCAACCTCGTCCAGCCTAGAGGACAGGGCATGCTGTCGTTCGGCATGGCCCTAGTGGACGAGCTCCAGGATTGGGACGGTGTCTCCAGCCGTCGTGGCTCTAGGGAGCTGAGCCGAGATCAGCTTGTCGGGTAACCAATTAATTCTGAAACCTTATTAGCTTTTTTTTGTTATGTTGGGGTTTGTGGCCCTTAATTCTGAAAATTGTCCAACACTTCAATACTGAAACATGCGGAACTGCATCCCACTCATGTAGCAGGAACACATAAGAAGTATAGTTGTGGTGACCGAGAAGTGAAATTTCATGACGTCATGTTCAGTTGTAGCTTTGCTTGTCCTGCTCTTTGGTGAAATAAGACAATCTTACTTAAACGACCATAATAAGCAACCATGTGATTTTTTTTGAATGGTCAATGGTGTCATTTCTGCTACCAATTTAGATAGGAGTGTCTTGATATGCTTGAGTTTCTGTTTGTGCAGAGTGCAGACACATGCTCCATCACTGTTATTCATGCCCCAAGAAAGCTGGTAATACTATGCTAGATTAGTTGTCTATAATGTTGATTGTGTCTTACTTCGTCTTCTATAATTTCGATTGTGCTTTAGTGCGTCTTTGATCATCTCTCAACATCATATTAATTTGTGCCTTGCATGTTAATTAAGAAACTTCTGAATGCCAACATGTGATTGTGTAGACATGAAGAGTAGTAGAGTTTTTTCGAAATGTGAAGAGGAATAGAGTTGAATCGATTTACAAATTAATTTTGAATCTTCATTTACTTAAGGCAAGAAATAATTGATAGATTGGAAAAGAAATTGGAATAAAAGTCACCTACAATGATGTTATTAAATCAGAAGAAAGTATAATTTTGAAAATTAAGCTCATATATGACACTTCTTATATTATGATGTTTTATCTGCGCATTGTTTCTACTAAAAACAACAAGCATTCTTTTAGGTGCATGTCAGGGAAAAAATTACTCATGTACAATCGCTATCCTCTTCACCCCCATCATGGTAAAATCCTAGCTCCGTCCCTGATAGTACTAGCTAGTACAATCTCAGTCTTATGATATGCAAGAAGATATAAATTTACACGCTTCCTAGAGACTTCACACTCATTTGTATTCATAATAAATTATTTAATTAACACGTGACATTCACAAGATACAGGCAACACCTTTCAGTGCAGTAGTACATAGCATGCCAAGGATGTTTTGTCTGCACATATCAGTGTCTATAATCTTTTGCACTTACTTCTTATAGGTTTGTCTGGTCACATCTTCTTGTATCGAGTCACTGATTTTTTTCCAGCTCATCTTTCGTTAGCTTTAACTTCACATAGTCAATGTTGGAGTCTAGATTCTTGATCTTAGTTGTGCCTGAGAAATCGTAGAGAATATTTGTTAGTGATCAGATGCTAGTGTACTGAAACAAACATTTGTGTGTCCATCTTATGTTTATCCTGTATATGTTTTTCACTTGCTAATGTAATGTATATTCTGCTCCAAGAAATGTGTGTTTTCCCTTACCTGCAAAGCCTTTGTCGCTGCAAATGGAATCTGCACCAACTTATTCATGGTTTTTTCTGCTTTCAGCACATCTTCTCTTTTCTCTTGATGCAAAATTCACTCAAGACTAGTCTGCCAAAACCCATGGCAGTTTCAATGATGGACGTGGATCCTGCATTTCAAGGAGCTGGTCAAAAGGAGTATCCTTCACTTCCTCACCAGCTTATTCTTATATTGTTCTATCGTACGAATATCATATATCCTCATTACTACCACACACAAAATTTTTGATGTATACCGAGTAGGAAACTTTTAGTAAACATAGTCCAGGCAGATTTCTGTTACTAAATAGTAGTAGTATAAATGCCTCATTAACCATGTATATAATTTCATGGCCAGCTTCTTAGCTCTAATGGTAGTTGCCTCACCTATCTTATTACTGTGTTTCATGTATTGCTTGTTCTTTTTGACTGTTCTACCGTGATCACTGAAGTAGTTTACTTCATAGAGTTTGTGTTCACTTCTTGAAATTGACTGCTTAAATGATAGCACACAAAGATACTGTAGAAGTTTACTTAATAGAGTTTGTTTAATGTGGCATCTTCTTATTTTTGCTGCTGTATTTCGAACATCCTGGACACATGTCTCTGGCTAGGTCTTCAGATCTTACTGACCTCACCCCCTACTGCTCCTCTTCTTCACGAGCTCCATGGTGTATGTAAGTTCCCTTGTTCATCCCTTTTCTCCTCCACTTGTTATATGAGACATGGCTATGATAGAAGAAGTGTTTATCTACTCTTGTGTCATCGGGATAACTGTGATACTCGTGAGCTAAATGTCCCCATGTCTCCAGATCTGCCGGCTAGGTCTTAAAGTCTTCAATGTCTAATCATCTTCATGATCTCCATGGTCTAGATAAGCCCTCGGTTGCCCTCGGTTGCCCTCGGTTCCTCCCTTTTCTCCTCTTCAAAAGTTCATGATCTAATCATGTTCTGTTTACTTGCATTATGTGTTGTCTTCATAGAACTTGTTAAGAAAGATACTAACATAAAACTAATGGAGTCACATGGTTGCTACTGTTACATTGTTTGTGAATAGAATGAATAAGAAATGGAGTCACAGAAAACTTGCCTTTAATTCATATCGTACTTAGTAAACATAGCACATATTATTCTTTCTTATTGTTGCTCATATGTTTATATGTTAACAGTGGCTCACGTATGTAAAGTTGTAAACATATCTTAATAAATCTGGCTATCTTAGTTTATAGTGGTTATGAATCTGAAATTTCTTAAGGTCATTCTACTTGACTATCAAGCACACAATTTTGTACACCTACGTTGTTAGACATTGTTAGTTAACTTGACTATCCATAGAAGCCATACGTTCCTAGTCCCCCACGTGCACTTCGTTTTTCTTAATCACGAGTCTCCTCAATTATCCAATCACCACATCATATACTCCATTATTAGTCAAGTATGATCTGCCTGCCATTCACGTTCGCTGGGGTGGTCGGCCGGGATGATCTGCCTTGTCGTGGGCGATGTGGTCACCTTCTACTCATAATCTCATCTCCCGTGTCCTGAAGCACCAAGTGCAGCAAGGCTGTCGCCAGCTCCGCTTCAGGGACATGGCCACTGACATACTAGGTCGGTACTACCATACTAACTGAACAAATTCATCCTACTAAATTACGCAAGTTCTAGTTTACATTAGGCTATGATTGCATGGACAACCATATGGATAACGGTCCATGTCAACCACTTCCATGGTCAATAAATTGATCAACCAACTATTCTAATGGAGCCTTGTATCATAAATACCAGCTGTAGTTAAATGTTAGGAGTATATAAATACATTGTATAGTTATTTTAGTTAAGTAATACATTGTACTTGTAAACTGGGCTTTAAGCATCTGTTGTTACCAGTATACCATCTCATAGTAGTGTTTAATTCAGTGCTGATGATTGTGTTAAAGAGCCAAGACATAACTTGTATAATTTGTGCAGATGCTTGGTGAAAGCTTGTACCCACCTGTTGATCAGCTGGATCATGATCTTGCTGCTAAGGTTTTACTGGAATGCTTGTTGAGATGGACCAGGCATGTTCTTCATCTTATTGAGTCTGCCTGATGCTTTGAAGGCCAAGGTGACAGAAGCTATGGAGCTATTCTCCGCAGTGCCTAGCAGCTGATCAGCCCAAAACTGTGCTTGGTGTTTGGTTAAATATTGAGATGGACCAGACAAATTATTGAGTCGCCTGATGCTCTGAAGGCCAATGCCTCATCTGATCAGCTTGCCACTCTCTCCCTGAGAGATCGCTTTGTACCTGCTTAGTCAGAGCGTGTGTTCTCTTATTATTATATGTGCTTGGTGTTTGAAATGCATCTTAACTGTGTTGATTATCAACATATGAGACTTATGTTTGGTTAAATGTTGCGATTGTAATTTGATTTCTTTGTGGATTATTTGTTTTGTTTGTCCGCTGTACTAGTGAAATAGATCGTATTTGGGCACTAAAAAAATTCTGATTCGGAACAGTGTACCATTCAGAAAAAAAGAATATAAAGGCGAATAAAGGAAAATAAAATGTACTGTGAATAGGCCGAAGCCCAAAACTTAGAAGCGCCGAAAATGGCCAAAGCCCAATGATTAAATGGATTACAAAAGGCCTAGGACAAAAAGACGAGCATTGAAAAGGCCAAGGTCCAGTTAATAAAAGGCAGAAATTATTTGGGCTTGGCCCATGTAGACCATCAAAATGGACAGGGCTGATTTCTTGCCACGTCGGATTGGCCACGTAGGATCTGATCTGGCGAGGCCAATTTAGCCATGACGATATTGGATCGTCATAATTTTTATGACGATCCAATATCGTCACAAATGGTTATGACGATTTTACCAAAATCGTCGTTATAGTTCATTTGCGACGCCCAGCTTTCAACGATTTCATTTTCGTCATAGAATCGTCATAGATGAACTACCGTTACGATTCAGTGACAAAAATGGAGGGTCATAGAAGCCTAGATTCCTTGTAGTGTCACCTTTTTATTTTCTTTAATTAGCAAGTCTTTTATTACATATATGTTAGGTGATATTATTTCATAGGATCATGAGAGCACACATATGATCATAGGTTATTGTGGTCTTGATCACTATATACATGCACCCCCCTGATTCCGATGTTCTCGTGGTCTTCCTCCGGCGAAACCCTGATGATTTACGGGCCTCGGATCGTCTACCCCCTAGACATTCTTCTGATGGGGGTAGCCCGGCGTAGCTCTCTCTTCTTTTGTGTTTGATTATGTCATGGGATGATGTGAAACCATGTTGGTTCACAAGTTGGGGCACTATACTACCCGGTTTCACCGTAACAGGGAGATTCCCCCTTATACAGGTCCAGAACCTTCGCTTCTAGGTTAGAGCGCATGCATGCGAGGGGGGACACATGCAAGCACATATACCAACCTTGCACCACACTCACACGCATATGCTAGGGACACATGCAAGTTTTCATATGATTCCGACGTTCTCGTGGTCTTCCTCCGGCAAAACCCTGATCTGCGGGCCTCAGATCGTCTACCCCCCTAGACATTCTTCTGATGGGGGTAGCCCGGCATATCTCTCTATTGTTTTGTGTTTGATTATGTCATGGGATGATGTGAAACCATGTTGGTTCACAAGTTGGGGCACTATACTACCCGGTTTCACCGGAACAGGAAGATTCCCCCTTATACAGGTCCAGAACCTTCGCTTCTAGGTTAGAGCGCATGCATGCGAGGGTGGACACATGCAAGCACATATACCAACCTTGCACCACACTCACACGCATATTCTAGGTACACATGTAAGTTTTCAGATGATTCCGACGTTCTCGTGGTCTTCCTCCGGCGAAACCCTGATCTACGTGCCTCGGATCGTCTACCTCCCTAGACATTCTTCTGATGGGGGTAGCCCGGCGTAGCTCTCTCTTGTTTTGTGTTTGATTATGTCATGGGATGATGTGAAACCATGTTGGTTCACAAATTGGGACACTATACTACCCGGTTTCACCGGAACGGGGAGATTCCCCCTTATACAGGTCCGGAACCTTCGCTTCTAGGTTATCGTAGACTAGTAGTTAATTTTTGTATGTTCCAACATAGCACCACACTTTTCATGCATGTGCTAGGGCACATGCATGCATGTCCTTGAGGTACTCAAAATTGAGAACAATCTACAAAGGATGTCAAACAACAAATTAGACTTTGTCGTGAAATCCTCTCATCTTGGTCTTTTGATTGACCCAAAGAGTGACCTTGAAAGATTCAAAAGTAGTCCAACAGCTTGATTGGTTTTGTTGGTCAGCTCTACCGTGAGGGGAAATTCTACTCTTGACGATTGGTTGAGGATTGTTTCTCAAAGTTTGTGACTAGGCACCCACCTAATGGAAATGAAGTTCGGCATCCTCCAAAAGCTTATGGTCTAGTGCAAAGTTCATATTTCCATGGTCTCAATCCTTATGAAGAGCTGGTACATGCTATATCTACAAGAGAAACTATCGTCCGCTCCTCAAGAGGGTTGACAGAACCAGTGGCGGGAGTTTCCACGTATATATCCTGGATTTTACTAAGTATTAACGCATGCCTACAAAGGGGGTCACACATGGGACTTACACATGGGACCTACCAACCTTGCACCACACTCACACCCATATGCTAGGGACACATGCAAGTTTTCAGATGATTCCGACGTTCTCGTGGTCTTCCTCCGGCGAAACCCTAATGATCTGCGGGCCTCGGATCGTCTACCCCCCCTAGACATTCTTCTGATGGGGGTAGCCCGGCGTAGCTCTCTCTTGTTTTGTGTTTGATTATGTCATGGGATGATGTGAAACCATGTTGGTTCACAAGTTGGGGCACTATACTACCCGGTTTCACCGGAACGGGGAGATTCCCCCTTATACATGTCCAGAACCTTCGCTTCTAGGTTAGAGCGCATGCATGCGAGGGTGGACACATGCAGGCACATATACCAACCTTGCACCACACTCACACGCATATGCTAGGGACACATGCAAGTTTTCAGATGATTCCGACGTTCTCGTGGTCTTCCTCCGGCGAAACCCTGATCTGCGGGCCTCGGATCGTCTACCCCCCTAGACATTCTTCTGATGGGGGTAGCCCGGCGTAGCTCTCTCTTGTTTTGTGTTTGATTATGTCATGGGATGATGTGAAACCATGTTGGTTCACAAGTTGGGGCACTATACTACTCGGTTTCACCGGAACGGGAAGATTCCCCCTTATACAGGTCCAGAACCTTCGCTTCTAGGTTAGAGCGCATGCATGCGAGGGGGGATACATGCAAGCACCCACAGACTAGTAGTTAATTTTTGTATGTTCCAACATAGCACCACACTTTTCATGCATGCTCACATGCATGCATGTCCTTAAGGTACTCAAAATTGAGAACAATCTATAAAGGATGTCAAACAACCAATTTCAGACTTTGTCGTGAAATCCTCTCATCTTGGTCTTTTGATTGACCCAAAGAGTGACCTTGAAAGATTCAAAAGTAGTCCAACAGCTTGCTTGGTTTTGTTGGTCAGCTCTACCGTGAGGTGAAATTTTACTCTTGACGATTGGTTGATGATTGTTTCTCAAAGTTTGTGACTAGGCACCCACCTAATGGAAATGAAGTTCAGCATCCTCCAAAAGCTTATGGTCTAGTGCAAAGTTCATATTTCCATGGTCTCAATCCTTATGAAGAGCTGGTACATGCTATATCTACAAGAGAAACTATCGTCCGCTCCTCAAGAGGGTTGACAGAACCAGTGGCGGGAGTTTCCACGTATATATCGTGGATTTTACTAAGTATTAACGCATGTCTACAAAGGGGGTCACACTTGGGACTTACACATGGGACCTACCAACCTTGCACCACACTCACACACATATGCTAGGGACACATGCAAGTTTTCAGATGATTCCGACGTTCTCGTGGTCTTCCTCCGGCGAAACCCTGATGATCTGCGGGCCTCGGATCGTCTACCCCCCTAGACATTCTTCTGATGGGGGTATCCCGGCGTAGATCTCTCTTGTTTTGTGTTTGATCATGTCATGGGATGATGTGAAACCATGTTGGTTCACAAGTTGGGGCACTATACTATCCGGTTTCACCGGAATGGGGAGATTCCCCCTTATTCAGGTCCAGAACCTTCGCTTCTAGGTTAGAGCGCATGCATGCGAGGGGGGACACATGCAAGCACATATACCAACCTTGCACCACACTCACACGCATATGCTAGGGACACATGCAAGTTTTCACATGATTCCGACGTTCTCGTGGTCTTCCTCCGGCGAAACCCTGATCTGCGGGCCTCGGATCGTCTACCCCCCAAGACATTCTTCTGATGGGGGTAGCCCGGCATAGCTCTCTATTGTTTTGTGTTTGATTATGTCATGGGATGATGTGAAACAATGTTGGTTCACAAGTTGGGGCACTATACTACCCGGTTTCACCGGAACAGGAAGATTCCCCTTATACAGGTTCAGAACCTTCGCTTCTAGGTTAGAGCGCACGCATGTGAGGGTGGACACATGCAAGCACATATACTAACCTTGCACCACACTCACACGCATATGCTAGGTACACATGCAAGTTTTCAGATGATTCCGACGTTCTCGTGGTCTTCCTCTGGCGAAACCCTGATCTGTGGGCCTCGGATCGTCTACCCCCCTAGACATTCTTCTGATGGGGGTAGCCCGGCGTAGCTCTCTCTTGTTTTGTGTTTGATTATGTCATGGGATGATGTGAAACCATGTTGGTTCACAAGTTGGGACACTATACTACCCGGTTTCACCGGAACGGGGAGATTCCCCCTTATACAGGTCCAGAACCTTCGCTTCTAGGTTAGAGCGCATGCATGCGAGGGGGGGACCACTGGTAGAAAACGCCCTATAGGTCCCGGTTGGTAAGGGGCATTAGTCCCGGTTGCCCAACCGGGACGGGGCAATCGGGACTAAAGCTCTAACCTTTAGTCCCGGTTGCCCCACCAACCGGGACAAATGGGGGCACACGTGGCGGCGTCAGAGCGCGAGGGGGGGTGGAGCATTAGTCCCGGTTCGTAACAAGAACCGGGACTAATAACCTGCTGCCGCGGCAGAGAATTCATTTTGGCACATTTTGTTGCCGCGGCAGCATTTTCGCCACTTTTTGTGCCGCGACAGAGAATTCATTTAGTTTGTTTCATTGTTTATTTAGTGTTTTGCACTTATCAATGAAGGAACCTTATATTACACAAGATCATCATGACAATATTACATTCAATACATGGATCGAGTTCATGCACTACATACAAAAGTTGCTATTCGATGCTACCGGCCAATTCCTTCAAAGTTGCTATTTTTACAATCCCTATTATCTATACACAGCAGAATAGTATTCCCCTTTCGGGTCTAGGACTTCTGCATCCAAGAATCCCGCCAATTCCTCCTGAATTGCTCGTACGCGATCCTTTGGCAGAAGACCGTCCCGTAGACGTTCGATCTGATTTAAAAAAGGAGTCAGCCTATATGAATGAAACTAAACACAATTTGTTTGAAATTAAAAACTATGGAAATTGTTTACGTACGTGGAGTTGCTCTAAATTTCTGCCCTTCTCATCGCACGTCTGCCGGATGAACTCGCATACATAGTATCCACATAGATTGTTACCTGGTCCCTGCGTCAGGCACTTTACGAGAACATAGTTCAATCAAAATAATAATCAAGCATGATAATAACTGTATCAAAACTAGAATCAAAGAGATGCGCGGATATAGCTAGTGGTGCTTACATCTAGTGGTTGAAATGTAAGCTCCTCTTTCCAAACACCCCTAGCCTTGTTGGTGAACCGTTTCCAAGCGCTGCGCGGTGTAGAAAACGAATAAAATAAGTTATTAAGTACTTGATATCATAAAATTCACGAACGTTGCCGATATAGTGTCGTAATGATTAGAATTACCGCTGGAGAAGTATCTGCATGTCCTTCCACGTCTCAAGGGGTTTATGTTTCGAGTCCATGACTAGTACATGCCCTTTGTCAAGTTGAATGATTAACAGAATATAGTGGAAGCTGCAAATGCATAACTAATCAATTATATACTTAACATCGAGTAAGTGAAATAGAAAGTGTATACAAGACAATAACACTCACTCGAAGTTGTAAGGAAATAGTATTTCCCTTTTGGTTTCTTGAAACCTTAACGCGTGTACTATATTATCCTCCGTATCCTGGGGGCTTATTTTTAGATTAGCTTCATGAACCCAATATGGGTCAATGAAGCCAATGTCATAGATTTGTCCTCTGCTGCATTCGAGAATCTTCATTCTGCATATTACAGTATGATTATATACATGCAATAAACAAAATAATATAGCTGGAGACTAAATTAATTACAGAATTAGTACTTACAGACAATAGGCACTGATGATCGATTTGTCCAAGGCGTCTTGATTGAATAATTGAAATAGTTCATCAAATTCAATGGATATCATGTCATCCTTATCTTTCCCATGATGCTTTTTTTGTAACCCTCAGCACTATCCAGTTAGCCCCGACCCTTGTGGCATGCATGTACCAGTTATGCAATCTTCGCATTTTTTTTGGAAGATTGTTTACCTCCTCAGGTTTGACGAGAGGTTTTCCGTACTGGTATTTGTATGCTACTTCACTCACGGGGAAGAACTCTAACTGGGATAAGTACTGGGCAATACTCATACCTTGAGCAGCGGCAGCTTCTCCGTATTGTGCAACTACCTCTGGATCATACTGCTCTTCGGCCCCATATTTGCTCGACCCCACATTGGTTTGAGAAATCACCTTGAGAGGGGCGCAAGTCTGTTTTGCTTATTCTCCGAGCTGGGCAACAGATTTCCCGCTTGCATCAGTACTGCTCTTCGAGGCTTTTTGTGCCGCATGTGACTTGAGAATAGAGCGCTCATAGTCTGATGATAGCTTTGGCTCGGGTTGATGAAGATTCTTTTGCATTTTCAACACTTTGGCTTTTTATTCTTTGGTGCTGGGGAACTCTGGCTCTTTCGGCCGCCTCAGCTTAGCGAAAAACGCTGTCGTTTCCGCATCAACGATCGCCGCAGTCTCCTCTTCAGTACAGTCATAAGCTCTCTTGGGAGGAACCTTTGGTACTTTTGGAAGAGGCTCTTGTTTACGTTTCGGCGACCGCTTACGACGCACAGTAGCGGTACGCTTACGCTTTTTATCCTGAGGCGCCGGCGATGGCTCCCGCGGCGATGGCTGCACCGGAGATTGGTGAGGCGATGGAGCCGGGTGAGGCGACGAAGACGGCTGCCGCGGCGGCGACGACCTCGCTGGAGACGGGTGAGGCGGCGGCGAAGATGGCCTTGGCGTGTGATTTCGAAGCACGATACATTCCTTCGGCCATAGAATGGTGACGTTTTTTGCGTCACCCAGCACAGTCACATCCCCTTCACCAGCAGTGTAGTGAAGATCCAAAACCTCAAAGGTGGGCATGATTTCATCCACGCCGACAATAGCGTAGCCCTCTGGAACCGGACGACAGTGGTAAGTTGGTGTGGGTCCAATTGGTAAGGCATAGCCGACCGCCACCTTCATTCATATGTTCACAACTTTGACATGTAGCTCGCAGTGTGTCATCTCTGTGATATCATCCACTGGGTAGCCAACAGGAGCCATCGTCGGTGCATCATCGTCATCGGCATTGTCATCACCAGGGACCTCGGTGGAAGCCACACTGCTTTTTCAATTATTCGATAGGCCGGTAGGATCGAATGCAGTGTGCTGCTGAGATGGGCCGGTAGTACTTTGCTCTTTAAGTGCGTTAATTTCATCTTGTTGTTGCTTTAATCGTTCTTCAATTAAACTCGTTCGCTCTTTCTGACTATCTGCTTCAACTGCCACCCTGTCCTTACTCCTCTGATGGCTTCTATCAGGATATTTCTTCCTCTCTTCGGGAAACCCAGTCCTCCATGGTTGGGAGCCGCTTGTGCCTCGTGTTCGTCCATCATGTTCCTTATTTCCAAGGGCGAGTGTGAGCTCATCATTCTCTCTATCGGGAATGAAGTCCCCATCTTTAACAGCCTTTACTGCTTTTCTGATCCTCTAGATTGGCAAGGGGTCTTCTTTATGTCGTATGTTATATATACACCTCCCTTCCGAATCCAACGTGCCCCCATGCCCGTAAAACCAATTCCTTGCACGTTCTACCCAATCGTCTGTCTCTAGGGTGATCTTTTTATCACGCAGTTCCTGCTCAAGTTTCTCCCACTTAGGAATGCCAGCCATGTAGCCACCTTGCCCCATAGTATGGTGATACTTCTTGTTAGCAGCATTCAGCTTATTCGTTTCAGACATTTTCTTAGCTTTTTCTGATGTCTTGTATTCCACAAACTCAGCCCAGAATGGTTTTATCTTTTCAAACTGAATATTCTTGAAATCGGGAGTCTTCTTTTTCACGACATAGTCAAGGTGCAATCTTTTCTTCCAGTTGGTGAAACACTGGGCCATCTTCTTCAAAGCCCACTCCCTGACCTTAGCCTCCATGGCTCTCCCATATTGTAAGGCGTCTTCAACTGGATCTTCCGCATTTGGATCCAGCTCTATCTTCGGTAGTTTGAAATTAACCATGAGCCTCTTCCACAGTAAATCTTTGGCGTGGTTAGGGACAAATAAACATGTTCCCTCTTCATCCGCATTAGCAGGCCTATTCCAATTTCTAATGGTGATCGGGATTAAGTCCCTAACGATTACTCCGCATTGTGCCACAAATTTGGTTGCGACAACTTCGGGAGCCGTCGGTTTGTCGTCTTCAGCGACATCTTCGATCCTGAACCTCTCATGGTCTTGCAACTTTTTGGTTGGGCCTCGTCCGCTCTTTTCAGTAGATTCCTTCGATCTGGAGGGCTAAAAGAAGAAAGATCGTCGTTACTATTTCTATATAGATAGCAGATGATTAATTAATGAATTGATTTATATTACATGCACCTCGCCGGAGCGGTCGTCTTCTCGATTACACAAGGCATCGCCTTCTCCCTCGCGGAAGGCAACACCTTCAACCTCAAACAAGTTGTCTACTCCGGTAAAAAGAGGATCACCCTCACCGGAGTTGTTCAGAAACGTTGATACGTCTAAATTATCTTCCCCACGGATCACACCTTGGATCAACTCTTCCTTTTCTTCGTCTCTGACGTGTGGGTCCACATTTTCTGCATAGGTGGCAAAACGAATAAGTCAAAGCGGATAAAGGAGAAAGTTAAGTACGGTGTTGAGAGATATAAACCCTAATTCAGAGAAACCCTAATATATACATACACAATAATAAAAATGAAGAGAAAGGGAAACCGTTTAGTAGATAGGAACATCGTCGAACCCACATGCACCTAAGTTGCTTGACAATGTGAATCGGGTCTGGGGCTACCCACAGTGACTGACCAGTGGGGCCGAAGACCAATAATACCAAAGTAATTAATAAACCTAATAATACCTAACTAATAATAAACCTAATAATCGAAACACCGAAAAGAAAGGGAAACAATCAACACATGGCATTGATGCAATGCTCAAGCAAATATGATGATATGACAAGTTAATTTGCATTGAATGTAACCCTAAGACATGCTCGACGATTTAATCGGGGTTCCGAGGGGTGAAAACCCTAACTGGGGTAACTCCGGAACATATGAGAGGGGTGCATTTGTTCTTCTAATTATACTTGTCATTTAAGTTGTTGAACAATGCATGATTATAGTTTAGATAGATAGGTTTCATTTTTCTGAACAATTTGATATATTATTTGTATTTTTCTGACTTATAAACAATAAGTTATTGATTTTACAATATTAAATCATTTTCTGGAATTAAAAAAAAGGCAAATAGTTTTTACACCGGGGCACCCCCTAGCCAGTGAGACTGACAGAAGGGCCCCAGTGCCAACTCAGCTTCCACGCGTACAGATCATTTTCCTACCACAGAGAAGCCTACCCACTGAGGCTGACTGATGGGCCCTAGGCCACATCAGCTGCCACGCGAGCACGAGTGACGTCAGCACGACGTCACGCTGGCGGTGAGCTCCCAGGCAGCGGCAGCGCGGCGATAGCGGGCACCCCTGGACGCGCGGATGGGCGCGTTAGAGAGAGCACGGTGCAGGGAGAAAGGGAGTGGCGGTGCCGCTCCTTGTTGGTCACCGGAGCGTCGCCTCCGTCGAGCTCGAGCGGCGGCGTCGTCGGGCACACGCGCGCGGGGAGAGTAGTACAAGAGGAGAGGGAGACAAAGAAGAACACCGTGAGGATCAGCAGCTCACCAGGAACACGACGGAGGTGGTGGCGAGGCCGGGCGAGCTTGGCAGACGCCGGAATCGACGGAGGCGACGCGCGGACGGAGCTTCCAATCCAGGCGATTGAGGTCATGCGCGAGGGGGAAAAGTAGCAGGGGCGCGCGTGGACGGAGGCAGCGGCGGTGGCGGATGGAACGCGCGGGTGGCGGCGAGCTCGGGCAGCCTGCCGGCGACGGGGGTGCGCGCGTCGGTGAGAAGCAGAGAAGTGAGATGGGGAAGAAGAGGAGGCGCGTCAGTTATAAACGAAGGGCCTTTAGTCCCGGTTGGAGGCTCCAACCGGGACTAAAGGGGCATACGTCCCGGTTGGAGCCACCAACCGGAACGTATAGTCCAATATTTTCAGCAGACTAAGGGTTGGCGCGCAGGGGGTCTTTAGTCCCGGTTGGTGGCTCCAACCGGGACATATTCCCCTGATTTTAAAATTTTTCAGGTATTTTCTCTCTGTTCCCGCCTAATTTTTTATTTTGGGGTTTAAATTTGTATTGTTTTTTAAATGATAATTAATTTGGAATTTAGAAAAACTTTAAACATAAAAAGTGTTTGGATTTGAATAAATAATTCAAAACCATTTTCTGTTTTAAAAAATAATTAATGTAACCATTTAAAATATGAACCATTTACAATTAAAAATGAATTAACTTATATTTTTTAATATCAATTTGGAATTTAGAAAAACTTTAAACATAAGAAGTGTATGGATTTGAATAAATAATCCAAAACCATTTTCTATTTTTTAAAAATAATTAACTTATATTTTTGAATATTAATTTGGAATTTAGAAAAACTTTAAACATAAAAAGTGTTTGGATTTGAATAAATAATTCAAAACCATTTTCTGTTTTAAAAAACAATTAATGTAACCATTTAAAATATGAACCATTTACAATTAAAAATGAATTAACTTATATTTTTTAATATCAATTTGGAATTTAGAAAAACTTTAAACATAAGAAGTGTATGGATTTCAATAAATAATCCAAAACCATTTTCTATTTCTAAAAAATAATTAATGTAACCTTTTAAAATGAATTAACTTATATTTTTGAATATTAATTTGGAATTTAGAAAAACTTTAAACATAAGAAGTGTATGGATTTGAATAAATAATCCAAAACCATTTTCTATTTTTAAAAAATAATTAATGTAACCTTTTAAAATGAAGATAGGGGACGAGCATCGTTAGAACTTGCATTGTATATCTGAAGAAACCACATATTGCGAGTCTAAAAATGATTTTTTCAAAAAATCATGGGCGATAGATCATGTACCTGTAGTACAAACCGGACCCACTTCCTACCGATTCGGTAGACATTTGTCCTTTTTACCCGGGATGGACGAAAAGGTTTGACATGTACCGGTTGGGAGATAGTCCATGTAGACCATCAAAATGGACAGGGCTGATTTCTTGCCACGTCGGATTGGCCACGCAGGATCTGATCTGGCGAGGCCAATTTAGCCGTGACGATATTGGATCGTCATAATTTTTATGACGATCCAATATCGTCACAAATGGTTATGACGATTTTACCAAAATCGTCGTTATAGTTCATTTGCGACGCCCAGCTTTCAACGATTTCATTTTCGTCATAGAATCGTCATAGATGAACTACCGTGACGATTCAGTGACAAAAATGGAGGGTCATAGAAGCCTAGATTCCTTGTAGTGTCACCTTTTTCTTTTCTTTAATTAGCAAGTCTTTTATTACATATATGTTAGGTGATATTATTTCATAGGATCATGAGAGCACACATATGATCATAGGTTATTGTGGTCTTGATCACTATATACATGCACCCCCGTGATTCCGATGTTCTCGTGGTCTTCCTCCAGCGAAAGCCTGATGATTTACGGGCCTCGGATCGTCTACCCCCTAGACATTGTTCTGATGGGGGTAGCCCGGCGTAGATCTCTCTTCTTTTGTGTTTGATTATGTCATGGGATGATGTGAAACCATGTTGGTTCACAAGTTGGGGCACTATACTACCCGGTTTCACCGTAACGGGGAGATTCCCCCTTATACAGGTCCAGAACCTTCGCTTCTAGGTTAGAGCGCATGCATGCGAGGGGGGACACATGCAAGCACATATACCAACCTTGCACCACACTCACACGCATATGCTAGGGACACATGCAAGTTTTCAGATGATTCCGACGTTCTCGTGGTCTTCCTCCGGCAAAACCCTGATCTGCGGGCCTCAGATCGTCTACCCCCCTAGACATTCCTCTGATGGGGGTAGCCCGGCATAGCTCTCTATTGTTTTGTGTTTGATTATGTCATGGGATGATGTGAAACCATGTTGGTTCACAAGTTGGGGCACTATACTACCCGGTTTCACCGGAACAGGAAGATTCCCCCTTATACAGGTCCAGAACCTTCGCTTCTAGGTTAGAGCGCATGCATGCGAGGGTGGACACATGCAAGCACATATACCAACCTTGCACCACACTCACACGCATATTCTAGGTACACATGTAAGTTTTCAGATGATTCCGACGTTCTCGTGGTCTTCCTCCGGCGAAACCCTGATCTACGTGCCTCGGATCGTCTACCTCCCTAGACATTCTTCTGATGGGGGTAGCCCGGCGTAGCTCTCTCTTGTTTTGTGTTTGATTATGTCATGGGATGATGTGAAACCATGTTGGTTCACAAGTTGGGACACTATACTACCCGGTTTCACCGGAACGGGGAGATTCCCCCTTATACAGGTCCAGCACCTTCGCTTCTAGGTTAGAGCGCATGCATGCGAGGGGGGACACATGCAAGCACCCGCAGACTAGTAGTTAATTTTTGTATGTTCCAACATAGCACCACACTTTTCATGCATGTGCTAGGGCACATGCATGCATGTCCTTGAGGTACTCAAAATTGAGAACAATCTATAAAGGATGTCAAACAACAAATTAGACTTTGTCGTGAAATCCTCTCATCTTGGTCTTTTGATTGACCCAAAGAGTGACCTTGAAAGATTCAAAAGTAGTCCAACAGCTTGCTTGGTTTTGTTGGTTAGCTCTACCGTGAGGGGAAATTCTACTCTTGACGATTGGTTGAGGATTGTTTCTCAAAGTTTGTGACTAGGCACCCACCTAATGGAAATGAAGTTCGGCATCCTCCAAAAGCTTATGGTCTAGTGCAAAGTTCATATTTCCATGGTCTCAATCCTTATGAAGAGCTGGTACATGCTATATCTACAAGAGAAACTATCGTCCGCTCCTCAAGAGGGTTGACAGAACCAGTGGCGGGAGTTTCCACGTATATATCCTGGATTTTACTAAGTATTAACGCATGTCTACAAAGGGGGTCACACTTGGGACTTACACATGGGACCTACCAACCTTGCACCACACTCACACCCATATGCTAGGGACACATGCAAGTTTTCAGATGATTCCGACGTTCTCGTGGTCTTCCTCCGGCGAAACCCTAATGATCTGCGGGCCTCGGATCGTCTACCCCCCTAGACATTCTTCTGATGGGGGTAGCCCGGCGTAGATCTCTCTTGTTTTGTGTTTGATTATGTCATGGGATGATGTGAAACCATGTTGGTTCACAAGTTGGGGCACTATACTACCCGGTTTCACCGGAACGGGGAGGTTCCCCCTTATACATGTCCAGAACCTTCGCTTCTAGGTTAGAGCGCATGCATGCGAGGGTGGACACATGAAGGCACATATACCAACCTTGCACCACACTCACACGCATATGCTAGGGACACATGCAAGTTTTCAGATGATTCCGACGTTCTCGTGGTCTTCCTCCGGCGAAACCCTGATCTGCGGGCCTCGGATCGTCTACCCCCCTAGACATTCTTCTGATGGGGGTAGCCCAGCGTAGCTCTCTCTTGTTTTGTGTTTGATTATGTCATGGGATGATGTGAAACCATGTTGGTTCACAAGTTGGGGCACTATACTACTCGGTTTCACCGGAACGGGAAGATTCCCCCTTATACAGGTCCAGAACCTTCGCTTCTAGGTTAGAGCGCATGCATGCGAGGGGGGACACATGCAAGCACCCACAGACTAGTAGTTAATTTTTGTATGTTCCAACATAGCACCACACTTCTCATGCATGCTCACATGCATGCATGTCCTTAAGGTACTCAAAATTGAGAACAATCTATAAAGGATGTCAAACAACAAATTTCAGACTTTGTCGTGAAATCCTCTCATCTTGGTCTTTTGATTGACCCAAAGAGTGACCTTGAAAGATTCAAAAGTAGTCCAACAGCTTGCTTGGTTTTGTTGGTCAGCTCTACCGTGAGGTGAAATTCTACTCTTGACGATTGGTTGAGGATTGTTTCTCAAAGTTTGTGACTAGGCACCCACCTAATGGAAATGAAGTTCAGCATCCTCCAAAAGCTTATGGTCTAGTGCAAAGTTCATATTTCCATGGTCTCAATCCTTATGAAGAGCTGGTACATGCTATATCTACAAGAGAAACTATCGTCCGCTCCTCAAGAGGGTTGACAGAACCAGTGGCGGGAGTTTCCACGTATATATCGTGGATTTTACTAAGTATTAACGCATGTCTACAAAGGGGGTCACACTTGGGACTTACACATGGGACCTACCAACCTTGCACCACACTCACACACATATGCTAGGGACACATGCAAGTTTTCAGATGATTCCAACGTTCTCGTGGTCATCCTCCGGCGAAACCCTGATGATCTGCGGGCCTCGGATCGTCTACCCCCCTAGACATTCTTCTGATGGGGGTATCCCGGCGTAGCTCTCTCTTGTTTTGTGTTTGATTATGTCATGGGATGATGTGAAACCATGTTGGTTCACAAGTTGGAGCACTATACTATCCGGTTTCACCGGAATGGGGAGATTCCCCCTTATACAGGTCCAGAACCTTCGCTTCTAGGTTAGAGCGCATGCATGCGAGGGGGGACACATGCAAGCACAAATACCAACCTTGCACCACACTCACACGCATATGCTAGGGACACATGCAAGTTTTCACATGATTCCGACGTTCTCGTGGTCTTCCTCCGGCGAAACCCTGATCTGCGGGCCTCGGATCGTCTACCCCCCCAAGGCATTCTTCTGATGGGGGTAGCCCGGCATAGCTCTCTATTGTTTTGTGTTTGATTATGTCATGGGATGATGTGAAACAATGTTGGTTCACAAGTTGGGGCACTATACTACCCGGTTTCACCGGAACAGGAAGATTCCCCCTTATACAGGTCCAGAACCTTCGCTTCTAGGTTAGAGCGCACGCATGCGAGGGTGGACACATGCAAGCACATATACTAACCTTGCACCACACTCACACGCATATGCTAGGTACACATGCAAGTTTTCAGATGATTCCGACGTTCTCGTGGTCTTCCTCTGGCGAAACCCTGATCTGTGGGCCTCGGATCGTCTATCCCCCTAGACATTCTTCTGATGGGGGTAGCCCGGCGTAGCTCTCTCTTGTTTTGTGTTTGATTATGTCATGGGATGATGTGAAACCATGTTGGTTCACAAGTTGGGACACTATACTACCCGGTTTCACCGGAACGGGGAGATTCCCCCTTATACAGGTCCAGAACCTTCGCTTCTAGGTTAGAGCGCATGCATGCGAGGGGGGGACCACTGGTAGAAAACGCCCTATAGGTCCCGGTTGGTAAGGGGCATTAGTCCCGGTTGCCCAACCGGGACGGGGCAATCGGGACTAAAGCTCTAACCTTTAGTCCCGGTTGCCCCACCAACCGGGACAAATGGGGGCACACGTGGCGGCGTCAGAGCGCGAGGTGGGGGTGGAGCATTAGTCCCGGTTCGTAACAAGAACCGGGACTAATAACCTGCTGCCGTGGCAGAGATTTGGCCCATTTCTCTGCCGCGGCAGAGAATTCATTTTGGCACATTTTGTTGCCGCGGCAGCATTTTCGCCACTTTTTGTGCCACGGCAGAGAATTCATTTAGGTTGTTTTATTGTTTATTTAGTGTTTTGCACTTATCAATGAAGGAACCTTATATTACACAAGATCATCATGACAATATTACATTCAATACATGGATCGAGTTCATGCACTACATACAAAAGTTGCTATTCGATGCTACCGGCCAATTCCTTCAAAGTTGCTATTTTTACAATCCCTATTATCTATACACAGCAGAATAGTATTCCCCTTTTGGGTCTAGGACTTCTGCATCCAAGAATCCCGCCAATTCCTCCTGAATTGCTCGTACGTGATCCTTTGGCAGAAGACCGTCCCGTAGACGTTCGATCTGATTTCAAAAAGGAGTCAGCCTATATGAATGAAACTAAACACAATTTGTTTGAAATTAAAAACTATGGAAATTGTTTACGTACGCGGAGTTGCTCTAAATTTCTGCCCTTCTCATCGCACGTCTGCCGGATGAACTCGCATACATAGTATCCACATAGATTGTTACCTGGTCCCTGCGTCAGGAACTTTACGAGAACATAGTTCAATCAAAATAATAATCAAGCATGATAATAACTGTATCAAAACTAGAATCAAAGAGATGCGCGGATATAGCTAGTGGTGCTTACATCTAGTGGTTGAAATGTAAGCTCCTCTTTCCAAACACCCCTAGCCTTGTTGGTGAACCGTTTCCAAGCGCTGCCCGGTGTAGAAAACGAATAAAATAAGTTATTAAGTACTTGATATCATAAAATTCACGAACGTTGCCGATATAGTGTCGTAATGATTAGAATTACCGCTGGAGAAGTATCTGCATGTCCTTCCACGTCTCAAGGGGTTTATGTTTCGAGTCCATGACTAGTACATGCCCTTTTTCAAGTTGAATGATTAACAGAATATAGTGGAAGCTGCAAATGCATAACTAATCAATTATATACTTAACATCGAGTAAGTGAAATAGAAAGTGTATACAAGACAATAACACTCACTCGAAGTTGTAAGGAAATAGTATTTCCCTTTTGGTTTCTTGAAACCTTAACGCGTGTACTATATTATCCTCCGTATCCTGGGGGCTTATTTTTAGATTAGCTTCATGAACCCAATATGGGTCAATGAAGCCAATGTCATAGATTTGTCCTCTGCTGCATTCGAGAATCTTCATTCTGCATATTACAGTATGATTATATACATGCAATAAACAAAATAATATAGCTGGAGACTAAATTAATTACAGAATTAGTACTTACAGACAATAGGCACTGATGATCGATTTGTCCAAGGCGTCTTGATTGAATAATTGAAATAGTTCATCAAATTCAATGGATATCATGTCATCCTTATCTTTCCCATGATGCTTTTTTTGTAACCCTCAGCACTATCCAGTTAGCCCCGGCCCTTGTGGCATGCATGTACCAGTTATGCAATCTTCGCATTTTTGTTGGAAGATTGTTTACCTCCTCAGGTTTGACGAGAGGTTTTCCGTACTGGTATTTGTATGCTACTTCACTCACGGGGAAGAACTCTAACTGGGATAAGTACTGGGCAATACTCATACCTTGAGCAGCGGCAGCTTCTCCGTATTGTGCAACTACCTCTGGATCATACTGCTCTTCGGCCCCATATTTGCTCGACCCCACATTGGTTTGAGAAATCACCTTGAGAGGGGCGCAAGTCTGTTTTGCTTATTCTCCGAGCTGGGCAACAGATTTCCCGCTTGCATCAGTACTGCTCTTCGAGGCTTTTTGTGCCGCATGTGACTTGAGAATAGAACGCTCATAGTCTGATGACATCTTTGGCTCGGGTTGATGAAGATTCTTTTGCATTTTCAACACTTTGGCTTTTTCTTCTTTGGTGCTGGGGAACTCTGGCTCTTTCGGCCGCCTCAGCTTAGCGAAAAACGCTGTCGTTTCCGCATCAACGATCGCCGCAGTCTCCTCTTCAGTACAGTCATAAGCTCTCTTGGGAGGAACCTTTGGTACTTTTGGAAGAGGCTCTTGTTTACGTTTCGGCGACCGCTTACGACGCACAGTAGCGGTACGCTTACGCTTTTTATCCTGAGGCGCCGGCGATGGCTCCCGCGGCGATGGCTGCACCGGAGATTGGTGAGGCGATGGAGCCGGGTGAGGCGACGAAGACGGCTGCCGCGGCGGCGACGACCTCGCTGGAGACGGGTGAGGCGGAGGCGAAGATGGCCTTGGCGTGTGATTTCGAAGCACGATACATTCCTTCGGCCATAGAATGGTGACGTTTTTTGCGTCACCCAGCACAGTCACATCCCCTTCACCAGCAGTGTAGTGAAGATCCAAAACCTCAAAGGTGGGCATGATTTCATCCACGCCGACAATAGCGTAGCCCTCTGGAACCGGACGACAGTGGTAAGTTGGTGTGGGTCCAATTGGTAAGGCATAGCCGACCGCCACCTTCATTGATATGTTCACAACTTTGACATGTAGCTCGCAGTGTGTCATCTCTGTGATATCATCCACTGGGTAGCCAACAGGAGCCATCGTCGGTGCATCATCATCATCGGCATTGTCATCACCTGGGACCTCGGTGGAAGCCACACTGCTTTTTCAATTATTCGATAGGCCGGTAGGATCGAATGGAGTGTGCTGCTGAGATGGGCCGGTAGTACTTTGCTCTTTAAGTGCGTTAATTTCATCTTGTTGTTGCTTTAATCGTTCTTCAATTAAACGCGTTCGCTCTTTCTGACTATCTGCTTCAACTGCCACCCTGTCCTTACTCCTCTGATGGCTTCTATCAGGATATTTCTTCCTCTCTTCGGGAAACCCAGTCCTCCATGGTTGGGAGCTGCTTGTGCCTCGTGTTCGTCCATCATGTTCCTTATTTCCAAGGGCGAGTGTGAGCTCATCATTCTCTCTATCGGGAATGAAGTCCCCATCTTTAACAGCCTTTACTGCTTTTCTGATCCTCTCGATTGGCAAGGGGTCTTCTTTATGTCGTATGTTATATATACACCTCCCTTCCGAATCCAACGTGCCCCCATGCCCGTAAAACCAATTCCTTGCACGTTCTACCCAATCGTCTGTCTCTGGGGTGATCTTTTTATCACGCAGTTCCTGCTCAAGTTTCTCCCACTTAGGAATGCCAGCCATGTAGCCACCTTGCCCCATAGTATGGTGATACTTCTTGTTAGCAGCATTCAGCTTATTCGTTTCAGACATTTTCTTAGCTTTTTCTGATGTCTTGTATTCCACAAACTCAGCCCATAATGGTTTTATATTCTCAAACTGAATATTCTTGAAATCGGGAGTCTTCTTTTTCACGACATAGTCAAGGTGCAATCTTTTCTTCCAGTTGGTGAAACACTGGGCCATCTTCTTCAAAGCCCACTCCCTGACCTTAGCCTCCATGGCTCTCCCATATTGTAAGGCGTCCTCAACTGGATCTTCCGCATTTGGATCCAGCTCTATCTTCGGTAGTTTGAAATTAACCATGAGCCTCTTCCACAGTAAATCTTTGGCGTGGTTAGGGACAAATAAACATGTTCCCTCTTCATCCGCATTAGCAGGCCTATTCCAATTTCTAATGGTGATCGGGATTAAGTCCCTAACGATTACTCCGCATTGTGCCACAAATTTGGTTGCGACAACTTCGGGAGCCGTCGGTTTGTCGTCTTCAGCGACATCTTCGATCCTGAACCTCTCATGGTCTTGCAACTTTTTGGTTGGGCCTCGTCCGCTCTTTTCAGTAGATTCCTTCGATCTGGAGGGCTAAAAGAAGAAAGATCGTCGTTACTATTTCTATATAGATAGCAGATGATTAATTAATGAATTGATTTATATTACATGCACCTCGCCGGAGCGGTCGTCTTCTCGATTACACAAGGCATCGCCTTCTCCCTCGCGGAAGGCAACACCTTCAACCTCAAACAAGTTGTCTACTCCGGTAAAAAGAGGATCACCCTCACCGGAGTTGTTCAGAAACGTTGATACGTCTAAATTATCTTCCCCACGGATCACACCTTGGATCAACTCTTCCTTTTCTTCGTCTCTGACGTGTGGGTCCACATTTTCTGCATAGGTGGAAAAACAAATAAGTCAAAGCGGCTAAAGGAGAAAGTTAAGTACGGTGTTGAGAGATATAAACCCTAATTCAGAGAAACCCTAATATATACATACACAATAATAAAAATGAAGAGAAAGGGAAACCGTTTAGTAGATAGGCACATCGTCGAACCCACATGCACCTAAGTTGCTTGACAATGTGAATCGGGTCTGGGGCTACCCACAGTGACTGACCAGTGGGGCCGAAGACCAATAATACCAAAGTAATTAATAAACCTAATAATACCTAACTAATAATAAACCTAATAATCGAAACACCGAAAAGAAAGGGAAACAATCAACACATGGCATTGATGCAATGCTCAAGCAAATATGATGATATGACAAGTTAATTTGCATTGAATGTAACCCTAAGACATGCTCGACGATTTAATCGGGGTTCCGAGGGGTGAAAACCCTAACTGGGGTAACTCCGGAACATATGAGAGGGGTGCATTTGTTCTTCTAATTATACTTGTCATTTAAGTTGTTGAACAATGCATGATTATAGTTTAGATAGATAGGTTTCATTTTTCTGAACAATTTGATATATTATTTGTATTTTTCTGACTTATAAACAATAAGTTATTGATTTTACAATATTAAATCATTTTCTGGAATTAAAAAAAAGGCAAATAGTTTTTACACCGGGGCACCCCCTAGCCAGTGAGACTGACAGAAGGGCCCCAGTGCCAACTCAGCTTCCACGCGTACAGATCATTTTCCTACCACAGAGAAGCCTACCCACTGAGGCTGACTGATGGGCCCTAGGCCACATCAGCTGCCACGCGAGCACGAGTGACGTCAGCACGACGTCACGCTGGCGGTGAGCTCCCAGGCAGCGGCAGCGCGGCGATAGCGGGCACCCCTGGACGCGCGGATGGGCGCGTTAGAGAGAGCGCGATGCAGGGAGAAAGGGAGTGGTGGTGCCGCTCCTTGTTGGTCACCGGAGCGTCGCCTCCGTCGAGCTCGAGCGGCGGCGGCGTCGGGCACACGCGGGGAGAGTAGTACAAGAGGAGAGGGAGACAAAGAAGAACACCGTCAGGATCAGCAGCTCACCAGGAACACGACGGAGGTGGTGGCGAGGCCGGGCGAGCTCGGGAGACGCCGGAATCGACGGAGGCGGCGCGCGGACGGAGCTTCCAATCCAGGCGATTGAGGTCATGCGCGAGGGGGAAAAGTAGCAGGGGCGCGCGTGGACGGAGGCAGCGGCGGTGGCGGATGGAACGCGCGGGTGGCGGCGAGCTCGGGCAGCCTGCCGGCGACGGGGGTGCGCGCGTCGGTGAGAAGCAGAGAAGTGAGATGGGGAAGAAGAGGAGGCGCGTCAGTTATAAACGAAGGGCCTTTAGTCCCGGTTGGAGGCTCCAACCGGGACTAAAGGGGCATACGTCCCGGTTGGAGCCACCAACCGGAACGTATAGTCCAATATTTTCAGCAGACTAAGGGTTGGCGCGCAGGGGGTCTTTAGTCCCGGTTGGTGGCTCCAACCGGGACATATTCCCCTGATTTTAAAATTTTTCAGGTATTTTCTCTCTGTTCCCGCCTAATTTTTTATTTTGGGGTTTAAATTTGTATTGTTTTTTAAATGATAATTAATTTGGAATTTAGAAAAACTTTAAACATAAAAAGTGTTTGGATTTGAATAAATAATTCAAAACCATTTTCTGTTTTAAAAAATAATTAATGTAACCATTTAAAATATGAACCATTTACAATTAAAAATGAATTAACTTATATTTTTTAATATCAATTTGGAATTTAGAAAAACTTTAAACATAAGAAGTGTATGGATTTGAATAAATAATCCAAAAACATTTTCTATTTTTTAAAAATAATTAATGTAACCTTTTAAAATGAATTAACTTATATTTTTGAATATTAATTTGGAATTTAGAAAAACTTTAAGCATAAAAAGTGTTTGGATTTGAATAAATAATTCAAAACCATTTTCTGTTTTAAAAAAGAATTAATGTAACCATTTAAAATATGAACCATTTACAATTAAAAATGAATTAACTTATATTTTTTAATATCAATTTGGAATTTAGAAAAACTTTAAACATAAGAAGTGTATGGATTTCAATAAATAATCCAAAACCATTTTCTATTTCTAAAAAATAATTAATGTAACCTTTTAAAATGAATTAACTTATATTTTTGAATATTAATTTGGAATTTAGAAAAACTTTAAACATAAGAAGTGTATGGATTTGAATAAATAATCCAAAACCATTTTCTATTTTTAAAAAATAATTAATGTAACCTTTTAAAATGAAGATAGGGGACGAGCATCGTTAGAACTTGCATTGTATATCTGAAGAAACCACATATTGCGAGTCTAAAAATGATTTTTTTCAAAAAATCACGGGCGATAGATCATGTACCTGTAGTACAAACCGGACCCACTTCCTACCGATTCGGTAGACATTTGTCCTTTTTACCCGGGATGGACGAAAAGGTTTGAGATGTACCGGTTGGGAGATAGTCCATGTAAGGTGGTCTAGTATTTTAGGAAAATGGGACGGTAGCATTCTGAAACGGCATTTTGGTGGTTACTTCACAAAACGACCCGTTTTTTGCGCTCGAAAAATGGAAAAGGGCTTTTCCGTGCGACAAAAAGGAAAACTTCCTCCTGCAACATTGTTCTACATACCAATGTCCACACACATGCATAATATGGGCACAACATCACAAACTATGCCGTGATTCAGCACATAACATCGGTCATTTGGACCGAAAGCCATGAAACCTCGAACATGATAGGTCATTTTGTGAAGGTTTTTTCGAAACATGATCAATATACCAAGTCTGGTATTTTTCCTTTCAACTATGTAACAAAATATGACACCACGCGAAGGATTTTCATTGTTCGGATTTTTTTTGAATTTATTATGCCCGTTTTGAATTATCTGAATTTCTAACTATGGTCGAACCGGTGTGCATGAAGATAGGGGACGAGCATCGTTAGAACTTGCATTGGATATCTGAAGAAACCACATATTGCGAGTCTAAAAATGATTTTTTCAAAAAATCACGGGCGATAGATCATGTACCTTTAGTACAAACCGGACCCACTTCCTGCCGATTCTGCAGACATTTGTCCTTTTTACCCGGGATGGACGAAAAGGTTTGAGATGTACCGGTTGGGAGATAGTCCATGTAAGGTGGTCTAGTATTTTAGGAAAATGGTACGGTAGCATTCTGAAACGGCATTTTGGTGGTTACTTCACAAAACGACTCGTTTTTTGCGCTCGGAAAATGGAAAAGGGCTTTTCCGTGCGACAAAAAGGAAAACTTCCTCCTGCAACATTGTTCTCCATACCAATGTCAACACACATGCATAATATGGGCACAACATCACAAACTATGCCGTGATTCAGCACATAACATCGGTCATTTGGACCGAAAGCCATGAAACCTCGAACATGATAGGTCATTCTGTGAAGGTTTTTTCGAAACATGATAAATATACCAAGTCTGGTATTTTTCCTTTCAACTATGTAACAAAATATGACACCACGCGAAGGATTTTCATTGTTCGGATTTTTTGAATTTATTATGCCCGTTTTGAATTATCTGAATTTCTAACTATGGTCGAACCGGTGTGCATGAAGATAGGGGACGAGCATCGTTAGAACTTGCATTGGATCTCTGAAGAAACCACATATTGCGAGTCTAAAAATGATTTTTTCAAAAAATCACGTGCGATAGATCATATACCTGTAGTACAAACCGGACCCACTTCCTGCCGATTCGGCAGAAATTTGTCCTTTTTACCCGGGATGGACGAAAAGGTTTGAGATGTACCGGTTGGGAGATAGCCCATGTAAGATGGTCTAGTATTTTAGGAAAATGGGACGGTAGCATTCTGAAACGGCATTTTGGTGCTTACTTCACAAAACGACCCGTTTTTTGCGCTCGAAAAATGGAAAAGGGCTTTTCCGTGCGACAAAAAGGAAAACTTCCTCCTGCAACATTGTTCTCCATACCAATGTCCACACACATGCATAATATGGGCACAACATCACAAACTATGTTGTGATTCAGCACATAACATCGGTCATTTGGACCGAAAGCCATGAAACCTCGAACATGATAGGTCATTTTGTGAAGGTTTTTTCGAAACATGATCAATATACCAAGTCTGGTATTTTTCCTTTCAACTATGTAACAAAATATGACACCACGCGAAGGATTTTTATTGTTCGGATTTTTTTGAATTTATTATGCCCGTTTTGAATTATCTGAATTTCTAACTATGGTCGAACCGGTGTGCATGAAGATAGGGGACGAGCATCGTTAGAACTTGCATTGGATCTCTGAAGAAACCACATATTGTGAGTATAAAAATGATTTTTTCAAAAAATCACGGGCGATAGATCATGTACCTGTAGTACAAACCGGACCCACTTCCTACCGATTCGGCAGACATTTGTCCTTTTTACCTGGGATGGACGAAAAGGTTTGAGATGTACCGGTTGCGAGATAGTCCATGTAAGGTGGTCTAGTATTTTAGGAAAATGGGATGATAGCATTCTGAAACGGCATTTTGGTGGTTACTTCATAAAACGACCCGTTTTTTGCGCTCGGAAAATGGAAAAGGGCTTTTCCCTGCGACAAAAAGGAAAACTTCCTCCTGCAACATTGTTCTCCATACCAATGTCCACACACATGCATAATATGGGCACAACATCACAAACTATACCGTGATTCAGCACATAACATCGGTCATTTGGACCGAAAGCCATGAAACCTCGAACATGATAGGTCATTTTGTGAAGGTTTTTTCGAAACATGATCAATATACCAAGTCTGGTATTTTTCCTTTCAAATATGTAACAAAATATGACACCACGCGAAGGATTTTCATTGTTCGGATTTTTTTTGAATTTATTATGCCCGTTTTGAATTATCTGAATTTCTAACTATGGTCAAACCGGTGTGCATGAAGATAGGGGACGAGCATCGTTAGAACTTGCATTGGATCTCTGAAGAAACCACATATTGCGAGTCTAGAAATGATTTTTTCAAAAAATCACGGGCGATAGATCATGTACCTGTAGTACAAACCGGACCCACTTCCTATCGATTCGGCAGACATTTGTCCTTTTTACCCGGGATGGACGAAAAGGTTTGAGATGTACCGGTTGGGAGATAGTCCATGTAAGGTGGTCTAGTATTTTAGGAAAATGGGACGATAGCATTCTGAAACGGAATTTTGGTGGTTACTTCACAAAACGACCCGTTTTTTGCGCTCGGAAAATGGAAAAAGGCTTTTCCGTGCGACAAAAAGGAAAACTTCCTCCTGCAACCTATGGGCACAACATCACAAACTATGTCGTGATTCAGCACATAACATCGGTCATTTGGACCGAAAAAGCCATGAAACCTCGAACATGATAGGTCATTTTGTGAAGGTTTTTTCGAAACATGATCATTGTTCGGCAGACATTTAGTCCCGGATGTAGTCACAAACCGGGACTAAAAATATTTTCCGCCATTTCCCACCTCTTCCCGCCAAGTTTTCCCGCCCTTTCCTTTCTACTAGAGCTTTTAGTCCCGGATGTAGTCACTAACCGGGACTAAAGATATTTCCCGCCATTTCCCAAAGCTTCACGCCAAGTTTTCCCGTCGTTTCCCTCTATATTTAGGGTGATCGTGTCATGGCTATCCACACACCTTCCTCTCTTAGAACAATGGACAACGCCTACTGGGCCATTCTGACCCTCGAGGAGACCGAGGCGCTGTGCGCCTCCAACTACCCTTGTCCGCCGGGCTACCGGCCGCCCGCCGGCTGGATGCTGAGCTCTGGAGGGGTTCCTGTCCCTCAAGGTTCCGCACGCCAGGCGGCCATCACAAACCACTTCTACCACGAGCTCACGCCGGAGAAGCGGATGGATCCCCAGTGGGATCCCGACAACTACGACACTTGGAATGCCTTCTTCGCTAATAGGCGGGAAAGGGAGCTCGCCAGGTACGAGGGTGATGGCCCACCACCAGTGAACCACAACGAAGCCGGCCTTCGTCTGTGGTGGGCGAACCGTACTATCATCGGAGTGATGCGCTACATCGCCGGGGGAGACCATCCTCGCCTACGGTGCCCACGAGTCCACCCGCCACAGGCCCCACACTGTCCCGGCGGTAGCGGCATCGTCTTCCAGGAGACCCCTCTCCCACCCGCCGTGAATCCGAGGCTGGAATGGCCCCTGGTATATGCCATGGATGGGCTGAGGATCCCCGGAGTGGCAGGTGACGACGACGATGATGATGACGACGACGATGAAGACCCTAAAGCTGCGTACTATAGGACTAGGCATGATTATGACTAAAGGGGGCGGCTTTAGTCCTGAGTGTTAGCTAGTCCCGGTTTGTCCCGGTTTTTAATATTAATAAATGTCTTGAGTGTTACCTAATAAATAGAGAGAAATGCCTATATAAAGAGAGGGTTCATATTTAGTCCCGGTTGGAGAAACCAACCGCGACTGAAGGGATTGCGGCAGAGTGGGCCAGGCAACACTAATAATAGGGGTGAGTGTCCACATTATGTCGTGCGGCTTGTACCTTGTCCCGGATGGTGTCACCAACCGGGACTAAAGATGAACCTTTAGTCCCGGTTGGAGACACCAACCGGGACTAAAGATGAGTCAGCACTAATAATAGGGGTGAGTGTCGACATTATGTCGTGAGTGTCGACATTATGCCGAGCTGCTTGTACTATAAATATGCATCCTTGTGAGTCCAGTCCTCCAGCCAGTTTGAGGCATCTCCAAGATGGTTTTAGAGAGCAGGGACACCACTACGGCCAGTTTCAGGGAGATGCCGACGGAGCCCAGTCCTCCGGCATCTCCGAGAAACTGGTCATAGAGGCACTCCCTAATATGTGAAATTAGTTAGCTCCGAGGCGTATTGATCTAGTTAGTGAAGTTACAAGCTGCAAGATGGTTTTCGAGAGCAGGGACACCACTGCGACCAGTTTTAGGGAGATGCCGACGGAGCCCAGTCCTCCGGCATCTCCAAGAAACTGGTCATAGAGGCACTCCCTAATATGTGAAATTAGTTAGCTCTGAGGCGTATTGATCTACTTAGTGAAGTTACAAGCTGCAAGATGGTTTTCGAGAGCAGGGACACAACTGCGGCCAGTTTCAGGGAGATGCCGACGGAGCCCAGTACTCCGTCATCTCCGAGAAAATGGTCATAGAGGCACTCCCTAATATGTGAAATTAGTTAGCTCCGAGGCGTATTGATCTAGTTAGTGAAGTTACAAGCTACAAGATGGTTTTCGAGAGCAGGGACACCACTACGACCAGTTTCAGGGAGATGCCGACGGAGCCCAGTCCTCCGGCATCTCCAAGAAACTGGTCATAGAGGCACTCCCGGTCCAGCCACAAAACGGGACTAACACTCAAGACATTTATTAATATTAAAAACTGAGACTACAAAACCGGGACTAAAGGCCACAAACCGCGAAAGATATCCTTCGGTCAAGCCACAAACCGCGAAAGACATGAACTAGAGTTACATAATATGAGCATGAACTTCTTGGCATATGTCATTCCTTATGACCGCTTCAGACGTAACCATGGAGCATCTTCTTTACTTAACGGAATGCTTGGGTCAGTTTTCACTGTGAAGGGCGGAATTTCATCAAACTTATTATAATCTTCTGACATGTCTGTCTTGTCCTCGATTCCCACGATGTTTCTTTTCCCTGAAAGAACTATGTGACGCTTTGGCTCATCATATGATGTATTCGTTTGCATATTTTTTTCTTTTTTTCGGTCTAGAGGACATGTCCTTCACATAGAAAACCTGAGACACATCATTGGCTAGGACGAATGGTTCATCTCTATAACCAAGATTGTTGAGATCCACTGTTGTCATTCCATACAACTGGTCTATCTTTACCCCTTCCCCATTCAGGTTGACCCATTTGCAGCGAAACAAAGGGACCTTAAAAGAGACTCCATAGTCTAGTTCCCATATCTCCTCTATGTAACCATAATATGTGTCCTTTTGTCCATTCTCGTCTATTGCATCAAAGCGAACACCACTATTTTGGTTGGTGCTCTTTTTATCTTGGGCGATCGTGTAGAATGTATTCCCATTTATTTCGTACCCTTGGAAATTCAATACAGTAGAAGATGGTGACGCGGCCAACAAGTATAGCTGATCTCCAACAGTGGTGTCATTCAAGAGATGTGTCCGCATCCAACCACCAAAAGACTTCATGTGTTCATCTGTAATCCATGATTCAGGCTTCCCCGGGTTTTTGGAGCGTACAATATTCTTGTGTTCCTCGATATACGGAGCTGCCAAGGTGGAATTATGTAGAACTGTGTAGTGTGCTTTAGTGAAAGAATCCCCGTCCCTACATATCATTGCTTTCTTTCCCAGCATGCCTTTTCCACTTAGTCTTCCCTCATGCCGCGAGTCAGAAACACCAATCGGCTTAAGGTCAGGAATAAAGTCAACACAAAACTCAATGACCTCCTCTGTTCCATATCCCTTGGAGATGCTTCCTTCTGGTCTAGCACGGTTATGAACATATTTCTTTAAGACTCCCATGAACCTCTCAAAGGGGAACATATTGTGCAGAAATACCAGACCGAGAATGGCAATCTCTTCCACTAGATGAACCAGGAGATGCGTCATAATATTGAAGAAGGATGGTGGGAACACCAATTCAAAACTAACAAGACATTGTACCACATCCTTCTGTAAACTTGGCAGAATATCTGGATTGATTACCTTCTGAGATATTGCATTGAGGAATGCACACAGCTTCACAATGGGTACTCGAGCATTTTCCGGTAGAAGCCCCCTCAATGCAATCGGAAGCAACTGCGTCATAATCACGTGACAGTCATGAGACTTCAGGTTTTGGAACTTTTTCTCTGCCATATTTATTATCCCCTTTATATTAGATGAGAAGCCCGACGGCACCTTGATACTGTAAAGGACTTCAAAAAAGATTTCCTTCTATGCTTTGGTAAGAGCATAGCTGGCACGACTTAAGTGACGCCCTTTATCCGTCTTGTTATCTGTATGCATGTTCTTTGGGTCTTTCATAATTTGTTGGTCCTCCCGTGCTTCAGGTGTATCTTTTGTCTTCCCATACACGCCTAGGAATCCTAGCAGGTTCACGCAGAGATTCTTCGTCATGTGCATCACGTCGATTGAAGAGCGGACACGCAGGACTTTCCAATATGGCAGCTCCCAAAATATAGATTTCTTCTTCCACATGGGTGCGTGTCCTGTAGCGACGTCGTTCGGAACTGATTGACCGTCGGGACCCTTTCCAAAGATTACTTCTATGTCCTTGACCATACCAAATACATCATCACCAGCAGGGAGTTCAGGCTTCTTCCGGTGATCTGCCTCACCTTTGAAATGCTTGCCTTTCTTTCTTACGGGATGATTGGTCGGAAGAAATCGTCGATTCGCCAGGTACACAACCTTCTTGCATTTATGCAAATATGTACCTTCGGTCTTATCTAAACAGTGGGTGCATGCCTTATATCCCTTGTTTGTCTGTCCTGAAAGGTTACTAAGAGCAGGCCAATCATTGATGGTTACGAATAACAACCCTCGTAGATTAAATGGCTCCTGTTTGTTCTCATCCCACGCACGTACACCTTGTTTGCCCCACAACTGTAAGAGTTCTTCAACTAATGGCCTAAGGTACACATCAATGTCATTGCCCGGTTGCTTCGGGCCTTGGATGAGCACTGGCATCATAATGAACTTACGCTTCATGCACAACCAAGGAGGCAGGTTGTAGATACATAGAGTCACGGGCCAGGTGCTGTGACTGCAGCTCTGCTCCCCAAAAGGATTCATGCCATCCGTACTTAGACCAAACCATAAGTTCCTTGCGTCACCTGCAAAGTCTGGGAAGTCTCTCTCAATTTTTCTCCACTGTGACCCATCAGCAGGGTGTCTCAACTTCCCGTCTTTCTTACGGTCTTCTTTGTGCCATCGCAACAACCTGGCATGCTCTTTGTTTCTGAACATGCGTTTCAACCTTGGTATTATAGGAGCATACCACATAACCTTAGCAGGAACCCTCTTCCGGAGGGGCTCTCCCTCAACATCACCAGGGTCATCTCGTCTGATCTTATACCGCAACGCGTTGCATACCGGGCATTTATCTAAATTCTCATACTCCTTACCGCGGTAGAGGATGCAGTCATTAATGCATGGATGTATCTTTTGCACATCTAATCCCAGAGGACAGAGAGTCTTCTTTGCTTCGTAGGTACTCTCGGGAAGTTCGTTATGTTTTGGAAACTTCGGCTTCATTATTTTCAGCATCTTTTCAAATGAGGAGTCAGTTAGACCACACTCTGCCTTCCATCGCAACAATTCCAGTGTGGTACCGAGATTTGTGCTGCCATCTTCACAATTTGGGTACAACAATTTCTTGTGATCTTCTAACATGCCCTCTAACTTCAACTTCTCATGTTCTGTTTCACAGTCTCGCTTTGCATCAGAAATGACCCTACCAAGTTCATCAGCCGGCTCATCTGATGCCCGTTCTTCACCTCTTTCCTCTCCATTGTCTTCCATTGCAGTATCACTGTATTCAGGAAACATATGATGATAGTTGTTATCATCATCTTCTTCTTCACCATCTTCCATCATAACCCCTCTTTCCCCGTGCTTGGTCCAGCAATTATAGTTGGGCATGAAACCTTTCATAATCAGATGGCCGCGAATGATTTTCGAGGAAGATTACTCCTTGTTGTTCCGACATTGAACACATGGACAACGTATAAATCCATTCTCTTTGTTTGCCGTAGCCACATCGATAAATTTATCCACGCCTTTGATATACCCGGCTACGCGCCGGTCACCGTACATCCATTCCCGACCGTTCATCTGCATCATATAAGTAAGTTTATCAAAAAACAGAACATCATAAATAGTGAAATAACCAATTCACACCGACACATGAATTGTATCAATGACCTAGAAAAGATAATATTGCTAACCTCGATCGAGGGAAATAACGAGGAGAAAGCTCAAGTGCGTCTCGGACACCTTCTATATTTTTGTTCTATGAGAAATTCAACGGGATTATTCACTCAAAAATTTCAACAAACACCTTCAATGCATGCATGAGAAAAAACTAGCACACCCCCTCACACCTTCCACCATTCTAAAAAACAGAGTGGAGGAAGAGGGGGCTGGGGCGTTGCATTTATAGAGGGCAGGGGGTCTTTAGTCCCGGTTGGAGCCAGCAACCGGGACTAAAGGTGCGTGCCACGCCACGTGGCTGTGGACGCAATCTTTAGTCCCGATTGCTGGCTCCAACCGGGACGTATTGCCCTTACCAACCGGGACGCATGCCCCCTGGCCCCGTGCCCGCTCCAACCGGGACGCGTGCCAGCATTAGTCCCGGTTGGTGGCGCAACCGGGACAAATGCTCTGAGGGGTCGCAAACGGATAGCCCTTTTTCCACTAGTGGACACATGCAAGCACCCGTAGACTAGTAGTTAATTTTTGTATGTTCCAACATAGCACCACACTTTTCATGCATGTGCTAGGGCACATGCATGCATGTCCTTGAGGTACTCAAAATTGAGAACAATCTATAAAGGATGTCAAACAACAAATTAGACTTTGTCGTGAAATCCTCTCATCTTGGTCTTTTGATTGACCCAAAGAGTGACCTTGAAAGATTCAAAAGTAGTCCAACAGCTTGCTTGGTTTTGTTGGTCAGCTCTACCGCGAGGTGAAATTCTACTCTTGACGATTGGTTGAGGATTGTTTCTCAAAGTTTGTGACTAGGCACCCACCTAATGGAAATGAAGTTCAGCATCCTCCAAAAGCTTATGGTCTAGTGCAAAGTTCATATTTCCATGGTCTCAATCCTTATGAAGAGCTGGTACATGCTATATCTACAAGAGAAACTATCGTTCGCTCCTCAAGAGGGTTGACAGAACCAGTGGCGGGAGTTTCCACGTATATATCCTGGATTTTACTAAGTATTAACGCATGTCTACAAAGGGGGTCACACTTGGGACTTACACATGGGACCTACCAACCTTGCACCACACTCACACCCATATGCTAGGGACACATGCAAGTTTTCAGATCATTCCGACGTTCTCGTGGTCTTCCTCCGGCGAAACCCTAATGATCTGCGAGCCTCGGATCGTCTACCCCCCTAGACATTCTTCTGATGGGGGTAGCCCGGCGTAGCTCTCTCTTGTTTTGTGTTTGATTATGTCATGGGATGATGTGAAACCATGTTGGTTCACAAGTTGGGGCACTATACTACCCGGTTTCACCGGAACGGGGAGATTCCCCCTTATACATGTCCAGAACCTTCGCTTCTAGGTTAGAGCGCATGCATGCGAGGGTGGACACATGCAAGCACATATACCAACCTTGCACCACACTCACACGCATATGCTAGGGACACATGCAAGTTTTCAGATGATTCCGATGTTCTCGTGGTCGTCCTCCGGCGAAACCCTGATCTGCGGGCCTCGGATCGTCTACCCCCCTAGACATTCTTCTGATGGGGGTAGCCCGGCGTAGCTCTCTCTTGTTTTGTGTTTGATTATGTCATGGGATGATGTGAAACCATGTTGGTTCACAAGTTGGGGCACTATACTACTCGGTTTCACCGGAACGGGAAGATTCCCCCTTATACAGGTCCAGAACCTTCGCTTCTAGGTTAGAACGCATGCATGCGAGGGGGACACATGCAAGCACCCACAGACTAGTAGTTAATTTTTGTATGTTCCAACATAGCACCACACTTTTCATGCATGCTCACATGCATGCATGTCCTTAAGGTACTCAAAATTGAGAACAATCTATAAAGGATGTCAAACAACAAATTTCAGACTTTGTCGTGAAATCCTCTCATCTTGGTCTTTTGATTGACCCAAAGAGTGACCTTGAAAGATTCAAAAGTAGTCCAACAGCTTGCTTGGTTTTGTTGGTCAGCTCTACCGTGAGGTGAAATTCTACTCTTGACGATTGGTTGAGGATTGTTTCTCAAAGTTTGTGACTAGGCACCCACCTAATGGAAATGAAGTTCAGCATCCTCCAAAAGCTTATGGTCTAGTACAAAGTTCATATTTCCATGGTCTCAATCCTTATGAAGAGCTAGTACATGCTATATCTACAAGAGAAACTATCGTCCGCTCCTCAAGAGGGTTGACAGAACCAGTGGCGGGAGTTTCCACGTATATATCCAGGATTTTACTAAGTACTAACGCATGTCTACAAAGGGGGTCACACTTGGGACTTACACATGGGACCTACAAACCTTGCACCACACTCACACACATATGCTAGGGACACATGCAAGTTTTCATCTGATTCCGACGTTCTCGTGGTCTTCCTCTGGCGAAACCCTGATCTGCGGGCCTCAGATCGTCTACCCCCCTAGATATTCTTCTGATGGGGCTAGCCCGGCGTAGCTCTCTCTTGTTTTGTGTTTGATTATGTCATGGGATGATATGAAACCATGTTGGTTCACAAGTTGGGCACTATACGGCCCGGTTTCACCATAACGGGGAGATTTCCCCTTATACAGGTCCAGAACCTTCGCTTCTAGGTTAGAGCGCATGCATGCGAGGGGGGACACATGCAAGCACATATACCAACCTTGCACCACACTCACACACATATGCTAGGGACACATGCAAGTTTTTAGATGATTCCGACGTTCTCGTGGTCTTCCTCCGGCGAAATCCTGATGATCTGCGGGCCTCGGATCGTCTACCCTCCTAGACATTCTTCTGATGGGGGTAGCCCGGCGTATCTCTCTCTTGTTTTGTGTTTGATTATGTCATGGGATGATGTGAAACCATGTTGGTTCAAAATTTGGGACACTATACTACTCGGTTTCACCGGAACGGGGAGATTCCCCCTTATACAGGTCCAGAACCTTCGCTTCTAGGTTAGAGCGCATGCATGCGAGGGGGGACACATGCAAGCACCCACATACTAGTAGTTAATTTTTGTATGTTCCAACATAGCACCACACTTTTCATGCATGCTCACATGCATGCATGTCCTTAAGGTACTCAAAATTGAGAACAATCTATAAAGGATGTCAAACAACAAATTTCAGACTTTGTCGTGAAATCCTCTCATCTTGGTCTTTTGATTGACCCAAAGAGTGACCTTGAAAGATTCAAAAGTAGTCCAACAGCTTGCTTGGTTTTGTTGGTCAGCTCTACCGTGAGGGGAAATTCTACTCTTGACGATTGGTTGAGGATTGTTTCTCAAAGTTTGTGACTAGGCACCCACCTAATGGAAATGAAGTTCAGCATCCTCCAAAAGCCTATGGTCTAGTGCAAAGTTCATATTTCCATGGTCTCAATCCTTATGAAGAGCTGGTACATGCTATATCTACAAGAGAAACTATCGTCCGCTCCTCAAGAGGGTTGACAGAACCAGTGGCGGGAGTTTCCACGTATATATCCAGGATTTTACTAAGTACTAACACATGTCTACAAAGGGGGTCACACTTGGGACTTACACATGGGACCTACAAACCTTGCACCACACTCACACACATATGCTAGGGACACATGCAAGTTTTCATCTGATTCCGACGTTCTCGTGGTCTTCCTCTGGCGAAACCCTGATCTGCGGGCCTCAGATCGTCTACCCCCCTAGATATTCTTCTGATGGGGCTAGCCCGGCGTAGCTCTCTCTTGTTTTGTGTTTGATTATGTCATGGGATGATATGAAACCATGTTGGTTCACAAGTTGGGCACTATACGGCCCGGTTTCACCATAACGGGGAGATTTCCCCTTATACAGGTCCAGAACCTTCGCTTCTAGGTTAGAGCGCATGCATGCGAGGGGGGACACATGCAAGCACATATACCAACCTTGCACCACACTCACACACATATGCTAGGGACACATGCAAGTTTTTAGATGATTCCGACGTTCTCGTGGTCTTCCTCCGGCGAAACCCTGATGATCTGCGGGCCTCGGATCGTCTACCCTCCTAGACATTCTTCTGATGGGGGTAGCCCGACGTAGCTCTCTCTTGTTTTGTGTTTGATTATGTCATGGGATGATGTGAAACCATGTTGGTTCAAAAGTTGGGACACTATACTACTCGGTTTCACCGGAACGGGGAGATTCCCCCTTATACAGGTCCAGAACCTTCGCTTCTACGTTAGAGCGCATGCATGCGAGGGGGGACACATGCAAGCACCCACAGACTAGTAGTTAATTTTTGTATGTTCCAACATAGCACCACACTTTTCATGCATGCTCACATGCATGCATGTCCTTAAGGTACTCAAAATTGAGAACAATCTATAAAGGATGTCAAACAACAAATTTCAGACTTTGTCGTGAAATCCTCTCATCTTGGTCTTTTGATTGACCCAAAGAGTGACCTTGAAAGATTCAAAAGTATTCCAACAGCTTGCTTGGTTTTGTTGGTCAGCTCTACCGTGAGGGGAAATTCTACTCTTGACGATTGGTTGAGGATTGTTTCTCAAAGTTTGTGACTAGGCACCCACCTAATGGAAATGAAGTTCAGCATCCTCCAAAAGCTTATGGTCTAGTGCAAAGTTCATATTTCCATGGTCTCAATCCTTATGAAGAGCTGGTACATGCTATATCTACAAGAGAAACTATCGTCCGCTCCTCAAGAGGGTTGACAGAACAAGTGGCGGGAGTTTCCACGTATATATCCAGGATTTTACTAAGTACTAACGCATGTCTACAAAGGGGGTCACACTTGGGACTTACACATGGGACCTACAAACCTTGCACCACACTCACACACATATGCTAGGGACACATGCAAGTTTTCATCTGATTCCGACGTTCTCGTGGTCTTCCTACGGCGAAACCCTAATCTGCGGGGCTCGGATCGTCTACCCCCCTGGACATTCTTCTGACAGGGGTAGCCCGGCGTAGCTCTCTCTTGTTTTGTGTTTGACTAGGTTATAGGATGATGTAAAACCATGTGGGTTCACAAGTTGGGCACTATACGGCCCGGTTTCACCGTAACAGGGAGATTTCCCCTTATACAGGTCCAGAACCTTCGCTTCTAGGTTATAGCGCATGCATGCGAGGGGGGACACATGCAAGCACATATACCATCCTTCCACCACACTCACAGACATATGCTAGGGACACATGCAAGTTTTTAGATGATTCCGACGTTCTCGTGGTCTTCCTCCAGCGAAACCCTGATGATCTGCGGGCCTCGGATCGTCTACCCTCCTAGACATTCTTCTGATGGGGGTAGCCCGGCATAGCTCTCTCTTGTTTTGTGTTTGATTATGTCATGGGATGATGTGAAACCATGTTTGTTCACAAGTTGGGGCACTAGACTACCCGGTTTCACCGGAACAGGGAGATTCCCCCTTATACAGGTCCAGAACCTTTGCTTCTAGGTTAGAGCGCATGCATGCGAGGGGGGACACATGCAAGCACCCGAAGACTAGTAGTTAATTTTTGTATGTTCCAACATAGCACCACACTTTTCATGCATGTGTTAGGGCACATGCATGCATGTCCTTGAGGTACTCAAAATTGAGAACAATCTATAAAGGATGCCAAACAACAAATGTCAGACTTTGTCGTGAAATCCTCTCATCTTGGTCTTTTGATTGACCCAAAGAGTGACCTTGAAAGATTCAAAAGTAGTTCAACAGTTTGCTTGGTTTTGTTGGTCAGCTCTACCATGAGGGGAAATTCTACTCTTGACGATTGATTGAGGATTGTTTCTCAAAGTTTGTGACTAGGCACCCACCTAATGGAAATGAAGTTCAGCATCCTCCAGAAGCTTATGGTCTAGTGAAAAGTTCATATTTCCATGGTCTCAATCCTTATGAAGAGCTGTTACATGCTATATCTACAAGAGAAACTATCGTCCGCTCCTCAAGAGGGTTGACAGAACAAGTGGCGGGAGTTTCCACGTATATATCAAGGATTTTACTAAGTATTAACGCGTGTCTACAAAGGGGGTCACACTTGGGACTTACACATGGGACCTACCAACCTTGCACCACACTCACACACATATGCTAGGGACACATGCAAGTTTTCATCTGATTCCGACGTTCTCGTGGTCTTCCTACGGCGAAACCCTAATCTGCGGGGCTCGGATCGTCTACCCCCCTAGACATTCTTCTGACAGGGGTAGCCCGGCGTAGCTCTCTCTTGTTTTGTGTTTGACTAGGTTATAGGATGATGTAAAACCATGTTGGTTCACAAGTTGGGGCACTATCCTACCCGGTTTTACCGTAACGGGGAGATTCCCCTTATACAAGTCCAGAACCTCGCTTCTAGGTTAGAGCGCATGCATGCGAGGGAGGACACATGCAAGCACATATACCAACCTTGCACCACACTCACACACATATGCTAGGGACACATGCAAGTTTTCAGATGATTCCGACGTTCTCGTGGTCTTCCTCCGGCGAAACCCTGATGATCTGTAGGCTTTGGATCGTCTACCCCCTAGACATTCTTCTGATGGGGGTAGCCCGGCGTAGCTCTCTCTTGTTTTGTGTTTTATTATGTCATGGGATGATGTGAACCCATGTTGGTTCACAAGTTGGGGCACTATACGTTCCGGTTTCACCGTAACGGGGAGATTCCCCCTTATACAGGTCCAGAACCTTCGCTTCTAGGTTAGAGCGCATGCATGCGAGGGGGGACACATGCAAGCACATATACCAACCTGGAACCACACTCACACACATATGCTAGGGACACATGCAAGTTTTCATCTGATTCCGACGTTCTCGTGGTCTTCCTCTGGCGAAACCCTGATCTGCGGGCCTCGGATTGTCTACCCCCCTAGACATTCTTCTGACAGGCGTAGCCTGGGGTAGCTCTATCTTGTTTTGTGTTTGACTAGGTCATAGGATGATGTAAAACCATGTTGGTTCACAAGTTGGGGCACTATACTACCCGGTTTCACCGGAACGGGGAGATTCCCCCTTATACAGGTCCAGAACCTTTCGCTTCTAGTTAGAGCGCATGCATGCGAGGGGGAACACATGCAATCACCTATACCAACCTTGCACCACACTCACACACATATGCTAGGGACACATGCAAGTTTTCATCTGATTCCGACGTTCTCGTGGTCTTCCTACGGCGAAACCCTAATCTGCGGGGCTCGGATCGTCTACCCCCCTAGACATTCTTCTGACAGGGGTAGCCCATCATAGCTCTCTCTTGTTTTGTGTTTGACTAGGTCATAGTATGATGTAAAACCATGTTGGTTCACAAGTTGGGGCACTATCCTACCCGGTTTCACCGGAATGGGGAGATTCCCCCTTATACAGGTCCAGATCCTTTCGCTTCTAGGTTAGAGCGCATGCATGCGAGTGGGGACACATGCAATCAGCTATACCAACCTTGCACCACACTCACACACATATGCTAGGGACACATGCAAGTTTTCATCTGATTCCGACGTTCTCGTGGTCTTCCTCCGGCGAAACCCTGATCTGCGGGACTCGGATCGTCTACCCCCCTAGACATTTTAGGTTAGAGCTTATGCATGCAAGTTCGTATAAGGGGACACATGCAAGTTTATGGTCTAGTGCAAAGTTCGTATTTCCATGGTCTCAATACTAACAAAAAGCCAAGAAAGATTTCACTTAAACATAAAATAAATATAAATGAAAGAAAAAACAAAAAGAAAATTAGAAAATAGCAGAAGGCACACGGCAAAGGAGAAAACACACGGCAAAGAAGTCCTTTGCCGTGTGTCTGTTTAGGGTACACGACAAAGCATATTTGCCGTGTGTTTGTTCCAGGAAGTACACGGCAAAGACCTTTGCCGTGTTCCGCGCGAATTGGCACACGGCAAAGGCTTGCCAATAATTGACGGCGTTGGCCCGCCCCTGCCTTATCCTCTCCCAACTCGACCCCGCGCCTCCCCAGCTTGACCCCGCGCCGCCGCCGCCTCGATCCAGCGCTGCCGCAGCCTCGATCCCGCGTTGTCGCTGCCGTCTACCTGCCCCCGCGTCGCCGCTGCCGGCTCCTCCTCCACCCACCTCGGCCCCATCCGCACCGCCCCATTCGCCTCCGCGCCCAGCCACCGCCCTCGGCCCCTAGGAGCTCGCCGGCGGCTCCACTGGTAGGAGACCGGTCCAGCCCCCCCTCCACCCACCGCCGGCCCGCCCCATCACCATCGGTATGTGCCTATACATGTATATTTTTTGTATATATGTGTAGTATATGTATGTGTAGCTAGTATGTGTGTGTATGCGTAGCTAGTATGTATGTGTAGCTAGTATATATGTGCATGTGTAGCTAGTATGTATGTGTATGTGTAGCTAGTATATATATGTATGTGTAGCTAGTATGTATGTGTAGTATATATTGTTAGATATATATAGCATGTATTTGTCCCATGTATTTGTTACATATATGTATAGTAGTATGTATAATGTTGTTTCATATATGCATGTGTATAGTAGTAATTTAGGAATTATGTGTAAATTTTTGGCATGTCTATAGTAGTAATTTAGTAATTTTTCTTCGTGCAGGATATGTGTCGAGTCTGAGGGTGGGGTTGTCGATGGCGTAGGTCATTTTGCGGGAGGGTTGCTGATCTTCTTCACCTCTCGATCACGCTTCTAGGGTAAAAATCTATTCTCCTATCTTGTACTTAGGGTTATTTTCGTGTGTAGATCACTAAGTCTGTCGCGTTACCTAGGCGTCTCTTCCCGGCCGTAAGGGTTACGCGGATAAATATGCATTAGTGGTCTCTCATATTATGAAGCGTAACTCTTATGGCATTTATCGGGACAGCCGGAGGATGTGTAGTTGGGTATGTTTTCCTTGTTCTACTCCGGTCCGAGATAGGATTTCGGCCACGTCTCCCTGTTGTTCTCCGGATGCACATCCCTCTTGGCTTTTTGCCGAGACGTGTATCGAGAGAGCAGCGGGGAGGTGCTGCCAAAATTCTGTGTTGGATCGGGGTAGAGTAGGGAGAACATACTCAATCTACGGATCCGGCGGTTGATAGGACCCTCTTTACCTATTAGAGAGATAGGTGGATATATGTATGGCGTAAAATATATGTTTGCTAAAATTAACCAAACTAATACCGGATTTATTTATATGGCATGATTAACTGAAAGCATTATATATGTCGTTTTTGGTACTGATTAGAGGATGGAGAATCGTGACTGGATGTATGATGGCTATGTCAATAAGTGGGACTTCACCTCAGAATGGCAAGAAAAGGCCAAGGACTTTGTGAACCGGGCATTTGCCGTCCCCAGCAGACCCAGAAGAATTTTCTGCCCCTGTGCAAGATGCAAGAACCTGAATACACATTCGAAGGAAGATGTGAGTACTCACCTTCTCAATTACAGGTTCACACCATCCTACAAGACTTGGACATTCCATGGTGAAAAGTTAGTGAAACGTGCTAGGAGGGAGTCATGGCAGGGTCAGCAGCAGAGTCAGCCAAGGGAAGAATTTGATGCTGGTTTTGATAGGTGCATAGAAAACTTTGTGAATGCTAATGCGCCTGAAAGCCCTCATGTAGAGGCGAAGACTCCTCAGGAGGCGGATACAAGTGAGGAGCCGGAGGAAAACGCGGCAAAGAGGATGCCATATAGAGACCCCTTCATGCACATACAGATGTTACCCAACTGGATGCCATATCTCGCCTTTTGGCCTTCAAGAGCCACAGGAACTTGACCAGAGAGGACTTCGATGATATGCTTGTCGTCGTTGGCAGCATTCTGCCGAAAGGGCACCTCTTGCGGGAGAACTTCTACTATTCGACCAAACTCCTCCATGACCTTAAGATGTCATATGAGCCGATACACGCTTGTCCGAAAGGGATGCATGCTATTCACAAAGGAGCATGCTAAGACAAATTATTGTGTTCGCTGCAAATCCTCTAGGTACTTTGAGGTCGATCCCAATGGGGATGGTCAGAAGAGGCAGACCGGGGTTGCCCAAAACATTCTTCGGTATCTTCCAATCATACCGAGGCTCCAGCGACTCTTCATGACCGAGGATACTTCCCAGAAGATGCAGTGGGCAATAGAAGGGAACAGATACCTCGACAAGATGATACATCTGTCGGATGGTAGTGCATTGAAGAACTTTGTCAAGAAATATCCTGAGAAATTCGGTGACAAGAGGAGCGTAGCAGTTGCCATATCAACCGATGGGTTCAATCCATATGGCATGTCGGCTTCAGTATATAGTTGCTGGCCAGTGTTTGTTATTCCTCTAAACCTCCCCCCTAGCGTCTGCATAAGATCAGAGAACATGTTTGTCTCGATGATAATCCCAGGGCCGAAATACCCGGGTAAGAACATGAATGTGTATCTAGAACCGCTGGTGGATGACTAGCTTCGTGGCTGGGAAGGTCGGGGGATCCGAACATTTGACGCTTCAAACAACGAGCACTTCGATATGTATGTCTGGTACCATACCTCTCTGCATGACCTACCAGCACGTGCATTGTTCTGCGGCTGGTGTACACATGGGAAGTGGCCTTGCCCAGTGTGCATGCAAGCTCTGACTTTCTTCTGGCTGTCGAAGGGAGGCAAGTATTCCAGCTTTGATGAACATCGACAGTGTCTTGAGCCGAATCATCCATATAGGGGTGACAAAAAGAGGTTCAAGAAAGGCCGTGTTGTCCATGATCCAAAGCCACGTCTAAAGACCGGAAAGGAAATCAAGGCTGAGTTAGAAGCTCTCCAACCAAACTCCGATGGGAATGGTTTCGTGGGATACGGGGATACGCACCAGTGGACCCACATTCCGTGCTTATGGAATCTCCCTTACTTTGAGGATCTTGAGCTCCCGCATAACATTGATGTAATGCAGACCGAAAAGAATATCGGCGAGGCCCTTTGGAGCACCATAATTTAAACTGAGAAGACGAAAGATAACATCAATGCTCGAATTGATCAAGAAGCATTGTGCGATAGGCCAAAGTTGAACATGCAGCCACCCGGAGCCAAAGGCAGAAAAAGGTGGTCTAAGCCAAAGGCTCCTTTCTGCCCAACAAAGCCCCAAAGAAGGGAGATCTTCCAGTGGATCGCGCAAAGTTTGTTTTTCCCTAATGGTTATGCGGCCAACTGGATGAGGGGTGCGAACATGGAAACATTGCGAGTACAAGGGCTCAAGAGTCATGACTACCACGTATGGCTTGAGCGGATAATGCCGGTGATGATTCAAGGCTATGTCGATGAGGAGACTTGGCGAGTGCTGTCGAGGTTGAGCCTTTTCTTCCGCCAGATTTGTGCTAGGGAGTTAGTTGTAAAGTGCTTGAGAAGCTATATGAACAGGCACCCGAGTTGCTTTGCGATCTAGAGATGCTCCTTTCGCCAGGGTTCTTCAATCCGATGCAACATATGATCTTGCATCTTGTGGACCAGGCTTTAAAAGGGGGACCTGTGTGGGCCCATTGGCAGTTTCCGCCCGAGAGAGAAACAAAGAAGCTTCGTAAGAAAACAGGCAATAAATGCAAGATCGAGGCATCCATAGCCGAGGCAGTCCTTAACGAGGAGGTTGCAAACTTCACCACAAAGCACTATGATGCCAACATTCCCACAAAGCACAACCTAGTGTTTCGTTACAATGCCGCCAACCCTGAAGATGTACCCAATCTTAGAATCTTCGTTGGGCTAGGTGGCAAATCAAGTGGCACAAAGAGGTTCGCAATGAAAAAACTTGAGCGGGAGTTGATCCACTCGTATGTCTTGAACACCATGGAAGAAGTGAAGCGTACATCCAGTAAGTGCTCACCATTTAGTTTTCCGCAAACATTCACTGCTATGTCTGTGCCTAACTCTCCTTTAAATTGTTATAGACGATTCAAGAGTGCACATTGGAAGAATCCAAATAGGGAGCCTAACCCTCAAGAGGAGCAGGAACTTTTCGATAAGGGTGGTGGTTTCGGTTTCGTCAGCTGGTTCTGTGGTTTGGTACTATTCGAGCCAACTTGATGTGCTACACTTCTTTTGATAAACTTCTTATGCTAAACTTCTCGTTCTAACTTGTAGGCAAGAACTGACAAAGAGATGCAACCTGAGCTAAGAAATATTGCCAGGGGATTTAACCATTCAGTCGACACGTTCAATGCTTATGACGTGAATGGGTATCGCTTCCATACCCATGAATACACAATTAGCCGGCCCAACCGGATGTTGGAATTATGCCCTAGAGGCAATAATAAAGATGTTATTATTATAATTCTTGTTCATGATAAAGTTTATATTCCATGCTAGAATTGTATTAAGCGGAAACTTTGATACTTGTGTGGTTTATGAACAACGCCGTGTCCCTAGTATGCCTCTATGGACTATCTCATTGATTAATGATGGTTAAGGTTTCCTAACCATAGACATGAGTTGTCGATTAATAATGAGATCATATCATTGGGAGAATGATATGATGGACAGACCCAAATCAAGCAGAGCAATTAGATCGTGTCATCATGTTCATCTTTGCGAAGCTTTTTCTTATGTCAAATATTGTATTCCTTAGACCATGAGCTAATGCAACTCCTTGGTATCGGAAGAAAGCTTTGAGGTCATCAAACGTCATCCTATGAGAGGGTGATCATAAAGGTGTCTCTCAGGTGATCGGAAAGTACTTGTTGGGTTGTATGTATCGAGATGGGATTTGTCCCTCCCAAGTCGGAGAGATATACTTCGGGCCCACTCGGTAATCGATATCAACACTGCTTGCAAGCACGTGGTTAAGGAGTTAATCACAAAGTGATATCGGATACGGAACGAGTAAAGTACTTGCTGTGAACGAGATTGAACTAGGTATGCCGATACAGACGATCGAATCTCAGGCAAGTAAAATATCGCATGACGAAGGGAATATATATCAGATTAATTTAATCCTGGCATCGTGGTTCATCCGATATGATCATCGATGAATGTGTGGGAGTCAATATGAGTTTCCAGACCCCGCTGTTGATTATTGATAGAAGATCATGTATGCATATTCTCGAACCCGTAGGGTCACACCCTTAACGTGTCTCGACGCTAGGATAGAATGGATAATTGGTTTATGAGTTTTTTGTTCGGAGTCTCGGATGAGAACCAGGATGTCACGAGAGGTTCCGGAATGGTCCGGAGAATAAGATTCATATAAGGTAAACCAGTTTTTGGATTTCGGAATTGTTTCGGATTGTTCGGTATTGTACCGGAAGCTTCTAGAACCTTCCGGAGTGGGACCAACGTGGCCTCACTTGTCGGGAGGGGGCGTGGGCCTACGAGGGAGTGCCCTGGCCGCATTGGGCCAGGGGCACAAGGCCCCATAGGCCCATCCAGCCAAAACCCTAGGGAAGCCTTCTAGAAGGAGGGGGAAAACTGGCCCCCCACTACAACCCTTGGGGCCGCCACCCTAGGGCTTGGAGGAGGGTCCAAGGGGGCCGGCCAGCCCCCTATATATAGAGGGCAGGGGCGCAGCCCTCCCCCCCACCCCTCAACCCTAGCCGCCATACTGCTGCCCTCCAGATCTCTCTCTCTCTCTCCCGACTACGCGTAGGCGAAGCCCTGCCGCAGAAACTCTCCACCTTTGCACCACACCGTCGTGTTGTAGATCCAATCTATATCTCCACCCCACTTTCTGGACCGAGGAAGGAGGATACGTCGAGGTGCCGTACGTGTGCATCTCTCGGAGGCATTGCCACTTGTGGTGTTGGATCGGATCGGATCTCGAGGAGGAGAAGCTAGTACGACTACATCAACCACGTTCCGTTGAACGTTCCGCTGTGCGAATCTTCAAGGGTATGAAGATCTCATCTATCCCCCCTCGTTGTTTGCATCTCCTAGATTAGATCTTGGCTTTTACGTTCGCATCCGTAGAATTTTTTTGATTTACTATGCTGCGAAACCCATCAGTGGTATCAGAGCTAGATCTATGCGTAGATGTGTTTCACGAGTAGAACGCAACATGCTTGTTGTGGGCGTTGATGTTTTCTGTTGCAAGCCTCTTGTTTGTGTACTTCTTATGACGCGAGATAGTGAGATCGAAGCGGTCCAGGCCAACTTTACGCGACCTCGTTCGCAAGACCGACTCCGCACTTGACGTGTGGCTTGTTCCACACATGCGGCTGGTGGATGCCAGTTTCTCTCACTATAGTTGTCATGGGATTTACACCGGATGTTGGCAACCATAATATCACCGTTGTGGCTTTCCGTAGGTAAGAATCGTTCTTAGCTTGTTACTCTCATAAGCCACGTAAACATGCAACAACAAATTAGAGGCGTCTAACTTGTTTTTGCAGGGAGTGTTTCTGTGATATGGTATGGCCCAAGATGTGATGTGTATGTTGTATGCAATGATCATGTTTTGTAATGTTTCACGACTTGCATGTCGATGAGTACACAACCGGAAGGAGCCATATGGTTGTCTTTATAATTGTGTATGACCTGTGTGTCAACTTCTTATACGCCATGTAATAGCTTTGCTTTATCGCTAAGTAGTTAGCAATAGTTGTAGTTGCTATTTGTGGTGGAGGAAATCATGGTGGAGTGATGGAGATCATGCTGGCACGCACAAGATGGAGATCATTGCGCGGAGATTGGCTATACCATGTCACATAAAATTATATGCATGTGATGTTTATCCTTTTATGTATCTTATTATGCTTAGATCACGACGGTATAATTATAAGATGATTCCTCACTTAAAGGTCAAGATAAAATTGTGTTCTCCCCATGTATGCACCGTTGCGAAAGTTCGTCGTGTTCAAGCATCACGTGATGATCGGGTGATATAAACTCTACGTTCACATACAACGGGTGCAAGCCAGTTTTACACACGCGGAAATACTTGGGTTTGACATGACGAGCCTAGCATGTACAGACATGGCCTCGGAACACACGAACCGAAAGGTTAAGCATGAGTCATATGAATGATATGATCGACACTTTGTTGTCCACCATTGAAACCACATCTCTTCTCGTGATGATCGGATTAGGTGTGGTGAATTTGGATCATGTTCACTAAACAACTTGAGGGATGTTGAATTTAGTGGGAGTTCATATAGTAATTTGATTAAGTTGAACTAGTTATCATGAACATAGTCTAAATTTTACTTGCAAATTTTGTAGATCAAATGGCTAAGTCCAACTTCAACTTCAACGTTTTTGCTGAGAAAGAAAAGCTTAAGAACAATGGGTCTAACTTCACCAACTGGTTCCACAATCTGAGAATCATTCTCTCTGGCGGACAAAAGGACTATGTCCTTGAGAAAGCGCTAGGTGACGCCCCTGCGGTAGATGCGCCGGTTGATGGGAAAGCTGTTTATCAGTCGCGCAAAGATGATTATGGTGTGATTAAGAGCACCATGTTGTCTGCTATGGAATCGGACCTTCAAAATCGTTTTGAGGAGTTCGCCGGGCCCTTTGAGATTCTTGAGGAACTGAAAACCATGTTTCAGACTCAGGCCCGTTCTGAGAGATATGAGATCTCTGAGAAATTCTTTAACTGCAAGATGGAGGAATGGAGTTCCGTTAGTGAGCACACCATTAAGATGTCAGGCTACACTCAACGCCTTGAGCAACGGGACTTCAAGATTCCAGAGGAGCTCAAGATTGACAGAGTTCTACAATCACTCCCTCCTAGCTACAAAGGTTTTGTAGTGACTCACAATCAGATTGGTTCCACTGATATGATCACTGAGCTCTTCGCTAAGCTAAAAGCTGCGGATGTGGACATCAAGAAAGATAATCATGTGTTTATGCTCAACAAGCCCCCCAACTTTAAGAAAGTTAAGGGTGCAAAGAAGCCATTCAAGAAGGGCAGTGGCAAGCACGTTGCCCCTGCAGAGAAGAAACTCAAGTATGGACCTAAGACGGACACTGAGTGCTTCTATTGCAAGGACAAGGTCACTGGAAGCGCAACTGTCCGAAGTACTTAGCGGACAAGAAGGCTGGCACCATCAAAGGTATATTCGATATACATGTTATTGATGTTTTCCTTACTAGCCCTCGTTGTAGTGCCTGGGTGTGGCATCCCGCAAAACCACTACTAGAAAATCGCGTTGAATTTGTGCATTGCATCGTCATCATCATGCATTGTTTGCATAAAACTATGTTCGCAAGCCCGTTTTGTTTTTCTAAAACGCCCCATCTTATTCAAACACCGAACACCGGGTCTCCGGAATATTTTTGTTTTGTCGCTATCGGTTTGCAAATGGTCCAATTAACACAAATAAAATTTATATTTAATTTAGTAGGGGCAGTCGAACGGGCCAACCCGACCCGCACGACCGCCCCAGATTTTAAAACGGTCCAACCAGCCCACCCTTTATTCCTAAACCTACCCATCTTCCTACCCAACTCTCCCCTCCACCTCACTCCACCCAATCAGGACATGCCACCTCAGCTGACCACTCCCACCCTCCAATCACCCCCTGCCACTTGGCCTCTCACCCCTCTCTCCCACACAAACCCCCACCACACGACCACGCACACACCAGACACACGCACGCACGCAGCGCGCGGCGCCAGCCGCTCGCGCGGACCCCACCCCCAGCCCCTCACCGCGTTCACACACCCGCCCAGCCGCCGACCCGCTGGCCCCACCGGCCCCACGCCCCACCTACCGCGTCCCCTGTTCATCCTCATCCTCCCTCCCGACGCTCCTCTCCCCCGCTCGCGTTCTTCCTTTCCCCAACCTCCAGCGCCGCGCGCCTCCCTCCTCTCTGGCTCTCTCCGCCGCCGCCGCTCCCCTGTCGCCGCCTCGCGTCGCCGCCGTCCGCCAAGCTCCGCTCGCCGCCGCTCCTCCCCCTCGCCCTCGCCTTCTCCCCCCGCAGGCGTCCCGAGCCCCGCCGGACTCGACGGCGTGCCCGCCCTCCGGCTCCGCTTCGGGCCTGCCGCTCCACCGCCCAGGCGAGCACCCCCGCAGCGCCGCCCCGGTCCCTCCCTCACCGCCGCCTCCCAGAACCGCCTCTGGCCGCGCGTGTGACCCGCCTCGAGCCCGTCCCCGGCCGCTCCGCCTCTGCCGCGCGCGAGCGCCACCGCGCCAGAGCAGCCCCGCGTCGCCCCGAGCCGCCGCCGCCTGGTCCTCCGTCCGTCGGCCCGAGCTCTACCTCCAAGCCCGCCGCCCAGCTCCTCCACCGGACCGTCCACCGCCGCCACGCCCGCGACCCCGTCGCCCCACGCCACCGCGACCGCGCCCTCCGCCGGATCCCCGCCGCACCCTGCAGGCCCCGACCCGCCGCCGGCGAGCCCCGCACCTCCGGCCTCCCTCGCCCCCGTCTGCAAGCTCTACGCCGGCCACCGCGAGCGCCATCGACGCCGCTATCTGCCTCCACCCCCGCCGCCGCGTCCTCGGACCCCTGCCTCCGCACCCCTGTCCCCGTGCTCGCCTCCGGCCGCCGCGCCACCGGACCGCCCTGGACCGTCACCAAGATCTACCCCGATCCGAAGACCCTAACCCCGGAGCCCGAGAACAATCCGCCGAACCCTGAACCCCGAGACCGACCCCGAACCCCGGAACCCCAAGTCCGTCGAGACCCCTCAATGTGTGACCCTTTTCCTCGATACCCTATTTGATAACATAATAACAATTTGTTGCATATTTAATCATTCATCTTGCATGCATAATCATGTGGTTTGGGGGCCTTATGCCGATTCACCTAATAATTAAATATGGGGCCCATATGCGGGCAAACCTAGTCTCATATTGGCCTCATTTAAACTTGTGTAGCGAACCGGTATCTTATCTTGCCTTGTTAAACAACATTTAAATTGCGGGGTAGGTAAATAACTGGAATCATTTAAATAATTGTCGGGACCCCCGGTTCCACTTAATATGACCTAATTGCATCGCACCTTTGCCATGCCCTGCCTCATACATGCATCATGCCGATCTTCGGCCGTTGAATTAAATATTGCATCCGGTGTTTATTCTAGTGTTTTGCTTCTTCGCGGATAAGGCCGTTGAGTTGATGTGAGCTTCGCCCGTTCTTCAGTTGAACCTTCGACAATGTTTTCAGGCGAGCATCTCCCTCTTTCTACCTATCTTACTTTTATAGTCTTTACTCCCTCCTGTTGATTTATTGCTATCTGGTTGCGATGCTTTAGTTTCCGTACCTGTGATATACCGTGCAGCCCTATATTGCCTTGGACACATCCTATTACCTGTTGTTTGGTAGCTAGTTGGACTCGCGCGTCGTAGTTGCTTGCTCAAGTGCTGATGTGTGTCGTCATATGCCACAGTTGCTAATGAAATTGCCGCATGTTGATGTTGGAGATGGTTCTAGTTTTACTTATCGTCACTTTAATTTCTGTTTAACAACTAAAATTGAAATAAGCAGAGGCATCGGTGGGTGATAGAAAATATTTGGTTTCCGAACGCCCACTTGTGTCCCGTAAGACCCCGAGTACTTGATACCTGTTCCTTGATTTATCGCGCTATCCACATCCGGGAGGTATATGGGACCCCCCCTGAGCCAGAGCTTGATTCAGTCTTATTTCTTGGGGCCACAAACTAGTTTGAGGTTTTATTTACGATCCTGTACTTATGCCATGCTACTTATGTATTTACGATTGTGCGAGGAGCACACTGTACTGTTTAGGAATTGTGACCCGTTTACGTGGTATCGACAAGCCCAGCCACACTTTCGGGTTCCCAGTCGTTTACCGCCGGCCCCACAAACCTTGAGGCCGTCTCGGAGTCAGCTAGCTTCGTTGCGGAATATACTTAAGGGGTGGCCCCCTGAAATATTTCTGAATCCTGTGATTGTTCAGTCGTGAAAGCCTCGTTGGGTTTTGATTTGGTTTTTCCGAGGTTGATCGAGCGTGTGTTGCTATTGGTGCACCCCGGCCGGGTAAAACTTTCTGAAAGCCGTGTCCGCGGATATGGACGACTTGGAGCACAGTATCTCGATCATAGACAAGCATAACTAAAGTTTACTGCTATAAATTTGACTTATAATGACTAGTAATCAGCTTCACTATAATGGAATGGCTAATTAATACTGCCCACAATTGCTTGTTTGGTTGTCGCTTGCGACAATTGTACCTGACTAGTAAGTATTGCAACTACAACGAAATGGCTGAATAAAAGTACCAACAACTGCTGGGTTTAAGGGTTATCCCATGCTATTCATATCTGATTAGTAAGAGTTACAACTATAACGGAACGGTTAACTAAAATGACCCACTGCTTATTTTATCAGGATGATTATTTAAACCTGACTAGTAAATGCTGCAACGATAACTGAATAAATAAAACTGCTAACAGTGTGAGTTCCTCGGTTGACTTCCTCGATTGGTCTCGAGGGGGAAACACCAGGATGGGTTTGTTTGGTGTTAGCTTCAGGTTGGATCCGAATAGGTCTTTCTCACCCCTCTCTGATAACCGCCAGTTGTATCGAGTCTCTATAGGATGTTTAGTGCATGCTGCCGCTGCCGCTCAGTCCACCATACCTATGTAGGCGAGGACCGCCGAACTCTAGCCTCGCCGTGTACTGGCCTCAGTACTGACGCTCCTCTTTTTCCTTTGCCCTTTGTCGGCACCCCTTTTGTTTAAGCAGGTTTTGATATCGACGCCGTTAGCAGGGTTATCCTTCCGTCTTGGCCTGGGCAGGGTTATGGACGCCATTGGTTATTCTTCAGGGCTCTTAGCCCCATTTGCTTCTTGTCCGTAGTCGGACGCTATATCGTTTTCAAGGTGAATTGGATCTTTGTATCATATATCTGTATTCTTGACTCTTTGGGTCGCTGTTATATATATCTGTTCTGTGGGTCCCATCGAGGACTGTTGTGTAATGTTATTACTTCGTTTTCCACCCGCACGAAAGTGCCTGGTGGGCACCTTTGAATCGTTTCTATGCGGGTTTGGTGAATTTTGCCCAAACTTGCATAGGTCCGATTCTGAGGGTGTTACAGATTGGTATCAGAGCTCAGCAGTTGCGATACCCCACAAGTCCAGCCTGTAGGATAACCTAGCTAACGGCCGAAGTAGAGAGTCAAAACTATTTTGCAAAATCGGTTGGATAGTTCTAATTAGGTCTGATTTTACTCCTTACCCCTCTGCTATTCTCCTCTTATCTCGACGTGTTTTGAATCTACCCTCTTATCTTTTCTTCGAGTCCAGGATTTCTCGTGGTTGGGTTACCGTCGTACCTTCAGGGTCTCTCTTCCTCCCCTTTTGTAACGGAGGTGCTACGATCATCAATCCGCAACTTGTCTGTTGTGCCCTACATCCTATCTTTTGTTCTTGAGATCTTTATCCATATGTGTTCTTTGCTGGATATCAGTGTCGTTGAAAAACATATGAGAAGGACGAGCATTGGTGAAGTTGGAGTATACCTTGAGCATGTGTTGTTCATGCCAATGGAACCATCGCGAAACCTAATCAGTGTGTCTTTCATACGATTTCTACTGGCAGCATCCCTTTGTTCCGGATACCACCTATGAAGTTCTTCAGTCTAAATCTCGAGTGTTGAGTTGCCTGATTCTCCTACCCATGTATAGAGTTGATAGTTGGGTCCGGGATGGACTGATCACCCTACCCGACTCTTACTGTTCGCTCTGTACATCGAACTGGTGGATCAACGGAACTTTTCCCTCTTCTAACGGAAGTTAGGGGTGGCCTTATCGTTTGATGCCTCTATCTTCGTCCTTTGTTTCTCCGGAGTGTTCCCTCGACGTTCAGGAACAACGACCCTTTGTTGGTGGAGTCGCCATTTCCCAGATGAAGAGGGAACCCTTGTTAGTGGTGTCGCGAGGATCTACACAAGCGAGAAGACGGAGAACGCCGACCTTCCTTCCGGTACCATGAGGCGGATCTCGAGGGCGAGATCCCTTGTTAGTGGTGTCGAATTGTGGCATCCCGCAAAACCACTACTAGAAAATCGCGTTGAATTTGTGCATTGCATCGTCATCATCATGCATTGTTTGCATAAAACTATGTTCGCAAGCCCGTTTTGTTTTTCTAAAACGCCCCATCTTATTCAAACACCGAACACCGGGTCTCCGGAATATTTTTGTTTTGTCGCTATCGGTTTGCAAATGGTCCAATTAACACAAATAAAATTTATATTTAATTTAGTAGGGGCAGTCGAACGGGCCAACCCGACCCGCACGACCGCCCCAGATTTTAAAACGGTCCAACCAGCCCACCCTTTATTCCTAAACCTACCCATCTTCCTACCCAACTCTCCCCTCCACCTCACTCCACCCAATCAGGACATGCCACCTCAGCTGACCACTCCCACCCTCCAATCACCCCCTGCCACTTGGCCTCTCACCCCTCTCTCCCACACAAACCCCCCCCCCCACACGACCACGCACACACCAGACACACGCACGCACGCAGCGCGCGGCGCCAGCCGCTCGCGCGGACCCCACCCCCAGCCCCTCACCGCCTTCACACACCCGCCCAGCCGCCGACACGCTGGCCCCACCGGCCCCACGCCCCACCTACCGCGTCCCCTGTTCATCCTCATCCTCCCTCCCGACGCTCCTCTCCCCCGCTCGCGTTCTTCCTTTCCCCAACCTCCAGCGCCGCGCGCCTCCCTCCTCTCTGGCTCTCTCCGCCGCTGCCGCTCCCCTGTCGCCGCCTCGCGTCGCCGCCGTCCGCCAAGCTCCGCTCGCCGCCGCTCCTCCCCCTCGCCCTCGCCTTCTCCCCCCGCAGGCGTCCCGAGCCCCGCCGGACTCGACGGCGTGACCGCCCTCCGGCTCCGCTTCGGGCCTGCCGCTCCACCGCCCAGGCGAGCACCCCCGCAGCGCCGCCCCGGTCCCTCCCTCACCGCCGCCTCCCAGAACCGCCTCTGGCCGCGCGTGTGACCCGCCTCGAGCCCGTCCCCGGCCGCTCCGCCTCCGCCGCGCGCGAGCGCCACCGCGCCAGAGCAGCCCCGCGTCGCCCCGAGCCGCCGCCGCCTGGTCCTCCGTCCGCCGGCCCGAGCTCTACCTCCAAGCCCGCCGCCCAGCTCCTCCACCGGACCGTCCACCGCCGCCACGCCCGCGACCCCGTCGCCCCACGCCACCGCGACCGCGCCCTCCGCCGGATCCCCGCCGCACCCTGCAGGCCCCGACCCGCCGCCGGCGAGCCCCGCACCTCCGGCCTCCCTCGCCCCCGTATGCAAGCTCTACGCCGGCCACCGCGAGCGCCATCGACGCCGCTATCTGCCTCCACCCCCGCCGCCGCGTCCTCGGACCCCTGCCTCCGCACCCCTGTCCCCGTGCTCGCCTCCGGCCGCCGCGCCGCCGGACCGCCCTGGCCCGTCACCAAGATCTACCCCGATCCGAAGACCCTAACCCCGGAGCCCGAGAACAATCCGCCGAACCCTGAACCCCGAGACCGACCCCGAACCCCGGAACCCCAAGTCCGTCGAGACCCCTCAATGTGTGACCCTTTTCCTCGATACCCTATTTGATAACATAATAACAATTTGTTGCATATTTAATCATTCATCTTGCATGCATAATCATGTGGTTTGGGGGCCTTATGCAGATTCACCTAATAATTAAATATGGGGCCCATATGCGGGCAAACCTAGTCTCATATTGGCCTCATTTAAACTTGTGTAGCGAACCGGTATCTTATCTTGCCTTGTTAAAACAACATTTAAATTGCGGGGTAGGTAAATAACTGGAATCATTTAAATAATTGTCGGGACCCCCGGTTCCACTTAATATGACCTAATTGCATCGCACCTTTGCCATGCCCTGCCTCATACATGCATCATGCCGATCTTCTGCCGTTGAATTAAATATTGCATCCGGTGTTTATTCTAGTGTTTTGCTTCTTCGCGGATAAGGCCGTTGAGTTGATGTGAGCTTCGCCCGTTCTTCAGTTGAACCTTCGACAATGTTTTCAGGCGAGCATCTCCCTCTTTCTACCTATCTTACTTTTATAGTCTTTACTCCCTCCTGTTGATCTATTGCTATCTGGTTGCGATGCTTTAGTTTCCGTACCTGTGATATACCGTGCAACCCTATATTGCCTTGGACACATCCTATTACCTGTTGTTTGGTAGCTAGTTGGACTCGCGCGTCGTAGTTGCTTGCTCAAGTGCTGATGTGTGTCGTCATATGCCACAGTTGCTAATGAAATTGCCGCATGTTGATGTTGGAGATGGTTCTAGTTTTACTTATCGTCACTTTAATTTCTGTTTAACAACTAAAATTGAAATAAGCAGAGGCATCGGTGGGTGATAGAAAATATTTGGTTTCCGAACGCCCACTTGTGTCCCGTAAGACCCCGAGTACTTGATACCTGTTCCTTTATTTATCGCGCTATCCACATCCGGGAGGTATATGGGACCCCCCTGAGCCAGAGCTTGATTCAGTCTTATTTCTCGGGGCCACAAACTAGTTTGAGGTTTTATTTACGATCCTGTACTTATGCCATGCTACTTATGTATTTACGATTGTGCGAGGAGCACACTGTACTGTTTAGGAATTGTGACCCGTTTACGTGGTATCGACAAGCCCAGCCACACTTTCGGGTTCCCAGTCGTTTACCGCCGGCCCCACAAACCTTGAGGCCGTCTCGGAGTCAGCTAGCTTCGTTGCGGAATCTACTTAAGGGGTGGCCCCCTGAAATATTTCTGAATCCTGTGATTGTTCAGTCGTGAAAGACTCGTTGGGTTTTGATTTGGTTTTTCCGAGGTTGATCGAGCGTGTGTTGCTATTGGTGCACCCCGGCCGGGTAAAACTTTCTGAAAGCCGTGTCCGCGGATATGGACGACTTGGAGCACAGTATCTCGATCATAGATAAGCATAACTAAAGTTTACTGCTATAAATTTGACTTATAATGACTAGTAATCAGCTTCACTATAATGGAATGGCTAATTAATACTGCCCACAATTGCTTGTTTGGTTGTCGCTTGCGACAATTGTACCTGACTAGTAAGTATTGCAACTACAACGAAATGGCTGAATAAAAGTACCAACAACTGCTGGGTTTAAGGGTTATCCCATGCTATTCATATCTGATTAGTAAGAGTTACAACTATAACGGAACGGTTAACTAAAATGACCCACTGCTTATTTTATCAGGATGATTATTTAAACCTGACTAGTAAATGCTGCAACGATAACTGAATAAATAAAACTGCCAACAGTGTGAGTTCCTCGGTTGACTTCCTCGATTGGTCTCGAGGGGGAAACACCAAGATGGGTTTGTTTGGTGTTAGCTTCAGGTTGGATCCGAATAGGTCTTTATCACCCCTCTCTGATAACCGCCAGTTGTATCGAGTCTCTATAGGATGTTTAGTGCATGCTGCCGCTGCCGCTCAGTCCACCATACCTATGTAGGCGAGGACCGCCGAACTCTAGCCTCGCCGTGTACTGGCCTCAGTACTGACGCTCCTCTTTTTCCTTTGCCCTTTGTCGGCACCCCTTTTGTTTAAGCAGGTTTAGATATCGACGCCGTTAGCAGGGTTACCCTTCCGGCTTGGCCTGGGCAGGGTTATGGACGCCATTGGTTATTCTTCAGGGATCTTAGCCCCATTTGCTTCTTGTCCGTAGTCGGACGCTATATCGTTTTCAAGGTGAATTGGATCTTTGTATCATATATCTGTATTCTTGACTCTTTGGGTCGCTGTTATATATATCTGTTCTGTGGGTCCCATCGAGGACTGTTGTGTAATGTTATTACTTCATTTTCCACCCGCACGAAAGTGCCTGGTGGGCACCTTTGAATCGTTTCTATGCGGGTTTGGTGAATTTTGCCCAAACTTGCATAGGTCCGATTCTGAGGGTGTTACACTGGGTATTTGATACTGGTCCAGTTGCTAATATTTGTAACTCGAAACAGGAGCTAAGGAATAGACGGCGGCTAGCGAGGGATGAGGTGACGATGCGCGTTGGCAACGGATCAAGAGTTGATGTGATGGCCGTCGACACTCTCTCCTTACTTTTACCTTCGGGATTAGTTTTAAACCTCAATAAATGTTATTATGTGCCTGCGTTGAGCATGAACATCATATCTGGATCGTGTTTATTGCAAGACGGTTATTCATTTAAATCGGAGAATAGTGGTTGTTCTATTTATATGAGTAACATCTTTTATGGTCATGCACCTGCTATGAATGGTTTATTTCTTATGAATCTCGAAAGTAATGAAACACACATCCATAACATTGAGGCTAAGAGATGCAAGGTAGATAGTGATAATACGACTTATTTGTGGCACTGCCGTCTAGCTCATATTGGTGTAAAACGCATAAAGAAACTCCATTCTGATGGACTTTTGGAGTCTCTTGATTTTGAATCATTTGACACGTGCGAACCATGCCTCATGGGCAAGATGATCAAAACCCCGTTCCCCGGAATAATGGAGTGAGCAACGGACTTGTTGGAAATCATACATACCGATGTATGCGGACCAACGAGTGTTTCGACGCGCGGTGGTTATCGCTATTTTCTCACTTTTACTGATGACTTAAGTAGATATGGGTATATCTATTTAATGAAACATAAATCTGAAACATTTGAAAAGTTTAAAGAATTTCAGAACGAAGTGGAAAACCATCGTAACAAGAAAATTAAATTTCTACGATCCGATCGTGGAGGTGAGTATTTGAGTTATGATTTTCTCACGCATCTTAAAGCAAGCGGAATCGTTTCTCAACTCACGCCACCCGAGACACCACAGCGCAATGGTGTGTCTGAATGCCGGAATCGAACTCTATTAGATATGGTGCGATCAATGATGTCTCTTACAGATTTGCCGTTATCATTTTGGGGTTATGCATTAGAAACCGCTGCATTCACTTTAAAGAGGGCACCATCTAAATCCGTTGAGACGACACCGTATGAACTGTGGTTTGGTGCTAAACCTAAGTTGTCGTTTGTTAAAGTTTGGGGATGCGAAGCTTACGTCAAGAAGTTGATGCCGGACAAGCTCGAACCCAAAGCGGAGAAATGCGTCTTCATAGGATACCCTAAGGAAACGATTGCGTATACCTTCTATCACAGATCCGAAGGCAAAGTGTTTGTCGCAAAGAACGGATCCTTTATTGAGAAGGAGTTTCTCTCGAAAGAAGTGAGTGGGAGGAAAATAGAGCTAGACGAGGTTATTGAACCTTCTCTTGAGTTGGAGAGTAGCGCAGCACCTGAAATTGTTCCAGTGCCATCTGCACCAACAATAGAGGAAGCTAATGACAAGGATCATGAAGCTTCGGACGATGCTACTACTGAACGTCGCAGGTCGACAAGGTCGCGTGCCCCTCCTGAGTGGTACACAACCCTGTCTTAATTGTCTTGTTAGTAGACAACAATGAACCTGCGAACTATGAGGAAGCAATGATGAGCCCAAACTCTGAGAAATGGCTAGAGGCCATGAATTCCGAATTGGGATTCATGAGCGAAAGCCAAGTATGGACTTTGGTAGACCCTCCTAGCGACCGAAAGGTCGTTGAGTGCAAATGGAATTTCAAGAAGAAAACGGACGCGGATGGTAATGTTACTGTCTATAAAGCACGACTTGTCGCGAAAGGTTTTTGACAAGTTCAAGGTGTTGACTATGATGAGACTTTCTCTCCCGTAGCGATGTTTAATTCCATTCGGATTTTATTAGTAATTGCTGCATTTCATGATTATGAAATATGGCAGATGGATGTCAAGACTGCGTTCCTCAATGGCAACATTGATGAAGAGTTGTATATGATGCAACCCGAAGGTTTTGTCGACCCTAAGGATGCTGATAAGGTGTGCAAACTTCGGCGTTCCATTTATGGACTGAAGCAAGCATCTCGGAGTTGGAACCTTCGTTTTGATCAAGTGATCAAGAGCTTTGGATTTGTTCCAAATTGCTACGAAGCTTGTATCTACAAGAAAGTGAGTGGGAGCTCAGTGACATTTTTGGTACTATATGTGGATGACATATTGATTTTATCGGAAATGACATTGACATGCTTAACGATGTGAAGAGTTATTTGAACAAATGTTTTTCAATGAAAGACCTAGGGGAAGCTGCTTATATATTGGGCATCAAAATATATAGAGATAGACAAAGACGCCTGATAGCTTTAAGCCAAAGTACATACCTAGACAAAGTTCTGAAAAGGTTCAGAATGGATAAGGCAAAGAAAGGTTCAGTGCCTATGTTGTCAGGTAAGATATTGAGCAGGGCTCAGTGTCCAGCTACGGTAAACGATCGAGAAGCTATGAGCAAAGTGACTTATGCCTCGGCCATAGGATCTATCATGTATGCCATGCTATGTACTAGACCGGATGTGTCCAATGCTCTTAGTTTGACGAGCAGATACCAAAGTGATCCAGGAGTGGAACACTAGACAGCCGTGAAGAACATCCTAAAGTATTTAAATAGAACTAAAGATATGTTCTTAGTCTATGGAGGTGATGAATAGCTCGTCTAAAAGGTTACGTCGATGCTAGTTTCGACACCGACAAGGATGATTCTAAATCTCAGACAGGATACGTTTATATTTTGAATGGAGGAGCTATGAGATGGAGAAGCTGCAAGCAGAGCGTGATCGCGGGATCTACAGTAGAAGCGGAATACATGGCAGCTGCAGAAGCGTCAAGTGAAGGAGTTTGGATCAGGAACTTCATCACTTATCTTGGTGTGGTTCCAAGTGCCTTGGACCCACTGGAGATATTGTGTGACAACACTGGCGCCATAGCACTGGCTAAGGAATGAAGATATCATCCAAAGACCAAGCATATCAACCGCAAGTTTCATATAATTCGAGATTATATAACAGATGAAGATCTGAAGATTAGCAAAGTACATACGGATCTGAATGTCACAGATCCGTTGACTAAACCTCTTCCACGAGCAAAACATGATGATCACCTTAGTGCCATGGGTGTTAGATTGTTGCCAGATGTAAACTAGATTATTGACTCTAGTACAAGTGGGAGACTATTGGAATTATGCCCTAGAAGCAATAATAAAGATGTTATTATTATAATTCGTGTTCATGATAAAGTTTATATTCCATGCTAGAATTGTATTAAGCGGAAACTTTGATACTTGTGTGGTTTATGAACAACGCTGTGTCCCTAGTACGCCTCTATGGACTAGCTCATTGATTAATGATGGTTAAGGTTTCCTAACCATAGACATGAGTTGTCGATTAATAATGAGATCATACCATTGGGAGAATGATATGATGGACAGACCCAAATCAAGCAGAGCAATTAGATCTTGTCATCGTGTTCATCTTTGCGAAGATTTCTCTTATGTCAAATATTGTATTACTTAGACCATGAGATAATGTAACTCCCTGGTATCGGAAGAAAGATTTGAGGTCATCAAACGTCATCCTATGAGAGGGTGATCATAAAGGTGTCTCTTAGGTGATCGGAAAGTACTTGTTGGGTTGTATGTATCGAGATGGGATTTGTCCCTCCCAAGTCGGAGAGATATACTTCGGGCCCACTCGGTAATCGATATCAACACCGCTTGCAAGAACGTCGTTAAGGAGTTAATCACAAAGTGATATCGGATTACGGAACGAGTAAAGTACTTGCTGTGAAAAAGATTGAACTAGGTATGCCGATACCGACGATCGAATCTCGGGCAAGTAAAATATCACGTGACGAAGGGAATATACATATGGGATTAATTTAATCCTGGCATCGTGGTTCACCGATATGATCATCGATGAATGTGTGGGATTCAATATGGGTTTCCAGACCCCGCTGTTGATTATTGGTAGAAGATCATGTCTGCATATTCTCGAACCCGTAGGATCACACACTTAACGTGTCTCGACGCGAGGATATAATGGATAATTGGTTTATGAGTTTTTGTTCGGAGTCTCGGATGAGAACCAGGACGTAACGAGAGGTTCTGGAATGGTCCGGAGAATAAGATTCATATAAGGGAAAGCAGTTTTTGGATTTCGGAATTATTTCGGATTGTTCGGTATTTGTACCGGAAGCTTCTAGAACCTTCCGGAGTGGGACCAACGTGGCCCCACTTGTCGGGAGGGCGCGTGGGCCTACGAGGGAGTGCCCTGGCCGCATTGGGCCAGGGGCACAAGGCCCCATAGGCCCAGCCGGCCAAAACCCTAGGGAAACCTTCTAGAAGGAGGGGGAAAACTTGCCCCCCACTCCAACCCTTGTGGCCGCCGTCCTAGGGCTTGGAGGAGGGGCCAAGGGGGCCGGCCAGCCCCCTATATATAGAGGGCAGGGGCGCAGCCATCCCCCCACTCCCTCAACCCTAGCCGCCATACTGCTGCCCTCCAGATCTCTCTCTCTCCCGACTTCGCGTAGGCGAAGCCCTGCCGCAGAAACTCTCCACCTTTTCACCACACCATCGTGTTGTAGATCCAATCTATCTCTCCCGCCCACGTCGAGGCGCCGTACGTGTGCATCTCTCGGAAGCATCGCCACTTGCGGTGTTGGATCGGATCGGATCTCGAGGAGGAGAAGCTAGTACGACTGCATCAACCATGTTCCGTTGAATGTTCCGTTGTGCGAATCTTCAAGGGTATGAAGATCTCATCTATCCCCCCTCGTTGTTTGCATCTCCTAGATTAGATCTTGGCTTTTCCGTTCGCATCCGTAGAAATTTTTTATTTACTATGCTGCGAAACCCATCACCGGAAGACAACAATAGAAGGGTCTTTTGTGAAGGCTCAGATGGCCTCTAGTACTATGGAAGAGTCGAGGGTATATATGAGCTGAATTACGGTTTTGCCAAAGGGCTAAATCCTGTTGTATTCAAATGCCATTGGTTTGACCCACATAAGGTGAAACGGGATCCTGAAATTGGACTGGTGGAAGTTAAGAGAAACTCCGTTTATGCGGGAGATGATGTTTACATCTTGGCTACTCAGGCCTTCCAAGTATTCTATCTTCCGTACCCATGCCAAAACCTGACAAAACGTCTACAGGACTGGGATGTTGTGATGACGGTACCGACACGCAATAGGCCGCCCTTGCCAAACAAGGATGATTACCGCCGCCTAGACCCCTCAACAAATGATGGCGAGTTTTATCAGGAAGAAGGGCTCCCCAGGCAATTCACTATCGACTTGTCCGCCGATGGTGACATGGTCGTAGACGATGAGCAAGAAGAAGCTGAGGAGGTTCACAACCAACAAGATGTGAGTTTGCTCGAGGCGTTCCATGCAGGCCTTGACGTCAACGATCCACAGGGACCACCTCCAGGTTTCGTGGATGATTATTGGTGGCCGGAAAATGATAGCAATGACGAAACCTCTCGTCCAATTCATAATCCCGACGCAGGCTTCTGATCCATGTAGTAGTAATAATCTTTGTAGTAGTGTTTTCTATGTAATCCCGCCATGCTATGCAATAAAATTTCTTTCCTTTTGTCTTTGTATTTGTAAGAACTTTATTCTATGTAATAAAATTTCATAGAAGGCCAGAAGAATGGTCGCCTATGGATCGGTCACGGGTCCGTCGACCCTAAGACCATTCCATCTATGCACCAGGTCCGGCGTGGTAGGACGAGCGACCAGCCTGCTATAGAGACCCGCCCACAGCCTTCGGTTGTAGCTCTCGAGCAGTTACGGGTATGTTCTTCCTCGGTCATCTATGTTTTACTACATGTTTTGTGTTGCAATGTTCATCTAATCATGGCGACACGACGTAGGAGGAGATGGCCGCTGATAGGGCACGTAGAGAGGCGGCAGCAGCAGCTGGAGCAGCAGATGGCCCATCAGCAGGGGTTGCTGGAGCAACAGGGGCAGATGATGCGATGGATGACACAGCAAATGCTCATCAATTCTCAACTAGGGACTCTTCACAATCCTCCTTTTGCCTTCTCGTGGGTAAGTGATCAAGTGCCTTATTGTCCAATGCTCGCAATTTTCAATCTTGCCTTATTGTCTAATGCTCACAATTTCCAATGCTGCAGATGGACAATGCGATACCGCCGCCTGGTGGGTCCGCGGGTGGATCGAACAACCAGGCGCCACCGTCTTTCACCGTCAACAATCCGTCGGTCGTCCGGAGGCTGAATCAGAGTCCTCCAGGTTTGTTTTCTTATACTTGTCAAATTTAGCCATGCCATCGCATTTGTAGAAATTTTAGCCATGATATGACACTTGTAGAAATTTTAGCCTTGGCATGATACTTATAGAAAATTTAGCAATTCCATGACACTTGTAGGAAATTTAGCCTTGCCATGATACTTAAATTTAGCAATTCCATGACACTTGTAGATAAGTCTATGCCATTGTCAAAATTTTAGCCATGCTATGACACTTGTAGAAATTTTAGCCTTGCCATGACACTTATAAAAATTCTAGCCTTGCCATGGGACTTGTAGATATTCGTGATTTTACTTGTCATATTGATATAATTTGCCATGAGACTCGTCAAAATCCCATGTTATTGCCATTTCCATCAACTTGCCTACAAACTTGTACATATTGATGATTTTACTTGTCATATTTATGTACTTGTCTTGAACTTGTAGGATCTCACGATGGAGCATGAGCTTGTGGAGCACTCGGAGTTGATGATCTTGTAATATTTGTCTAGTTTAGATCTTATAACTTGTTGGTTATGCACTTGGTAGTATTTGACACTTGTGGCAAGAATAAACACTAGCATTTGACACTTGTAATATTTGTGAAATCTCTTGCTTTCGTGGTGATGATGTTTGCTAGTGTTGGTGATGCATTTTGGTGTTGGTGATAATTTTATTGTTGTTGATGATCTGTAGATCATATATATATATATTATGTTTTGAATTGCAGGAAATGAATGGAAACAGAAAAAAAATTAAAAAATGACAGCTCCTTTGCCGTGTGTATAGCCACCTGCGCGCCGCTGGGCAATGTTATAGGGCCTTTGCCGTGTGTATAGCCACCTGCGCGCCGCTGGGCAATGTTATAGGGCCTTTGCCGTGTGCAGTGCGCAGCAGACACACGGCAAAGGAGTGAACTTTGCTGTGTGTCCCACCAGACGGGCACACGGCAAAGAGCACACACACGGCAACAAGAATGGACACGGCAACGATGATCAACACGGCAAAAGGTTAGGCACACGACAAAGAGATAGGACACGGCAAAGATAAGGCACACATCAAAGACTGAGTACACGGTAAAGAGCCATAACACACGTCAAAGGATGAACACGGCAAAAATGTGTCGGCTACGTCAGACGGACGGAACCGTCAAGTACTTTACTTTGCCGTGTCGATGCAGTAAACACGCACACGGCAAAGGCTCTGCCATGTTCCGGGCGCAAAGACACACGGTAAAGAGCCTTTGCCATAGCTATCGTTGCCGTGGCTTTTGCCATGTGCATATACACGGCAAAGGCTTTATCGTGTTCTGAGTGGCCTTTGGCGTGTCTTTTTCCCACACGGAAAAGAACCTGTGTGCCGTAGTGATTTAAACATGTACATGTATCATATATTGTGGCCTTTAGCCCCTCTGAAATATATGTGATTATTCCTTCAACAGTAATACTGTTACTCATTAATTAAAGTTCTTTCCGAGCCAAAAAAAAAAAGTTAGAGAAAAAAGCGCTGCCATAGAGGAAAAGCGTTGGAGAGGTGGGCTCTTTCCAGGACGCGGCGCCCTTAGCTCGCGCACTTGTACGATAGCCCCGACCCCGAGTCCTTAATTACCTTTTTCGTTTCTTGTTTTTTGGCTTGATAACTGTGTTTGACTGGCTCTCTCCCGTTACAAGCTCCTTTATCTCCGGTAGCCCGGTTTCTCGATTGATTATTTCTTCGTGGGCCTGGATGATAGGCCGTTTTCCGGTTCATGCCATGGACTCGATTAGGGATGGCACCCGCAGGGTATGGGTGCGGGTGGAGACACCCCATACCCGTACCCGTTCTCCACGAGTCTACCCATACCCGCACCCATACTCGTCAATGGGTGCAAGTTTTTCTCATACCCGTCACCCGACAGGGTTAGTGGATACCCGCGGGTTAATATACCCGCATATACGGCACATCAAAATGAACAAAAAACTATAGAAAACAACATTTAATAATATAATTTATAAGCATCAACACAAGTTCACAAGCTCACACAAGAAAAGAGGTAATTTAACAGTATATAAGACCACAAAATAAGTATCACAATAAAGTATGTTACGTCAATTAATCCTAGAGATACTAGGCTGGAGTTACGGGAATGGATATCATCAATAGAGGAAAAAAATGATGTGTGCGATGAACAATCATTAATATACCCTGGTAATGGCAATACTAGACGTAAAATATGTGTGTTGTTTTTGTCTATCGAGATTAATGGGACAAAATAGATTATCTAAATTAGATTTTTATATCAGATGGGTACACGGGTGTGGGTTTTATGATCCCATACCCGTACCCGTCACACCCGATGGGTTTAGAATTTACCCATTTATATACCCATGGGTATTTTTCTGTCCCAAACCCTTACCCTAATAGGGTTTTTACCCGCCGGGTAAATGGGTGATGGGTACCCATTGCTATCCCTAGACTCGATCGATGGTCAAAGCGATGGCCATATCGCCACGAGGAAACCACGTCGGAAGTTGACGGTTTTGCCCCCGATCTCCTCTTTTTTCAACATGACGCCGTTGTCGCCCTCATCCTTTCCCTAGCGGTCTGGGAAAGAGCTAATTACACCGGCAAGCCTCCCAAAATAGGTGGTAAAGGCTGGACCCGAGAGGAGAGAGAAAGAGAGGGGACTGGGGCGGGGACTGGCTGTGGGTAGGAGTAGGCAAACACTATAAACGTCCAAACTGTATAAACCGCCTGATTGACTGCTAGTTCAAAAAAAAAAATCACAAACTGAATCGGGATTTTATATCTAGTTCAAAAAATGTATCGACCAAAATCGATCAAACTATCAAACCGTAATTGCCCACCCCGAGCCGTGGGTCTATTTGGCCCACCTGTGTGGAGTTTCATGTGGCCATTGCCGTTACACTCGGAAGTGACCCACTTGGGGCCTTGTTCAGTTAAGCCCACCCCTGGGAGGATTGGCCGGGATTCACGGGGGTCAACCCGGCGGGGGCAAAATCCCAGTCTAAGTCGAAATTTTGCATTCGGTTATATCCGGCCGGGCTGAATCCCAAGCCCAAACCCCGCCCACCCCGTCCATTACAAGGGGGGAAAACAATTGAGTCTCCCCCCGTGGAAACAATCCCGAGAGAAGCGAGCGAACGAAGACGCGATCAGCGACAGGAACTCGACCGCATCGTCTCGTCTGGCGGCGGCCGGGGGGCAGGTCGTCTCTGTAGCGCGACCACACGAGGTAGGGAACCTCTCTCGCCCTACCTGGCATGGCACCGGCGGGAGGTCCCTCCCTCCCCCCTCCCCCTGGTGGCGGCGGACAAGAGGGCAGCGAGAATCCAGTTTTCTAACCTCCGATAATGACGAAGATGGCGGCTGCAACTTCTTTATGTCCGGTAAAACTCCCCTTCCTCCTCGTCTTCCTCCCTTCCGGCGACAGCCGACAAGTCAGTCTGGGTCGGTGTCGATCTACCACCTGCCGGCTGCTGCGGGCAAGCCTTCCTTTTCTTGCAAACTAGGGCCATTTAATCTCTTTGTTCCGCTGACGTTTTCTTGGTCGATTTGGTAGTAGATCTGTTGAGTTCTGAAGTTATAGAGCCTGTGACATTACTTTACTTTATTAGCTAATTATATGGGTAATTATATTGCACGGCTGAATTCATGAGACGTTCTAATATGCAGATCTTGACACTATCACTTCTTTCGAGCTATCCATTTTTGGTACTCCGCCTCAAATAGATGTCAAAAGTTTGTCTAAATTTGGATGAATCTAGACACAAAACAGTGTATAGATTCATCCAAATTTAAAAAAAATGGTGAAATCTATTTTAAGACGGAGGGAGTAGTATATTGTGTATCTTCTTTGAACAATTCATTCCAAGTGAGTGTAGAGATCGGACTTGTTTTCCAGAACAATTATTTCAGTGTGTAAAGATCTTAGTTTTTCATTCCAATGTTTGTTTACCCATTGTCGCTCTGAAATATAATTGCAGTCCAATGCATCTGAATATTTCTGTTCTTTAGTTATCGTCACCATGGAAAAAACATGGAAGAAGCAAGCTTCGGTTCAAAACCACACTCCGAGGGGAGCACTTTTTTTGAACTTTGGACTGCTAGTAATACTAGAGAAGTGGTCAGTGTCAGTGTTGTACAAGTACAACACAGACAATTCTACTTCTACTTTATTTGCACCGAGTCAATCCTTTATGTTTTAAGATGAGATATTGATTCTAGAAAGCCCAGATTGTTTTGGTTTGGCTTATGGATGTGCATCAATTTCTCATCAGGATGTTATGCGCTCCAAATCCTCATCTTCTCACTCACTGCAGATCAATGGTCTCTCGGGCTCGCAGGGCAACCAATGACCCGATGGAATTGGGACAGATAAGGTGGTGTCATTACATCCGAGGCAGCAGATCTACACCTGGGTGACAAACACTTCATCACTCATGAACGACGACGGCGATGAACACGGCCTCGATCTCGCCCTGCTTGCACGTTGACCCGTAGAAGACACTGCCGTCGGGACCTTAGTCACCGGCAAGGACTCGCTAGTGAGCGCTTCCTGTTCGATCTTGAGTGGGTCGCCCTCCAAAAGCCACGTGTCGGCGGGGATGATGCTGCCTAGTGTGATGCTGATGATGTCGTCGGGGATGAGAATGGCTGCGTCCTGCTCCGACCACTTGCTGCCCTGGATATTGATGTTGTTGACGCGCCGCTACGGTGTTGCTGACATTGTTCTCCTTGATGAAGCTAATGGTGGAGTTGATGAAGAGGAGGGTATGCCTAAGAAGTCCTGCAATCCTGGGGGCTTTTCATCGTTGGCGAGGGAGATGGCCATGACGGCAGTGCATTCCATGACCTACCACAGATCCAAGTGCCTGTTTTCTAGAGAAGTAGACTAAGTTGTTTGTTTTGCTGAAGTTTATTTATTCTTAACCTGAATCACAAACTGTAAGGTCATGTTGTAACTGCATAGAGTATTGAGATTTTTTTAGAGACAAAACTTATAGTAGCTTGTATCTGTAGTCTTTGTGTGTAAACGTAATAGATGGCTACATGTTTTACTACTAAAACACTGCATGTTGAGCTAAGTGATGTTCAAAGTGGAATAACCGAACAAACAACAGGGATTGGAGTGGTCGGAGGGATTCAATCCCCAAGTAGGTTTGGGTGAAGGGACGTAGATCACCTGAACCCTGCGTGGGCTGGTTCCACCTGGGGTTAATTCCCTAGCAAACGAACAAGGCCTGGAGGGGTGGGCTAGGAGCGCCGAACAAAATAAAAGGATTGTGCTGACATGAATTTTGGTTAGGGACAACCAATGTGAGCAGATATTGCAAAAACTAGTTGGACAGCCATTGGGGGCTTCTGGTGAAGATGCTTTTAGGGCCTTGATTGGGCTTAAATCTAGTTTTTGGAGTTTGGCCTATAAGCCACAAAAACATCAAAATAGGTATTTTTGGTTTTGGTTTTTTCTTTTAACTAAACACATAATAGTATGGTGGTATATGGCAAAAGCCAAAATAAAAAGCACCTATTTAGATGTTTTTATTGTTTACTAGCACAATGTCCGCGGGTTGCTGCGAATAGCAACCTTGTATGGGTAGGAAAAATGTGCATGTGTTATATCAGAATAAAAAAATGCTATTTCACGAAAAACAAACATCTATATATAAAGAATTTTACTACTTGAATTCATTTTTTATTAACAGAACAAAACGATTTTTTCATCTAAATTCATCTAAAATTAAAATTACAAAAAAAAGCTCGTAAACCTCTTGTCCTACTTGTTTTGCTGGGATCGTGCTTTCTCGGGTTCACCATCTACGCCAGGTGATCTGCTCTAATTTATGAGTGTACCAAACTGGTCTAAAATCCGATCATGCTCTTCACCTAATAGATCCGTTAAATCTTGTTTTTATTAACTGCATGCAGCCACGCACCGGTGGCCTTGGGTTGCTTTGGGCCAACGAAGACGGTATCTCCGGAAATGGTTTTACAGTACGTGCCATCCCTAAAAAAGGTTAAGCCAAAGCGACCAATTAAAACGGAACGTCCGTTAAATCTTGTTTTTAAGCTATTGAATTAAAAAAATCTTTTTGCAAGAAGGCCCCCCGCCGTTAGTTCTAGAATGCGATTAAGCCCCATCTTCTCCTTTCGTTCCCAACGCCAGGAGAGCCTGAGACACCCCGTGCCTGCTGCCAGTTTTGGAATCCTCTGCACGTCGCCTACCGCCTCCCCGACCGCCCACTACTCCGTTCCTGCATCCAAGCGCGCAAGTCCCTCTCACCAAGCTCGTCGTCCCTTCCTCGACCCGGCGGCCCCGCAACGTCCTCTTCCCAATCTCGTCCATGGCGCCGTCGTTCGGGACCTCCTCGCCGCGTCTCCTCGTTGCCCCTGATGCAGTCCCTCGCGCCTCTACTCCCGATTATATTTGGATTATTTAGCTCACGCCACAAATACCCCAGCCCACAATCTATATCTTCAAACCCAAACACCGGCAGCTACTTTTGATTCACGGGTCTATTTGCTGATACCTCGGACAACTTTTGAACTATATAAATCGGTGGAAATTGAGAAACACTTCGTGCTTTATCTGATAAGAAAAACGAAAAGGCATAAATAATTACAGTCAAACATCTCCTTAATCAATCGAACATGCCAAGCTTTTGGCTTTGAAACAAAGTATCCGGAGATAGGTCCCTTTTTCTACTTTTGGGCGTTGTTTTCCACACTCATCAAAGCAGCGTGCAACGTTCTGGCAGGCAGCACGCCGCGTGATGTACGGAAAGACTGGGCTGGCTGTCCGTTGCAGAGACCAGGTGATGAACATAAGACGCGACAAGACAACGGTGGAATAAGACCACAGCTTCACGTATCCACATGAACCACTCACATCGGTGTAAACCAAGCTAAGTGTTCACGTATCCACATGAACCACTCATATCGGTGTAAACCAAGCTAAGTGTTCACGTATCCACATGAACCACTCACATCGGTGTAAACCAAGCTAAGTGTTCACGTATCCACATGAACCACTCACATCGGTGTAAACCAAGCTAAGTGTTCACGTGGCAAAACCGAGGCCACGTGAGGAGCGTATCATGTTAAATTCGAACAAACTTCGTAACATTAAAAAGGAAATTTAACTTTAAAACTAAAACAGTTGTAAAAACTTTATAAATAACTCAATGTTAACTCTCCTTAAGGGTCGGGCTAATCTAATGCCAGGACTCAAAGCGAACATGAAAAGTGTTGTTCTAATTCTCTTGGGTGACACTAGTGCAGAACACTGCCTCTAACAGCGGTTCAGAACACCCTCTAACAGCGGTTATAGAACCGCTGTTAAGGATTCGGTGTTAGAGCCCCCTCTTTAACGACGTTTCTTATACGAACCGATGTTAAATAGTGGCGCACGTGGGGGATCCGCAGAGCTCAGCCCCCCCTTTAACACCCGTTCGTAACACAAACCGGTGTTAAAGGTTCTCTGTCGCGGCAGGAAAACGACCTAAATTTCTGCCGCGGCAGAGTTCTGCCGCCGCCCCGTTTTGGGCGGATTTCTGCAGCGCGGCGGGGACGGGGGGGAGGGGGATGGATCGGGAGAGGTATACACATACATCGTCGGTACATACGTATACATCAATAATTAAGCAACTATTGTTATACACAAACATCGTCATTATGGTATTCTCCGTACACGTTCAAGCATCAAGTACAAGACAAACACGTTCAAGCATATATACAATATAATATCTCTGTACATGTTTATTTTGGATATCTAAAGAGTTCTCCGCCAGGTGTGACGACCTTATCAAGTATGAACCCCGCCAATTCCTCTTGAATGGCTCGTATGCGGTCAAATGGTAGGAGTTTGTCCCGCATCCGTTCGATCTAAACATATATGAAGAATGGGGTCAATATATATATATATATATATATATATATATATATATATATATATATAAGAATGAAAATCAACACAACTGATGGTAATAAAATAATTTTGTGTACTTCATTTATGTACTCTAAGTTGTTCTAGTACGGCTTGACCCGTCGCACATATTGTGTTGCGAATGAACTCGCAAACGTAGTATCCACATAAGTTATTGCCGGCTCCCTGCTGCGCACAGTTTACGAGAATAGAGAGTTCAATGAAATAATCAATAAAGCATAATATAATGGAATTGGAAGCAGAATCAAAGAGATACGTAGAACTAGCTAGCTAGTATTACTTACATTTTGATCTATAAATTTTAGTTCTTCTGACCATTACCCATGGACCTGCCCGTGAACCTTTTCCAAACCCTATCCAGCAAAGAAAATGGATAAAGGAGTAATTAATTACTTGTTTTCACGAAAGTTGCCGATCTAGTGCGATAATATGATTAAAATATGTCCATAGCTCTTGGTTTTTTGGTAACGAGTCCATGAGAAGGACTTTTCCTGTGTCAACTTGAATGACTAGCAGAATAAAGTGAAACCTGCGCACGCATAACTCATCATCAATTACACTTAACATCGAGTAAGCCGAAACAGAATGTGTACAAGAGAGGGTAACACTCACGAGAAGTTGTAAGGCAATAGTATTTCCCTTTTGGTTTGTTGTCTCGGTAAAGACCTTAGCAAGAAATCTTCTATTTTCCCGGGTTTGTGTTTTACCACTTATTCATGAACTCTATTTGGGTCAACAAACCCAATATCAAAAGGGCCTCCTTTCATGCATTTCATAATCTTTTTCATGCATAATAGTATATACATATATGGTGAGCATATATATATACATGCAATTAATGAATTGAATGAGCTGAGATAGAAATTATAGAAATAGTACTTACACACAATAAAGGCTAATGGCAGCTTTGTCGAGTTCCTTCTGATTGAATAAAAAATGCAAGTCTTGAATGTTGAAGGTGATCTCGTCGTCTCCGCACAAGAAAATCTGATCTCTTATATGCGCCGTGATCCATTCTTCCTTTCTCGTCTTGCAGAAATCAAGGTACCACTTATGCAATCTTCGCAACTTTGTTGGTAGATTCTTGAGCTCCTCTTTCTTGACGAGATTCTTCCCGTACTCCATGGCTGTATGGGGTTGGCATCGCCTTTGGGCAATTGGTCTCCCATGATGTTCAAGTATGCAATGTAAGTCATCCCCATCTCATTGGCCTTTGGCCTTTCTTTGTAGCTCTTGCTCATAATCATTTACAGGAGGAGTTATCCGTGTATCGAACACTTGGAGCGGGGCGCATGATTGGTTTTCCTGCTCTCCGAGCTGGGGAACTGTTTTCCGGGGTTCATGAATACTACTTTTAGACTCCCTCCGCCTTGCATCCCCCTTTATAATCTGGAGCTCGTAGTCTGACACAACTGGGAGTTTAGGTTTTAAAAGATTATTGTAAAACTTTTCCACCACCGTCGGATCTAGTTTCTCCTTTGGCTCAGCCCGTTTAGGTGCAAAGAATTTCTTAACATCTTCTTCCGAGATCCTCTTCTTCTCCTCGTCGCTGCGATTCCACGGTAATACCGGCAATGGCTTGGCGGAAGGCTACGAGACGTAGTTTCTTGAACTCTTCGGCATACGCTTTCCTGCAGATTTCTTCGTGGCAGTGCTCTTCCGCTTACGTTGACGCGCAGGAGATGGCTGGCGCACCGGAGATGGCTGGCGCGCCGGAGATGGCTGACGCGCAGGAGATGGCTGAAGCGCCTGAGATGGCTGACGCGACGGAGATGGCAGGGGAGTATTCTGATGACCCGGAGACAGCTGAGGCGGCTCAGATTGCTGACGCTGCGGAGATGGCGGGGGTGCCACTAGCCTCCAATTTGGAAGCACGATGTGTTCCTTCTTCCAAAGAATGGTTGTTTTCACTTCAAATTTGAGTTGAGTTTCCCCTTCACCTGTAGCATGGTCAAGATATGCTTCCTCATATTCCTTCACAACCTCATCCACGCCGACAATAGCATAGCCATCTGGAATCGGTCGGGAGTGGTAAGTTCCACCAGGTACAGGAGGTAAGGCATAGCCGACCGCCACCTTGATGGATAAGCCCATTAATCACACATGTAGCCCAGCGTGTTCGCTCTCCGTGATCTCATCCATGGGGTATCGAGGACCCGCCATTTCAAGCGTGGGCTGCACGTTCTCCGTGGAAGCCATTTCTGAAGAGACGTTTTAACCGTGGTATTATAGGAGCATACCACATAACCTTGGCAGGAACCTTCTTCCTAGGGGCCTCACCCTCAACATCGCCAGGGTCGTCTCGTCTGATCTTATAACGCAGTGCAGTGCATACCGGGCATGCATCCAAATTCTCGTACTTCTCATCGCGGTAGAGGATGCAGTCATTAATGCAGACATATATCTTCTGCACGTATAATCCTAGAGGGCAGACAACCTTCTTTGCTTGGTATGTACTGTTGGGCAATTCATTATTTCTTGGAAGTAGATTCTTCATTTTTACCAACAACTTTGAAAATGTGCTGTCAGTCATACCGTTCTCTGTCTTCCATTGCAGCAAATCCAGTGTGGTACCTAGCTTTTTGTGGCCATTTTCGCAAGTTGGGTACAACAATGTTTAGTGATGCTTTAACATCTGCTCCAGCTTCTCCTTCTCCTTTTCAGTTTCACATTCTTCCTATGCATCAGTAATGGCCTGACCAAGATCGTCATCAGCGGGCCCATCTGCTGCCTCTTGATCTTCATCTACCCCCGTTGCAGTATCATCGTATTCAGGATACATGTTATGATAGTTGTCATCATCCTCTTCTTCTTCGTTGTCTTCCATCATAACCCCTCTTTCTCCGTGTTTGGTCCAACAATTATAGCTGGGCATGAAACCGGACCGAAGCAGGTGGGCGTGAATGGTTTTGGTATTTGGGTAGTCTTTCTTGTTCTGACAGTGAACACATGGACAACACATAAAACCATTGTGACCATGGTTTGCCTTAGCCACAATGATGAAATTTTGGAGGCCCGTAATGTACTTGGAAGTGCGTCGATCACCGTACATCCATTGCCGGTTCATCTGCATTATATAATTAATTATGTATATCAAAAATCATTACAGTACATCATAAATTAATAGGGAGATGACCACCTTTACAGTATATCAATGACACATGAAAGGATAAAGTTGCCGACCTCGACCGAGGAGGAAAGAGCAACGAGAAAACTTAATTCGAGCTCTGGGGCATTTCACCGAACATCTCTTGTGCATAGGAAGAAAACACAAACTAGCACACCCTCTCACCCTCTTTGCTAAGCTCCAAAATGAGAGAATGAAACAATGAGAGAGAGAGGGGTGGGCTGCGGTGTATTATATATAGGCGCACACCCTTTAACACCGTTTCAAGCCACGAACCGGTGTTAAAGGGGGGTGCTATGCAGCGCGGTGTGACAAGGTTTTGACTCGTCAATGACCATTGTTATGGACTTGGGTTTTGGAGAAGATGGGGATGCTGGAGATCGCGGAACGGTTAGCAAACAAGAAACACGGGGACACGAGGTTTACCCAGGTTCAGGCCCCCGGAGGGAAAAACCCTACTCCTGCTTGTCTGCTCTTGATTACGGTGGAACTGGTGATTACAGGGGTGCGCAGATGCAATCTGGCGTGGAGGTGTGTATGCGGAAGTATGAGAGAGATCTAGGTCGTACCCTCCTGGCCTTTATATAGACTTAGGCAGGTCCCGGGCACAGATCTAGTCGGTTACAGGTTCTAGGGTTTACCCCTTTGAATTTCCTATCTACTCTAGTCTTGCTCTCCAAGCATCTGAAGGCGTCATGGGCCTTGGCCACCCAAAAATCTTCATGGGCCGGCGTATATTTTCCGTGGGCCTTCCTTGGGCTGGACCAGGTATGCTGAGATCGTGTACCCGCGGGGTATAACCATGTCAGTAGCCCCCGAGTGTTCAGTCGAATCGTAGATTCGGCTAAGGACTCTTCAATCCTTCGGGTGCAACTCTATCTTTCAAGAGAATGTGTAGGGATTGTTGATGCATGTGCCTGACTCTCTCGACGGATCAGGGTCAGTTAACTGTCTTAGGACAAAACAACATGATCTTCTTCAGGTTCGAGTCCCTCGATTCGAACCTGGAACATATGCTGGCGTAATTCGACTCAGGCCGCGGAGGACTTACAGGAGTGGAATTCCAGTGAATTTAATTAATGTACCCAACGCGTCCGTCGGGATTTTTCGTCGCGCCTGTTGGCACGGGTTTATACTAGCAGAGCGTAGTCATGTGCATTACCAGGCCATCAGATGATATCTGTAGGTCTTATCTTTGCGTCACAGACACAACATCCGAATTTTATCACCGCGGAGGTGTTTCGGGTGGCCAAGGAGAATGTTACTCACTTAACATTAATTGGGGCAGAGTTGCAAAAAAGTTTTTGCATACTGATCCGAAGGATCGTAGTCGAAATTTTATAGGGTGCGCGACCAGCGCTCCCTATGAGAGTAGCCCCTGAGTGTCTGTTCGAGTCGTAGACTCGAGCGGAGACTTTAATTCAGCCGTTGCTCAGTGTCAGGTCCGTAGGACACAAAAAATTTCGGATGCTTAAATCCTTCCTCCCTATGGGAGTAGCCCCCGAGTCCGTAGTGGAGTCGTAGACTCAACACAGGACTCGAAGAAACAGTTCAGTGCTGTAACGTGTTATTCTTTTTCGGGTGCGCGGCTAGAGCTCCTGATAGGAGTAGCCCTCGAGTAATTGGTCGAATCGTAGATTCAAGTGAGTACTCTTAGCTTTGAAGCCGAGGAAATTGTAGCTGTTACTAGTGTAGCTTTTGATGACGTTAGTGCTGACGATTGATGACCTCAAGCGTCTGTTGCGCCAGAGATGACTTGACTGGACGAACATGGGTCCCACTGTCTGACCTTGAATTGACCGGTCACGCGCGGCGTGGAGATAATTACGGCGTCGCCTCGATTTTCGCGCGTAGTGGACGGCGTGTTAGCGACGGTTTGTTGCGATGCTGACACGTGTATGGCCAGATCCTGCCGTTGGCGTTAGGTCTTCCCGATGGACGGCTGTCGTTCATCGTCTTCGTCTTTATAATCATCGGGGAAAACTTTAGTTTGTTTTCACCGCAGCTATTCTCGTTTCACTGCTTCCTTGTTCTCCGAGAGCTCTTGCTGCGCGCTGGAATATCCTTCCACATTTCCTTCTTCCATCTTGCGCTCTCGCCGCCGGTGTCGCCGTACCGCGATGGGAAAGCCGAAGAAGTCTTCTTCTACGGTTGGTACCAGCGTTGCTGGAGGGAAGAAGAGTGCCGCCACTACCCGTGTCACCGATGGTGGCTGGCGGCGATCGGAGACGCGGGAGAGTGATCTCCGCAAGCTTCGTGAGCGGGGCTTGATCCCACAGGATAGGGAGGCCGTCAAACTCCCAGGAAACGAGGTAATCCGCCGTCCCCCCGCTGGGTTTCGGGTTATGTTCCTTGCCTTCGTCATTCGCGGATTTTCCTTCCCAGTCCACGACTTCCTTCGTGGATTGCTTTTTCTGTATGGTGTCCAATTGCACCATCTTTCCCCCAATTCTCTTCTTCATATTGCTTGTTTTATCACTTTCTGCGAGTGCTGGATCGGTATCGAGCCGCACTTTGGCCTCTTTCGGAAACTCTATTCCATGAAGAGGCAGTCCGGTTCGGATGGTGTTTATCCCATTGGGGGTTGCATCATCTCCCTCAAACCCAATCTGCTTTTCTTTTCCTTTTCCATGTCCGAATCTGTCCAGTACTGGTGGGGGCGATGGTTTTATATCCGCGACTCCGTAGTGCCTGGGCAGGATTTTGGTCTTGTTCCTTTCGACCCCTCCCAAAAGATCGAGCCGAAAAGGTCCTGGAAAAACCAGATCTTGGATGGCGAGGTGGCGGAGATAGAGGCTCTCTATCATCGAGTGGAGGATCTCCAGTTGATTCTAGAGAAGAAAGTGAACGGTGTGGATATCATCCGCACATTTCTTGAGCGTCGGGTGCAGCCACTCCAGGCTAGGGCGCACCCGATGTAACTTTATGCTGGCCGCCGTGATCCGACGAGGGTTTCGGCTGAGAAATTCTCCCAGGGAGACCTCGACAGGGCCCTTCGTTCGCTGCTGAAGTTCAAAGCTAGAGAGGATATCCCGGGGAAGTCGTTGACTCCTCTGTTTTCTTCTTCGCTTCCTGTTCCACAGGTGTAGATCCGTGCGTGTAGCACTATTTTCGACTGCATTGTTTTTGCGTTTGTTTGCTAACAAATTGTTCTTCTCTTGTGCAGAGCTTCAAAGTGCAGGGTATGTCTCCTCCATTACCCGAAGTATTTCCGGATGCTCCAGATAATGATGTGGTGGATTCCATGTCCGAGCTGCCATCGGCGCGGTCTCCGGCTGAAGAGGCCAACGAGTCGAGCGAGGACCACACTCGTAAACGATCACAGAGCTCCAGCGAGTATTCGGATGCCTCGACTCCTCCGACTCCTAGGAACCCACTGTATATTGAACGTCACAGTGATGGTCATGGAGGCTCTTCCACTCTGATTCCTGCCATTCCCATGCGGGCTGTAGCGCCGCACCCGCCGACGAAGTGGAAGAAGGAAGAAAAGAAGGAAGAGAAGAAGGAAGAGAAGAAAGAGGAGAAGAAGGTCCGGAGGACCCCTCCTGTCTTCAACCTGAGCGAGCTTGACTCGTAAGTTTCCTTTGTCCTGCATTGCTTTTCCTTGCCTGTTTACTTTATACTTGTACTCATTTTTCCCTGTGCAGGCACTCTTCCAACAACTCCTCCAGCGATGGTGCTCAGGATATGATGGGGGAGTCGAAAGTCGCGTCTCCTCCTCCTCAGACGGTGGCTACCTCTGAGGGCGCTGCTCCGAACCCTTCTCCGCAGGAGGTTCAGGTGGTTGCGCCTCAGAATTTTGCTAGCGGACCTTCGGAGTCGCCATCGGGTCATGTGAGTAGTTCTGCCTCCTGCCACGGGGAAAGCCCCCGAGCATCTATAATGGAGTTTTTGTTGCGTGTTCTTCTTTCGAGTCTCAGGGTGTCGAGGGAATGGCCACGGCAGATGCTGCAATCGGCAGCGAGTAGTAGAACGAGGGGCAAGGGCGGCCAGCCATCTGTGGTGCGAGATGAGGGCAAAGACACAGGGTTTTACCCAGGTTCGGCCCCCCGGAGGGTAAAGACCTACTCCTGCTAGATTGTATTATGGAGGTGTTTACAGTGCGCGAACTCGGCGACTAGGCGGCGAGTTGCTTGGGTGTATGAGGGAACGTGTCTCTACTCGCCCCTTAGGGAGGTTTATATAGGCTCACCTCCCCTAGGGTTTACATATCTCAACCGATTCGGTTACAACTTTGGTAATTGTTTAACCTAGACCGACTGGGCCTATCCACTCGCCTGGGCCTTCTACTTCCAGTCGCCTGGTACCTTGCTGGGCTTTGATCCACTCGCCGTTCTGCAGGCCCACTCGCCAGCCCTTGGGCCAGTCGGAAACGTCCTGCTGAGTATACCCCAGTAGGCGTATCCCCATCAGTAGTCCCCGAGGCCGTCATTGATTAGGCGTGGGTGGCTGCTGGCAGTCGGAGTATACGGCTTCAAGTTGGCATCCAGTCGAATCGTCGGCGGGCTCCTGCATGAAGGAATAAATCCGGCGAACCGAGTTGCGTCTTGGGCGAGTCGAGCCAACGGGACGCGGTCTTCGGCGAGCGTCTTAACGAGCCGAGTGGCTGGAGATGGACCGTCAGGTGTGGTCAAACTAGCCGTTAAGGTAACTCAACGGTAACTTTCGGCGTAATCATCGCGCGGTAACGGCCCCCTAATTTGGCGGACAACTCCCGCTATATAAGAGGAATGGTAGGCTATCGCAGAGCCAACCGCTCACCATTTCTTCCGAGTGCGCACATCCTCCGTCCTTTGTTTCCGCGACACAATCGACCCGAAATCCTCCGCTCTCCGAACATCCTCTCGGCCATGGCCCTCTCCACCGAACCTTGGGGCAGATCCAAGTGCACAAGGGCGCAACTGGCCTCCTTCGAGGAGGCCGGAATCCTGCGGGCCGGCTGCTGGCGTATCCCCGCAGCCGGAGAAACGACCCCAAACCCGCGAGAGGGAGAGTTCGTCTGTTTTACCAGCCATCTCGAGCGGGGGTTAGGGTTTCCCACATCTTTGTTCTTCCGGCGTTTCTGCGCCTACTACGGGATCCAGCCCTCAGATCTGGGTCCCCACAGCATCGAGCAGCTCGCCATCTTCGTGGCATTCTGCGAGTGCTACTTGGGCTGCCGGCCCTACTTTCCCTTGTGGCAAGATCTGTTCCATGGACGGATCAGCCGCGAGGAGGCGGGCGGCCCAATGCTAGCCGCGGGCGGCTTGACTTTCCAACTCAAGTCCAAAGCTTCCTTCTTCGACCTGATGCTGCCGGCCAAAGCAGCGAGCGACTGGAAAAAGTCATGGTTCTACGTGACCGAGGCGACTCCGAAGGACGAGGCGGCGATCCCGCGGTACTCGGCCAACCGTTCCGAGCCACGCCATCTCCAGGTCGGCAAGCTCCCCGACGACCAGCGGATGGTCGTCGATGAGATGCTCCAGACCATCCGTGGTCTGAAGAAGAAGGGGCTCCAGACGGTAAACTTGTACAATTGTTGGCTAGGGCGGCGGCTCGTTCCGCTCGCCCAACGCGACCATTACATGTACCAGTACACGGGCCGGGGAGACTCGACGAAGGCCTGCCTCGCCGAGTGGAAGCTGGAGGACTACCTCTCAGCGCTGAAGAAGATCACCCAGGCGGCGTACACGGACGCGCAAGCCGGGGTCCCCCCCTACACCGCGAAGCGTCCGGCTCCGACGGTAATTTCTTTATCTTGTTCGCAGTCGCAGCACGTGCAGTCGCGGTAATTCTAACTCTGTTTCGTGTTCATCGCAGCTATTCCAAGTGGTGGAAGGGTGGCTACCACCCGCCGATGACGAGAGCCCCAGGCCATCCGCCCAGGATACAAGCGAATCGCCACCCGCCAAGGGCGACGAGGACGATGAGGACGAGTCCGAAGAGGAAATTGCCCCACTGGTCCGAAAGACCCGCGGGCAACGTCAGCGCGAAATCGAAGCGAGCAGGAGCCTCGAGCGTCATGATGATGACGACGAACTCCCAGAGACCACCTCGCGCCGTCAGGCCACTCCTTCGAAGAAGAAGAAGAAGGAAAAGGAGGCGAGGGCCCCCCTGAAGAGGAGAGCGAAGCCACCGAAGAGGGCCTCACCGCCGCACTCAACGAGCAGCTCTGATGCGCACAGCTCGGCCGGCGATGGCACGGCCCCGGCGACAACCGCGCTGGACGCGCCATCCATGGAAGTACCGCTAGCTTCAATGCCTCCGCCCTTCGCGCCGGTCTCCGGGCTAGGGAAGGCTCCGGCTGTGGCGACCTCGCCTCGCAAGGAGGTCCCGAGCGTGGCGGTCTCACCCCGCAAGGAGGCTCCGGCCGCGGCAGCTCCACTTCGTGAGGAGGCCTCCGCCGAAGGCGTCCCGGAGGCGCCAACCGCTACCTCAACGTCAAAGAAGCCGTCCGTATCCTGGGCCCCCGACGTCCTGGAACTGGGGCTTAGTCGCCGATTGGGCCCTGAGCTGGAAAAACCGGCCGGCCTTCGTACAGGGCTGCGTTTTATTCCAGTCGCCAAGTGAGCGCATTCGGCCTTCTCTACTTCCTTTTAGTACTTCGATTGTCTTTTATTGATTTGATTCGATATGCAGGACCGGAGTGAAAAAGATGGGTCACCCAACCGTGGCCAAGGTACCCTCCGCCGCTAGCGAGGAGGACCCTTCCCGCAAGAGAAAAGGTGACGAGGTCACCGCCTCAGCGGAAGGCAGCAAGAAGGCCAAGGGCGACGACATCGTCGCCGTCTCTGACGACGCGGCGGCCGCGCCGGCTAGACCCGCGGTGGAAGCAACCGCGTCTACGAAGGAGGGCGTTTCCTTGCCTAGACCGGAGGACGCGACTTCCTTTGGGGCGGGCGCCTCGATTGCTACCTTCCCCCGCTTCGTGACCAAGGCGGCCACGGCGAGTGGGGCTGCGGCCCCGAGCCTCGCTCCGGGGACCGCCGATGCTGAAATCGACCAACGTCGCGGGCACACGCCGGCGCTACTTGCGTCTGTGGACGCGGTACAACTTCACGGCATGCTTGGTGCGGCCATCCAGGTACCTCCAGTCCCCGAGGATCAGGTCGGTGCTTAGCAGCGGCTTGATTCTTATAGTTCCTTGTTTTGTACTTTCGAATCCAGTCCCCGAGTGCGTATGCGCTAAATTTTAGCGGGTAGGCACTGAGGAATTTTCGTGGTCGCCAGTCCCCGAGTGCGCACTCGCTAAATTTTAGCGGGTGGGCACTGAGTAATTTTCGTGGTCGCCAGTCCCCGAGTGCGCACTCGCTAAATTTTAGCGGGTGGGCACTGAGTAATTTTCATGTGTGCTGACTTTGAAGATGTACAGGGTCTGCAGCTGGAGTCGGCAGAGCGATTGGCTGCGAAGCAGCGTGCTGAGAAGGAGCTGGCCACTATCCAAGAAGCAAACAAGGAGCTTCAGGCTGTTGCTGCTGTAACTACCTCGGTGAACTACGCTCCTAGATACAAGCCTGGATGAGAGATAGCGGTTGAAATAGTACGGTGGGGCCCCAAAAGCCACTCACTGGTAGTCCTTTCAGACGTCCCAACCGCTAACCTCTCAACGGGACCTGTACGGGCGGCGTAGTCGGCAGGCGAAGGGATCAACTACGTACACAAGTGGGTATGTACGCAAGCCACCATACAAGAGTACATCACAGCCATCCCATCTAGAAAGAAATGAAATATATAGAAACGCCATACGGCAAGATTCAAATGACCTAGATAGATCTATATTTTTGGATAACTCCTCATACAACACACGTCAGAGTATCATGCAGAAGCGGCAAACAGAATCCGAGTACGGATAAGAAGCAAATCGGCATAAGATGCCATAGAAATAAGCACATCCCAACTACAGGTCTCACGGATCCCCGTTCCCGGAATCTCTACACCGAACGATCGTTGCCCACATCATCGGCTTCTTCCACCCAGTATCCGTCCTGAGAAGGTACCTGTTCATCTGAATCAAGAATTTATCGTGTGAGACCCTAAGGGTACTCAGCAAGTCTTAATGCCTCTAAAGGGGACACAACCTGGGGTGACGCAATTGCAGCAAAAGATAAACCCTAGCAATTCTACAGATAAACGCTAACCATCCGCCTAACCAATGATAGACGGATGTCCGTGAATTTAAGTACAGCAGTTATATTGGTAATCTCATCCGATCCATCCTCCTCCCTGCTTACCAACAAGGAAGCGGACGAACAACCCCCCATCCGTTGGCAATTTTATTAACCATTCCATGAGTATTGCTCTATTTACTAGTCAAGTTACTTGGTCAAATTAAGGCGGTACTTTAGTTATGCTTGTCTATGATCGAGAAACTGTGCTCCAAGTCGTCCATATCCGCGGACACGGCTTTCAGAAAGTTTTACCCGGCCGGGGTGCACCAATAGCAACACACGCTCGATCAGCCTCGGAAAAACCAAATCAAAACCCAACGAGGCTTTCACGACTGAACAATCACAAGATTCAGAAACATTTCAGGGGGCCACCCCTTTGAGTAGATCCCGCAACGGAGTAAGCAAGCTCCGAGACGGACTCAAGGTTAGCGCCAATGGCTGTGAGCGACTGGGAACCCCAAACGGGGCTTGTCGACACCGCGTAATCACTCCGCTTCCAAAACAGTACAGTGTGCAGTACCTCGCACAATCGTAAATAAAGCAGTAAAACATGGCATAAGTACAGGATCGTAAATAAAACCTCAAACTAGTTTGTGGCCCCAAGAAATAAGACGGAATCAAGCTCTGGCTCAGGGGGGTCCCATATACCTCCCGGATGTGGATAGCGCGATAAATCAAGGAACAGGAATCAAGTACTCGGGGTCTTACAGGACACAAGTGAGCAGGAAAAACCAAATAGCAGATGTTGCTCACCGGTGCCTCTTTCTTTAGTTATCCCAGAACTACTCAGGTTAAGTTGTTTAGGTACCTCATTATACAACAGACACTCACAAACCCTACACATGCTGTTCTACGACTCGCATGGCCCAAACAACTCCTGTAGTACTGGCTCATGGGATGGAGGAACAAGCTTGGTGGAGTTTAAAAGTAAAGGCTATGCATACTTGGGATTCAATTTAATGCAATCGCGACTCAATGATGCAAGAATAAGATAGAGGCAATAGGTACTGTATGTATGCAAGAATGTGGTACACTACTAGAAAAATGGTCGTTTGTGGCGCACATGGAAGGTCCATCCGTGGCGCACCAGTAGTGCGCCACGGGCCTTGCGCTACGGCTATCTCTCAGCCGTGGCGCACTGCCCAGTGCGCCACGGTTGTGTAGAGATAGGCGTAGCGCATCAGGTAGTGCGCCACAGAAGTTTGGCATGGTGCGCTACCCCTTTTATCTTCTGTGGCGCACTACCCAGTGCGCCACTAAACATCCATGGTGCGCTTTAGGTGTAGTGCGCCACAGAAGGTAAATCATGTGCGCCACAGATGAATTTTTTTTTTTTTTTAATTTTCATGCCAGATTATATGCAATACAGATTATATACAATATTACAGCAGATATACACACACAGATACAAGATATACAATTATATATATAAATACTCGATATGAAAAACAAGATTGAAACAAATACATATAGATAAGTCTCATACATGAATACATAGTCCAAGTTACATTGTTTTGATCATGTTACAAAGTAGTAGTTGGTGACATGCGAATACATGTGTCGATCGAACAAGTTAGAGCTCGGAAGCTCGCCTAGACATCTAAACTAGCTAGCTAGACACAAACGCGGGATAAATACCCAAAGAAGATAAGCATGATCACCGCCGCGACGAAGGTGTAGGTCTTCATCCGGTTCCTTGTCCTAACTCCCGCTAGATAGCGCGTGTATCTATCTTTCGCCTCCGCCATAGTGTTGTACCCTTTGTAGCTATTGCCGCTGAAACGGTGCACCTGTCTCCGGCAGTCTTCCCAATCATCGTAGACTCCGGGAACCCGTCCCTTGTACACGACGTACCACGTCATCTACAAGTTGACAATAATAATTAACCGGTGATTGAAAAAACATGTATAATTAAAGTCGCATATGAAGATACACTTATAGAAAGTACTCTTAAATCAAAAAGAGCAAACTCGAAAAGCATGCCTCATATATAACTAGCTAGCTAGGTCGTTGGACACAGGAATTGCTTATGACGGGACTGTCAGCCAAGTAGGATGCACAATTCCTGGACTTGTGCATATCACAAGGCTGACAATCCTGTCATAGCACATTCACATATATATTGTGCCACGACATTTCAATCATCGGCATATTCTCGAAAAAGACAAAAATAACTCGAAAAGCATGCCTCATATATAACTAGCTAGCTAGGTCGTTGGACACAGGAATTGCTTATGACGGGACTGTTAGCCAAGTAGGATGCACAATTTCTGAACTTGTGCATATCACAAGGCTAACAATCCCGTCATAGCACATTCACATATATATTGTGCCACGACATTTCAATCATCGGCATATTCTCGAAAAAGACAAAAATAACTCGAAAAGCATGCCTCATATATAACTAGCTAGCTAGGTCGTTGGACACAGGAATTGCTTATGACGGGACTGTGAGCCAAGTAGGATGCACAATTCCTGGACTTGTGCATATCACAAGGCTCACAATCACGTCATAGCACATTCACATATATATTGTGCCACGACATTTCAATCATCGGCATATTCTCGAAAAAGACAAAAATAACTTGAAAAGCATGCCTCATATATAACTAGCTAGGTCGTTGGACACAGGAATTGCTTATGACGGGACTGTGAGCCAAGTAGGATGCACAATTCCTGGACTTGTGCATATCACAAGGCTCACAATCACGTCATAGCACATTCACATATATATTGTGCCACGACATTTCAATCATCGGCATATTCTCGAAAAAGACAAAAATAACTCGAAAAGCATGCCTCATATATAACTAGCTAGGTCGTTGGACACAGGAATTGCTTATGACGGGACTGTGAGCCAAGTAGGATGCACAATTCCTGAACTTGTGCATATCACAAGGCTCACAATCCCGTCATAGCACATTCACATATATATTGTGCCACGACATTTCAATCATCGGCATATTCTCGAAAAAGACAAAAATAACTCGAAAAGCATGCCTCATATATAACTAGCTAGGTCGTTGGACACAGGAATTGCTTATGACGGGACTGTGAGCCAAGTAGGATGCACAATTCCTGGACTTGTGCATATCACAAGGCTCACAATCCCGTCATAGCACATTCACATATATATTGTGCCACGACATTTCAATCATCGGCATATTCTCGAAAAAGACAAAAATAACTCACACTTGTCGTCCGAGAACCAAAGAGTAAGCAAAAAAAACCAAAGAGTAAGCAAAAAAACCAAAGAGTAAGCAAAAAAACCAAGCATTGATTGATATATAATAATAATAAGCAAAATAAGTAAGCGGTGATACATAAACCTAATAAGATAAGTACACTTGTCGTCCATGTACACACACACAAAGGTCATCTATAGTTTGCAACTACAACTAGGCCAACATCAAGCCTTCTGGCTCGGCTTAGGGAACGGGAGGACGCCCTGCCTCGTCATGAACTTCCTATAGTCACCCTGCATCTCTAGGCGATCTTCTATGTCACGGTTATTCGGGATATTTCCTCCGTAGAAGATCCCCCCCGAAGTCATGACATCACGAAAGATGATTGCCCCAAACTGCTGCTGGATGCGATACATCTCTTGTCTAATATCCGAATCATTGATCTTGGCCTTTGCTTCGGCCCACTGTTTGAGATGATCTGGCAGCGTAGAATTCTGCTGGTCAAGTAGGAACGCCCTCATGTGATGGAGTGCGTAGTAGGCTTCCTTCTTACTGTTTTCCGGCTGCTTCACGCAGGGGAACTCTGTTACGTGGTTGAAGACGTGCCTGCCGAACTTGACCTTCTTACGCACGAAGCTGGTGCCTTCCGTCGAGGCAAAGCCAGTGAGAGCATCATCCAGAACTTCCTTGATCTTGTCGTAGTTTTTCTTCTTTTCTAGACTCCCCGAGTCGAAATACGTGGCGTGGGAATGCTTCGGCGATAAGGAGATGAGCGTGCAGTGTTCATCTCTGCGCAAAAAATTCAAATGGAATGTGTTGAAAAAAGAATGATGATGATCTAATAAAGCCAATCGACGGTGGCGACTGAATAACGACTTACTCGGGAAAGTAAGGCACGAGAATGTATTCCTTTGTCTTGTTCGCCACGAGGATTCTTTTTAGGTACGAGGCCACGATACGTCGTTCGGCGGGGGAACCCAAGCAGCCGTCACGCATGTAGTAGGGGTCCACTATAGCGATGCCCGGTGTGTTCTCTCTAATGATCTGCGTGGCCAGGCTGAGAGAAAAGAGACGGACCATGGTATAGTGCAGCGGGTATAGGTGGAACATATTGAAGATGTCCTCGAACCGCAGGAAGAACAGATCCGCGGGGGCAGTGTCGACGAAGCCCAAGCCTGGTGGCACCTTAACCACGAATACCGGGTGCGAGGGATCTTTCTCCGATAGAAGGCGTCTCTCTATCGTCAGCACGCCGTCATGCACACTCTGCAGTTCCGAACTGGCGAGCTTCCGCAAATTCTTAGGTAGCATGGGCTCACCCGCCACATGAATCCTCCACATAATACCCTCGGGTCTTGGTGGCCCGTCCCGAAACCTGATCGGATTCGCAGTTGTTGACGCCACCGGCTGGCTCGAGCTGCTAGATTTTCTTTTCCTGCCCTTTTTTCCTTTTGGAGAGCGGGCAGGCACCGCAATCTGAGCACCGGCCGCCCTATGTAGTGTGTCAGGGCTTAGAATAAAGGGCCGGTTGGTTGTATCAGCTGGCTCTGTAAAGGCGCAAGCTGGAGGCGTCTCCTGAGAACCAAACAGACGCTTGGTGATAGTGGCTTTCTCTGTGAGGCCACCAGCTAGGTCTTCTTCGTTGCCAAACTGAGTGCTGAAGAAGTGATCATTCCAGTCTTCGAAGTCCTCGGCCGCCGGATCCTGCGCCATGTGCATATCATCAACATGATCATCCGACCCACCGCGTGGAGGTGACGGCGAGGGCGGTAAGGGGGCCTTGCCACCGCTTGTCGCTGGCACGACAGGCGGTGCTGTTGTCTGTGGCGTGATGGCCCCCGCCGTCCCCAAACGGATCATGCTCTTTGGCCATAGCATGAACAAGCCGAAGCAACTACTGAGGACAGACGACTCTTCTTCATCCGCTCCTGGGGGTTGAATGGGAGGTTCCAGGTCGTCGCAGCCCCTTAGCACCCGACTAATTTTAACCCTGTGCACGCTATCTGGCATCGGCTTTGAGTGGAACGTGCGCTGCAAGGGTTGAACGATGGTACCCTTGGCAACATCCCTCAGCTCGTTGTTCACGTAGCATAAGAGAGTGCAAGGAACATCCGTCTGCGGAAAACATGTACGGCGTCGTCAGAGCGAGACGCCACAAGAGTAATATAGAGATGGCATGAAAGGCGGTAATTAAAGCAATTTGTTTACCGTGATGGCGTCGAGATCGGCTAATGTCGACGCACCGCATACGGCGACGGGCGTGCAAGAGACGGAAGGGCTGCTTGATGGCGCGGTGCTGGCCGCCGGTGTATTCTCCCTACCGACGGGTGCTTGGAGCTCCGGTGCCGCCGCGACGATGGCAGGGGGGGGCACCAACATGTACTCCGGCGCCGCGGTGATGGCAGGGGGAGTCACCAACACTTGCGGCGCCGCGGTGCTAGCGGGCGGAGTCACGAACACGTAGTTCGCCTGATTCGTCGGCGCCGCGTTGTTCGAGTGGCTGCTGACCATGCTTGGAATCGGGCACGGCCCTACTCGACCACCCGCACTCCAGTTCGCTATTGACTCCACCAAGGTAGGCAGGAAGGACGTAAGGGTGATTGCCAGGTTGTCTTGGACGATCTGCGGGATCCGCGCCACTTGTGCCTTAAGTTCTTGAACCTCTCTGTTTTCCTCCTCGCTCCTTCCCGACGGCGCCACATGCGTCCTCGGCGGTGGACCAAAATGATCCACCCAATTCTTACCCCCGAGGCCGGCCAGACGGCCAGCCGACGACGGCTTCTTCGTAACCGGCTCTATTTTCTTGGCCCGGTTCATCGCCCTGTTAAAAGGGTTATCCCACCGGGTGGCCGCCGTCGACCCCTGGGATGAGGAACCCTGGGATCCATGACTAGCAACAATTTCCTCCTCCTGCAGAAGAAGTAACAGTGAATCATTTAGATCATCGATTAGATTGCAATCGTGTTGATCACCGGTAATTAGATTATACTTACCACAATTTCTTCGAATTCCTTCACCGCAGGATCCGCGGTGAGTTGTTTGGTTTTTGGGTCCACATGGTAACGGGCCCTGATGAAGTTTCGAACCTGCCCGGGTTCGAATTTAGCAAAGGGGTTTTCTATCCCCTTGGATCTATACTCTTCGTCCTCCTTATTCCATTTGGCCTCCGCGGTTCTGTATCCACCAGATCCGAGATGGTGATGACCTATATTCATCGCCTGCAGCACCTTTCCCCGATTACTATTGGCCAGGGCTCTTTCGGATTCACACCTCTCCTTGAACTCCCGGAACTGATCTTCGGTGATCTGCGGGTCAATCTTCTGGATCTCCTCGAGACTTTTGCCTTCTTTATAGATCTTCTTCTTTATCCGGGCTCTCCAGCTGGCCAGGGCGGTGCTCATCTTTGTGAGGGCTGATTTGTTTACTTCGTTCCCATGATAATTTGTGTTCTGATACTTAGCGGGGAACTTGTATCTGGCGTGCAGCTTCTCGAAGAGTAGTGTGCGCAAGTGGCCATTATCTTTATGTCGGAGATTCTCGGTGTTGATCGAGATGGTTGTCCGGGTGATCGCCGCCACTTGCCCACCGTACCCTTTGACGACAAGGGCGGGCTCCAAAGGAACCCCTGATGGGCTCACTTCGGTAATTTCCTCCCTGACCGTGCCGACCGTGTTCGGGCGCCGGTCCTTCAGCTTCTTCTTCTTAGGAGGGTTGCTACCACTCCCTGTGCCCTCGCCGCCATCAGTGGTTTCATCGTCCGCCGTTCCTTCGGCTTCTTCCTCCGCGTCTTCCATCTCATCATCCTCGCTCTCCGAAGGATGGTATTCTTCATCGTCTTCTAGACGCTGGGCCGCCTCCCAGAATGTCAATTGTTTATTCGGAGGTCTGAGTTCTCCTTCAGCACTGATGCGCTTAGAACATCCAGCCTCGTCGTTATCACACATCTTTGCACTAATAAAAAACAAATAATTGGTTAAATGCACGGAAAAATCCGGCATGACCTTTGCTAATTTTCTTAAACTAGGAGTGCCCGATTTCTGCCAAAACGGAAGTTAATCAACATTCCGGCAAAAATCGGGACTCATTTCATACAAGAACCTGCATATATATGGCCAGCATAGCTAGCACACAATAAATGGCCATCATAGCCAGCCCCAACCAGCATAAATGGCCCAGTATAGCCAGCAAATAGTATACACAGCAGCTTTGCACAATAGTTTCAGGTTTGCACAAATAGTACACACATGTTTCACAAATAGTACACACAGCAGCAAGCATAAAGGTTTCAGCAGTTTCAGGTTTCAGTATAGACAGCATCACCACTACTCTAGACAGGTTTCAGGTTTCAGGTTTCAGGTTTCAGGTTTCAGCAGTTTCAGGTTTCAGCAGTTTCAGGTTTCAGGTTTCAGGTTTCAGGTTTCAGGTTTCAGGTTTCAGGTTTCAGCAGTTTCAGGTTTCAGTATAGACAGCATCACCACTACTCTAGACAGCATCACCACTACTCTAGACAAGTTTTTGGCATCTAAAATTATGTTCTTTTTATAAAACTTGGCAGCTTGAAATTGCATGGGTTTTATTAAGGAATAAAAATTCAATGACTATGAGTATGATACTTTGCTAAACCAAATATAGGTGTGAAATTCCATGCCTTCAGGAGTATATTGGAACCAAAATTAGTTGAGATAGTTTCAAAGATACTAAATTAGTGTGGCTTGAACAATCTTATTCTGCAGATTGTGACATTTATTGATCTGGGCATTAGGTTCCAGAGATGTGCAATGGTTCATGATTACCAAACTAATCACAAAGATCTATGTATGTTTCCTTTCAGTCCCCCACCCAGCTGCTCCCCCTTCCTCGCTCTTTTCCCCGACCCTAGATGCCTATTGATACTATATGCCTTGCTGTCAAGGCAAAATACAGACACAGACGAATTGTTCAATGTTCACCTAGAAATAATTGATACATTGCCAAATATCTTCAGCACTCTCACACATACCTTGTTTGTGTAGGCTCCTGCATGGTAAACATCTGTGTTTTCTTTAGTAAGTGAAAAAAATTCAGGTCATGCATGAGGGTATTTATATATAATATGTTCCACTCATTATACCTTTATTAAAGGTTCAGATTGCATTGTGGCACACACAAAGCAATGTGGTGTCACACATCTGAAATGTGTATCTCTTCCATACACGTATACATATATACTATAGACACAAGGGGCTAGATTCGAACTGTGCTACCAGTGAACAATATAGTTTGTTAATTAAGCAAGCAAGCAAGCAAGAAGGATTAGTGCAAGGGGCTATATACTGTTCAGATTGTTAGTCCTGTATATAGTGGACCCTCCAGAGACTAGAGGTTAATTAAGCAAGCAAGCAAGAAGGATTACAATATAGTTTCCTAGGAATCAATCATAAATGATTTTCCTAGTTTAAATATAAAAATCACTCTATACTTATAGCTAGGCTAGCTTTTTTCTCATATTATACTGTATATGTATACTGGCATATTATACTACCAGTAAATCATTTTTCTAGGAATCAAGCATATTATACTATATATGTATACTGGCAGCTAGCTCTCATCTCATATTTACTGGCAGCTAGGCTTGCCATATTTTCTCTATATATGAAAATTAAAGTTTCAGGTGCTTGGCTTGCCATATTTACTGCCATATGAAAATTAAAGTTCCATATCCTTGTTTATGTATGATGACATGATAGAAACCATGTAATGGATAGAAACCATCCAAACCAACCAGAACCTATCAGCCTTTAAATCTATATATCAGGGCATGCTTTATTTTGCTAAACCACAATCTGAACCCTAACCATGGAGTTATCTTCAGTTCAACACCATGGCTTGTACTGAAACTTATATTCTGAAACTTGTACTGAAACTAGGAGTAAGTAAACATGCAAGAAATTTTCCATGGCAAATACTGAAACTTGTACTGAAACTTGTACTGAAACTAGGAGTTATCTTCAGTTCAACACCATGGCTTGTACTGAAACTTATATTCTGAAACTTGTACTGAAACTAGGAGCACATTTTTGTCTAACCCTAACCCTCTGAGGAGAGAGAGGGGGAGAAGGCCAGTGATGTGCCCTCTAAACCCTAACCTCTAATCGTCTGAACCCTAACCTAATCCTCTGAACCCTAACCTCGAGCAGCAGCGGCGGTTACCTCTAAGATGGAATGGATGCAGAGAGAGGCGAGAGAGGGAGAGAGGGGAGGGGCGAGGCTCACCTCTAAGATGAGGACGACGGCGGTCTCCTCCACGGCCTCCTCCTCCTCGAGCCGCAGCGTCCTCCTCCTCGAGCGACGGGCGCGCGGGATCCTCCTCCTCCTCGAGCGACGGGCGCGCGGGATCCTCCTCCTCGAGCGCACGGCCTCCTCCTCGAGCGCACGGGCAAGGTGGCCTCCTCCTCCTCCTGGCGTGGCTGGGATGCGGCGGCGGTGGCGTCGTCAGAGATGCGGCGGTGGCGTCGATGCGCGGTGTCGGAGGACGATGGGGATGGATATGCGGCTAAGGACGATGGAGTTGTTGACTAGCTAGTCATACTCACTTGGGCGTAGTGCACCCTGGGCAAGTGCGCTACGGATAACCGTAGCGCACTTGCCCAGGGTGCGCTACGCCCAAGTGAGTACGACTACTTAGATAAGAGGGCTGCCACCCCCTTTGCTAACACTAGCACTGCCTTACCCCACTGGTTCCGCCCACTGGTCTATTCTAAACCTGTTAGCACCCAGGTTCGAATCCTGGTGCCCACATTTTTTATTTTTATTTTAAAAATACTTTTAAATATTCCAAAAAATGCCCAAAAGTGGTGATATATGCTACAAAAGTTTTGTTTTGTTTTTAAAATACTTTTATATATTCCAAAAATGCCCAAAAGTGATAATATATGTCATAAAAGTGGTACAAATTAAATATGCTTCAAATATGTCATAATAATTTGTCCATAAATATTACAATCTTTTTTGACCACGCGTTTTACAATATTTTTTGAGCTAGCGTTTTACAATATTTTTTGAGCTAGCGTTTTACAATCTTTTTTCCCTTCTTTGTCGCGGTTGAATAATTTAGCCCCGGCACTTTAATGTTTCTTCTTTCGAACGGGCTATCTTTTTTGGGTAGGGTTGTCCTTTTTCTTCTTGTGATGTATGTTGCTGCATCGTAGTCATCGTCATCTTCAATCTTTGGATCGCCGTACTGGTCGAAGTCTTGCTCATTGGCGACTCCATCCATTCCGATGATGTTCCTTTTTCCTCTCCTCACGACAACACGGCTAGGCTTTGTCGGGTCGGTAATGAAAAAACATTGGTCCACTTTGGTAGCCAGTACCCACGGTTCATTTTTCGCGGCCACGTTTGCACCGGCGGCCTTGGATTTGGCTGCTTCGGGTATAACCATGGTTGTGAAATACCGGTCTTCTCTTTCGACGCTCTTTGCCCATCTGACACGGAACATCGGCACCTTTTCTCCACAGTAGTCGAGCTCCCAGATCTCCTCGATTCTTCCGTAGAATCTTTCCTTCACGTTGTCATCGGTGTAGAATTCCGACGTTACGCCTGAGTTCTGATAATCACACTTGTTGTCCTTTTCCTCCGTGTAGAATGTGTAGCCGTTGATATCATACGCCTGATAGGTCACCAGGTTTTGCATCGGTCCCTGCGACAAGGTGAATATGATCTTTTCCGTGTCAGAAGAATGCGAGCGCGGGGGATTATCAAGGAGCGTCTGCCTAAACCAACGCGTGAAATATGAGTTGTGCTCTTTGATTATTTCTCCCTGCGTCCTCTGTATGCCCCGGTCACTGTACTTCTTCTCGATTAACCTTTTGTGCTTCTGTACCCAAGGATCGACCAGTTCTAAATGCTGTAGCGCGACGAGGTTTGCTCGATCAAAGTCTGCGCGTCGAAAATCGAAGTCTGCATGCAGTATGCGACGACCCTCTCGGTGACCAAATCCGTCGAGCTTGCCAAGGTGTCTGTTGACGGGAAGACCGACAGGGTTCTCGATGTCTAGATAATTCGTGCAGAAAGAGATGCACTCTTCGGCCAGAAAGCCCTTGGCTATGCTTCCATCTGGACGGGACCTGTTGCGAACGTATCCTTTGATGTGTCCGTTCATCCTTTCGAACGCCATCATGCTGCGGAGAAACATCGGCCCGAGTTGTACGATGTCCTCCACGACATGGACCAGCAGATGCACCATAATGTCGAAGAATGCGGGTGGGAAGTAGACCTCAAGCTCACATAGTATCACCACGATCTCCTCCTGTAGCCTTCCGAGCTGATTCAAGCCAATCGACTTCCTAGAGATGACGTCGAAAAACTTGCATAGGCCAAATAACGTTTCACGGACGTGCTCGTCCATTATCCCTCTTAGTGCGACCGGAAGTACCTGCGTCATTAGCACGGCACAGTCGTGAGACTTCATGCCACTGAACCTCTGCTTCGCCTCGTCTAGGTATCTGCTTATCTTGCCCGCGTAGCCGTAAGGAAATTTGACTCCTAGAAGGCACTTGAAAAACTGTTTGATCTCATCCTGGCTTAGAGTGAAGCAAGAAGGAGGGCAGTAATATTCGTTCTTCTTGAACTTTTTACCCTTCCGACGACCTTGTGTCGTCTCCGACTCATGATCATCGTCATCTTCCTGATCATCAGGAGTAGTGCGTCCTCCGTGAAGCTCCTTCCGGATACCCAAGCATATCAGGTCGTGCCTTGCTTTCGGACCATCTTTCGTCCTATCTGGCATGTTGATTATGGTGGCGACCAGACTCTCGCACACGTTTTTCGTGATATGCATGATGTCGAGGCTATGAGGCGTGCGGAGAAACTTCCAGTATGGCAACTCCCAGAAAACAGACCTTGTTTTCCATACCTTCATCAGCGGCTTGTCTTGTTGCTGCCTCTTTCGCTTCTTTCCAGGCTTAGGACAATCTTTCCAGTTTTTCAGCAACTCTTCCACTTCTTCGCTGCTCCTACGCTCTGGGATTCCTCGGGTCTCTGATTTGCCATCGAACAGGTCTCCACGTTTTCTCCATGGATCATTCTTGCCGAGCCACCTCCGGTGCGCCATGAACACGGTTTTCGATGACCCTGGATCTTTCTCTAGTTGGAGATAGCTTGTGTTATCCATGCACCTAACGCATGCGTGGAATCCTTGGATAACCTGCCCCGAGATATACCCGCAACCTGGATAGTCTTGCACCGTAGTGACCAACGCGGCTCTCATAGTGAAATAATCTTGTGCGACGGCGTCGTAAGTATTGGCTCCAGATTCCCATAACGTGGCTAGCTCCTCTTTCAACAGCCCGAGATACAGATTGATGTCGGTACCAGGTTGTTTCGGCCCTTGAATTAGCATACTCATTTGTATGTACTTCTTCTTCATGCACAACCATGGAGGGAGGTTGTACATCCATACAAACACAGGCCAAGTGCTGTGCGTGCTGCTCTGGCTACCGAACGGATTGAGTCCATCGGTGCTCGCACCAAGCCTGATGTTCCTCGAATCTCCACCGAATTCTGGGAATTCGAGGTCCAATGCTTTCCACTGGCTAGCATCTGAAGGGTGCGTCAGCAGCTCATCCTTTTCGGGGTCATCATCATCATCTCCTGGCTTCTTCCTTTCCGCATGCCATCGCATGAGCTTCGCTTCCTTAGGGTCCGCGAAATAGCGCTGCAGACGAGGGGTGATAGGAAAGTACCATACCACTTTTCGAGGTGCTTTCTTCCCTTTCTTGTATCGACTCACGCCGCACACCGGACATGTGGTTTTCTCCGCGTCCTCGCCCCGATAAATGATGCAATCGTTGATGCATACGTGATATCTAACGTGCGGTAGATCGAGAGGACAGACGATTTTCTTGGCATCCTCGATACTAGTTGGACATGTGTTCCCCTCCGGGAGACGATCGTGCCAGAATGCCATCATATCGTCGAAGCTTGCGTCGCTCAATTTGTGCTTTGCCTTCATCTCCATAGCCTTGAGCGTTACATTCAACCGGGTATCATCGGGCCTGCATCCTTCATACAATGGAGTAACCGCGTCTTTCTCAAGTTGCGCAAGCTTGGCTTTCTCTCTAGCGGCAGCCCTGGCGTTACTCGTCTGCTTGAGAAGCAGCTCTTGCACATAAGGGTCCCGCACCCAGCCTGACGTTGTTCCATCGTCGTCTGCTCCTCCGCCATCTAGATCATCATCATCCCGGTCTGCTTCCGTACCTTCACCATCTCCAGGAGCCTCTTCATCATCTCGCCCGTTCTCGCCGTGATGATGATCACCGTCTCCATCATCTACGCCATCGCTTATCCAACGAGTGTATCCATCCATGAAACCATGGCGGAGCAGGTGCGCCTGCAGATTCCCGGAATCTGGGTCGATCACCCAGTTGAGTTTGCATCTTCTGCACGGACATCTTATATCTGTCTTGTTATTTCGTATCATGTCGGCCGTCGCACATTTCAAAAATCTAGCCACAATGCCTTCGCTCATTATGCGGACCATTTTTGCCTGCACGATGTACACGGTACAATTTTGAAGTCTATTAGAACCACATAATGAATGCATGCATGCAATGGTCGATAGAAAATTTCGGCATGACCTATCCTAAAATTAGGACCTTTGCGAAATGCCAAAGTCTTGCCAAAATGGAAATGAATCAACATTTTGGCAAAACAATGGCAACTTGTTCACATACAAACACAAGAGAGAGAGAGACCGATCCATACACACATGAACATATCATTATCCTCTCCATACACACATGCATGAGCATAGCGATACTCTCCATATACACACAGGTACATATGACCATCGATCCTAGCTCTCCACACATACACACATCATGACATGAGCATCGATCATCTACATACATATGAGCACATGCATCATCCATATACACATGAACACATCCTTACATGGACAACTTACCGAGATGAGAGACCGATGGCGAGAAAGATGGAAAGGAGAGGTGCGCGCGTCGACCGGAGACGGATAGATGAGAGACCGGAGACCTCCTCTATTACTTATGTAACATCCAAAGCAATTTTTACATGCTAAAAATGGTGAATGTGTGGAGAAATTTAGGTGGGAAGGAGAAGATCCCGACTAGATCTAAGGAGGAAGAAGAAGGGCAAAGTGAAGTGTGGGGTGGTGGATGTGGTCACACATGTGCACATAAAGTGCTGTCTTAAAAAAATCGACACATCCGTGGCGCACACGGCAGGAGTGCGCCACAGGGAGTACAAACTTCTGTGGCGCACTATGCAGAGTGCGCCACAGATGCTCCTGTCCCTGTGGCGCACTGGGCAGGGTGCGCCACAGAAGTTAGTGGCCGTCTCAGAGCAGAGGTGGGCATGCGCTCAGTCGTAGCGCACCATGCACACGTGCGCCACAGATGACCCTAACAACCGTGGCGCACGTGTGCATGGTGCGCTACAGATGTTTGGCGTGTGGCCAACAAGGCCCTGGCCCACACATATCTGTGGCGCACTAGGGTCATGTGCGCCACGGTTGTTCTAGTTACTAGTAGGGCACTGCCCACAGGTGAGCCACGCCTGTTTTAGCCGTGGGGCACTTCAACCATGTGAGCCACGGATGTGCTGATTACCTATAGCCGTTTTCCTAGTAGTGGTAGTGCTTGCCTGGTATCTCAGTTGAAGCGAGGGACGGTACTGGGTAGTGCTCCTGGTTCTCTTGATACAACCCCTGCTCAGTGTCTATCCGAGAAAAACCAAACAAACAAGGCCAACATGAATATAGAGCACAAGCATATGAATAAGATGCGTCAAGCAAACAATCATGCCATGATGAATGATGCACAATTTACATGGCAAGTAAGGTAGCATGGCATGGGTGAGGTGTGGAGGACAATAAAATAACATTTAGTTGGGTTTTAGAATCACATTTGTTGCCATAACAGTTGTTGTTCGCAATATATTTATATGATGCATGCTGCAATTGAAGTCAAGGATAGCATAAACAGAAAGGTCTCGTCGAGCTGATCAATTTGGACTACTTATTTGCTTAATTTGGAATTGTAAAACCAAAGTTATTACTTATTGAAGACCTAGTGGCATTTGATGTAATTAACACAACTTGGAACTTTACTTGTGCAAAAGCCAAAATAGATGGCATATTTGAACTCCTCTCATTCTCCTGATATCCATACATATATTATTTGTCTAATTTGGATAAAGTATGAAAAAGTTATTAATAATCTGAAAAGAATTTTGAATTTTGAATTTATTTGAACATGTTTGAATTTTAAAACAGATCTGAAACGTTTTCACTTTTCTACTCATTCCTGAGTCGCTTACAGGTGGGGACAGGGGGTGCTACGGCCCACGCGACAGCGACTGAAGGCACAGGAGACCGCGGGTTCATTACAGCAAAAACCAGGAGCCTTTTTGCAAAGTTGCAACAGACGCTGACAGCGGGGCCAAGCTGGACCGCGGGTTGATGAGCCAAAACGGCCAGGGGGCTAACTGCGAAAGGGACATGCGGGCGCGCTGGCGAACGAGGCGGCGACAGGTGGCAGCAGGGGGGACCGCGGGTTGAAAACAGTTTTCCCGGGGAGCCTTTGTGCAAGATCTGCACGGTCGCTGGCGGGTGGGGCTGGCTGGACCGCGGGCGGATGCAGAAAAAGAGACAGGGGGTTTTACGCAAAACAACATGCGCGCACTGTGGATCTTCTCACGCGAGCTACTGACGCGCGCGGCGCGCGGCGCGGCGCAGGTGGGGTTCGAACCTGGGATCTGGGGCTCGCGCGCGGACGCGGTTGCCACCGGGCCAGGCTGGGGTAGGTGCTGGAGAGGGGGGCGCGCGCTAGATAGGCTGGTCGCGTCTGGGAGTCAGCAGGGACACGCTCGCCGCCGCCGCACGGAGAGCGCTCGACGAAACGAACGCCGGCGGCAGGAAGCGAGGCAGGTGCAGAGCGTGTCTAGGAGGGTCGGTGGCTTACCGCGAGCGTGCTGGCGTGGTCGGGTCGAGCAGAGGAGGGGCAGATCAGCGGCGAGGCAGAAGCTCTGCCGGCTAGGGTTTAGCGTCGGCGTGCGCGGGTCCTGGCGTTCCTGGGGCGTCTCCTCCTCGCTGGCGTGGTCCAGGGGCGTTGCAGAGTTCCACGGGCTTCCTCGACACCTAGCTGCAGCACGCCTCCGGTTGGATCGACTGGGGACAGAGGGTAGACGGTGGTGTGGCAGCGAGAGGGCGTTGGGGTGGTGGTGGAGGAAGGAGGTTCGAGGCAAGCCTCAGGGGCGGATCTGGGGTGGCTCTGAGGGGGAGGAAGGGGATAAGAAGGCCAGGTGGAAAGGAGGCTAGCGTGGGGGAGGGGCTGATCAGCTCTGGCGCCTCCTTCTCTGATCACGTGATCGGCACGGCCAGGAGGGCACGGCAGGGTGGCGTGGGCTCTAGGGGTGGCTGGCAGGTGGGGTAGGCGCGGCTAGGGTCGCAGGCAGTGGGCCTGGGGCGCTGGGCAGGGTGCTGGCTGAGAGAAAAGAAAGAGGGGAAGGGGAGAGGGGGATGGTCGGGCTAGGGCATAGGGTGAGGGGTGACATGCCGTGTGGGGTAGCTAGGGGGTCGCTGGGGTGGGGTCTGCAAGTCAGGGAGAAGAGCGAGCTAGGGTGGTGCAAGGGGGATCAAGCTAGAAAAGGGGGAGGGTACTAGGTAGATTACTAGAGAGGAGAGGGAGAGGGTTAGATGGTAACTAGGTTTAGTTTAGAGGAAAAGGTGTTTTAGGGTTTTGTTTGGTAGATGTAGATTAGGGTTTGTTTATAGATAAAGGGTAGAAGGTTTGGGGGTAGGTTTTGGGGTTTTGTTAGAGGGAGGTGTAGTGTGGGTTTTAGTTTTAGGGTAGATGTAAAATAGGGTTTTGGTTTTAGGGTAGAAAAGAGAGAGGCAAGGGGTGGTTTTAGAGGTTGCTAAGAGGGGTAGGCAAAGGATGGTGGTACTAATCTTGGTCCAACAAGCTTCAAGTACAAGCTATAAACAAGGCCAAGCAAGAAAAAGAGGGAGAAGAGGGAGAGATGGTCTAGGTGATGATGTACTTCTTTAGTTCATGCATGGTCCAACAAATGACCAAACAAGATCCAATGAGAGGGAGGTTTTAAACTCACAAAACAAGATCAGGCAATGAAGAAGGTTCCATTTAGAAAACAAGGAAAAACCAAAAGCTAGGGAAAAGGTGGCTATTGCATGGCCCATGCAGAATAATTAATGCCACAATTATCCTTGTGAGAACAAGGATATTAATATGGCACTATTCATCTCCCTTCCAAAAAGTGGACAAGGCCAAGCAAAGATCAAGGGTGGATCCAACCAACAACATGGGCTAGGGGTCACTCAATAAAAGGCCCAGCCCATATTATTGGATGGTGGAATTATAAGTTGGTGAAAAGATAAGGTGGTGGAGTCAAAAGAGAGATGCCCCCAACTCAACTTGGGCATTTAACAATTTAGTAAGAACCAAATACAATATCAAGAGGCAACTACAATTAATCATGCACATGAGATAAGAAGCAAACAAGAAAAAGGTTTTATATGATGCTCAAATGCAAGGGGACATGATGACATGAGCATGATGTGCTGATGATGCAACAATTATATGTTGGAAGTGGCCCATTTTATTATTATGACATGTAGCATTACAGGGGTTAGACGACTGGGATGCTACAACTCTCCCCCACTAAACAGGAATCTCGCCCCGAGATTCTAGGAAGAAGAAGAAGAAGACACAAAGAGAGAAGGATGGTTGGCACGTAGATCATCTTTACGCTCCCATGTTGCTTCATCAACAGAATGGTGTGACCACTGCACCTTGCAAAACTTGATGGACTTGTTGCGCGTCCTTCGTTCTGCGGTCTCAAGGATTTTGGTGGGGTGTTCCTGATAAGAGAGATCTTCTTGGAGGTCTATTAGCTCATGATCCACGGTCTTGCCGGGGTCTTTGAAGCACTTCTTGAGCTGAGAGATGTGGAAAACATCATGGACTTTGAGTTTTTCCGGAAGCTCAAGTGCATAAGCAACTTCTCCTCTTCTACCACGTATCTTGAAAGGACCGATGTATCTAGGAGCCAACTTTCCTTTGATACCGAAACGGTGTGTTCCTCTCATGGGAGTGACACGAAGGTAGACGAGATCACCAGGGGCATATACCATATCTGTGTGCTTCCTGTCATAGTTGCTCTTCTGACGACTTTGAGCAATCTTCAGGTTCTCCAGAATGATATGCACCTTCTCCTCTGCCTGAGTCACAATGTCAGGGCCAAACCAGATTCTTTCTCCTGCACCTGACCAACCAATCGGTGTTCTGCACTTGCGACCATAGAGAGCCTCGAATGGTGCCATCTTCAGACTCTTCTGGAAGCTGTTGTTGTAGGAGAATTCAGCATATGGAAGGCATTCCTCCCACTTCATGCCAAAAGAGATGACGCAAGCCCGAAGCATATCCTCCAGAATCTGATTGATTCTCTCCACTTGTCCTTGAGACTGAGGGTGGTAAGCAGTGCTGAAGTTCAACTTCGTTCCCAAAGCTTTTTGGAAACTTTCCCAGAACTTTGAGGTGAAGATGCTCCCACGGTCTGAACTGATTTCAAGTGGAACCCCATACAAAGAGACAATCCTGTTGATATAGAGCTCAGCCAACTGAATTCCAGAAATTGTTTCTTTGACTGGGAAGAAGTGAGCCACTTTAGAAAGCCTGTCGATGACAACAAAGATTGCATTGTTGCCCTTCTGCGACCTTGGAAAACCCGTGATGAAGTCCATCTCTACTTTCTCCCATTTCCATTCCGGAGGTTTCAATGGCTGTAGAAGACCAAATGGTTTCTGATGGACAGCCTTGACTCTGCGGCAGACATCGCATTCTGAGACATACTTGGCACAATACCTTTTCAACCCAGGCCACCAGTATTGTGTTTTCAAGTCCATGTACATCTTTGTGCTGCCAGGATGGATAGAAAGGACCGAATCATGTGCCTCCTTGAGCAATTGATCTCTCAGATCCGGGTAGTTTGGAACAAACATCCGGTGATCAAAGAAGAGCGTGCCCTGATCATCAACATGGAAGGATTCATACTTCGGAGTGCCAAGCTTAGAGACGAGCTTTCTGGTGTGCGGATCACCACGCTGCCGAGAACGAATCTGTTCTTCCAGGAGAGGCGTAGCCAGAAGGTTCAGGAGATGCCCTTGTTCCACAATTTCCAGGTTCAGCTGACGGAATTCCTCGCACAAGAGAGGCTGCTGCTCTTCTACCATGAGGTTGTTGACATAAGCTTTACGGCTAAGCGCATCTGCCATGACGTTTGCTTTGCCTGGGGTGTAGTTGATGGTCACATCGAAGTCATTGATTGCTTCAATCCATCTCCTTTGCCGAAGATTGAGATCAGGCTGAGTGAAGATGTACTTCAAACTCTTGTGGTCCGAGAAGATCTCACAACGGTTACCAAGCAAGTAGTGCCTCCACAGCTTCAAAGCAAAGACCACTGCTGCTAGCTCAAGGTCATGTGTGGGATAGTTGATCTCATGCGTCTTCAACTGACGAGAAGCATAAGCAACCACCTGTCTCTCTTGCATAAGGACCGCACCCAATCCTTGCAAAGAGGCATCGCAGAATATCTGGAAAGGCTTAGATGTATCCGGAGGAACCAAGACTGGCGTGGAAGTGAGCTTCTCTTTGAGTGTCTCAAAGCTTTCTTGACAAGCAGGAGTCCACAGGTACTTCTTGCCTTTCTTGAGGAGGTCGGTAAGAGGCTTTGCTATCTTCGAGAAGTTCTGAACGAAGCGACGGCAATAGCTAGCCAAGCCGAGAAAACTCCGCACTTCCTTGACATTAGCAGGAGGAAGCCATTCAACTATTGTCTTCACGGTTTCCGGGTTGACTGCAATGCCCTTGGCAGAGATAACATGGCCCAGATAGGTTACTTCAGGAAGCCAAAACTCACACTTAGAGAACTTTGCATACAAGCGGTTCTCACGAAGCTTGTTCAGGACACACCGCAGGTGCTCTTCATGCTCCTCCTTAGACTTGGAATAGACCAGAATGTCATCCAGATATACCACCACAAACTTATCAAGGTACTCCATGAAAACGGAGTTCATCAGCCTCGAGAAGGTAGCAGGTGCGTTGGTGAGACCGAAAGACATGACCGTGTACTCATACAAGCCATAGCGAGTGGTGAAAGCTGTTTTGGGCACATCTTCTTTGCGAATCTTGATTTGGTGATAACCACTTCTCAAGTCCAGCTTAGAGAACACCACAGCTCCTGCTAGCTGATCAAATAGATCATTTATCCGAGGAAGAGGATATTTGTTCTTGATGGTTTTAGCATTGAGAGCCCGATAATCAACACATAGCCTATCGGTTCTGTCACGCTTCTTCACGAAGATTGTTGGGCTACCCCAAGAAGAAGTGCTGTGTTGAATGAAATCCAACTTCTCTTGTTCATCAAGTTGTCGTTTGAGTTCAGCCAACTCAGAAGGACCCATTTTATAAGGCCTCTTGGAGATAGGAGCCGTTCCAGGTTCAAGCTCAATCACGAATTCAACTTCGCGATCCGGAGGCATACCTGGCAACTCTTCAGGAAAGACATCTGGGAACTCACATACCACTGGTACCTTCTGAATAGCTTCCATAGCATCATCATTAAGAGTAGCCAAGGAATATAGCTGGACAGCAGGAGTCAGACTTGGAGAAAAGACTACGTGGCCTTCAGGAATCTTCAGAGACACTGAGCGTTCAGCACAATCGATCACAGCTGCATTTGCTGTCAACCAATCCATGCCCAGAATGACATCAATGTCAGAGTTGCCCAGAACAATCAAAGAAGCCAAGAATGAAGAACCACCAATCTCAACTTTATTGCCATGACTGATTTGAGAACCTGCCATTGTTGCTCCAGGAGAAAGAACCATCAACCGCTTTTTAAGAGGAACCATGACTAACTCATTGTCATCTGCAAACTTATGCGACACAAAGGAATGCGATGCACCAGAATCGAAGAGAACTCGTGCAGGAACTGAGTTAACCGAAAGCATACCCATGACAACTCCAGGTGCGAGTTCAGCTTGAGAGGCGTTGACGCAGTTAGCTCGAACAACCGCAGACCCGGGCTTAGTGTTGATGTTGAGAGCCCGAGGCGGTGGTGCACGGACTGAGGGAGAGCTTGTTGCAGATCTTGGCGGGGGTGGAGGGAGAGCTTTGTTCTTCATTGGGCAGTTCCAGTGGGGATGTCCAGGATCTCCACATGTGTAGCAAGCACCAGCTGGACGTGGAGCAGAGTAGCCAGGGACTCCGCCAGGCGCTCCAGGGTAAGGGTTGTTGTAGCCCCTGGGAGCCGCAGTGGTGAAGTTTGATGGCCTTGGCGCGTAACTTGCAGGTCTTGGTGGAGCTGGGAGCGACGGTGGGGTGTTAGGAACCCAGACACGCCGCTTAGAAGGAGCTGCCATTGCTGCCGAGCTTGACGCATCCCTGTTGTGTTTCTTGGACTCCTCGAACATCTGCCTGCTAGCCTCCTCTTGTAGTGCCATGTGCTGAAGCTCTAGGAAGGTTGCCGGTCTTGCATGCGTGATTGCATACTTGATCGACGCGTTGAGGCCTTGCCTGAACCTTTTCTGCTTCTTCTTGTCATCAGACACCTCATCACCACCATAGCGGGACAGATTCATGAAATTCCTGATGTATGTGTTGACGTTATCATTTCCCTGCTTCAGGTTGAGGAAAGCATCCTTCATCTTTTCCATCACGATCTCTGAGAGAAACTGCTCCTTGAACGCTCCAGTGAACCTCTCCCAAGTAGGCTGGAACCCAGTGCAGCTTGCCTTCAAGTAGTTCTCCCACCAAAGAGCTGCATCTCCCTTGAGAAGGTGAGTAGCACACTTGACCCACTCCAGTTCTGGAACATCAGCAGTCTCGAGCAGCCTTGAGATCTCACGCAGCCAATCATCCGCATCAAGAGGTCGGTCAGACACATCAAACTGCCGAGGACTGAACTTGAGGAAGCTCTTGATGTCGCCACGCTTGGGAGGTGGAGGAAGTGGAGTGAACTCGTTCCTTCGGACGCTCTCCTCAAAGCGCAGTTGATTCTCTTGCATGGCTGCCAAAGCATTAGCTATGCTTGACAGTGCTGAGCCCAGTTCCGGAGGGATATCCTCTTCAGTCCGGCGTGGGGGAGCCATCCTGCCATTGATATAAAACTCAAGTCAGTACTATAATGGAGAATGATAATAATCCAAAATAGTACCAAGATGGAATTAACCAAGATTAAAGGATACAATTTACTGAGATGATATTAAATATCAACAAAGTTCATAGCACCTAAAAGATATTAAGCATATCGCACACGACTGAAAAGAAGTGTGGTACACAAACATATCAAAGAAAAATTTTCCACAAATTTCGGCATTAAAATACCAATAGATGCGCAAAATTACTTAACGAATCAAGATTAGTGAGTCTACCGATCCAATATACAAAAGCGAATGATACAAGTAGTGGTATGGTCGCGACTCCATCCCGCACTCAAATCATTACTCCGCACATGAACAAGTGGAACACATATCCTAACCCCTTCTTCTCACGACGATACCTAAAGATTTGAGACTACGAAAACGAACACCCCAAACAAGATAGCGTCGGATACAAAAGGAAGATAGATTGCGTCGGTTTACAAAAGCCTGTCGGTATGGAATGTACCAACAGTTGATAACCAAAGGCAGATAAGATAACAACTTGGATGCAACAGATAGACAAGGGACTACACACACATACACACACACACAACCTATGGTACTACGGAAACCCCGAACACGTGAATCCTAGTTTGAACTTTGAGAAGAGAATTGAAAACGTTGCACTTCCTTACCAGAAAAGGGTGGGTGGAAGGGTAAGAAGAAAAATGGAAGCAGTCCTACTCTCGCGTTTTGTTTTTCCCTATATATATAACTACTAAAATATTTGCTAGACTGACAACGACCGTTTGGCTGAAACCCTGAAGGTCGGGATGGCTCTGATACCAATTGTAACTACCTCGGTGAACTACGCTCCTAGATACAAGCCTGGATGAGAGATAGCGGTTGAAATAGTACGGTGGGGCCCCAAAAGCCACTCACTGGTAGTCCTTTCAGACGTCCCAACCGCTAACCTCTCAACGGGACCTGTACGGGCGGCGTAGTCGGCAGGCGAAGGGATCAACTACGTACACAAGTGGGTATGTACGCAAGCCACCATACAAGAGTACATCACAGCCATCCCATCTAGAAAGAAATGAAATATATAGCAACGCCATACGGCAAGATTCAAATGACCTAGATAGATCTATATTTTTGGATAACTCCTCATACAACACACGTCAGAGTATCATGCAGAAGCGGCAAACAGAATCCGAGTACGGATAAGAAGCAAATCGGCATAAGATGCCATAGAAATAAGCACATCCCAACTACAGGTCTCACGGATCCCCGTTCCCGGAATCTCTACACCGAACGATCGTTGCCCACATCATCGGCTTCTTCCACCCAGTATCCGTCCTGAGAAGGTACCTGTTCATCTGAATCAAGAATTTATCGTGTGAGACCCTAAGGGTACTCAGCAAGTCTTAATGCCTCTAAAGGGGACACAACCTGGGGTGACGCAATTGCAGCAAAAGATAAACCCTAGCAATTCTACAGATAAACGCTAACCATCCGCCTAACCAATGATAGACGGATGTCCGTGAATTTAAGTACAGCAGTTATATTGGTAATCTCATCCGATCCATCCTCCTCCCTGCTTACCAACAAGGAAGCGGACGAACAACCCCCCATCCGTTGGCAATTTTATTAACCATTCCATGAGTATTGCTCTATTTACTAGTCAAGTTACTTGGTCAAATTAAGGCGGTACTTTAGTTATGCTTGTCTATGATCGAGAAACTGTGCTCCAAGTCGTCCATATCCGCGGACACGGCTTTCAGAAAGTTTTACCCGGCCGGGGTGCACCAATAGCAACACACGCTCGATCAGCCTCGGAAAAACCAAATCAAAACCCAACGAGGCTTTCACGACTGAACAATCACAAGATTCAGAAACATTTCAGGGGGCCACCCCTTTGAGTAGATCCCGCAACGGAGTAAGCAAGCTCCGAGACGGACTCAAGGTTAGCGCCAATGGCTGTGAGCGACTGGGAACCCCAAACGGGGCTTGTCGACACCGCGTAATCACTCCGCTTCCAAAACAGTACAGTGTGCAGTACCTCGCACAATCGTAAATAAAGCAGTAAAACATGGCATAAGTACAGGATCGTAAATAAAACCTCAAACTAGTTTGTGGCCCCAAGAAATAAGACGGAATCAAGCTCTGGCTCAGGGGGGTCCCATATACCTCCCGGATGTGGATAGCGCGATAAATCAAGGAACAGGAATCAAGTACTCGGGGTCTTACGGGACACAAGTGAGCAGGAAAAACCAAATAGCAGATGTTGCTCACCGGGGCCTCTTTCTTTAGTTATCCCAGAACTACTCAGGTTAAGTTGTTTAGGTACCTCATTATACAACAGACACTCACAAACCCTACACATGCTGTTCTACGACTCGCATGGCCCAAACAACTCCTGTAGTACTGGCTCATGGGATGGAGGAACAAGCTTGGTGGAGTTTAAAAGTAAAGGCTATGCATACTTGGGATTCAATTTAATGCAATCGCGACTCAATGATGCAAGAATAAGATAGAGGCAATAGGTACTGTATGTATGCAAGCATGTGGTAGTGCTTGCCTGGTATCTCAATTGAAGCGAGGGACGGTACTGGGTAGTGCTCCTGGTTCTCTTGATACAACCCCTGCTCAGTGTCTATCCGAGAAAAACCAAACAAACAAGGCCAACATGAATATAGAGCACAAGCATATGAATAAGATGCGTCAAGCAAACAATCATGCCATGATGAATGATGCACAATTTACATGGCAAGTAAGGTAGCATGGCATGGGTGAGGTGTGGAGGACAATAAAATAACATTTAGTTGGGTTTTAGAATCACATTTGTTGCCATAACAGTTGTTGTTCGCAATATATTTATATGATGCATGCTGCAATTGAAGTCAAGGATAGCATAAACAGAAAGGTCTCGTCGAGCTGATCAATTTGGACTACTTATTTGCTTAATTTGGAATTGTAAAACCAAAGTTATTACTTATTGAAGACCTAGTGGCATTTGATGTAATTAACACAACTTGGAACTTTACTTGTGCAAAAGCCAAAATAGATGGCATATTTGAACTCCTCTCATTCTCCTGATATCCATACATATATTATTTGTCTAATTTGGATAAAGTATGAAAAAGTTATTAATAATCTGAAAAGAATTTTGAATTTTGAATTTATTTGAACATGTTTGAATTTTAAAACAGATCTGAAACGTTTTCACTTTTCTACTCATTCCTGAGTCGCTTACAGGTGGGGACAGGGGGTGCTACGGCCCACGCGACAGCGACTGAAGGCACAGGAGACCGCGGGTTCATTACAGCAAAAACCAGGAGCCTTTTTGCAAAGTTGCAACAGACGCTGACAGCGGGGCCAAGCTGGACCGCGGGTTGATGAGCCAAAACGGCCAGGGGGCTAACTGCGAAAGGGACATGCGGGCGCGCTGGCGAACGAGGCGGCGACAGGTGGCAGCAGGGGGGACCGCGGGTTGAAAACAATTTTCCCGGGGAGCCTTTGTGCAAGATCTGCACGGTCGCTGGCGGGTGGGGCTGGCTGGACCGCGGGCGGATGCAGAAAAAGAGACAGGGGGTTTTACGCAAAACAACATGCGCGCACTGTGGATCTTCTCACGCGAGCTACTGACGCGCGCGGCGCGCGGCGCGGCGCAGGTGGGGTTCGAACCTGGGATCTGGGGCTCGCGCGCGGACGCGGTTGCCACCGGGCCAGGCTGGGGTAGGTGCTGGAGAGGGGGGCGCGCGCTAGATAGGCTGGCCGCGTCTGGGAGTCAGCAGGGACACGCTCGCCGCCGCCGCACGGAGAGCGCTCGACGAAACGAACGCCGGCGGCAGGAAGCGAGGCAGGTGCAGAGCGTGTCTAGGAGGGTCGGTGGCTTACCGCGAGCGTGCTGGCGTGGTCGGGTCGAGCAGAGGAGGGGCAGATCAGCGGCGAGGCAGAAGCTCTGCCGGCTAGGGTTTAGCGTCGGCGTGCGTGGGTCTTGGCGTTCCTGGGGCGTCTCCTCCTCGCTGGCGCGGTCCAGGGGCGTTGCAGAGTTCCACGGGCTTCCTCGACACCTAGCTGCAGCACGCCTCCGGTTGGATCGACTGGGGACAGAGGGTAGACGGTGGTGTGGCGGCGAGAGGGCGTTGGGGTGGTGGTGGAGGAAGGAGGTTCGAGGCAAGCCTCAGGGGCGGATCTGGGGTGGCTCTGAGGGGGAGGAAGGGGATAAGAAGGCCAGGTGGAAAGGAGGCTAGCGTGGGGGAGGGGCTGATCAGCTCTGGCGCCTCCTTCTCTGATCACGTGATCGGCACGGCCAGGAGGGCACGGCAGGGTGGCGTGGGCTCTAGGGGTGGCTGGCAGGTGGGGTAGGCGCGGCTAGGGTCGCAGGCAGTGGGCCTGGGGCGCTGGGCAGGGTGCTGGCTGAGAGAAAAGAAAGAGGGGAAGGGGAGAGGGGGATGGTCGGGCTAGGGCATAGGGTGAGGGGTGACATGCCGTGTGGGGTAGCTAGGGGGTCGCTGGGGTGGGGTCTGCAAGTCAGGGAGAAGAGCGAGCTAGGGTGGTGCAAGGGGGATCAAGCTAGAAAAGGGGGAGGGTACTAGGTAGATTACTAGAGAGGAGAGGGAGAGGGTTAGATGGTAACTAGGTTTAGTTTAGAGGAAAAGGTGTTTTAGGGTTTTGTTTGGTAGATGTAGATTAGGGTTTGTTTATAGATAAAGGGTAGAAGGTTTGGGGGGTAGGTTTTGGGGTTTTGTTAGAGGGAGGTGTAGTGTGGGTTTTAGTTTTAGGGTAGATGTAAAATAGGGTTTTGGTTTTAGGGTAGAAAAGAGAGAGGCAAGGGGTGGTTTTAGAGGTTGCTAAGAGGGGTAGGCAAAGGATGGTGGTACTAATCTTGGTCCAACAAGCTTCAAGTACAAGCTCTAAACAAGGCCAAGCAAGAAAAAGAGGGAGAAGAGGGAGAGATGGTCTAGGTGATGATGTACTTCTTTAGTTCATGCATGGTCCAACAAATGACCAAACAAGATCCAATGAGAGGGAGGTTTTAAACTCACAAAACAAGATCAGGCAATGAAGAAGGTTCCATTTAGAAAACAAGGAAAAACCAAAAGCTAGGGAAAAGGTGGCTATTGCATGGCCCATGCAGAATAATTAATGCCACAATTATCCTTGTGAGAACAAGGATATTAATATGGCACTATTCATCTCCCTTCCAAAAAGTGGACAAGGCCAAGCAAAGATCAAGGGTGGATCCAACCAACAACATGGGCTAGGGGTCACTCAATAAAAGGCCCAGCCCATATTATTGGATGGTGGAATTATAAGTTGGTGAAAAGATAAGGTGGTGGAGTCAAAAGAGAGATGCCCCCAACTCAACTTGGGCATTTAACAATTTAGTAAGAACCAAATACAATATCAAGAGGCAACTACAATTAATCATGCACATGAGATAAGAAGCAAACAATAAAAAGGTTTTATATGATGCTCAAATGCAAGGGGACATGATGACATGAGCATGATGTGCTGATGATGCAACAATTATATGTTGGAAGTGGCCCATTTTATTATTATGACATGTAGCATTACAGGGGTTAGACGACTGGGATGCTACAGCTGCGCAGGCGGAGGTGGCTCGCCAGGAGCTTGTCCCTGCTGGTGAGCTGGTGGCGGTGCGGTCTGCGTTAGGCGCTGCTGAGCAGAGGATCGCCGACCTCGAGCGCGAACTGCGGGAGGCAAAAGAAGAAGCAAGCTCGGCGAACGGGCGAGCTAAGGCCGCCATTGCGGCCGCGGAGGAAGACCGAAAGGTGTCGGAAGCCCTCATTGTTGGGCTTCAGGACGATCATACGTCGCTTCAGAGCTTCATCACGGGACTCGCCCGCCCGTTGCTTGGTGAGTGCGTCTTTCCTGTCTTTCGGTTGTATTGTTTGTGGTTTCCATGTTACTCATAATTGTCTCCTTCTCGCAGGTCGTGTTATTGGTAGCCAAGAAGAAGCGAGCTCTCTTGACGCGAAGGAGTGCGTAAGCATGCTCGTCGACTCGGCGACGCTGTCGGCGACGTGCATCCGCGCCTACCTTCAAGAGATGTCGCCCACGGAGGTTATTCCCAGTGACCTCGTTGAGGTATGGGAGTACTTGAAAAAGGCGCCCGCGGTCGTAGAGTTCATAACGCGGTCGGCGTTTCGGCGTGGAGCGTCGACAGCGCTGAGCCTTGGGCTCGCCCACTTCCCCGAGGACTTCGACCTCGACGATGTGACGAGTGGGTATCCTTCGTCGACTGGCGCGGTGGATCTGTCCGAGGTTCTCAAGTTGCAGGAACGTGCCGCCGCGTACTCGGAGCGCGTCTGGGCGATGGGCGACCTCCTCCCCTACCAGGAAACGGTCGTCGCGCCAAACGACCCCGAGCCGCCGCACCGTGACTTCAAGGTTGAACAACCTTTCCGCTCGGCGATGGCGGGTGAACTGACGACGTATCCGTCAAACCCATACACCGCGTTCATCCGTAGGCGCCGGGATTCTGGCGCGTCGTCGTCGAAGCCTGCAGAATAGGGTAGTTTGCCTAGATGTGTTAGCAGCAGTTCTGCCAAGCGGGCATAATTTGTAATGTAAGACAATGCGATATGCGATTGAATGGAACGTTGTGTTCATTTTGCTATTTGTTTGTGTGTTTTGGATTGATTTTGGATGAGTCCCCGAGCACGTCCACCCTTTTGTGGGGTTCACCTCATATATGATGTTTTGTTGTTATCATGTGTTTTGTTAGTTTAGTCGACTCGCCCGAGCTCGGAGAGCCAGTCGCAAGGCGACTCCCTTGAGTGCTCTGTACTTTACCGTTTTCCCGTACGCGAACGGGGCCGGGTGGCCGAGTCCCCGAGCGTGGTACTTGGTAGTGCAAGGCGCGACTCGAGGGTGGTTGAGGACTGAGCGCGTTGGTGTGAGCGCGTCACTCCTGCCTGGCCCGGTGGGTCAGTCGCGTGGCGAGTCCTGGGCATGCTCTTGAAGGGAATATGCCCTGAGAGGCAATAATAAATTGTTTATTATGTGTATTCCAAGTATATGATAGATGTTTATTTTGCATGCTATAATTGTATTAATACGGAAACGTTAATACATGTGTGTTTAATAAACAAACAGAAAGTTCCTAGTTAAGCCTCTCTCATAAACTAGCTCGTTGATTAACAAGATGATCAAGGTTTCCTGATCATGGACATTGGATGTTGTTAATAACGGGATCACAACATTAGTGTAATGATGTGATGAACATTCATCCGAAGTATAGCATTACGATCAAAGTCATTGAGTTTATATTGCTATAACAACTTACGAAGTGATCCTAATCCTTAGACCATGAGATCATGTCAATCACTAACACCGGAAGAGTTTCTTGATAACATCAAACGTCACACCGTAACAGGGTGATTATAAAGATGGGTTCAGAACTAATAAAGTGTTATGTTGAGGCTCATGGATCGAGAGTGGAATTTGTTCATCCCGATGACGGATAGATATACTCTGGGCCCTCTCGGTGATATCACATTGATTAGCTTGCAAGCAAGTGATTTGATCACTAGAATGTTATATCACGGGAACGAGAAAAGAGTGCATGTCGGTAACGAGATCAAACTAGGTATGGAGATACCGATGATCGAATCTCGGACATGTAATATATCGTGAGACAAAGGGATTAAGATACTAGCGTAAAAGGTTCCGACGATCACAAGAAAGTCATCGTTGAATGTGTGGGAGTCAGTATGGGTCTCCAGATCCCGCTTCTGATTATTGATCTGAGAGGGGTCTCGATCATGTCCGCATTATTCACGAACCGTAGGGTGACACACTTAAGAGACACCGACATCCAATTGGAGCAAAAGTTTCATGCCGAAAGAATAAACAAGCGCAGGAATTTATTTCACTAGATACCGAAACAGGTTTTCGGGTGAAATTGCATAAAGTGGTTATGCATGTGAAATAGAATTCTAGCAAGGGGTTATTTGTGAATGTTTGTCATTAAAGTAATTGACAAAATTCTGAATAAAATAAAAGAGTTTTATTTAATGAGAGTTTGCATTAAATTTGGTGGAAATTTAATGGGTTTTTTGAGTGGGATTTTGAGTGGACTTTTGAAGGGTCATTTTTGTGAGTGGAGTGTCCACCCACATGATGTGGGGAGGGCAAGGGGGCAGCCCCCATGCGCCGGCCACCCCCTTGGGGTTCCCCCCCCTCCTCCTATAAAAGGAGCCCCTCCTCTCACTTCTCACTCACACCTCCTCGTGAAGGATCTCTCTCCCCCTCTAGAATTTATCCCCCATGGTCTCGGACTAGCGAGATACATGTTCCCGGTGGCTATTCGGCAAGAAAGAGTTGTGCTTCCGCTGCATCGCTGGAGCGAGGAGGCGGAGGTTGCTCGGTGCCTCGAACGTGTGTGCGAGCACGGATGCGCTGCTGATTTGCGGCGCTAGGACTTCCTCTCGATCTTGAGATCGGCAAGAGATCGTCTACATCAACCACGAGTTTGGACTCGTTAAACTTTGTCGGTCTTCAAAGGTATGTTCTCTACGGATATACATCCGCCCGTTGTTTGTATCTAGCATAAATAGATCTTGGTATTTAGTTCCCATCGTAGGAAAATTTTTGTTTTCTATGCTGCGAACCCTTCAGTGGTATCAGAGCCGGATCTATGCGTAGATACTTTACACGGGCAGTACACATATGAGTATGTGGGCGACGATGATCATGTTGTTGCTCCTTTCTTGTGATTTTGGATATTGGTGGCATAGTGGGATGAAGCGGCCCGGACAAACTTTACATGTCCTCGCACATGAGACCTGTTCCACGCTTGACATGCAACTAGTTTGCATAAGTGGCTAGCGGGTGTCTGTCTCTCCTACTATAGTCAATATCTATTTTGCAAGCGAGTTGTCAACAATTTGATTATCCTCGTTGTGGTTCATGTTCGTAGGTAAGAACGGTTCTATCTCGAAAGCCCTAAGCCACGTAAAACTTGCAATGGATAAATTAGAGGCGTCTAGTTTAGATTGTTGCTGGGCTAGTGTTATGATATGGTAGTGTTGTAAGAAGAAGTATGAGATGATACTCTTACAACACACATAGCGTGTAAAATCCATAGATTGTGGATTTACACATATAGGTATGATAGTGATCATACCACGATGCACATGATAGAGATCATCTGCGGGAACCATATAATTTCACTAATAAACATATGATGTTTGATTGCATCTTATATTGCTTGTTTAGCGCTTTGTTAAGCATAATAAGATGATCCCTCATTTAAATATCAAGATAAAAATGTGTTCTCCCTTTAGTATGCACCGATTATGTTTTCGTCGCTCCAAGACATCACGTGATGATCGGGTGTACTTGGATCCTCGACCATACTTCGGGTGTAAAACAGTTACACACGCAAATACTAAGGTTCTAACTTGGCGAGCCTAGCATGTACAGACATGGCCTCGGAACACAGACCGAAAGGTTAAGCATGAGTCATATAGTTGATATGATGCCCATTTGATGCTCGCCTTTGAAGCTATACCGACTCACGTGATGATCGGACTTGGTGTAGTGGATTTGGTTCATGTAATCACCAAAAGGACACGAGGGATGTCGCTTTTGAGTGGGAGTTCATTCGTAATATAGATTAGTTGAACTCAATCTATCATACACTTAGTCTAAACTTTACAAATTCTGTTGTAGATGGCACCACCTGCTTTTAATTTCAATGCGTTCATGGGGAAAGAGAAACTAGCAACGAACGGTAGCAACTTTACTGAATGGGCCATGAATTTGAGGATTCTCCTCTCTGCTGCACAAAAGCAATATGTGCTAGAAGCGCCGTTAGGCCCCCCACCTTTTGATGATGCCCCTGACGAGGAGAAGAATGTCTATCTGACTCGTCAGGAGGACCACAACTTAGTACATTGCGGCATATTGTATGGGCTAGAGCCAGAACTTCGAAAGCGTTTCGAAAACGGCAATGCTTTTGATACAATGGGTGAGTTGAAAATGATTTTCGACACACATGCTGCTGTAGAGAGCTACAATGCTTCAGAAAAGTTCTTTAGCTGCATGATGGAAGAGAACAGCTCCGTTAGTGAGCATGTACTCAAGATGTCGGGTTACGCCGATAAGCTTGTGTCCTTGGGAATAACGATTCCCATTGACTTAGGCATCCATCGTGTTCTGCAGTCTCTGCCACCTAGCTATAAGAGCTTCGTGATGAACTATAATATGCAAGGCATGAAGAAGTCTCTCCCAGAGCTTCTGTCAATGCTTAAAACTGCAGAAGTGGAGATCAAAAAGGAACATCAAGTGTTGATGATCAATAGGAACACTGGTTTCAAGAAAGACAAGAAGGGAAAACGGAAGGGAAGTAAGGGCGGCAAGCCTGTTGCCGCGCCTGAAAAGAAACCCCGAGTTGGACCCAAGTCTGATACCGAGTGCTACTATTGTAAGGGGACTGGCCACTGGAAGCGCAACTGCCCCAAGTATCTGGCAGACAAGAAGGCCGGCAAGGCAAACAAAGGTATATATGATATACATGTTATTGATGTGTACTTGACTAGTGCTCGCAGTAGCACCTGGGTATTTGATACCGGTTCAGTTGCTAATATTTGTAACTCGAATCAGGGGCTGCGGAACAAGCGACCGCTAGCAAGGGGTGAGGTCAAGATGCGTGTCGGCAATGGATCAAGTGTTGATGTGATCGCCGTCGGAACGCTACCTCTCCACTTACCGTCGGGATTAGTTATAAACTTAAATAACTGTTATTTGGTGCCTGCACTGAGCATGAACATTGTATCTGGATCATGTTTGATGCAAAGTGGTTTTTCATTCAAATCTGAGAACAATGGTTGTTCCATTTATATGAATGAAATCTTTTATGGTCATGCACCAATGTTGAATGGTTTATTTCTGTTGGATCTCGATGATAATGTTACACATATTCATAATGTTAATGCTAAAAGGATTAAACTTGATGATGATATATCCGCATATATGTGGCACTGCCGTCTAGGTCATATTGGCATTAAACGCATGAAGAAGCTCCATTCGGATGGACTTTTGGAATCACTTGATTATGAATCATTTGATACATGTGAGCCATGCCTTATGGGCAAGATGACTAGAACGCCGTTTTCCGGTTCAATGGAACGGGCGACAGATTTATTGGAAATCATACATTCTGATGTATGTGGTCCAATGAGTGTGTCGGCGCGAGGTGGATATCGTTATTTTGTTACTTTCACGGATGATTTGAGTAGATACGGTTATATCTACTTGATGAAACACAAGTCTGAAACCTTTGAAAAGTTCAAGGAATTTCAGAATGAAGTTGAAAATCATCGTAATAGAAAGATCAAATTTCTACGGTCTGACCGTGGAGGTGAGTATCTAAGTTACGAGTTTAGCACTCACATGAAAGAGTGTGGAATTGTTTCACAACTCACACCTGCCGGAACACCACAGCGAAATGGTGTGTCAGAACGTCGTAATCGTACTTTATTAGATATGGTTCGATCTATGATGTCTCTGACGGACTTGCCGTTGTCATTTTGGGGTTATGCACTAGAAACTGCTGCATTCACTTTAAATCGGGCACCATCTAAATCCGTTGAAACGACACGTATGAATTGTGGTTTGGAAACAAACCTAAGCTGTCATTTCTTAAAGTTTGGGGTTGCGATGTTTATGTGAAGAAACTTCAACCGGATAAACTCGAACCCAAAGCGGAAAAATGCGTCTTCATAGGATACCCTAAAGAAACTATTGGGTATTCCTTCTATCACAGATCCGAGGGCAAGGTTTTTGTTGCCAAGAATGGATCCTTTCTAGAGAAAGAGTTTCTCGCGAAAGGTGTGAGTAGTCGGAAGGTAGAACTCGAAGAGGTTGTGGAACCTTCTCTTCAAAGTATGGCGAGTAGCGCAGCGCCGGAAGTTGTTCCGGAGTTGGCTCCACCTGTTGAAGAGGGAACTAATGATAATGATCATGAAACTCCGAAAGAGAGTACTACCGAACCTCGCAGGTCAAACAGGACGCGTGCAGCTCCCGAGCTGTACGGAAATCCTGTCATAAATTTCATGGTTGATGAAAATAATGACCCTGCGACGTATGAAGAAGCGATGATGAGCCCGGATTCCAACAAATGGTTAGAAGCCATGAAATCCGAGATGGAATCCATGTATGAAAATCAAGTTTGGAACTTGGTCGAATTACCTCACGACCGAAAGGCCGTGGAGAACAAATGGATTTTCAAAAGGAAAACTGATGCTGATGGTAATGTGACCATCTATAAAGCTCGACTTGTCGCAAAGGGGTTTCGACAAATTCAAGGAGTTGACTACGATGAGACTTTCTCTCCCGTAGCGATGCTAAAGTCAGTTAGGATTATGTTAGCAATTGCTGCATATTTCGATTATGAAATATGGCAGATGGATGTCAAAACTGCGTTTCTCAATGGTAATATTGAAGAAGAGTTGTATATGATACAACCAAAGGGTTTTGTCGATCCTAAAGATGCTAACAAGGTGTGCAAGCTTCAGCGATCCATCTATGGATTGAAGCAAGCATCACGAAGTTGGAATCTCCGCTTTGATGAGGTGATCAAAGAGTTTGGATTTGTCCAAACTTATGGAGAAGCTTGTATTTACAAGAAAGTGAGTGGGAGCAATGTGGCATTTCTGATATTATATGTGGATGACATATTATTGATCGGAAATGATATAGAACTTTTAAACAGTGTTAAAAGTTATCTAAACAGCAAATTTTCAATGAAGGACCTAGGTGAAGCGTCATACATATTAGGCATGAAGATCTATAGAGATAGATCTAGGCGCCTAATAGGGCTATCGCAAAGTACATACCTTGATAAGATTTTAAAGACGTTTAAAATGGACGGAAGTAAGAAGGGGTTCTTACCTATGTTGCAAGGCAAGACATTGAGTAAGACTCAAAGTCCGGCTTCGGCGGAAGAAAGAGAGATAATGGACAAAGTCCCCTATGCTTCAGCCATAGGCTCTATAATGTACGCCATGCTATGTACAAGACCGGATGTGGCACACGCTATTAGTTTGACTAGTAGGTACCAATCGGATCCAGGTTCGGAACACTGGATAGCGGTCAAGAATATCCTTAAGTACTTAAGAAGAACTAAGGATATGTTTCTTGTATACGGAGGTGAAGAAGAGCTCGTCGCTAAGTGTTATGTCGACGCTAGCTTTGACACCGATCCGGATGACTCTAAGTCTCAATCCGGATACGTATTTCTCATGAATGGCGGAGCGGTTAGTTGGAGGAGCTCCAAACAACCTGTGGTAGCGGGATCAACAACGGAGGCCGAATATGTTGCTGCTTCGGAAGCGGCTCAGGAAGCAGTTTGGATGAAGGAGTTCATATCCGAACTAGGAGTTGTGGCAAGCGCGTTGGACCCAATGGTGATCTATTGTGACAACAATGGTGCCATTGCCAATGCCAAAGAGCCAAGGTCTCACAAGCATTCCAAGCATATTAAGCGCCGGTTTCACTCCATCCGCGAGCATGTCAAGGATGGAGATATAAAGATTTGTAAAGTACATACGGATCTCAATGTAGCAGATCCGTTGACTAAAACTCTCCCTAGAGCAAAACATGATCAACACCAGAACTCAATGGGTGTTAGATATATCACTATGTAACTAGATTATTGTCTCTAGTGCAAGTGGGAGACTGAAGGGAATATGCCCTGAGAGGCAATAATAAATTGTTTATTATGTGTATTCCAAGTATATGATAGATGTTTATTTTGCATGCTATAGTTGTATTAATACGGAAACGTTAATACATGTGTGTTTAATAAACAAACAGAAAGTTCCTAGTTAAGCCTCTCTCATAAACTAGCTCGTTGATTAACAAGATGATCAAGGTTTCCTGATCATGGACATTGGATGTTGTTAATAACGGGATCACAACATTAGTGTAATGATGTGATGAACATTCATCCGAAGTATAGCATTACGATCAAAGTCATTGAGTTTATATTGCTATAACAACTTACGAAGTGATCCTAATCCTTAGACCATGAGATCATGTCAATCACTAACACCGGAAGAGTTTCTTGATAACATCAAACGTCACACCGTAACAGGGTGATTATAAAGATGGGTTCAGAACTAATAAAGTGTTATGTTGAGGCTCATGGATCGAGAGTGGAATTTGTTCATCCCGATGACGGATAGATATACTCTGGGCCCTCTCGGTGATATCACATTGATTAGCTTGCAAGCAAGTGATTTGATCACTAGAATGTTATATCACGGGAACGAGAAAAGAGTGCATGTCGGTAACGAGATCAAACTAGGTATGGAGATACCGATGATCGAATCTCGGACATGTAATATATCGTGAGACAAAGGGATTAAGATACTAGCGTAAAAGGTTCCGACGATCACAAGAAAGTCATCGTTGAATGTGTGGGAGTCAGTATGGGTCTCCAGATCCCGCTTCTGATTATTGATCTGAGAGGGGTCTCGATCATGTCCGCATTATTCACGAACCGTAGGGTGACACACTTAAGAGACACCGACATCCAATTGGAGCAAAAGTTTCATGCCGAAAGAATAAACAAGCGCAGGAATTTATTTCACTAGATACCGAAACAGGTTTTCGGGTGAAATTGCATAAAGTGGTTATGCATGTGAAATAGAATTCTAGCAAGGGGTTATTTGTGAATGTTTGTCATTAAAGTAATTGACAAAATTCTGAATAAAATAAAAGAGTTTTATTTAATGAGAGTTTGCATTAAATTTGGTGGAAATTTAATGGGTTTTTTGAGTGGGATTTTGAGTGGACTTTTGAAGGGTCATTTTTGTGAGTGGAGTGTCCACCCACATGATGAGGGGAGGGCAAGGGGGCAGCCCCCATGCGCCGGCCACCCCCTTGGGGTTCCCCCCCCTCCTCCTATAAAAGGAGCCCCTCCTCTCACTTCTCACTCACACCTCCTCGTGAAGGATCTCTCTCCCCCTCTAGAATTTATCCCCCATGGTCTCGGACTAGCGAGATACATGTTCCCGGTGGCTATTCGGCAAGAAAGAGTTGTGCTTCCGCTGCATCGCTGGAGCGAGGAGGCGGAGGTTGCTCGGTGCCTCGAACGTGTGTGCGAGCACGGATGCGCTGCTGATTTGCGGCGCTAGGACTTCCTCTCGATCTTGAGATCGGCAAGAGATCGTCTACATCAACCACGAGTTTGGACTCGTTAAACTTTGTCGGTCTTCAAAGGTATGTTCTCTACGGATATACATCCGCCCGTTGTTTGTATCTAGCATAAATAGATCTTGGTATTTAGTTCCCATCGTAGGAAAATTTTTGTTTTCTATGCTGCGAACCCTTCAGCTCTCTTACTTGGCGTTTTCCCTGACCGATCGCGACGAACTGGTATTCAGTCCCCGAGCGTGGTACTTAGCCGTTCGAGTCGCTACGCCGAGGATGCGGAGGACCAAGGTCGCTGTGGGAAGCGAGGACAGTTGTCTTGGTTCGCAAAACCAGTCGAGCTAGGCGACTCCAATGGGGCTCCGGATTGGCGTTTTTCGTGGACGACGCAAGACCTGAAACGACTCAGTGCTCTTACATCGCACTACTTAGCCGTGCCGGTCGCTGTACCAAAGGTTGACTTCTGTATTTTAGCATGACGCTGTTTATTACGAGTGCGAGTGGCACAAGGCATGGAGAGTAGACGAAATTTGCAGTAACCGTTTCTTTTATTTCATAGCGACTGGAGAGTATATATGTGGGGTTCTAGGTATAGAACTTCCGGAGGAGATTTACATTCCATGGCCGCTTGACGTCGAGTTCGCCGTCCCCGCGGACGTCGATGAGGTAGTAGGCGTCGTTGCCGAGTACGCGCCCGATGGCGAACGGGCTTTCCCACGGAGGGGAGAGCTTGTGCATGCCCTTCTTGTCCTGGATGAGGCGTAACACCAGGTCACCTTCCTGGAAGGTGCGGGTTTTCACCCGTCGGCTGTGGTAGCGGCGGAGCCCTTGCTGATAAATGGCGGTGCGCGATCGGGCGAGGTCACGTGCTTCGTCGAGTTGGTCGAGACCATCTTGGCGGGCCAGCTCGTTTGCGGCCTCCGTATAGTGGACGACCCGCGGCGAGTCGTGTTCGAGGTCGGTGGGCATGACTGCTTCGGCGCCGTAGACCATGAAGAAGGGAGTGAATCCCGTCGACCTGTTGACCGAGGTGCGGATTCCCCAGATGACGGAGGGTAGCTCTTCGACCCAGCATCCAGCGGTGCGCTCGAGTGGTACTTGGAGTCGCGGCTTCAGGCCGTGGAGGATGCTTTGGTTGGCTCGTTCCGCCTGGCCATTGGATTCCGGGTGTGCGACTGATGCGAGGTCGAGCCGGATGTGGTGCTCTTCGCAGAATTCGGCCATTGCTCCCTTGGCGAAGTTTGTGCCGTTGTCCGTGATGATGCTGTTGGGGAACCCGTAGCGGTATATGAGCTCGCGTAGGAACTTAGTGGCGGTCTTCCCGTCGCATTTCCGGACTGGCTTGGCCTCCACCCACTTCGTGAATTTGTCGACGGCGACTAGCAAGTGGGTGTAGCCAGAGGGGGCCTTCTTGAAGGGGCCTACCATGTCCATGCCCCACACAGCGAATGGCCAGGTGATGGGGATTGTTTTGAGCGCCGAACTTGGTACGTGCGTCTGGTTGGCGTACTTCTGGCATCCGGCGCATCGCTGGACGATATCGACAGCGTCGGCGTGTGCGGTGGGCCAGTAGAAGCCGTGTCGCATAGCTTTGGCGACCAGGGAGCGCGCGGCGGCGTGGTGGCCGCAGTCGCCTGAGTGGATGTCGTGTAGGATTTTGCGTCCTTCAGCCTGTAGGACGCAGCGTTGGAACACGCCGGTGACGCTGCGCTTGTGTAGCTCGCCGTTGATGATGGTGTAAGACTTGCATCGGCGAGCAATCATTCGAGCCCTTGTCTCGTCTGCGGGCAGGGTGCCGGTCTCCAGGTAGGCGATGTAGGGCTTGGTCCAGTCGTCTGGCTCGGTGATGAGTGCGACCAAGGCTGCCTCTGGTTGGAGTGGGACTCCGATGTCGATCTCCCTCGGGGGAGAGACTGATGGTTTGGGGATTGTGTCGAGGAACACGCCGGCGGGTGGTGCGAGTCGAGCCGACCCGATGCGGGAGAGGGCGTCGGCCTCCTTGTTTTTCCGCCTGTCGATCCACTCGACAGAGTAGCCGGTGAAGTGGGCGCCCAACTTATCCACCTCTTGGCGATATGCCGCCATGGTAGGGGAGATGGCGTCGCAGGTGCCGGCGACTTGTCCCGCAACGAGGTCGGAGTCTCCGTAGCATCGAAGGCGATTAACGCTCATCTCCTTTGCGGCTCGCATGCCGTGGAGTAGGGCTTCGTATTCAGCCATGTTGTTGGTGCAGGGCGTGAATTCGAGGCGGAGGATGTAGCGGAGCTTGTCGCCCTTTGGTGAAGTCAGCACTATTCCCGCTCCTGCACCGTCCGCGTTCTTGGACCCGTCGAAGTGCAGGTTCCAGTAATGGAGGTACGGCGGCTTCTCTGGCTGCTGGGCCTCCTCCCAGTCGGCGATGAAGTCGGCCAGTGCCTGGGACTTGATCGCCCTTCGTGGCTCGTATTTAATGTTGTGGACGCCGATCTCGACGGCCCACTTGGCGACCCGCCCGGTCGCCTCGCGATTGCGGATGATGTCTTGTAGCGGTGCTGAGGAGACGACCGTGATCGGGTGCTCCTGAAAGTAGTGCGGCAGGCGCCGCTGAGCCCTGAAGACCGCGTATACTAGCTTTTGGTACTGCGGGTATCGCTGGCGCGACTCGGTGAGGACCTCGCTGATGTAGTACACCGGCCGCTGGACCAGGCGCTCCTTTCCTTCCTCTGGTCGTTCGACAACCATTACTGCACTGACGACGCGCTCGGACGCCGCGACGTAAACCAGCATAGGCTCTTTGTCAGCGGGTGCGGCGAGTAGTGGTGCGGCGAGTAGCACCTTTTTGAGGTCGCGGAGCGCGTCGTCCGCCTCCTTGTCCCACTGGAAGGTGGGATTCTTGCGCATCAGGCGGTATAGGGGCATCGCCTTTTCGCCCAGGCGGGGGATGAAGCGACTGAGAGCCGCTACACGCCCGGCCAGCTTCTGAACGTCGCGCAGGCACTGGGGTTTGCCGAGTCGGGCGATCGTGTCGATCTTCGTTGGGTTTGCCTCGATCCCTCGTTTGGAGACGACGTACCCCAGTAGTTGCCCGGCGGGTACACCGAAGGTGCACTTGCCTGGGTTGAGCTTTATCTTGTACCTCCGCAGGTTGGCGAAGGTCTCCGCTAGGTCGGCGAGTAGGTCTCCTTGGCGAGCGGATTTCACGACCACGTCGTCGATGTAGACGTGGATGTTGCGGCCAATTTGGCTCGCGAGGCATTCTTGCATGCACCGCTGGTAGGTTGCCCCGGCGTTCTTGAGGCCGAAGGTCATGGCGGTGTAGCAGAATGCTCCGAATGGCGTGATGAACGCCGTCTTTTCCTCGTCCTCGACGGCCATTTTGATCTGGTTGTACCCGGAGTAGGCGTCGAGGAAACACAGCGACTCCGAACCCGCGGTTGAATCGATTATCTGATCGATCCGCGGGAGGACGAACTGCTCCTTTGGGCAGGCGCTGTTCAGGTTTGTGTAGTCGATACACATTCTCCAGGTCCCGTTTTTCTTCTCGACCAGGACTGGGTTTGCCAGCCACTTGGAGTATTTGATTGGCCGGATGAAGCCGGCAGCGAGCAGGCGCTGCACTTCCTCGGCGATTGCTCGACGGAGCTCTTCATTGAAGGGCCGTAGCGACTGCTTGACAGGTCGCACTTTGGGGTCGGCGTTTAGTTTGTGCTCAGCGAGCTCCCTAGGGACACCAGGCATGTCGGAGGGTTTCCATGCGAAGATGTCCCTATTCTCACGAAGGAACTCGATGAGCGCGCCTTCCTATGCTGGGCTCATGCCTGTCCCGATCGTCACCGTCTGGCTGGGGTCGCCTGGAACCAGCTCGACGGTGCGAGTATGCGTCGTGGCCTCGAAGGTTGAGGTGTTTGTGCCCTCTGAGTTGGGTTTCTTGAGTATTGTGGGGTCGTCATTGTTGACCCCGCTCGCGTATTTGGCGAGCTCGTCGGCGTGATTAGCTTCTGCCGTGATGACGGCGTCGGCGAGTTCGGCTCCTTTGGCCTCGCATTCGGCGGCCATGTCGGGGTCGCCGTTGATGGTGATGACGCCGCACGGCCCGGGGAGCTTCATCGCGTTGTACGCGTAGTGGGGCGCTGCCATGAATTTGGCGAACGCCTGGCGCCCTAGGACGCAGTGGTAAGGGCTGTCGAAGGGCACCAGCTCGAAGACGATCCGCTCGGTGCGGAAGTTTGCCAGAGTACCGAAGGTGACGGGTAGCGTGACTTTTCCGATCGGGTACGCCTTCCGACCGGGGACGATGCCGTGGAACATGGTGTGGGTTGTCTCGATCACCGACTGCGGGAGCCGCAACCGCCTGAAGGTGTCAAGGTAAAGGATGTTGATGGAGCTGCCGCCGTCCATCAGTGTCTTGGGGAGCCAGTAGTCGCCAACCTTGGGCTTGACCACCAAGGCGACTCGTCCTGGGTACTCGATGCGTGGCGAGTGGTCTTGCCGGCTCCAGGTGATGGGCTGTTCCGACCAGTTGAGGAACTGGGGGACGTCTGTCTGGGCCACCGCGTTGACGGCGACGGCGCGGGCGATGACCTTTTTCTCACGCTTTGTGTTGAAGCCTGTGAAGGTGTGGAGCGAGCCGGCTACTTTGCCGAATTTTCCGCCATTTGGCGGGTCGTTGTCGGTGTCTTCCCGCGCGTGTCGTGCCTTCTCGATTTCCCTGAGGGTGTGGCAGTCGGCGGTGGTATGCGTGGCGGGCTTTCCTTCCCTGCTGTGAAACGCACATGGTTGGTTAAGGAGGGCCGCGGGATCGAACCTTGGCTTGTTCTTGTAGTTCCCGCCATCGCGTCGTTGCTCTCCGTCGCGGCGGTAGCTCTTGGGCTCGCGTTGTGCGTGCCCGGCGTTGGCGACGAAGTCGACTCGCCCGTCGTTGCGGCGCTTGCCTGTGATGCGGGTGCCGCTGTAGCGTAGGTCGGTTCGGCGTCCGCCGTCGTTGCCGCCCGTGCGGCGTTGCCCTCCTGACTCGTCGTCGACGTCTTGGTTGGGATCCTCCTCGGCGTACCGTTTGGCGATCTCGAGGAGGTCGGGGATGTTATCGAGTGTGCGGGCGTGTCGCTTGAGCTTGGCGACTAGAGGCTCGTAGCGGCATGAGGTCTTGAAGCAATGGATCGCGGTGTCCGGGTGGATGCCGACCGCGTTGTACCAGAGCTCTTGCCACCGTTGGACCCAGTTGCGGGTCGACTCGCGGGGTCCCTGGACGCATCGTTCCAGGTCCTCGATGGTGGTGGCGCGGGTGTAGGAGCACTCGAAGTGCCTGACGAAGGCGTCTCGCATTTCCTCCCAGGAGTCGATACTGTCCTGGGGGAGCGTGTTGATCCATTGCCTGCACATCCCCTCCATCATCAGTGGGAGGTAACGGGCGGCAAGTAGATCAGTGTGACCCGCGATCCCCATTGCCATGAGGTATGTGTCAAGCCAGACTGCGGGGTCGTACGAGGAGTCGTATTTTTCTATCTCTTTTGGCGCCTTGAAGTTTGGCGGGTACTTTTCGCCTCGGATCATTGGTCCGAAGCACTTAGGTCCTAGTCGACTCAGCGACCCCATAGGCTCGCCGTCGCGGCGATTAGCTAGGGTGTGCCGCAAGTCGTCGGGCTGGCGTGCGCGCCAGTTTTGGTTGTTGATGATGTGAGTGCGGGCGTCGATGGGCTCTCCGTTAGCGGCGACGAAGTTGGTCGCCGGCCTGGGATCGTTGGTGGAGAGTGCCGCGTTCGCGGGTCGGCGTTGGAGCTGCAGTGGCTATGGTGGCAGGCAATTGAGGGTGTTTGCCGCCGTTGGGCGGCCGCTTGAGGCCGCCCTGCTTCCCGAGGAGCGCGAGTATACTCGCCCTTGCGAGTCGGCGCCCGCTTTTTGCTGCTCCACGGCTTTTGCGAGCAGGGCCTTGACGTACTGGATCTGTAAGGCGCCGTCGCCGGTGGCCGTGATGCTATCGGCTGCTGCTCGGCCTGCCACGAGGTGAGGCCGTTCGCGTCTCGCTCCCGTGAGGAGACGACTATTCGCGGCTGGTCCCTGGGAGGGGTGCGGTTGGGTGGTGGTGGGGCACCCATCGCCGTTGATCCTGGCGGGGGCCGAGCGCTTCCTCCTGGTGGCGCGTTCTCGCAGATCGCGCGCTCGGCTATGCGAGCCGGGTCGTTTTCGTCGTCGAAGTTCAGGGCGCGCCCCTGACCGGTGGGGTTCAGGCGTGACCTGATCCGCTGCTGGTGGTAGCTTGACAGTTCCTGCGCTGTCACTTGCTCGAGGCGAAATTTCTCGCGCTCGGCCTGCTCTTTGCGTACTGCCTCCGCCAATTTCAGGCGGAGTTCCTCGACCTCCGTTGCCGTGGCGTTAGGAGGGATTGGGGTGGAGAAAGGATCCTCCGGCGGATCGGCGCCGGTGGCCATGTAGGTCGCGGCATGGCGACCGGTTCCGTCGTGGAAGTCGGCGGAGTTTTCCGACCCGGAGTCGAATTCGAAGATCCCGAGGATGGAGGGGTCCTCGAAATCTCCCGCGTTGGAGACCTGGGCGATGGAGCCCGCGGATGAGGCCGCGGTGATGGATCCGGCGAGTGACGCCGGGGTCGCCGAGTCGGCGTCGTCGGTGAGGGCCGCATCTTCTGCGGCCGCTGAGTTCCCGGCCACGTTGCTGTGGGCCGAGTTATACTCGGAGGCGAGGCGGTGGATCGTGCGAACCTGGCTCTCAGAGAGCCGATCGCGTGGTGGCGACTCGCGGATGCGAGCCGATTCCTCCGAGGTGATGACGTCGGTGAGGCCGACGAAGAGGCTGATCGTGCCGATCGGCAAGATTACGCTGTGCGTGACGGGTCGCGCCGCCGGGACGTAGCTGCTTGGCAAGATCTGGAGCATCTCGCCGATCGCTATCATACGGCCGGTGGCGACCGTCTCGTTGATGGGCAGATTGGATCTCGCCGCAGAACACCGGCCAGACCGGCCAGGCCCCACGGTGGGCGCCACTGTCGAGGGAATGGCCAGGGCAGATGCTGCAATCGGCAGCGAGTAGTAGAACGAGGGGCAAGGGCGGCCAGCCATCTGCGGTGCGAGATGAGGGCAAAGACACAGGGTTTTACCCAGGTTCGGCCCCCCGGAGGGTAAAGACCTACTCCTGCTAGATTGTATTATGGAGGTGTTTACAGTGCGCGAACTCGGCGACTAGGCGGCGAGTTGCTTGGGTGTATGAGGGAACGTGTCTCTACTCGCCCCTTAGGGAGGTTTATATAGGCTCACCTCCCCTAGGGTTTACATATCTCAACCGATTCGGTTACAACTTTGGTAATCGTTTAACCTAGACCGACTGGGCCTATCCACTCGCCTGGGCCTTCTACTTCCAGTCGCCTGGTACCTTGCTGGGCTTTGATCCACTCGCCGTTCTGCAGGCCCACTCGCCAGCCCTTGGGCCAGTCGGAAACGTCCTGCTGAGTATACCCCAGTAGGCGTATCCCCATCACGGGGGGGAGCCCCCGAGCACTTTTGTGTGTGTAATTTATTTCTGCTCTTTTTTTTGGGCGTAGCCCCCCGAGTCCTTCTCTTGACTAGTAGTTTTTTTGCCTGCAGCCTTTTCTGCAGGATGCCAAACGACTGGTGCAGCAGCACCTGGTGCTGGAGGCCAGCCTCAAACAGCTTCAAGGTACTGTTATGCCTTGATGTTTGCTTCTTCGTGTATTCTTGTCCTGTTATCTGACGCTTGTATTTTTTGAATGCAGAGGAGCACAACACCTCCCTTCGTGAGATTGATGCTCTCAAAAAGAGCCTCGGTCAAGAGGATAAGAAGTCTGAGGTCGCCATTGGTGCGAAGGAGCGCCTCGAGCTGGAGCTGGCCACTGCTGCCGAGGCTAAGGAGCGCCTGCAGCGGCAGGCCACGGACCGCGAGGAGCAGCTTGCCACTGCTACGACTGCACGTGAAAGAGAAGTGGCTGGCAAGCTTATGGCAGCTGCCAAGGCTGTTTCGGGTGAGTATCTTCACCTTCATCTTTTTTGTTTTTCCTGTCTTTCTTCTGCGGTGCTTTTGTTCATTCCTCGTCTTGATTGTCTCAGATGCCGCGGTCATCGAGTTTCACCGTGGTGCTCTAGAGCACGGGAGTGCTCTGGATGATGCTACTGCAGCGGTCGAAGATCGCTGCAGCACCGTCGTCAGCTCGCTTGCCAAGGCCAAGGAGGTCCTTGGGCGCTTCTACAAGGAGCTTGTCCCCAAGGGCGCGGACCTTGATGATGTTGACGCTCTGGCCGAGGCACTGTCAGCCGAAGCACCTGCAGCGTACAAGCGCAAGCAGAAGGGCATCGATGCATCCGTCGGGCTGGCGATGGCTTTGGCTGCTGGAGCGGAGCTGGACCTTACCCAGGTCACTTTCCCGGATGCCGACGACTGCTGATGGAAACGAGGTAGCCTTCGCTACCTATTCTGCTTGTTGTAAGCGTTATGGGCCGAAGCTGATCGATCTGCTGGCCGAGTACGTGCTACGGTAGCAGGGGGAAGCCAAGGCGAGGCAATCCGGCTCCAAGCATACTCAGGGTGCCGTGTCTTAGGCGCTGTAGATGTAGGATAGTTGTAGTCTCTTTTGTTGTAATTATTTCGATGAACAAATTCTTGTGCCACATAGTGGCTTTTGATGCACTTAATGAATTTATTGAGTTATGTGCTCCTTCTTCTGCGTGTTCATGTCTTTGCCTTTTTGTTGATCTAGGGTCCTTCGGGTGCTGATCCCGTTGACACCTCGCCTGCAGCGCGACTGCGGCCATCCTTGGATGATTCGTCGCAGCTTGCATTTCTTCGAGACCGTGTTCGTAGTCTCGAGAAGGAGTTGCTTGGGGTGCGTGGTCATGCCGACATTTGGAAGTCCAAGGCGGATCGCGGTGCTGCCAGAGAGGACTAGTGATGGTGGAATTGCTTCGATTATCCGAGCAGCTTCAATGTAAGTTTTTCGAGCTGTTGCCCTTTTCTTCGGATGCGCCTGCTGGCATTGCATCTTACTTTTGTGCAAGTATTGCAAGTGCTAACCTTGCTCCCAGGGAGGAGAAGGAGCGTGTTGTTGTTCGGGTCAATTGTTTGACTCAGCAGGACATGGAAGCCGGCGGGTTCTTCTGGATGGATCGTGACCGTGCTATGGTCCTTGCAACGGTGCAGGATCGCGTTCACCAAGTATCGCGGGTGCTTCGCCAGGTGCAGACTTCACTCGCGTCGGTTCTGCATGTGATGTTTCCGCTGGATGCTGCGCCTTCAACCCTCTCTGGTCTTCTGTCGAAGTTTCGGAACGTGCATCATGTCAAGGAATTGGTGAGGCAGTAGCTCGTCGCAGGGGTGAAGGCTGCGTTGTCCCTTGTTAGGCTGCACCATCCTGATGTAGATCTGTCTGTTGTAGCGGCTGGGCCACCCCATCGACCAGATGGTGGTGTGTGGGATATGCGTCCGCATTACGCGGCTGTAGGGCAGTATGCCGAAGAGATTGTAGATCTATTTGAGCAGCGTGCTCAGGTTATTCTTCAGAATAGGTAGTGCATGTAAAAGAGATAAATGTAAAATTTGTATATATTTGACTGGACGTGTTTTGCCCTTTGTTATAAAGGTTTGGCTGTTGTTTGGGCACATAGTGCTTTGTTCGCATACGTGTCCTTTTCGTTAGCCTGACGTGGTCAGCTACTTAGTTGTACACGTGTTATCCTCAGTCGACGAAATCGTGAGGTGGGGGGAGCCCCCGAGTGCGTTTGTAGCATGAAGTAAAAGTGCGAATAGGAAAACAAAATTTTTGGGGTGAGACACTTAGCTTTATTTATATCGTAATGGAGGAGGTACATTGTTCGGCTGAGTAGCCTTGGCTGAATAGCCTTATTGAAAGTAAAGGGGTAGGTAGCTAGGGGTAGAATCGTCGCAGGTGTGCGATGTTCCATGGGTTGGAGTATGCTACTCCAGACTCCACGTGCTTGAGGCGATAGGCGCCACCTGGGATGACTTCGTTGATGATGTAGGGTCCTTCCCATGGTGACTCGAATTTCTTCGGTCGTTTTTGCTTGAGTCGCAAGACGAGGTCTCCTTCGACGAAGGACCTTGGGCGCAGCCGTCGGCTGTGGTAGTTGCGGAGACTCTGTTGGTACACCGCTGATCGAGCTGCTGCTATGTCTCGTGCCTCGTCGAGTGTGTCGAAGGCGTCTTCGAGTGCAGCCATGGATTCGGCTTCGCTATAAGAGACGAACCGGGGGGCCTGGTGGCGTACTTCGGCTGGTAGCACGGCTTCGGCACCGTGCACCATGAAGAACGACGTGTAGCCGGTGGAGCTGTTTGGCGTGGTACGCAAGCTCCATAGGATGGAGGGTAGCTCTTTCGTCCAGGCTCCGGCGAGTCGCTCGAGTAGGCTCATGAGGCGCTTCTTGATGCCAGCGCCGATTAGGCCGTTGGCCTTTTCCACCTGCCCGTTCGTTTGCGGGTGCGCCACGGAGGCGTATGTGATGTTGATTCCGAGGCCTTCGCAGAAGTCTTGGAATTCTTTGGAGATGAAGTTCAATCCATTGTCGGTGATGATGCTATGCGGTACGCCGAACCTGTAGACAATGGATTCAAAGAACTTGACGGCAGTCTTGCCCTTTTGGTTAGTTACCGGCATGGCTTCGATCCACTTGGTGAATTTGTCGACTGCGACCAGGAAGTAGACGTGCCCTCCTTTCGAGGACCTTGGCAGTTTGCCGATCATGTCAAGGCCCCATTGGGTGAAGGGCCAGGACAAAGGTATGGGCCTGAGCTCTGACCCGGGTGCATGTGGTTTCTCGGCGAACCTTTGGCACCCTTTGCATCTTCGGACGATGTCCTTTGCATCGTTCATGGCCGTTGGCCAATAGAATCCAGCTCGTAGAGCTTTGGCGACAAGGGAGCGGCTGCCTGCGTGATGGCCGCAGATGCCCTCGTGGATGTCTTGGAGGATGGTTTTCCCGTCACCGATGGTGACGCACCTTTGTAGTACACCCGAAATGCTGCACTTGTACAGCTCGCCGTTGATGATGGTGAAGGCTTTTGACCGGCGAGATATGCGCCGGGCATCTGTCGGGCTATCAGGTAGTTCTCCGTCTATCAAGTACTAGAGGTACGGTCGCGTCCAGGTTTCTTCGACTGCCATTACCTGCATCAGGTTGACCCTGGCGACCTCTGTGTCCAGTTTTTTGGGTCCTTCGTGACCTTCGGGTAGCGTAGCCCCCGAGTGTTCTGCTTCTTCGGGTGATCCCTTGGGTAATTTCCGCTTGATCCGTTCGAGGAACACACCTGGTGGCACCCTTGCGCAGGTGGAGCCTATGTTGGCGAGTCTGTCGGCTTCCTCGTTGCTTTCTCTTCCAACGTGCCGAAGCTCGCAGCCGTCGAATTCTCCTTCGAGTGCGTTGTAGAGTGCGCGGTACGCGATCATATTTTCGGCGTGTGCGTCGCACTCATTCATCGTCTGTTGGACGACGAGATTGGAGTCACCGTAGATGACCAGGCGCGTTGCGCCATAGATCTTTGCCATCCTCATGCCGTGGATGAGGGCTTCGTATTTGGCCTCGTTGTTGGAAGCCCGGAATTTCATCCGAAGGACGTACTTCATCTTGTCACCCTGAGGGGAGGTCAGTATGACCCCGGCTCCTGCTCCAGCTTCACGCTTGGAGCCATCGAAGTGCATCGTCCATGAATGCGACATGTCTGGGGTGTCTGGCAGCTGCAGCTCCATCCAGTGTACCAGGAAGTCCGGGAGGACCTGAGACTTGATTGCGATTCTCTTCTCGTAGACGATGTCTAGGGGTGATAGCTCGATGCCCCACAGGGCCACGCGTCCTGTGGCCTCCGGATTGTTTAAGATGCTGTTCAGGGGTGCCTCATTGACGACCATCACCTGGTGCTCCTGGAAGTAATGGCTCAACCGTCGAGCCGTCATGAACATGCCGTAGGCGAGTTTCTGGTAGTGAGGGTACCTCTGCTTTGTTGGCGTCAATACCTCGCTGAGGTAGTAGATTAGGCGTTGGACCCCATGGGTCTTGCCTTCTTCGGGTCGCTCAACCACCAGCACGGTGCTTACCACCTGGTGTGTGGCTGCTATGTACAGTAGTAGGGGCTCGCGCTCCTTTGGCGTAACCAAGATGGGCGAGGTGGAGAGCAGCCGCTTCAGGTCTTCGAATGCATCGTCCGCTTCAGGTGTCCACTCGAATTTATCTGCCTTGCGTAGCAGTTGGTAGATGGCAGGGCCTTCTCGCCCATGCGGCTGATGAACCTGCTCAATGCCGCTATTCGTCCTGCGAGCTGCTGGACACCCTTGTGGTTTTTCGGCTTCTCCATGGCCATGATGGCCCGGATTTTCTTCGGGTTCGCCTCGATCCCGTGCTGGGAGATGAAGTACCCAAGCAACTGACCCGATGGGATGCTGAAGGCACACTTTTCGGGATTGAGCTTGATCCTGTAGCGGTCGAGGTTATCGAACGTCTCGCGGAGATCGTCGATGAGCGTTCTTGCCTCCCTGGTTTTGATGACTATGTCGTCGACATAGACTTGGACGTTGCGACCGATCTGGTCCTTGAGGCATGCCTGCATGCATCGCTGGTACGTGGCACCTGCGTTCTTTAGCCCAAAGGGCATTGTGTTGTAGCAGAACACTCCGAACGGTGTAATAAACGCCGTTTTCTCTTGATCTTCGACCTTGAGTCGAATCTAGTTGTAGCCGGAGTAGGCGTCGAGGAAGGAGAGTTTCTCTCATGCTGCAGTCGAATCGATCATCTGATCGATCCGAGGAAGGGGGCAGTGCTTGTTCAACGACGTGAAGTCCACGCACATCCGCAGGATGTCAGTATCCTTCTTGGGGACCATCACTGTATTTGCGATCCACTCGCTTTCTTTGATATCCTTGATGAAGTCTGCAGCGAGTAGTCTGTTAATTTCCATCCCGATGGCTTCGGCCCGTGGCTCGGACAGTCTCCGGATGGACTGCTTGACGGGCTTGGTGTCTGGAAAGACGTTGAGTGCGTGCTCGGCAAATTCCCTGGGAACTCCTGGCATGTCCGCGGGACACCAGGCGAAGATTTCCCAGCGCTCACGGAGGAATTCGACGAGCGCGCTTTCCTATGCGGGGCTGAGGTCGTTGGCGATCAGCGCCGTCTTGGAGGCATCCGTCGGGTGGACCTGCACCTTCTTTGTGTTGACGGTGGAGTCGAAGGACATGTCGGGTGCGTTTTGTCGTGCGACTGGGGGTGCCCCATTGTCCGTCACCTCGCGGAGCCTTACGAGCTCGTCCTGCATGCCGAATGACTGGGAGATTCTGTTGAAGTCCCTGTCGCAGTGGTCCGATCGGGTGAAGCTCCCGTGGACCGTGATGACGCCCCTGGGTCCTGGCATCTTGAGTAGCAGATATGCGTAATGTGGGAAAGCCAAGAACCTTGCAAATGCTACACGCCCGAGGATGGAGTGATATTGTGATGGCTAGTCCACCACTTCGAATTCGAGCCGCTCGCATCGGAAGTTGTCCGGCTTGCCGAAGATGACGTCAAGCCATATTTTTCCCAGGAGGAATATGCCCTTTCCTGGGACGATGTCGTGGAACGTTGTGTCTGACTATTCTAGGCTGCATAGCGGGATCCGCATTGCTGCTAGAGTGCTTGCGAACATCAGGTTGATGCCGCTGCCATCGTCCATGAAGACGTGGCTCATCTCGAAACCTCCGATCTGTGCCTCCAGCACCAGGGTAGCATGACCTAGGCGAGGGATCTGGCAAGGGTGATCCGAACGACTGAATGTGATGCAGGACTCCGATCCGCTGAGGTACTCAGGGATGGCGGGCGGAGTTGTCACGGCCAGGTTGATCTGACGGGTGATTTTCTTCTGCACCCTATTCGTCGGGCGCCCCTTCTGGATCATCAGTGCTCCTTTCGGCGGGGGATACCCGTGCCCAGCGTTGTTCTGTGCTGGTGCGACTGGTTGGTTCGGGCCTCCTACAGGTGGCGATGGAGGAGCTCCATGCGCTATTTCACCTGGTGTGGGTGCGTTTCCGAACCCAGGGGGTGGAGCTTGCTGCCTCATCTGAGCCATGCTTTCGCTGAGCTTCTGGAACTCGCGGCAGTCCTTGAGCATGTGGCTTGCCTTCTTCTTACCATCCTGCTTGTCGATGTAGAAGTGGATGGTGCATGGACTCGAAAGTTTTTCGTATGCTGAGGGTTCGTTATCGCGATCGCGGCGTTGCCACGACTGTGCTGGGCGTCCTGCATCGCGGAAGTTACCTCCGCGGTATCCTCCACTGTTGCGGTTGGCATCGTTGCGGCGATCGGCGTAGCCGGCCGCGACCATGTCGGGTCCATCGCGATCGTCGTAGACGCGCGGTCTCCTCTTGTTATGGCGTTCCCGTCATCGGCCGTACTCGTCCTCTTCCTCCGAGTGCGCCCGATGGACGGAATCTTCGCCGTCGGCCCACCTATTGGCGATGTCCATGAGGTGGTCGAGTGTCTTGGGCTTGACGCGCCCAAGTTCCTCCTTGAAGTCCTGGCGCTTGACGCCGTCCTTGAAGGCGTCGATGGCCCTCTCCTCGGAGATGTGCGCTGCGGAGTTCTTGGTGTTGGACCAGCGTAGGATGTACGAGTGAATGGATTCGCCCGTTCGTTGAGTGCAGGCTCGCAACTCCTCGACCGAGGTGGGCCTCTTACTGGTACCTTTGAAGTTTCGGATGAAACTGTAAGCCAGATCCTCCCAGCTTCGGATGGATTATGAGGATATGCTGCTAAGCCAGATCCGAGCTGCGCCTGTCAGCTGCAGCTGAAGGCATTGCATGGCGGTTTCCTTGTTTCCACCGTGCAGCTTGAAGGATGATGGGTGGTCGCTGAGCCATGCCTTGGGGTCCTGTGTGCCGTCGAACTTCGGAGTATCCGAAGGAAGCTTGAAATTTCGCGGCATCCGTGTCCGTCGGACAGATCTGCTGAAGCATCGGGCTCCGCAGAGTTCTCCTTCGTTTTCGTCCATCTCGGATTCAGACGAGCATGTGCGCTTAGCTCGGGCTTCGTCGATTTTGCGTTGTGTTAGCGCGTCTCTGGCGTCGTAATCGCGGCTGCGATAACGCGAGATCTTGTGCCTTCGAGGAAGGTCATGGTCCTCTTCTTCGGATGAAGGAGTGGGGCTGCGGTTGAACCTGACCGTAGCTTTCTTTTTCGGCTCCGTAGGAGTTTCTTGATGGAGCGCAGCTCCGACGATTCCGAGTCCAGTGAGTGCGGACTTGTGCATGGCTCTCTTCGGGTCCCCCTCCGGAGGTGGGTGGGCCGCGAGGTACGCAATGGCTGCTATGATCGCAGCTTGCGGTGTCTTCGGGATGATGTTGCCGTGGGCATCCATCTCCATGAAGGATGCGTTGAGGGTTCGGGTCACCTCACGGCGCTCCTTGGGGTCCATGCTCTCCGTTTGGGAGCGGTGCTTGTAGACGTGGTTGCCGTTCGAGCTGGAGCCGATGCCCATGGCGGAGAGCATAGCTCGTCGCGCGCTGGACTCCGAGGCTGCTTGCTTGCGTTTGTCGAGAACCTCTTGCATCTTGACCTGCTTCTTGTGCTCCTCGATCAGGAGCAGATGGTAGGCCATCAGCAGATCCCGTGAGGAGTCTGCAGGCAGGACTATGCTGCCCGCCACGGCAGCGCGTGCCTGGGCCCATCCTTCTTTGCTAATGCGGATTACATGGCCGTTGTTGTCCCCTTCGGGTGGGGGGGGGGACTGGCTTCTTCTGTTCCCGCCATTTCGATCTGGCGGGTTAGGTGTCGGGTTGGGCGGCGGGTTGGGTGTTTGCTGCTCCACGTCGCCCTGGATGACTACGGTGCATTGGTAGCGCTCGTAGATCGGTCCGCTGCTGCCGTAGATTTCAGATCCGGAACCGTAGGTCCCTTCATCCGATGGCGGATCGCACAGATCGGAGTTGCAGCTGCTGCTGTCGTAGGACTCATCTGTTGATGATGTTGTGCGTAGCACAGGGTGTGGGGCCCACGAAGCGGGCCTGATTGATGGTAAGGGCACCCGCTCAGGGAGGCGGAGGGTGCCAGTTTGCCAAACCGGGAAGCAGAAGCTCCCAAACAGGATCTCGAGTCTGTCGCCTACGGGCTCGAAGTCCTTCATGGTGGCCTGTGAGTGGGAGGTGAAGTCGAAAGCGCCGAAGAGGAGGTGACTCTCCGTCGCCGCAGAGTTGTAGATCGATCGGGTTGGGACCGTCATGATCGCACAATCAGCGTCCCTAGTCCCCACAGACGGCGCCAATTGACGAGGTTTCGACTCGTCAATGCCCATTGTTATGGACTTGGGTTTTGGAGAAGATGGGGATGCTGGAGATCGCAGAACGGTTAGCAAGCAAGCAACGCGGGGACATGAGGTTTACCCAGGTTCAGGCCCCCGGAGGGAAAACCCTACTCCTGCTTGTCTGCTCTTGATTACGGCGGAACCGGTGATTACAGGGGTGCGCAGATGCAATCTGGCGTGGAGGTGTGTATGCGGAAGTATGAGAGAGATCTAGGTCGTACCCTCCTGGCCTTTATATAGACTTAGGCAGGTCCCGGGCACAGATCTAGTCGGTTACAGGTTCTAGGGTTTACCCCTTTGAATTTCCTATCTACTCTAGTCTTACTCTCCAAGGATCCGAAGGTGTCATGGGCCTTGGCCACCCGAAAATCTTCATGGGCCGGCGTATATTTGCCGTGGGCCTTCCTTGGGCTGGACCAGGTATGCTGAGATCATGTACCCGCGGGGGTATAACCATGTCACGGTGGGGCAGGGCCTTTAGCACCGATTCGTGGCTTGAACCTATGCTAAAGGGGGTGGGCCATTTTGCTTTCTGGATCACGCTGGTACGGGCAACCCCTTTAACACCGGTTTGTAGGAGAACCGGTGTTAAAGGCCAATTTAGACGTCAACTAAAGGCCTCATTTCCACCAGTGTGACATCGCGGAGAGACACGGATACGTTGTCCTCCGATGTGATGCACGGTGAATCCGATGGCCTGACTCATTTCAACTTTTTAAATTCTAATAACTTGAAATAATTATACATATGCTGACGGCTAGAAACCGTCAGCATAGGCCATATTGCCGTCGGCGTAGGTCTATGCCAATGGCGGCTGTCGGAGTAGTACAGCGTCGGCCTAGACTAATATGGCGTCGACCATTGACGGCTAAGCTATCGGCATAGTCCAGATGGGCCTCACATAGACGGATAACGGGTGTAGGGATACACCAACGGCTTAGTTGTCGGCTTGGTTTCTTTATTTATTTATTTTCAAAAAAAATCCAATTTTTTTAGAATTTCTTTTCCAATTTTTTAAATTGTTATTTGTTAATCTCACAACCGATTTTTTTACTCTAAGTATGTTTAATCTTCGGTCAAATTGCCCTAATGGTAAAACTTCCCGATCTATCACACATCCTCACACTACTACTGCTGCAGCACGCTTAACTTTTATGTTCCTTCCGGATGAGCTTATGATAAAGAAATTAGACCTTATTGATAATATTACCATATCAATCCCATTAATCCTTGGATCATAGTGTCACACGTATTTATTTTTAAAATTTCAAACAAAAGTAAAAAAAAGTGAATAAGTAATAATAATCTTGAATTCAAATGACAATAAAATAAATATTTTTTGCCTTTTCTATTTAATATGGAATAATTATTATCTTTAAATTCATAAATCAGAATCCGACAAATAATATGACTAAATAGATCAGAAAAATGAGAAGAATCCAAAGATGACATCCCTATCATATTTTTAATCATGCATCATGTATTTTTTAATAAAATTTATTTAATAGTGTTCAAATCTTCAAAAAATCAAATTGTGAGTCTAAAAATGGTCAAATCGGTGGGAATTAAAATTCTTACCTAGGGGATGAGCCTCGCTAAACTTGCATTAGATCTCTGAAGAAACATCATATTGTGAGGTTAAAAATGTTTTTTGCAGAAAGCATGAGCATTAGATCAGGTACCTGTAGTTCAAACCGGACCTACTTCCCCCGGTTCGAGAGACATTTGTTTTGTTCACCAGGGGTGGAAGGAAAGGTTTTAGATCTACCGGTTGGTTCATTGTCTGTAAGGTGGTCTAGTATTTTTGAAAAATGAGGTGGTAGCATTTTGAATGATAATTTTGGTTGTTGCTTCACAAAACCCCCGATTTTTGTGCTCGGAAAATGGAAAACGGCTTTTCCGTGTGACGAATAGAAAAACTTCCTCCTGCAACATTGTTCGCCATCGCATGATGCACATGCGTTTACAATATGGGCACAATATCAAAAACTATGCCCTGATTCTAGCCATAGCATTGGTCATTTGATCCGAAAGGCATGAAACATCAAACATGATAGGTCATTTTGTGATGGTCTTTTGAGACATAATCAATTTACCAAGTTTGATATTTTCCCTTGCAACTATGTCACATAATATGACACCACGCGAAGGATTTACATTGTTCGGACCGTTTTTTAATTTCTTATGCCCGTTTCAAACTATGGTCAAAACGGCGGACATAAAGATATGTGATGAGCCTCGCTAAAACATGCATTGGATCTCTGAAGAAACATCATATTGTGAGGTTAAAAATGATTTTTGCAAAAAATCATGAGCATTAGGTCATGTACATGTAGTTTAAACCAGACCCACTTCCTACCAGTTCGACATACATTTGTCTTTTTCATCAGGGATGGACGAAAAGGTTTGAGATATCCCGGTTGGGACATTGTACATGTAAGGTGGTCTAGTAACTTTAAAAAAATGGGGTGGTAGCATTTTAAATTATGCCTTTGGTGGTTGCTTCACAAAACCCCCCGTTTTTGGCACACGGAAAATGGACAATGGATTTTCCGTGCGATAAAAAGAAAAACTTCCTCATGCAACATTGTTCGACATCCCATCATACACATGCGTGCATAATATGGGCATAGTATTACAAACTCTGTCCTGATTTTAGCCATAATATTGGTCATTTGACCCAGAAATCAGGAAACCACGAGCATGCTAGGTCATTTTGTGAAGGTTTTTTTGAGACATATATCAAGTTTGGTATTTTTTCCTTAGAACTATTTCACATAATATGACACCAAGCGAAGGATTTACATTATTCGGGATGTTTTTGAATTTCTTTATGCCCGTTTCAAAATTTTCCCATTTCAAACTATGGTCAAAACGGCGGACATGAAGATATGTGATGAGCCTTGCTAAAACTTACATTGGATCTTTGAAGAACCATCATATTGTGAGGCTAAAAATGACTTTTGCAAAAAATCATGAGCATTAGATCACGTACCTATAGTTCAAACCAGACCCACTTTCTACTGGTTCGGCAGACATTTGTGTTTTTACTAGGGGTGGACGGAAATGTTTGAGATCTCCCGGTAGGGATATTTTCCATGTAAGGTGGTCTAATATTTTGTGAAAAATGGTTTGGTAGCATTTTGAATAAGCATTTTGATGGTTGCTTCACAAAACCCCCTATTTTTGTCACTCGGAAAATGGAAAATGGCTTTTCCGTGCGACGAAAAGGAAAACTTCCTCATGCAACATTGTTCGCCATCCCATAATGCACATGCTTGCACAATATGGGCATGGTATCACAAACTATGCCCTGATTTTACCATAACATTGGTCATTTGACCCGAAAGCTATGAAGCCTCTAACGTGATTGGTCATTTTGTGAAGGTTTTTTGAGACATAATCAATTTACCAAGTTTGGTATTTTTTCTTACAACTATGTCACATAATATGACACCACACGAAGGATTTATATTATTCGGACCGTTTTAAATTTCTTAGCCTGTTTAAAAAAAATCCGTTTCAAACTATGGTCAAAACGGCGGCATAAAGATATCTAATGATCCTCACTAAAACTTGCATTGGATCTCTGAAGAAACATCATATTGTGAGGCTAAAAGTGATTTTTGCAAAAAAACATAAACATTAGATCACATACATATAGTTCAAACGGACCCACTTCCTACCGGTTCGGCAGACATTTTGTCTTTTTCACCAGGGATGGACGAAAAGGTTTGAAATACCCATTTGGGACATTATTCATTTAAGGTGGTCTAGTATTTTTTGAATAATAGGGTGGTAGCATTTTGAATTATGCATTTGGTGGTTACTTCACAAAACGCCCCGTTTTTGACACTCAAAAAATATAAAATATGTTATACAAAAGTTTATATAATGTTTTTATATTTTGTTCAATAAAATATGTAATATTTGAGTTTAGTTATATCTTTTTTTTTGCAAATTTTGATATATTATATGTATTTTTCTGAATTAGAGTGATTTAGTTATGATTTTCTAAGATTAATATGGTAAAAAAGGAAAATAACACTATTTTTCAAAAATCTATGCCTTGACGCTATCGCATCGCCGTCACACCCAAACTATTTTTCAAAAAATTTTGATTTTCTGAGGCGTAGGTGTGAAATCTATGCCTTGACGCCATCGCATCGCCGTCACACCCAAACCACTACGCCCAACGGCCTAGGTCGACGGCCGGTTTGATGGGTTTCCCGCCTCAGAGCCTACACCGCTGGTCCCGACAAATAGCCGTCGGCATAGAAGTTGGGTGTCGGTGTCTTGTTTATTTCCTGTAGTGGGACCAAGAAAACTTGCCATATTATTTTGCTGACATGACACTTGGCAAACAATTTGCCTACTAGTTCTAAAATAAATACACTCGGCAAACAGGCTTTGCCGATTGGGATCTTTGAGTGTAGATTGCCGAGAGTATTATTTGGCCGTAGCCGATTATTTTGCATACTCGGCAAGGACACGTGGTGCAGGGTGTTTGAGACGCGGTGTCCGTTTCCGTGTGATGGATTTACCTGGGACATGCCGACCGCACGCGGTCATGGTAGTACAACACACCCTGGCAAAAAAAAAAGGTAGTACAACACAGACACCAAGGCGGAGAGGCAGGCGACCAGGTTATTCTCAACATTTGAGGACAGAGGATCCTTGGTAGATCTGATCTTAAAGCTGCTACACAATAAGCTAGCCCCGTATTTTATACTTTTGTCACTTCACGTCCTCACCTTGTTCCAGCCATTATCGATGTGTCAGGGAATCTCGACCGACGACCATGAAAATCTGTCTGCTACATGTCCGAGCGTCCCCTCCACCGCGGGCATCTCTTAGTGGGCCCACCCATTCTCTGAGCGTCTGTCTACACCATAGTTTTTAAAACCGAACCGTGTCAATGAACCGGTGAGATGACTGGTTCACTGGTTTGCTAATTGGTCCACCGGTTTATTCGGTTCGATGGCGATAAAAAACTCTTATTTTCAAATTTTGGAACAAAATGACCATAAAAGATATATATATAATATATATTTTAATATGTAATCAAAAATCATAGCGTGTTCAAATGGTATTGGCTTTACGTGTTGCTATTTATTCCTAGCATAAGTTTTACGAGTTCGATTCCTCTAGTAAATATTTTTTCCGGTTTTTTACTATTTGGACTAGTGCCTCTTAAAAAACCGACGAGTCCATCGGTTTACATTTCTCTGGTTAAACCACCTAACCGGTCTGATTTTTATAACTATGGTCTAGACTGGCCATATCGGACAGGGGACGCGGCCAGCGGGTTGACCCAAATGGTCCGGATGACGTCTGGCCACGGCGCATTACCATCCTCCTCTTTTTAACCCCTCGCCCGCAAGCACGTGGCTGAAAAACACTCCACCCCTTCCACTTTCCACCAAAATAAAAATTTATCTATGACAAAGCCCTAGCCCGCGATGGAGAAAGGATCCGCCGCCCCAATCACCTAAGATGCCACCAAGGCCAATAAGAAGATAAAGCCGAAGGCCTTGCTCAAGTCGAATAAGGAATTGACGGGTGCGGAGCGGTCAGACAAGAGCACGAAGCGAGCCGCCCAGAGAGGTGCAACCATGGGGCGAGGTGTGGAAGCAAAGCTGCTATGAAAAAAGCCAAGAAGGCCAACCTCGTCGTCGCTCTAGAAGCCAAGCCCACGAAGTTATCACTGCCAAACGGATCGCCTCCTAGGCCCTTCTCCACATTAAACATGACGCGCTCAACAAAGCCTTCGCGCTAGCTGGCGTCGGCAACATGGCCCGCTCATCATCGACTAGCTCGGTGGCCCACATCGAAGAAGAGGGCCTGCACTTTCAGCTCGGTAATTCTAAATCGACCTCGCCGAATGTGACGATTATGCCGGAGGAGGCCTCAATCGACCTGAACCGCACCGCGAGGCTAGTACATAAGCGCAAGACCATGGAAGGGACCAACGCTAAAGGGTTCGCAGCATAGAAAACAAAAAATTTCCTACGATGGGAACAACTAAGTACCAAGATCTATCTACTCGATACAAGCAACGGGTGGATATACATCCATAGAATACATACCCTCGACGACCAACTAGCGTTAACAAGGTTGTACTCGTGGATGATGTAGTCGAACACTTGCCGATCTCAAGATCGTGATGAAGTCCATCTGGTCCAGCCGGTCCAGCACCATCAAGTCCAGCACCGCAAAGCAGTGGTGCATCCGTGATCGCACACATGTCCGAGTACCCCGACAACCTCCATGCCCTCGCTCCAGCGAAGCAGCGGAAGCAACAAATCCTTTCAGAAAAAGCCACCGGGAACATGTATCTCGCTGATCCGAGACCATGGGGAAATTATAAAGGGGAGAGATCCTTCACGAGGAGGTGTGAGTGAGAAGTGAGAGGAGGGGCTCCTTTTATAGGAGGAGGGGGCAGCACACTAGCCATGGCCGGCGGCCAAGGTGGTTCCCTCACCTCTTCCTCCATTCATGTGAGTGGAGCTCCCACTCACACAAATGCCCCTCCATTTCCTCCACTCAAAATCCCACTCAAATCCCATTAAATTTCCACCAAATTTAATGCAATCTGTCATTAAATAAAACTCTTTTATATATTTATTCAGAATTTTGTTAATTACTTTAATTAAAAAACATTCACATCAAAACCCTTGCTAGTATTCAATTTCACATCCAGAACCAGTTTCAGTAATTTCACCTCAAACAGTTCCGGCGTCTAGTGAAATAAATTCCTGCGCTTTTTTTCTTTCTCTGGCATATCATTTGCTCTGAATGGTGTTGGTATCCCTTAAGTGTGTCACCCTATGGTTCGCGAATAATGTAGACATGATCAAGACCCCTCTCCGATAAATAATCAGCAACGGGACCTGGAGATCCGTATTGACTTCCACACATTCAATGATGACTTATGTGATCGTGTGAACCTTATACGTATGTAACTCAATCTCTTTGTCTCGCGATATATTACATGTTCGATATTCGATCATCGGTATCTCCATACCTAGTTTGATCTTGTTACCAACATGCACTCTTTTCTCGTTCCGGTGATATAACATTCCAGTGATCAAATAACTTGCTTGCAAGCTAACTAATGTGATATCACCTAGAGGGCCCAGAGTATATCTCTCCGTCATCGGGATGGACAAATTCCACTCTTGATCCATGAGCCTCAACAAAATAGCATCGTAGTACTGAACCCATCTTTATAATACGGTGTGACGTTTGATGTTATCAAGATACTCTTCCAGTGTTAGTGATTGACATGATGTCATGGTCTAAGGATTAGGATTACTTTGTATGATGTTATAGCAATATAAACTCAATGACTTTGATCGTAATGCTATACTTCGGATGAATGTTCATCACATCATTCCAACAATGTTGTGATCTCGTTATTAACAACATCCAATGTCCATTATCAGGAAACATTTGATTATCTTGTTAATCAACGAGCTAGTTTATAAGATAGGCTTATCTAGGAACTTTCTTTTTGTTCATTAAACACACATGTATTAACGTTTCCGTATTAATATAATTATAGCATGAAAAATAAATATTTATCATAAATAAGGAATACGATAATAACCACTTTTATTATTGCCTCTCGGGCATATTTCCTTCCGTCTCCCACTTGCACTAGAGACACTAATCTAGTTTGAAAATTTTGCGTATTGAACACCTATGGCTTTCTTGTGTTCCATATACGCAATTGCAAGTGGTTAACATAATCTACGGATCTGATGCTTTCAGGTTCGTGTGTATTTGCATGTCTTTGCGTCTTCACGCATCACTCATTCTCCAATGAGATGGCATTGTATAAATTTGGTCTTTTGGTGAGACCTTTAGTTCCTTAGGGTTAAATCATATCGATACTATTGTCGTACAATATATCTTTAGTGTTATACCATTGAGAACCACACCTTAGTTTGATAACAAACTACTTGACACAAATGCCCTCCTTTGCTGCTACTATAGCAGTCATATACTTAGCATTTTATTGTAGTATCCGTCACAATGTCTTAACTTTGGAATTCATCAAAATCCATCATGGAAACTTTCTTTCCATTTTATTGTGCCACCCATAGTTTAAATTGAGATAAACTTAATTTGTATCTTGTGACAAAACTATTATCATTTTTCAATGAACTATTTGTGACAAAACAAATAGAATATATTCTTATTTCTTCCAAAGATTATAATAATATCCTTACTATCGTCCAATGATCAATTTATGATTCATTATGGTATATGCTCATAACACTTAGAGCATAGGACATATCTGGATATGTACATATCATGGTATGATTGATCAAAACATTCTTGTGATTTCACTCATCAAGTATCAAAGCACTTGAATCTTGTTTCACTTATCAAGTGTTGAAACAATTGAATCTTGATTCAATTCCTTTTCATGCGACAAGACCCTTTTCTTGCCGTTTCTATATTGAACACCTTAAATATCTCATATATGTACGTTTGGCACAACCATATTAGCGTCACTGTCTATCCATGTAGACATTCATGCTAAATATTCGGGTTTTACCTAAGTCTTTGATCGAAATGAAATTCTTAACTTTTGTTAATAAAAGATACATCATTTCCAATCAACAAGATGTCCTTCACATAATGTATTAGAAATATGTCTTAGATCTCCCACTTAATTTCTTGCAAATGCAAGAATCTTCATCGTCTCTTGATGAAAACTCCTTTAACAGTTTCATCACAGCGAAGATTCCAACTCTGTGATGCTTACTTCAACCATTGAAGTTTGCATGCCCTTTTTAGCATCCTTTGAATTAACAAAACCCTTTGGACCATGTCTTGTACACGTCCTAGGTAACCATTCTATTATAAGAACTTTGTTTTGTTTATTTTTCTATCATATACCAAAATTATATGTAGTGGTTGCTACATTAATCTGTTCAGAGTAAATATTGCTATGAAAGGTCAAATCTTGTCATAGTCAACTCCTTGAACATTGTCATAAAAACTTTATCGACATGTCGACTATTTCATAGATGTGAAACATCCATGTCTGTTTCTTTATATATCCAAATAGGACCGATAGGTTTTACACCTTTCTAGAGGGTCTTCCAAGTTCAAAAAACTTGATTTCTCGTGTGTGGAACTATCACGGATTTTATGGCTTCAAGCCATTTGACGGAGTCAGGGCTCATCATTGCTTCTTTGCATGTAGTCGGTTCATCATTGTCAAACAATAATGATTTACTCTAAAATCTTAGCATTTGATTGTTGATCTGACCTACTTGGTTCAATAGGAACTTAGACCTCCGTGATCACAACCTTTGAGGCACGTGAGCCATGAGCATTCTGGCTACCTTCGGAAAATTTTCCGGTGCTGCGCAACTCAGCACATATAGCCAAGGTTCGTTAACCTTATCAAAGTTCTATAGTCCTCCCACTTAACTTTTGCGAAAAATTCCTTTTTCAAGAAACTTCACGTTTCAAGGGACAAACCCTTTTGTCCTTGGTGTTATGGAGGAATACCCAATTGTTATTCGAAATAACCTACAAAGACATGCTCACCCTACTTTGGTTGTAAACATCTTACTTATGCTTAGCATACCAAAATTTAAGAAAGGACAACTTGGCGTTTTACCCCAAACCATAACTTACATGGTTTCATTTCAACGGATCAAGATGGAGCTCTTTTTAGTGTAAAATCGGTAGTCTCTAAAGCTTTAATCTTTTAAAACATAATGACAATTTTATAAATAACACCTTTGATCCAACCATGTCAAACATGGTTTAATTACAAATCTCAGACACTCCATATTCCTATGGTGTTTCGGGAGGTGCAAATCTAGGTGTTTTGCTAAACTTGCAACTCAAATAAATCCCTTTATAATAAAATCATAAATTATTTATTTTCTTGTTACAATGATTTTCCACTTCATCTTGAAAGTCTTTGAACGTTTTCAAATATTTCATCCGAAAATGCAAAGCAAATATGTCACATTTAGACTTCTAAAAAGGGAAGGAAAAAGAGCATGCAGAAGGCCTTTTCCAACTTCGTCTAGAATAAGGTAAGCACAGGTTCATAAACATTCTAAGGAATGATAACGTGACAAACGGCAGAGACTTCTGCCTCAGACTCATATCCATAAAGATATTCTCTCGCTTTCTAGCTGTACTCACCACGGAGGTGAGAGATTTCCCGTTATCAACATTGTCCAGGCAGGACTCTATTTTGAGAATGCTCGGAGCCCAGTTTGCTACGTCCCTCGAGAGGGGGGGGGGGAAAGTGTTCTTCGGAATGACTGGGCGTAAAGGGCACGTAGGCGGTGAATCGGGTTGAAAGTGAAAGTCGCCAAAAAGTGGCGGAATGCTCTCGAAACCAATTCACTTGAGTGAGACAGAGGAGAGTGGAATTTCGTGTGTAGGGGTGAAATCCGTAGATCTACGAAGGAACGCCAAAAGCGAAGGCAGCTCTCTGGGTCCCTACCGACGCTCCACAAGATGGGATTGCGACTTCAGTGATAAGATCCAGCTTAGTTGTTTGTGGTTACAACCTAACCTACAGGAGGAGGAAAAGCTAGAGAGCAAGAGAGTTGTTCACGTTTCCTTTCATTTTCATACCGATCTCAGATTACAGCAGAGCTTATAACAACGCTCGACACACAACTCCAACACGCCACCCGACTCACGCGCCACCAATTCCTACCCACTCAATGGCCTGGATGGATGACTTCACAGTCAAAGATGGTAATATCGATTGTTCATCTAATTCACCAATGTGACCAACCACAATGAATGTCTTTAACCGCCTTCTCAAACTTGGATTGCTGCCTTTTCTATCTCTGTATAAAGTCAGTCAGTCCCAGTGTTGGGCAGAGCCCATTGTCAAAAGATCGTTTTGCTAGGATGCTTGCTTGAATCTTTTCAAAAAAAAGGCCGGTTTCAGGTCGAGCTCTTCCTCTAGATGCGACGAATCCAATCTCTATTGAAATATGAATCTCAAGGGTTAAGACTAAACACATGAACGGGCGCCCTGAATGAATAAGAAATAGCTGCTATAACAGAGAGTTGACTGTTGCCCCAGATCTTACAAAGCAGTGCCAGATGATGAGAAAATAGCGGCGGATCCATCTTATGGAATTTGACTCCTAACCGGAGGAGACTTTCGACCAAACAAAACCTCTTGGTTTACTAGTTGGCAGCATGGATTGCTATTCGTTCGACTACCACTAGTCTGCTTAAGTTGACGGATAAGACGGATGACTATCGGCATTGCAGTCGTCATGACACATCCTCTTTCACTTCCCTTCATTGAAGAGGGAAACGCATACCTATGTAGCTGTTACAGCTGTAGTCAGGATCTACTTCTTTATCATTAAGTGAATATTCACTCAAATTTCCGGAGAAAGCATATGAAGTTGAAGTCCATCACTTACAACTATACATAATGGACTACATACATCGATATGTATAAATTCCAATATTTTAGTCGTTCGTTCTTCTTTGCCCTTTGAACGAAGTTTTAATTATCCCGAGGAAAGTCTCACAAGCGTCATTTGATCAAATCAAAGACTCCAAAAATCCATGAAAATGAAGTTTTTTCATGTTTTCTTTCCAATATAATTTAAACAGCGATGTCACTTCTTTATTGATCTTCCAATCATTTGCCTTGCGACATTTTAGCATTAGTTTTATGGATGTGATTTATCCAACTAGATTTGTAAATCATCCATCTTATATAGAATACGGTAATTATTTGAACAATCTTTGTTCTCATAATACCTGATTTAAATAACTATTATTAAAACAAATCTTGAAGGCAAGTTTTGATGTCAACGAGAAATACAAACAACGGTTTGTTTGTTTTCGATGAACATCATCACATATTCGCTTGCTAGTTACTTCGGGGATTGTGATTCATGAATTGCGTCGTTCTATATGAAATTTCATACCAACCAATTCGATATTCCATACCCAAGAACCATATTGTTTAACAATCAAAGAATGCAACCATAACATGTATATCTTCTATATACCTAAACTGGATATTTCCAATATTTTATTTTCTGCCAAATATATTTTATAGATTCTCTTTCAGCATTTCCTTCCCTTTTAAAAGAATCTATCAACATCAAAAGTGCCGCCATATACATGACACATAGTCCAAATCATGTATATTCAAATACTAATACCTTTGGACTTGCACTTTGAAGTAGATCACCATCATTAAATGATTGGCGTTCTTTCAAAATCCATTCTTTAGTAATCTTTTAGTGTAGTAAACACTTTACATACATCTTCTATTCATCCTTATCATGACGACTTTCATGATCAAGCTAATGTAGCTTATAAAGGCGAATCGTGAGTATAACGTTACTTTCCAAAACCCTTTTGGATGATTAAGATATCTAGCATCTCCAACCTTCGCAAATTCTCATCCAATATGAGAACATACATTATACTCTATCATATTGCAACCAAAACATTGTTTCAGATATTGTTATATCAGCCACACATTATGGTTTCTGAAACAATTCTTTCAGCTCCTAGATAATCTTGATATTTAAATCAAGAATCATGGAGGCAAACATGATCCTTAAGATACTAACATTGGAATTGTTACTCTCGATTAAATACTAATTATCAAATTTCACGGAGTAAATAGATTTTGCTAAAAGTTTGCAATAGGACTTTAAACTTTAGATTGACACTCAACACAATACAATACCAGTTCGTAAAGTAAATATCCAGAATTCTATAGTTCTATTATCTCAATTACAACTAAGCATAAGGTGGTGAACGAATGCCAATGACTACAACAAATTATGCAAATTCACTTTGATTTAATTTATGATAAATTGAGTTCTACTAATCCAAATTAGAAATGAACTCCTACTCAAAAACAACATTCGTCGTGTCTTTTCGTGATTACATGAACCAAATCCACTATACCAAGTCCGATCATCACGTGAGTCGGTGTAGATTCAAAGGAGAGCATCTACATGGTCACCATATCAAGCATATGAATCATGCTTAACCATTCGGTCCGTGTTCCAAGGCCATGTCTGCACATGCTAGGCTTACCAAGTAAGAACCATAGTATTTGCATGTATAAAACTGTCTTACACCCGAGATATGCTCGTGGATTCAAGTACACCCGATCATCATGTGATGTCTTGAAGCGGCAAAACATTGTCGGTGCATACTTAAGGAAGAACACATTTTTATCTTGATATCTAAATGAGGGATCATCTTATTATTCTAGTAAAAATCCAAACAAGCAATATAAGATGCAACAAACATCTCATGTGAAAAGTGAAATGATATGGTTCTTGCACTTGATCTCCATCATGTGCATGATGGTATGATCGTCAGCATTCCTCTATGTGTAAGGCCAAGGTCTATGAAACTTACTCGTTATGTGTGTTGTAAGAGTATCGACTCATACTTTTACTTACAACATCACCATATCATGACACTAGCCCAAAAACAATCTAAACTAGGCGCTTCTAATTTATCCATTGCAAGTTTTACGTGGCTTAGGGATTTTGAAGATATAACCGTTCTTACCTACAAACATGAACCACAACGAGGATAACCAAATTGTTGACAACTCGTTGCAAATTAGATATTGACTATAGTAGGAGAGACAAACACCCGCTATCCACTTATGCAAAACTAGTTGCATGTCAAGCGTGGAACAAGTCTCATGTGCGAGGACATGTAAAGTTTGTCCGGGCCGCTTCATCCCACTATGCCACCAATGTCCAAAGTACAACTAAGAAGCAATAACATGATCATAATTGCCCACATATACATATGTGTACTACCCGTGCAAAGCATCTACGCATAGATCTGGCTCTGATACCACTAAATGGTTCACAACATAGAAAACAAAAAATTTCCTACGATGGGAACAACTAAGTACCAAGATCTATCTACTAGATACAAGCAACGGGTGGATATACATCCATAGAATACATACCCTCGAAGACTTAATAACGTTAACGAGGTTATACTCATGGATAATGTAGTCGAACGCTTGCCGATCTCAAGATCGTGATGAAGTCCATCTCGTCCAGCCGGTCCAGCACCATCAAGTCCAGCACCGCAAAGCAGTGGTGCATTCGTGATCGCACACACGTCCGGGTACCCCGACAACCTCCACTCCCTCGCTCCAGCAAAGCAGCAGAAGCAACAAATCCTTCCATAAAAAGCCACCAGGAACATGTATCTCAATGATCCGAGACCATGGGGTAATTCTAAAGGGGGGAGAGAGATCCTTCACGAGGAGGTGTGACTGAGAAGTGAGAGGAGGGGCTGCTGTCATAGGAGTAGGGGGGCAGCCTACTAGACATGGCCGGCGGCCAAGGTGGTGCCCCCACCTCTTCCTCCATTCATGTGAGTGGAGCTCCCACTCACACAAATGCCCCTCCATTTCCTCCACTCAAAATCCCACTCAAATCCCATTAAATTTCCACCAAATTTAATGCGATCTCTCATTAAATAAAACTCTTTTATTTATTTATTCAGAATTTTGTTAATTACTTTATTTAACAAACATTCACATAAAACCCCTTGCTAGTATTCAATTTCACATGCAGAACCAGTTTCGGCAATTTCAACCGAATCAGTTCCGGTGTCTAGTGAAATAAATTCCTGCGCTTTCTTTTTCTTTCTCTGGCTTATCATTTGATCTGAATGGTGTCGGTTTCCTTTAAGTGTGTCACCCTACGATTTGCAAATATTATAGACATGATCGATACCCCTCTCCGATCAATAATCAGCAGCGGGACCTGGAGATCCGTATTGACTCCCACACATTCAACGATGACTTCTTTGATCGTGTGAACCTTATACATATGTAACTCGATCCCTTTGTCTCGCAATATATTACATGTCCGAGATTCGATCATCGGTATCTCCATACCTAGTTTGATCTTGTTACCGACATGCACTCTTTTCTCGTTCCCGTGATATAACATTCTAGTGATCAAATCACTTGCTTGCAAGCTAACTAATGTGATATCACCGAGATGGCCCAGAGTATATCTCTCCATCATCGGGATGGAAAAATTCCACTCTTGATCCATGAGCCTCAACATAATACCGTCGTAGCACTGAACCCATATTTCTAATCACCCTGTTATGGTGTGACGTTTTTTGTGATCAAGATACTCTTCTAGTGTTAGTGATTGACATGATCTCATAGTCTAAGGATTAGGATTACTTCGTATGATGTTATAGAAATATAAACTCAATGACTTTGATCATAATATATACTTCCCATGAATGTTCATCACATCATTCCAACAATGTTATGATCTCGTTATTAACAACATCCAATGTCCATGATCAGGAAACCGTTGATATGTTACATGTCCGAGATTCGATCATCGGACAAGTTCCTAGTTAATCCTCTCTTATAAACTAGCTCGTTGATTAACAAGATGATCAAAGGTTTCCTGATCATGGACATTGGATGTTGTTAATAACGAGATCATAACATTGTTGGAATGATGTGATGAACATTCATGGGAAGTATATATTATGATCAAAGTCATTGAGTTTATATTTCTATAACATCATACGAAGTAATCCTAATCCTTAGACTATGAGATCATGTCAATCACTAACACTAGAAGAGTATCTTGATCACAACAAACGTCACACCATAACAGGGTGATTATAAATATGGGTTCAGTGCTACGAAGGTATTATGTTGAGGCTCATGGATCAAGAGTGGAATTTGTCCATACTGATGATGGAGAGATATACTCTAGGCCCTCCCGGTGATATTACATTAGTTAGCTTGCAAGCAAATGATTTGATCACTAGAATGTTATATCACGGGAACGAGAAAAGAGTACATGTCAGCAACGAGATCAAATTAGGTATGAAGAACCGATGATCGAATCTCGGACATCTAACATATCACGAGACAAAGGGATTGAGTTACGTGCGTATAAGGTTCACATGATCACAGAAGTCATCGTTGAATGTGTGGGACTTAGTATGGATCTCCAAGTCCTGCTGCTGATTATTGATCGGAGAGGGTCTTGATCATGTCTACATTATTTGCGAACCGCAGGGTGACACACTTAAGGGATACCGACACCATTCAGAGCAAATGATATGCCAGAGAAAGAAAAAGGAAAGCGCAGGAATTTATTTCACTAGACACCAGTAGTGTTTCGGTTGAAATTGCTGAAATTGGTTCTGCTTGTGAAATTCAAATGTTGGAGGGGGTTTTATGTGAATGTTTGTTAATTAAATTAATTAACAAAATTCTGAATAAATAAATAAAAGATTTTTATTTAATGAGAGATTGCATTAAATTTGGTGGAAATTTAATGGGTTTTGAGTGGAGGAAATGGAGGGGCATTTGCGTGAGTGGGAGCTCCACTCACATGAATGGAGGAAGAGGTCGGGGCACCACCTTGGCCATCGGACATGGACAGTGGGCTGCCCCCTCCCCCTATAAAAGGAACCCCTCCTCTCACTTCTCACTCACACCTCCTCATGAAGGATCTCTCTCCCCCATTTACAATTTCCCCATCGTCTCAGATCAGCGAGATACATGTTCGCGGTGGCTTTTTCTGGAAGGATTTCTTGCTTCCGCTGCTTCACTGGAGTGAGGGCACGGAGGTTCTCGGGTACCCGAACGTGTGTGCGATCACGGATGCACCACTGCTTTGTGGTGCTGTACTAGATGGTGTTGGACCTGCTGGACCGGATGGAATTCTTATCGATCTTGAGATCGGCAAGCGTTCGACTACATCATCCTCAAGTACAACCTCGTTGACGCTATTCGTTCTTCGAGGGTATGTATTCTATGGATGTATATCCACCCGTTGCATGTATCTAGTAGATAGATCTTGGTACATAGTTGTTCCCATCGTAGGAATTTTTTTGTTTTCTATGTTGTGGACCCTATAGTAGGCAGCACGAGGGCCCCGTCGGACCGCTTATCCATGCCAATTCCACTGACCGTGACAGCGATGGAGGTAGAGGAAGCTCGCCTGTGCCTAGAGGGAGGGCGCCCAAGTAGCAGGCTGAACGCGAAATTTTTTGCCTCGAGAAAGCAACGGCGTAGGAACTGTTGCTCTACCACCAGCGCCGCATCAGGACACGCCTGAACCCCAGTGTTCAGGGCCGCGCCTGAACCCCAGCGTTCAGGGCCACGCCCTGAACTTTGACGAGGACAATGACCCTGCTCGCGCGGCTGATCGTGTGATCTACGAGAACGCGCCGCCCGGCGGCTGCAATCGTCCACCACTAGGAGCACCAGCGAGTGGTGCTCCCCCGCCACCACCTGGCCGCATGCCTCCCCCCGACCAGCCGAGAGTCCTCATCTCTCTGCAGGAACACGACGCGAATGGCCTCCCGCTGTATTCCACCCTGATGGACAATGTCATCGCGGGGCAGGCCGCGGTTGCCAACCTCAACATCACGGGAGAATGCGCCCTACAAGTCAAGTATGCCCAAGACCTACTCGCCAGTGCCGTCGAGCAGCAAGCCGTGGGAGCCGAATCACGGGGACAAATATATTCGTATTCGTCGGGAAGCAGGGAGGCTTCGAGCGGCCGCCCAACGGTCTCCAACACTCTCAACTGCCCGCCACCCGAGCCCCTGTAGCCTCAACCACGGGCCACGCATCGAGCGCTCTCCACCAATGACCTACGGTCGGCGAACAACACGGTCGCCGCCAATGGGCAACCGATCGACGCACGGACACACATCATCGACAACCAAACTTGGCGCGCACGCCAGCCAAACGACCCGAGGCACACCCTCACCAACCACGGCGACTACGAGCCAAGGGGCTCCCTCAGTCAACTTGACTCCAGTGCTTCGGGCCCATGATCCAAGGCAAAAAATATCCCGCCAATTTCAAGGAGCCAAAGGAGATCGAAAAGTACAAACCCACGTACGACCCAACTGTGTGGTTGGACACATACCTCATGGCGATGGGAATCGCCGACCACACTACCTCCTCGCCGCTCGTTACCTCCCCTTGATGATGGAGGGAGAGATACGACAGTGGATCAACACCCCCCCGGATAGCATCGACTCATGGGAGGACATGCGTGAGGCCTTTGTCAGCCATTTCAAGGACACCTACACCCGCGCCACCACCATCGAAGACCTAGAGCTATGCATCTAGGGACCGCGAGAGTTGACCCTCCACTGGGTCCATCGATGACAGGACATGTGGATCAACGCCTCCGGCATCGATGATCCACTGCTTCCAGAACTCATGCCGGTATGAACCCCTGGTCGTCAAGATCGAGAGGATCTACCGAACGCTCGACAACATCATCGACCTCCTCGAGATCGCCAAACGCTACACGAAGGAAGATCTGAACCAAGAAATCAACGACAAGTCAGGTGTAAATTGACGCATAAGCGTCCACGACAACGAAAGACAACGTGAATTGCACTATAGCAACACTCGCCTCACCGGGCGAGTCGACTTGGTCGCCAGCGCCGGCTACACGCCATGCTGATATGTCAGACGTATCTATAATTTCTGATGCTCCATGCTTGTTTAGTATCTACTTTGCTTTGCTTGTCTACACTTTGAGGTGTTTTTACATGTTTTCTGGTACTAACCTACTAACAAGTTGCAACAGTGCCAGATGCATGTTTTTTGCTGTTTTTGGTTTCAGAAAAGTTACTAAAGAAATATTATCGGAATTGGACGGGACAAACGTCAAAGTCAATTACTTTCCGTAGGGAACAAGAAGTCCAGAGGGGAGACGAGGAAGCGGGCCAGGGCAGCCAGACCCCCTCCCCCAGGCGCGTCCAGTGGTGGGCCCGCGCCTGGCTAGGGTTTGGCCCCCCTGGTCTCCTCCTTGGCCTCCCCCTTCTCCTATAAGAGGCCCTCGATGCAAAAACCCTAAGCACCTGATCAATATTCCACGAAACCGTCTATAGCCGCCGCCACCATCGTCCCTAGATCGGGGGAGGGGATCTAAAGTTCTTCCCGGCACCCTGCTGGAGGGGAGATCATCCCGGAGGCCTTCTCTCTGGTCTGATGCGTGAGTAGTTCCACCTTGGACTATGGGTCCATGTAGTAGCTAGATGGTTGTATTTCCTCCTTTGTGCTTTCATGTATAGATCTTGTGAGCTCTGTTCATGATCAAGATCTAATCTATTTGTAATTATGCATGTTGTGTTTGCGGGGATCCGATGGATATTGAGATTATTATGTTGGTTTGATTAATGGTTTTGTCTTAATGATAATATCATGTTTGTGTTGTTTGTGATCTTGCATGCTCTCCGTTGTTAGTAGCTATCTTGGCCAAGTAGTTGCTAGTGACTCCAAGAGGGGGTATTTATGCTCGATAGTGGGTTCATGCCTCTAGTTTCCAAGGGAAGTGAGAGAAATCTCTTCAGTTGTAGATGTGATGTTGCCACTAGGGAGAAAACAACGGTCTCTTGTTCATGGAACATGTGGACTGTTTACCTTACACACTTTGCTTAAAGAAGTTGTCTGTTGCTTGCAACTTAATCCTGGAGGGGGTTCGGATGATAACCTGAAGGTGGACTTCTAGTCAGTTGGATGGCGGTCTATGTATCTTGTTGTATTGCCCAATCGAATCTCATAGGATCTTTCTGACTAGTAATTGCATTGTTATGCCTTGCTCAGTTCCTGTCAATTGCCCTGCTGTAATTTGTTTACCCTTCATGCCATGTTGTTTATCTTAGGAGAACACCTCTAGTGAACTATGGACCCCGGCCCAATCTTTACCATTGATAAATCTTCCACTGTTACTTGTTTACTTGCTGCAAACCATTACCTTCCACACCATACGTTTAATCCTTTGTTACAGCAAACCGGTGAGCTTGACAACCTCACTGATTTGTTGGGGCAAAGTCTTGAGTTTGTGTTCTGCAGGTCTTCGTGTTGCTTGCAACACCTGTGTGATGTTTCCTTCCTCCTTCTGGTTTGATAACCTCGGTCTCAACTGAGGGAAAACTTGTTGCTTGCTCTTCATACCATACGCTTGGGTTATCAACGAAGTGCTACGTCGAGCATCATCGCATGTGACCCGAAGAACTTCCGCCACAATGGAGGAATCTACCGCGACAGCGGAAACTACCGCGCGAGGCCAAAACTCGACCCCGCAGCTCTGCTCAACTAGCCCCGTGTCTATCACAACAGGGAGGGGAAGCCCTCCACCCACACCACCGCTGACTGCCACTCTCTAAAGGAGATCGAGAAGGCAAGGCGAGAAAGGGAAGATCCCAACAACAACCCGCCAAGGGACCATGGCAATTCCGGTGCCTTTGGCAATGACGTCGGCTCGCTGGACACCTTCACCGGGCCCGGCATCAAGCAAGAAAAGAAGGTCCTTGCCCGCGCAGTCTCCATCAATGTAGTGTCCTAGGTCGACGTTCCCCTCTTCCTCAACTAGTCCGAGCAGCGCATCACATGGAGCCGCGAGGACCACTCTCCATCGATCGAGTACCCCAGGCGAGTCGTCCTGGTAGTCAAGCCCAAAGTGGCTGATTACTGGCTCCCCAAGACATTGATGGACGGCGGAAGCTCTATCAACATCCTCTACCTGGATACATTCAGGAGGCTGAATCTCCCGCGGTCGATGGTCGAATCGACCCTCACCACCTTCCATGGCATCGTCCCTAGTCGGAAGGCGTATCCAATCGGCAAGGTGATACTACTTGTCACCTTCGGCACACCCGCTAACTTCCGCACCGAGCGGATTGTCTTTGCACTGCTGAACTTTCGCAGCCCCTACCATTGCATGCTGGGGCAACAAGCATTCGCCAAATTCATGGCGGCGCCGCATTACACGTGCAACATGATGAAGCTCCCAGGACCATGCGGCATCATCACCGTCCACGGCAACCCCGATATGGCCATGGAGTGCGAGGAAAAAGGCGTCGAGCTCGCAGACGCCATCATCGCTACGGAAACCAACCACGCCGAAGAGCTTGCTAGATACGCAAGTGGAGTCGACAAGGATGACTCCATGATACTAAAGAAGCCAAACACAGAGAACGCCGGGTCGACAGCGTTCGAAGCCGCCACGCACACCCACACCGTCGAGCTGGTCCCGGGCGACTCCAGCCAGACGGTCACCATCGGGGCAGGCATGAGCCCCGCATAGGAAAGCGTGCTCATCGAGTTTCTCTGTGAGAATCGCGACATCTTCTCATGGAAGCCATCTGACATGCTAGGTTTCCCGAGGGAACTTGCTGAGCACAATCTTAATGCTGACCCCAAAGCGTGACCTATCAAGCAGTCGTTGTGGACCTTCAATGAAGAGTGCCGCTCAGAAATCGCCGAAGAAGTGCAGCGTCTTCTCTCCACAGGCTTCATCGGGACCATCAAGTACGCCAAGTGGCTGGCAAATCCAGTCCTGTTCTTGAAGAAAAACAAGACCTGAAAAATGTGTATCAACTACACCAACCTCAACAGCGCCTACCCAAATTAGCAGTTCGTCCCACCGCGCATCGACCAGATCATCTATTCGACTGTGGGGTCGGAGTCGCTGTGCTTCCTTGACGCGTACTCTGGTTACAACCAGATCAAGATGGCGACCGAGGAAGATGAGAAGATGTTGTTCATCACGCCATTCGGCGCCTACTGCTACACCGCCATGACTTTCGGCCTCAAAAACATCGGCTCAACCTACCAGTGATGCATGCATGAATGCCTTGTGAGCCAAATTGGCCACAACATTCACGTCTATATCGATGACGTGGTGGTCAAGTCCAATCGCCAGAGCGACCTACTCGCTGACTTGACCGAAACCTTCGCAAATCTGTGGAGGTACAAGATCAAGTTCAACCCAGGAAAATGCACCTTCGGCATGCCCACCGGCAGCTCCTAGGGTACGTAGTATCCAAGCGAGGCATCGAGGCGAACCCCTCCAAGATCGACACAATCGCATGACTCGGAAACCCGAGTGCCTTCGCGATGTCCAAAAGCTGGTTGGTCGAGTCACGGCTCTCAGTCGCTTCATCCCTCGGTTAGGCGAGAAGGAAATGCCTCTCTACCACCTGATGCGCAAGAATCCCATGTTCCAATGGGACAAAGATGCGGACGACGCGCTAAAAGTGCGCAAAGAAGTGCTACTCGCCACACCCCTACTCGCCGCACCCATCGACAAGGAGCCGATGCTCATCTACATCGTGGCCTCCACGTGAGTCTTCAGCGCCATGATGGCCGTCGAGCTACCAGAAGAAGGAAAGGGGCGCCCCATACAGCGCACGGTATACTACATTAGCGAGGTCCTCATGGACTCACGAAAGCGCTACCCGGAATACCAAAAGCTGGTAACGTGGTCTTCCAAGCCCAGAGGGGGATCCCACACTACTTCCAGGAGCACCCCATCACGGTCGTCTCCTCCGCACCACTGCAGGACATCATCCACAACCGCGAGGCAACCGCGTGAGTCGCCAAGTGGGCTGTTCAAATCGGCATCCGAAACATCAAGTACGAGCCACGCAAGGCGATTAAATCGCAGGCCGTAGCAGACTTCCTCGCCGACTGGGAAGAGGCGCACCAGCCAGAGCAGCTGCTATACCTCCACTACTGGTCGCTCCACTTCGACGGGTCCAACAACATACTCCGCTACGTGCTACACCTCGACTTCATGCCCTGCACCAACAACATGGCCGAATTTGAGGCCCTCCTTCACGGGATGCAGGACGCCAAGGAGATGAACGTCAATCGCCTACGGTGCTACGACGACTATGACCTCGTCGCCGCACAAGTCGCTGGTACCTGCGACGCCATCTCCCCCACCATGGCAGCATACCGCCAAGCGGTGGACCAGATGGGGGCCATTTCGCCGGCTACTCTGTCGAGTGGATCGACAGGTTCAAGAACGAGGAGGCCGACACCCTCTCCCGCATCAGATCGGCTTGACAAACTCCACCCGCGGGCGTCTTCCTCGACACCATACACAAGCCTTCGGTCTCCCCGCCGAAGGAGATCGACGTTGGGATACCGCTACAACCAGAGCTCGCCCTGGTCGCCATGGTCATAGAGCCCAGCGACTGGACCGTGCCATACCTCGCCTACCTCGAGAGCGGGACGCTACCTTTAGACGAAACAGAGGCAGGCATGACATTGCGATGCTACAAATCCTTCGTCATCATCAATGACGAGCTCTACAGGCGCAGCGTGACCGTCGTGTTCCAACGCCATGTCCAATCAGGGAAAGGACGCAAGATCCTCTAGGACATCCACGCCGGCGACTACGGCAACCATGCCAACGCCCGTTCTTTATTCGCCAAGGCCATGCAACATGGCTTCTACTGGCTCAGTGCACACGCCAACGTCGTCGACATCATCCAACTTTGCGTCGGGTGCCATAAGTACGCCAACCAGATGCACATTCCTGGCTCGGTGCTCAAGATGATCCCCATCACCTGGCCATTTTCCGTATGGGGCATGGACATGGTAGGCCCCTTCAAAAAGGCTCCATATGGCTACACCCACCTCCTGGTCGCAGTCGACAAATTCACCAAGTGGGTCGAGGCCAAGCCACTTTGCAAATTCCTCTACGAGCTCATCTACCGCTACGGATTCCCGCACAACATCATCATGGACAATGGCACCAACTTCGTCTCCCCTCTGGACTTCTTGTTGCCCACGAAAAGTAATTGACTTTTACGTTTGTCCCGTCCAATTCCGAGAATATTTCCTTACTAGCTTTTCTGGAACTAAAAACAGCAGAAAACAGGCAACTGACACTCTAGCAACTTGTTAATAGGTTAGTACCAGAAAACATATAAAAATCACCTCAAAGTGTAGACAAAGCAAATCAAATTAGATACTAAACAAGCATGGAGCATAAAAAATTATAGATACGTTTCCGACGTATCAAGAACTGTCAACGGGGTACCCCTTGCACATGATATAGGAGCTATCCCATATCAAAATGACAAGGCAAGCAGACAATGAGCATCTCAGCAATCTTCTTATTTACCATGGTAAAATGGTGCGTTTTTCTCTATTTCCTCTTTTCTCATCTCTTTTTTTTCTCAATATCTATCTCTTTTTTATAAGAAGAATGCTTCATAGATTGGTCACTATGGTGATGCTGCAAGTTTCCACAATGATTAGGCATGGCTTAGGCTAGCATCCCAGGAGTTTAACATAAGAAGATATGGTAACATTATCATTACACTTACATTGAAAAGGGAGTTGGTTATACCTCCTACAACAACAAGCTTTCTCAAAGCAATAAGTAACATTATAAGTACAGCACACGTCTCTATTAATAGTATTCAATTTATCAATTTGTTCCCATAAGTGTTTCCATTTTTGTGACAAGCGGTGTTCCTTATAATAATACTTTTGTTCTTCCGTGAACCCACTTTGCCAATAAGAACTAGTTTCAAAGAAACCAACCATTGATAGAAAGCATGACAAAGCAAGGCAACAACAGACCAACAACTATAGTAGGAACTAATTTTTTTGTATTTTTAATAAGAAAAAGAAAACCAAACGAAACCACTTTTTTGGAATTTTTGATAAAAAGAAGCAATCAAAAAAGACAAAAGAAACTAAGCAAAACAAAAACAAAGTAAATAAATGATGACCCACAAGTATAGGGGATCACAACAGTCTTCGAGGGTGGTATTACCCAATTTATTGATTCGACACAAGGGGAGCCAAAGAATACTTGCAAGCCTTAACAACTAAATTATCAATTTAGCAATACCTGGAAATATTTCTTGCTCACAGAAGTTTATCAGTAGAAACATTTCGGTAGTAGCAACAGCAAAGTAGCAGCAAAACAAGATCAATAGTAACAGTACTAGCAAATAGTAGGATATGAGCGTGGTAGGCATAGGGATGGATGGACAGGCATTGCATGGACAAGTCTAAACATGTAACTTCTAGATCTAGGGAAATTGCAGATAAATGAGATAAATCATCCAAGTACTAAACAATCATAGGCATGTGCTCGATATATAGTCATGCGTGCTCGCAATGAGAACTTGCACAACATCTTTTGTCCTGCCAGCCCATTGTAGCGGGGCCTCAAGGGAACTACTGGCAATTAAGGTGCTCCTTTTAATAGAACACCGGAGCAAAGCATTAACACTCCGTGAACACATGTGATCCTCACATCACAGCCATCCCCTCAGGTTGTCCCAATTTCTATCACTTCGGGGCCTTTGGATCTGGACAATGATATGTGTACAAAACTTTCATATAAGATCACAAACAATAGTATCATAATGATTCAATAATAAGTTTAGATCTGAGATCATGGCACTCGGGCCCTAGTGACAAGCATTAAGCACAACAAGTTGCAACAAAGTCAAATATCACTAATAGAGATACTAGGCACCATGCCCTAACAATCTTATTCGATTACATGATAGAACTCATCTAATACCTACCATCCCCATAGCCTACATCGGGGGATTACTCACTCATGGATGAGGAAAACATGGATGGTTGATGGAGAGGTGTTGGTGATGACAATGCCGATGATCCTCTCCAAATTCCCCATCCCGACAGGGTGCTAGAACAGAGTTTTTTGGTTCCGAATCGCGGTTTTTGGTGGTGGCGGCGCAGCGGAACTCTTTCTGGAAAAATCTCGAACCCCTTAGTTTTTAGGTAAAGAGTCATCTTATAGGCGAAGAGGGACCCCGAGGGGGTGCCTAGGACAGCCACACCCCCTCTAGGCTCGGGCTGGGCCCACCCACGCGGCACGGGGGTGTGGGCCCCCTAGGGCTCCACTCCATCTCGTATTCTTGCTCCGTGGATCTTCTGGTGAAATAGGATTTTTGGCATATTTTTCGGGATTTTTCCTGATAGTTGAGTTTCCACACAAAAACTAGACACCAAGGTAATTCTGCTGAAAACAGCGTCAGTCCGTGTTAGTTGTATCCAAATCACACAAGTTTAGAGGAGAAACAAAAGCAGAAGTGTTCGGAAAAGTAGATACGTTTTGGACGTATCAAATCCCCCCAAGCTTAGCTTATTGCTTGTCCTCAAGCAATTCAGTTAAAAACTGAGTGTGATCAAAGAACTTTCACGAACACATTTGCTTCATATGATGTATATATTCTTTGCACATGAGTAGATACTTAGAAAATTCATAATAAGGAGTATACTACTAAGTCTACTCAATAGTCATTGCAATCTATGAAGAGAAACCAACTTAGTAATAATAAATAGTATGAAACATAAACATAAGAAACATTGCAATGCTCATAAGAAGGTATGGTAGAGTGGTATCTCGCTTGCCTTTGTTTGTAGATCACAATATAAATGCCAAGGCACCTCTGAAGTTCAAGTGAAGACTAGAAGTAAAGATATCATAGATACAAGCATCAAAGTCATGGCATAATTAACCAAGTTTTGAGACAAACACAAGAATGACAACTATGCTCTCAAGAAGGTGCTCATAGAATAAGTGATGACTCAACAAGGAAGTAAAAAGGTTTTGAGAATTTTGAAAGGCTTCCAAATGCTGAAAGTAAGGTACTCACTAGCTTTGAGCTCTCATTGCCCCTATCATAGGCATCTTTATATGATTAAGATGAAAATGAGGTCCAATATGAGTTATATGATTGGCATACCATAAACTGGAAATCTCATGTCCCTTGAGTATGAGGGCCGCTCCTCATGCTACTAAACTTTAGTTACCTATAAGTTCTTGTCATTGTAAATACATGCGTATCATAGAGAACCGCCAACGGGGTACCCCTTGCACATGATACAGGAGCTATCCCATAATCAAAATGACAAGGCAAGCAGACAATGAGCATCTCATCGATCTTTTTATTTTCTATTTGCATAGGTTTTTATTGAGGATGCTTCACAGATTGCTCATTATGGTTATGCTGCAAGTTTCCACCATGATTAGGCATGGCTTAGGCTAGCGGCCTAGACGTTTCTATTAACACATATATATAACTCCATGAACTCACAAAATCCCCTTTTATTTCACACTGATGACATCCGCAAACAAAAGAGCATGATATCAACTGGATATATGTCCATAAGTGTTGAAAGCGTTCCCAGGGACAGCACGGTTCTGCTAACTCCCAGCCTATAATTTGCAAGCATATAACTTTCATGGACAGTCACAATGGTTCATGTTTATTAAGTGCAAGGAATAAAGTGTGTCATCAAGTTCGTGAGAGCTTTACTAACTAACTTTCTCAAAACAGACAAACATTTTATTTGGAAGAAAACTAGGCACAATGAATATGCACGGAATAGCAAATGATGCTAGTAGGTAGGTATGGTGGACACTTTTGACAATATTGGTTTTGGGGAGTTGGATGCACAAGTAGATCTCATACTCAGTGCAAGTGAAGGCTAGCAATAGAGAGGGAGCGACAAACGAGAGAGCAATAGCTGTCATAATCATGCTTGCAATAAAACATGATTAATTATGGCATGAAAATGATACAAGAACTATGAGGAAAAATAAATCATCGAGGCTTATTGACTATTGTTTAGTCATATGCATGCGTGAGAATGTGCCAAGTCGATTCACATGAAACATTCAGAGGAGGATACCTGATACGTCCAATTTGCATCACCATTCTATATCATAATTTGCCTCTATTCATTGATATGTGTCTTATTATGAGGTGTTACTTATGTATTTTCCTCCGTTTTTGCATGTTGGATGATTCTTGGAGGATGGACTGCCGGAGTCAGGTTTCTGATGGAAAAAGAGGTGTTTTGATGCAATTTCGCAAAGATCAGAAAATACCAGAAAAATACTGGAAATTATATTTTCCCAGAAGGGGAGGCATAGCTGGGCCATAGGGGGCCCACACCCCCCTAGGCGCGGGTCCCCCCTAGGCCACAACTAGGGAAGGTGTGGCCCACCTGGCCAGCCTCCAACTCCGCCCTCTCGCCTATATATTCCTCTTGGAACCCTCATACAAGGGGGCGACCACAGAAATATTTCCAAACCTCTGCGGGGCGGAAAACACCGAGAGAGCAAGAGTTCTCCGGCAGATAGATTTCTGCCGGGAAATTCCTTCCCGGAGAGGGGAGATCATCGCCATCAACACCATCATCAAGCTATACTTCATCGAAATCATCATCATCATCCAAACCATCATCTCCACCAACACCATCATCACCACTCCATCCCGTTGTAACTATTGTGTTGGATATTGCATTAGTTCTTAAGGGAAACTTTCCTGGTGATGATTACTATTGTAGTTGATGCTTGTGAGTGGAACCATTGGATTATTGTTTATGTTCATATTGTTATCCATCACCATATCATCTTTGATCTTGATCCACATGATGTATTGTGAGTAGTTCCTCTAGTTCTTGAGGACATGGGAGAAGTCATGTTTTTAGTAGTGCATTTGTGTTGAGTTATTATTCAATGGTTTAGTATTTAAGTTGTGGTGCTATTCTTCTAGTGGTGTCATGTGAACATCGACCACATGATACTTCACCATTTATGGGCCTAGGGGAATGCATTGTGTATTTGGCTACTAATTGTGGGGTTGTCAAAGTGAGAGAAACCTGAACCCCCGTTAGGACACCTTTGCACAAGGGAGTGTAGGATCTTAGAGTTTAAGGCTATGGTTAGGTTTTTATCTTAATTGCTTTCTTGTAGTTGCGGATGCTCGCAAGGGGTTTAACCACAAGTATGTATTAGTCCAAGTAAGGTCTGTACGTTAGCACAGGTTCACCCACACAACACTTACAACACCAAAGAAGACTACTCAACTATTTGAAGCGAAAGCACTTGACAGAATTCCCATGTGTCCTCGACAACGTTTGGTCCTTATAAGTATTTCCACCGGCTTGTCCTTTGCTAAGAAAGGATTGGGCCACTTGTTGCATTTGTTCGTTGTCTTTATTACTTGCACTTTGTTTTGTTACTTTATCAGAAAACCCCTAAAAATCCGTTTGCTAAGTATTTACAGAGATTTCCTGCTCCATACCACTAGTCAACAACTTCTGCTCCTCGTTGGGATCGACACTCCTATTTATCGAAAGTACTACAATACGCCCCCTATACTTGTGGGTTATCAAGACTATTTTCTGGCGCCATTGCCGGGGAGTGAAGCGCTATTGAAGAGTGGAACTGGTAAAGGAAACTTCTACTATGAGTATTGATTTTTATTTATGTTTTGTCACATCCCAAGATTTTCCAAATCTTGTAATGTGAAAAATAAATGAATAAAATAAAACTTTGTTGATTTTCAGGGTGAGAAGAAAACTTTTTGATTCCAATTGGAACCCTTCAAAACCTATTTGATCAAATAAAATCCTAAAGGGATTTAAAAGATAAATAAACAATAAATGTTAAAAATATTTGGAATTACTATTTTTGGATCTTTTAATAAAAAGATTTGGTTTTCAAAGGAAAAGGTAGAAAAATAAATAAGGATTATTTTATAGAGCCAAATTAAACCTTGGCCAAGTTTTTGAAATAAAATGTTTTGTTTTGATTAAAGGAGTAAAGTTTTATTTAAATAAAATAATAAGGATTTAATATCCAATTTTTATTGGAAATAAAGGTTTTACTATTTTAATTAAACATCAAAACTTGTTAATTTATTTTAAACAAGTTTTCCAAGTATTTTATATTTTAAACCTACTGATTTGGTTTGATAATATTTAGATTTCAAATGGAGTTTTAAATAAATCAAAACCCATTTGATTTAATAACTAAGGTCCATTTTATTTAATTATTAATGGACCCTAAAATAAAAATATTATTTTATTTTTGGGACTTGGATTTGTGTTGTTAAACAGAACCAAACTCAAATACAAAGTGTGGTAGAAATTTGATTGATTTGAATGTTTGAATTGTTTGATTGAATTTCAAAACAGAAAAAGAAATGGAAAAAGGAAAAAGTATCTGAACAAAAAAAAATATGAAAGAGACTACCAAGCCCAGCTAAGCCCACCTAGCCCAGTTAGCCCAGCTACTCTCTCTCCCGAAGAAAAACGTTTCGCACCTGCTTACAGACCCGCAGAGACGCCGACCGGTGGACCCAACTCCCCTCTCCTCTCTCACGCTGACAAAGGACCCCACCGCCAGCTCACCTTCTTCCTCACCCGTCGCTGACCACGCCCGGCCGTTCCTGCCGTTGAATGCTCGCGTAAATTCGCCGTAACGCCGCAGTGATTCCGCTCTGCAACTGCGTCCTCTTAATCACCCACGTTCCCTCTCCATTTCCCCTCGCTCGCCATCCTCCCTCTGCCCCCAGGCTGCACAAATCACAACCTCGAACCCCTCTGCTCCGACGAGCCACCGTGCAAATTCCGGCGAGCACGAACCTCCCCACTGCCCCCAGAGCACACGGGTGTGATCCCCATCGTCTCCTGCATCTCCTAGCACCAACCCCACACCCGCGCGAGCACCGTAGCCTCGACAGCAACATCGACTGAACGCCGCCGTAGTCTGTCACTTCTCCGGCGAAGCACCCTGGTATCTGACCGCCCTAACCCCTCTAGCTCACACGCGTGTATTCGCCACACTCTCCCGCATCTAACGAACCCTCTGCCTCACCTTTTTATGCCCTGTAACATCGACAGCATCGCCACCTGAGCAAGCCCGACGTCGACAACGTCTCCGACGAGCAATCACCGCTGTTCCCGTGCGCCCCCTGCCCAACGACGAGCACCTTGAGCATCAGGGCATCACTGCGATCACTGTAAGCGCCTTCACCCCCTCCCTCTCTTACTGAAACGTCGCCAACGCCACCTCCAGAGCCGCGCTGCCGCCAGCCACCGTCGAGCGCCGCTAGTTCCTGGCAAGCTCCCTATAACCGTAGGATCCATTTTGACCGGCTAGGATTAGATCTAGGCGTAGAGGTAAGGATGAACCTAAGCCGCGCGATTAAACTTAGATCCAACGCACCACACAACACGATCCGTGCGAACCGGTACCAGCTAATAGCAACGCGACACGTGGCTCAGAGTTAGTTTTAAAAACAGAAACTTTCTATTAGATGTTCCACTTTGTAAAATCCATAACTTTCAAACCACACGTCCAAATTTTGCAAATTTTATATCAATGGATTCAAAAAAGCAAGCCCTAGCCAGCCATGCCATTTGTTTAGTAAAAAGTTTCTGTTAAATTGTTTGTTTTTGCAGAAACTTATGTATGCTTGTTTAGGTTATAAAAATTGTTCTAAAATGTTTTTGGGGATAAAATCTTTGGCAAATGGTGTGTTTTGAACCTACTGACCATAGGAAACACTTTGTGATTTCAAAAATATATTTGGTGATGCAAAATAATGAATCTTGGATTTAAAACCAATTCTAGTCAAATAAAAATATGGTTTATTTATTAAAAATGGTTTTGGAAGAAAACCTTTGGGAAATGTTTTATTTTAAACTCTCTGACCCCAAACACCAAGTTTTATGATTTGAGAATGTATTTTGTGAACCCTATAGATTAATGCCTTAGTAAAAACATTTCTACACCACATAAAATGATACCTTGATTTGAAAATGGTTTATGAAGTGAAATCTTTTGCAAATGACTTTGCCACTTTATAAAATGACCATTAGGTGTTTTCAAATGTTTATGACCCATTAGGAACCACTTTTTCAAATAAAACAAAGCTTGGCATGCTTGCATGCATTACTTTGACTTTATCATTTTATGTGATGTTTTGCTAGAATGGTAGATTGAACTTGTGCCTTGCTTGATTGAATTGTAGTGACTTGAAGAGTGTGATTGTAGCAAGGACAAGGAGTGAACTTATACTCTACCAAAAAGGCAAGTTATGCTTCATACTTTTGTCCCATTATTTTCGCTATGCATTAGTGATATTTCTAAGTAGGACTTGCATGGAATTTTGCTAAGTATAAACTATGCCATGAGAAATCCTAGTAGATGAAACCTTAGTAGAATTTCCTAAGTTAAGATTCCTACTACTATCATGCTTAGCTTAGCTAGTAGAAAACAAGGGTGGAATATATATTCATACTATGGAATATTTCTAAGTCTGTGGACTTGTGTTTTGTTTAATAAAACAACTAAGTGAATGAATCACCTGGGTGTAATGGAAGGAATGGTTTGTGTTGAGTGGTTCACAAGGCCCATTTCTATGGCTTACCTTTGTGTATCTCACTTGTGGATGGCCACCCAGGAACAAAGAGATTTGAGATGTCAAATGTTGAGAAGCTTCAAGTGCAACCACTTGGCATTATGGGCTCTGCCTGGATCATATAGGTTGCAAGAACTTAGCCAAATGGACAGTTGGTGGTAGGGTTTGATAGGTTGGAGCGCGTCCATTTTGGTCTAAGGGAAGGCTTCTGAAAGATCTTGTCTTGGTGAAACCAAGTCTTGTGGGGAAAGTGCACCACCTCTGAAGAGTGTAAAATCTAAGTACTTAGCCATGTCCCTGGCAAAGGACAATTTGAGCATCAAGACATGGAAGCTATCAAGAATCTCATCATCAAATTTCTAAGTAAAAACTTGTGGTTGACCAAGGGTGAAAGGATCTTCAATCTTTGATTGGGAGATGCCATGGGAAAGATTTTTGTCAAGCAAAAACTTAGAGTTTTCAAATGATAAGGAAAATATATTTTGAGCAATGCAAGCCTCAACTCCACTTTGCCAAATGCATATAGATGATAGAATCCACTATACTACCATAGTATCACTTGCCAATAGAATTCAAATGTATTGACCCTTGTGGCTGTAACTTGTTATGTTGAAGGTTTGAATGATATTAGTGAAGTTTAAGTGATTAGGATTACAAGTCTACAACCAACATGTCTGCCTGTGGCACTTTGAAGATGAAGGACCCCATGCTTATAGATATTCTGCTGCAATGTAATGTAATAGCCAAATGAGCTATGAAAGATGTAATAGATTATTTTATTCCTGGTTATAAAGTTGTATTATGACCTTTGTTTCTTGATATTACATCTTAACTGTGGATGCTAGCTATTGATCCAGGGACTAGCATTGCAATCACAGGGATCCTTTTCCTTTACAAAGGAGGGATCTTACAGATGGTATCAGAGCATTGTGTTGCCTGTAGGATTTGTAAACCTAGGATTGGACCAAAACCCCTTAGAAAAATAGGAGTTGTATTTGTTCCAAAACTTATTTACAAACAATCTTGTAAACCCTTTCCTCAACCATTTTGGTTTTGATTCCACATCTCTTCTATTTCAACTTGATGGAAAAACCTACCCCATGACCAAAGACTTCACCATGTGCAAAGGACTTCTTCAACTTTAATGACTTCAACATCTTTAACTCTAATGACTTCAACATCTTCAACTCTAATGACTTCAACATCTTCAGCATATTCACCAAGGACTTCAACCTTGGATATCACTAAAGACAAGTGAGACAAGAAATCTTGCCCAAGATGTGGAGACTTGGGAAACACAAATTAGAAGGAGCCATCATCGCTTTAAAGTTTTTGTGACCAAGAGTTTTCCCAAGGAAACCATGATCTCATGCAAGAAGGAATCAACCAAGAAGGATGGAAAGATCACAAGTGAACCATATAGATGGACCACCATATTTTGTCTAAGACAAACCCACCAACTTATGTGGTGTAACAAAAATATTTTTGGTTGCCTAAGAATATGCTTGGAAACTTGTGTTTAGAAGGAGTATTGTTTGTGATTGCTTGCACATTGTTTGTGTAAATTGTGATGTGTGTGATTAGAAATACTTCCTTAGAAATATTTTGCCTATTCTAATCTCAATTCAAACCCAAACAGATGACTACTCCAAGAGACTCCAACCTCAAGGTTGATGACAACAACACCAACCAAGGGGACAACATGAGAGAACTCATATCAACCCAAAACCAGTTGAACCAAATGACAGCTCAATTCATAGCCAACACCAGTGGGGAAGATCCAACCCTGCAAAATTTTTTGGAAACCCAAGCCCAGATGTTGCATAAGGTGACAGATCAAATGCTCAACATGGAAATCAACTTTTCCAAAGGAGTTTATGACAACAAGGATGACAAGGATGTTATTCTAAAAGGAACCAAAGCTTGCAATATTTGTGGAGACAAGGATCACACTTCCAAGGAGCATGGAGATCAATGCCCCAACTGTGAAGAGAAACATCCAGTTGGCCAATGTCCCACCTCTCAAGCTACTTGCTACCTATGTGAAGGAAATAACCATGTCCCTATCCAATGCCCCATCTATTCCATAGTTGAACAAAGGAAACAAGGTGGAGTGCAACAAATGATTGCAAACTATCAAGAGGGATCCAAATCTACCAAGAAGAATGAGGACAAAGGAAAAGCTCCACTTATACCCCCATGCAATACAACCCAATTTAAAGGACCAAAGAAGAGACATATGAATTAACCAAGGAACAATAGAAGGTCCAAGAAACCAGTAGACATTCTATGCAGCAACCTGTCCACAAGAGATACGTGAAGAACTCAAGCTTATCGCATGTTACAATTGTGGTAATCAAGGACATTATGCAAGCAACTGTCCAGAAAAGATGAAGCACAAGATAAACAAGCCTATGAAGGATCTTAGTCTTGTCACATGTTTCAAGTGTGGAAACAAAGGACACTATGCAGATGTTTGCCCAGAGAAGTTTCCCCAAGATCCCAAGCAAGCCAATATGTAATTTAGTTGGAAAATTTTTAAGGGTGGTAGTACCCTAGTTGTTTTGAACCAACTTGTAACCCCTAGCCTTCCCAAATCTCGGGACGAGATTTATTTTAAGGGTGGTAGCCTGTCACATCCCAAGATTTTCCAAATCTTGTAATGTGAAAAATAAATGAATAAAATAAAACTTTGTTGATTTTCAGGGTGAGAAGAAAACTTTTTGATTCCAATTGGAACCCTTCAAAACCTATTTGATCAAATAAAATCCTAAAGGGATTTAAAAAGATAAATAAACAATAAAAGTTAAAATATTTGGAATTACTATTTTTGGATCTTTTAATAAAAAGATTTGGTTTTCAAAGGAAAAGGTAGAAAAATAAATAAGGATTATTTTATAGAGCCAAATTAAACCTTGGCCAAGTTTTTGAAATAAAATGTTTTGTTCTGATTAAAGGAGTAAATGTTTATTTAAATAAAATAATAAGGATTTAATATCCAATTTTTATTGGAAATAAAGGTTTTACTATTTTAATTAAACATCAAAACTTGTTAATTTATTTTAAATAAGTTTTCCAAGTATTTTATATTTTAAACCTACTGATTTGGTTTGATAATATTTAGATTTCAAATGGAGTTTTAAATAAATCAAAACCCATTTGATTTAATAACTAAGGTCCATTTTATTTAATTATTAATGGACTCTAAAATAAAAATATTATTTTACTTTTGGGACTTGGATTTGTGTTGTTAAACAGAACCAAACTCAAATACAAAGTGTGGTAGAAATTTGATTGATTTGAATGTTTGAATTGTTTGATTGAATTTCAAAACAGAAAAAGAAATGGAAAAAGGAAAAAGTATCTGAACAAAAAAAATATGAAAGAGACTACCCACCCTAGCTAAGCCCACCTGGCCCAGTTAGCCCAGCTCCTCTCTCTCTCTTGAAGAAAAACGTTTCGCACCTGCTTACAGACCCGCAGAGATGCCGACCGGTGGACCCAACTCCCCTCTCCTCTCTCACGCTGACAAAGGACCCCACCGCCAGCTCACCTTCTTCCTCACCGCCGCTGACCACGCCCGGCCGTTCCTGCCGTTGAATGCTCGCGTAAATTCGCCGTAACGCCGCAGTGATTCCGCTCTGCAACTACGCCCACTTAATCGCCCACGTTCCCTCTCCATTTCCCCTCGCTCGCCATCCTCCCTCTTCCCCCAGGCTGCACAAATCACAACCTCGAACCCCTCTGCTCCGACGAGCCACCGTGCAAATTCCGGCGAGCACGAACCTCCCCACTGCCCCCAGAGCACACAGGTGTGATCCCCATCGTCTCCTGCATCTCCTAGCACCAACCCCACACCCGCGCGAGCATCGTAGCCTCGACAGCAACATCGACTGAACGCCGCCGTAGTCTGTCACTTCTCCGGCGAAGCACCCTGGTAAAGTCTGACCGCCCTAACCCCTCTAGCTCACACGCATGTATTCGCCACACTCTCCCGCATCTAACGAACCCTCTACCTCACCTTTTTGTGCCCTGTAACGTCGACAGCATCGCCACCTGAGCGAGCCCGACGCCGACAACGTCTCCGACGAGCAATCACCGCCATTCCCGTGCGCCCCCTGCCCAACGACGAGCACCTTGAGCATCAGGGCATCACTGCGATCACTGTAAGCGCCTTCACCCCTCCCTCTCTTCCTGAAACGTCGCCAACGCCACCTCCAGAGCCGCGCCGCCGCCAGCCACCGTCGAGCGCGGCCAGTTCCTGGCAAGCTCCCTGTAGCCATAGGATCCATTTTGACCGGCTAGGATTAGATCTAGGCGAAGAGGTAAGGATGAACCTGAGCCGCACGATTAAACTTAGATCCAACGCACCACACAGCACGATCCGTGCGAACCGGTACCAGCTAATAGCAACGCGACACGTGGCTCAGACTTAGTTTTAAAAACAGAAACTTTCTATTAGATGTTCCACTTTGTAAAATCCATAACTTTCAAACCACACGTCCAAATTTTGCAAATTTTATATCAATGGATTCAGAAAAGCAAGCCCTAGCTAACCATACCATTTGTTTAGTAAAAAGTTTCTGTTAAATTGTTTGTTTTTGCAGAAACTTATGTATGCTTGTTTAGGTTATAAAAATTGTTCTAAAATGTTTTTAGGGATAAAATCTTTGGCAAATGGTGTGTTTTGAACCTACTGACCATAGGAAACACTTTTTGATTTCAAAAATATATTTGGTGATGCAAAAGAATGAATCTTGGAGTTAAAACCAATTCTAGTCAAATAAAAATATGGTTTATTTATTAAAAATGGTTTTGGAAGAAAACCTTTGGGAAATGTTTTATTTTAAACTCTCTGACCCCAAACACCAAGTTTTATGATTTGAGAATGTATTTTGTGAACCCTATAGATTAATGCCTTAGTAAAAACATTTCTACACCACATAAAATGATACCTTGATTTGAAAATGGTTTATGAAGTGAAATCTTTTGCAAATGACTTTGCCACTTTATAAAATGACCATTAGGTGTTTTCAAATGTTTATGACCCATTAGGAACCACTTTTTCAAATAAAACAAAGCTTGGCATGCTTGCATGCATTACTTTGACTTTATCATTTTATGTGATGTTTTGCTAGAATGGTAGATTGAACTTGTGCCTTGCTTGATTGAATTGTAGTGACTTGAAGAGTGCGATTGTAGCAAGGACAAGGAGTGAACTTATAGTCTACCAAAAAGGCAAGTTATGCTTCATACTTTTGTCCCATTATTTTTGCTATGCATTAGTGATATTTCTAAGTAGGACTTGCATGGAATTTTGCTAAGTATAAACTATGCCATGAGAAATCCTAGTAGATGAAACCTTAGTAGAATTTCCTAAGTTAAGATTCCTACTACTATCATGCTTAGCTTAGCTAGTAGAAAACAAGGGTGGAATATATATTCATACTATGGAATATTTCTAAGTCTGTGGACTTGTGTTTTGTTTAATAAAACAACTAAGTGAATGAATCACCTGGGTGGAATGGAAGGAATGGTTTGTGTTGAGTGGTTCACAAGGCCCATTTCTATGGTTTACCTTTGTGTATCTCACTTGTGGATGGCCACCCAGGAACAAAGAGATTTGAGATGTCAAATGTTAAGAAGCTTCAAGTGCAATCACTTGGCATTATGGGCTCTGCCTGGATCATATAGGTTGCAAGAACTTAGCCAAATGGACAGTTGGTGGTAGGGTTTGATAGGTTGGAGCGCGTCCATTTTGGTCTAAGGGAAGGCTTCTGAAAGATCTTGTCTTGGTGAAACCAAGTCTTGTGGGGAAAGTGCACCACCTATGCAGAGTGTAAAATCTAAGTACTTAGCCATGTCCCTGGCAAAGGACAATTTGAGCATCAAGACATGGAAGCTATCAAGAATCTCATCATCCAAATTTCTAAGTAAAAACTTGTGGTTGAAAAAGGGTGAAAGGATCTTCAATCTTTGATTGGGAGATGCCATGGGAAAGATTTTTGTCAAGCAAAAACTTAGAGTTTTCAAATGATAAGGAAAATATATTTTGAGCAATGCAAGCCTCAACTCCACTTTGCCAAATGCATATAGATGATAGAATCCACTATACTACCATAGTACTGAAGGGAATATGCCCTGAGAGGCAATAATAAATTGTTTATTATGTGTATTCCAAGTATATGATAGATGTTTATTTTGCATGCTATAATTGTATTAATACGGAAACGTTAATACATGTGTGTTTAATAAACAAACAGAAAGTTCCTAGTTAAGCCTCTCTCATAAACTAGCTCGTTGATTAACAAGATGATCAAGGTTTCCTGATCATGGACATTGGATGTTGTTAATAACGGGATCACAACATTAGTGTAATGATGTGATGAACATTCATCCGAAGTATAGCATTACGATCAAAGTCATTGAGTTTATATTGCTATAACAACTTACGAAGTGATCCTAATCCTTAGACCATGAGATCATGTCAATCACTAACACCGGAAGAGTTTCTTGATAACATCAAACGTCACACCGTAACAGGGTGATTATAAAGATGGGTTCAGAACTAATAAAGTGTTATGTTGAGGCTCATGGATCGAGAGTGGAATTTGTTCATCCCGATGACGGATAGATATACTCTGGGCCCTCTCGGTGATATCACATTGATTAGCTTGCAAGCAAGTGATTTGATCACTAGAATGTTATATCACGGGAACGAGAAAAGAGTGCATGTCGGTAACGAGATCAAACTAGGTATGGAGATACCGATGATCGAATCTCGGACATGTAATATATCGTGAGACAAAGGGATTAAGATACTAGCGTAAAAGGTTCCGACGATCACAAGAAAGTCATCGTTGAATGTGTGGGAGTCAGTATGGGTCTCCAGATCCCGCTTCTGATTATTGATCTGAGAGGGGTCTCGATCATGTCCGCATTATTCACGAACCGTAGGGTGACACACTTAAGAGACACCGACATCCAATTGGAGCAAAAGTTTCATGCCGAAAGAATAAACAAGCGCAGGAATTTATTTCACTAGATACCGAAACAGGTTTTCGGGTGAAATTGCATAAAGTGGTTATGCATGTGAAATAGAATTCTAGCAAGGGGTTATTTGTGAATGTTTGTCATTAAAGTAATTGACAAAATTCTGAATAAAATAAAAGAGTTTTATTTAATGAGAGTTTGCATTAAATTTGGTGGAAATTTAATGGGTTTTTTGAGTGGGATTTTGAGTGGACTTTTGAAGGGTCATTTTTGTGAGTGGAGTGTCCACCCACATGATGAGGGGAGGGCAAGGGGGCAGCCCCCATGCGCCGGCCACCCCCTTGGGGTTCCCCCCCCTCCTCCTATAAAAGGAGCCCCTCCTCTCACTTCTCACTCACACCTCCTCGTGAAGGATCTCTCTCCCCCTCTAGAATTTATCCCCCATGGTCTCGGACTAGCGAGATACATGTTCCCGGTGGCTTTCGGCAAGAAAGAGTTGTGCTTCCGCTGCATCGCTGGAGCGAGGAGGCGGAGGTTGCTCGGTGCCTCGAACGTGTGTGCGAGCACGGATGCGCTGCTGATTTGCGGCGCTAGGACTTCCTCTCGATCTTGAGATCGGCAAGAGATCGTCTACATCAACCACGAGTTGAACTCGTTAAGCTTTGTCGGTCTTCAAGGGTATGTTCTCTACGGATATACATCCGCCCGTTGTTTGTATCTAGTATAAATAGATCTTGGTATATAGTTCACATCGTAGGAAATTTTTTGTTTTCTATGCTGCGAACCCTACAGTGGTATCAGAGCCGGATCTATGCGTAGATACTCTACACGGGTAGTACACATATGAGTGTGTGGGCGATGATGATCATGTTGTTGCTCCTTTGTTGTGATTTTGGATATTGGTGGCATAGTGGGATGAAGCGGCCCGGACAAACTTTACATGTCCTCGCACATGAGACCTGTTCCACGCTTGACATGCAACTAGTTTGCATAAGTGGCTAGCGGGTGTCTGTCTCTCCTACTATAGTCAATATCTATTTTGCAAGCGAGTTGTCAACAATTTGATTATCCTCGTTGTGGTTGATGTTCGTAGGTAAGAACGGTTCTATCTCGAAAGCCCTAAGCCACGTAAAACTTGCAATGGATAAATTAGAGGCGTCTAGTTTAGATTGTTGCTGGGCTAGTGTTATTATATGGTAGTGTTGTAAGTAGAAGTATGAGATGATACTCTTACAACACACATAGCGTGTAAAATCCATAGACCTTGGATTTACACATATAGGTATGATAGAGATCATACCACGATGCACATGATAGAGATCATCTGCGGGAACCATATAATTTCACTAATAAACATATGATGTTTGGTTGCATCTTATATTGCTTATTTAGCGCTTTGTTAAGCATAATAAGATGATCCCTCATTTAAATATCAAGATAAAAATGTGTACTTCCTTAAGTATGCACCGATTATGTTTTCGTCGCTCCAAGACATCACGTGATGATCGGGTGTTCTTGGATCCACGACCATATTTCGGGTGTAAAACAGTTACACACGCAAATACTAAGGTTCTAACTTGGCGAGCCTAGCATGTACAGACATGGCCTCGGAACACAGACCGAAAGGTTAAGCATGAGTCATATAGTTGATATGATGCCCATTTGATGCTCGCCTTTGAAGCTATACCGACTCACGTGATGATCGGACTTGGTGTAGTGGATTTGGTTCATGTAATCACCAAAAGGACACGAGGGATGTCGCTTTTGAGTGGGAGTTCATTCGTAATACAGATTAGTTGAACTCAATCTATCATACACTTAGTCTAAACTTTACAAATTCTGTTGTAGATGGCACCACCTGCTTTTAATTTCAATGCGTTCATGGAGAAAGAGAAACTAGCAACAAACGGTAGCAACTTTACTGAATGGGCCATGAATTTGAGGATTCTCCTCTCTGCTGCACAAAAGCAATATGTGCTAGAAGCGCCGTTAGGCCCCCCACCTTTTGATGATGCCCCTGACGAGGAGAAGAATGTCTATCTGACTCGTCAGGAGGACCACAACTTAGTACATTGCGGCGTATTGTATGGGCTAGAGCCAGAACTTCGAAAGCGTTTCGAAAACGGCAATGCTTTTGATACAATGGGTGAGTTGAAAATGATTTTCGACACACATGCTGCTGTAGAGAGCTACAATGCTTCAGAAAAGTTCTTTAGCTGCATGATGGAAGAGAACAGCTCCGTTAGTGAGCATGTACTCAAGATGTCGGGTTACGCCGATAAGCTTGTGTCCTTGGGAATAACGATTCCCATTGACTTAGGCATCCATCGTGTTCTGCAGTCTCTGCCACCTAGCTATAAGAGCTTCGTGATGAACTATAATATGCAAGGCATGAAGAAGTCTCTCCCCGAGCTTCTGTCAATGCTTAAAACTGCAGAAGTGGAGATCAAAAAGGAACATCAAGTGTTGATGATCAATAGGAACACTGGTTTCAAGAAAGACAAGAAGGGAAAACGGAAGGGAAGTAAGGGCGGCAAGCCTGTTGCCGCGCCTGAAAAGAAACCCCGAGTTGGACCCAAGTCTGATACCGAGTGCTACTATTGTAAGGGGAGTGGCCACTAGAAGCGCAACTGCCCCAAGTATCTGGCAGACAAGAAGGCCGGCAAGGCAAACAAAGGTATATATGATATACATGTTATTGATGTGTACTTGACTAGTGCTCGCAGTAGCACCTGGGTATTTGATACCGGTTCAGTTGCTAATATTTGTAACTCGAATCAGGGGCTGCGGAACAAGCGACCGCTAGCAAAGGGTGAGGTCAAGATGCGTGTCGGCAATGGATCAAGTGTTGATGTGATCGCCGTCGAAACGCTACCTCTCCACTTACCGTCGGGATTAGTTATAAACTTAAATAACTGTTATTTTGGTGCCTGCACTGAGCATGAACATTGTATCTGGATCATGTTTGATGCAAAGTGGTTTTTCATTCAAATCTGAGAACAATGGTTGTTCCATTTATATGAATGAAATCTTTTATGGTCATGCACCAATGTTGAATGGTTTATTTCTGTTGGATCTCGATGATAATGTTACACATATTCATAATGTTAATGCTAAAAGGATTAAACTTGATGATGATATATCCGCATATATGTGGCACTGCCGTCTAGGTCATATTGGCATTAAACGCATGAAGAAGCTCCATTCGGATGGACTTTTGGAATCACTTGATTATGAATCATTTGATACATGTGAGCCATGCCTTATGGGCAAGATGACTAGAACGCCGTTTTCCGGTTCAATGGAACGGGCGACAGATTTATTGGAAATCATACATTCTGATGTATGTGGTCCAATGAGTGTGTCGGCGTGAGGTGGATATCGTTATTTTGTTACTTTCACGGATGATTTGAGTAGATACGGTTATATCTACTTGATGAAACACAAGTCTGAAACCTTTGAAAAGTTCAAGGAATTTCAGAATGAAGTTGAAAATCATCGTAATAGAAAGATCAAATTTCTACGGTCTGACCGTGGAGGTGAGTATCTAAGTTACGAGTTTAGCACTCACATGAAAGAGTGTGGAATTGTTTCACAACTCACACCTGCCGGAACACCACAGCGAAATGGTGTGTCAGAACGTCGTAATCATACTTTATTAGATATGGTTCGATCTATGATGTCTCTGACGGACTTGCCGTTGTCATTTTGGGGTTATGCACTAGAAACTGCTGCATTCACTTTAAATCGGGCACCATCTAAATCCGTTGAAACGACACCGTATGAATTGTGGTTTGGAAACAAACCTAAGCTGTCATTTCTTAAAGTTTGGGGTTGCGATGTTTATGTGAAGAAACTTCAACCGGATAAACTCGAACCCAAAGCGGAAAAATGCGTCTTCATAGGATACCCTAAAGAAACTATTGGGTATTCCTTCTATCACAGATCCGAGGGCAAGGTTTTTGTTGCCAAGAATGGATCCTTTCTAGAGAAAGAGTTTCTCGCGAAAGGTGTGAGTAGTCGGAAGGTAGAACTCGAAGAGGTTGTGGAACCTTCTCTTCAAAGTATGGCGAGTAGCGCAGCGCCGGAAGTTGTTCCGGAGTTGGCTCCACCTGTTGAAGAGGGAACTAATGATAATGATCATGAAACTCCGAAAGAGAGTACTACCGAACCTCGCAGGTCAAACAGGACGCGTGCAGCTCCCGAGCTGTACGGAAATCCTGTCATAAATTTCATGGTTGATGAAAATAATGACCCTGCGACGTATGAAGAAGCGATGATGAGCCCGGATTCCAACAAATGGTTAGAAGCCATGAAATCCGAGATGGAATCCATGTATGAAAATCAAGTTTGGAACTTGGTCGAATTACCTCACGACCGAAAGGCCGTGGAGAACAAATGGATTTTCAAAAGGAAAACTGATGCTGATGGTAATGTGACCATCTATAAAGCTCGACTTGTCGCAAAGGGGTTTCGACAAATTCAAGGAGTTGACTACGATGAGACTTTCTCTCCCGTAGCGATGCTAAAGTCAGTTAGGATTATGTTAGCAATTGCTGCATATTTCGATTATGAAATATGGCAGATGGATGTCAAAACCGCGTTTCTCAATGGTAATATTGAAGAAGAGTTGTATATGATACAACCAAAGGGTTTTGTCGATCCTAAAGATGCTAACAAGGTGTGCAAGCTTCAGCGATCCATCTATGGATTGAAGCAAGCATCACGAAGTTGGAATCTCCGCTTTGATGAGGTGATCAAAGAGTTTGGATTTGTCCAAACTTATGGAGAAGCTTGTATTTACAAGAAAGTGAGTGGGAGCAATGTGGCATTTCTGATATTATATGTGGATGACATATTGTTGATCGGAAATGATATAGAACTTTTAAACAGTGTTAAAAGTTATCTAAACAGCAAATTTTCAATGAAGGACCTAGGTGAAGCGTCATACATATTAGGCATAAAGATCTATAGAGATAGATCTAGGCGCCTAATAGGGCTATCGCAAAGTACATACCTTGATAAGATTTTAAAGAAGTTTAAAATGGACGGAAGTAAGAAGGGGTTCTTACCTATGTTGCAAGGCAAGACGTTGAGTAAGACTCAAAGTCCGGCTTCGGCGGAAGAAAGAGAGATAATGGACAAAGTCCCCTATGCTTCAGCCATAGGCTCTATAATGTACGCCATGCTATGTACAAGACCGGATGTGGCACACGCTATTAGTTTGACTAGTAGGTACCAATCGGATCCAGGTTCGGAACACTGGATAGCGGTCAAGAATATCCTTAAGTACTTAAGAAGAACTAAGGATATGTTTCTTGTATACGGAGGTGAAGAAGAGCTCGTCGCTAAGTGTTATGTCGACGCTAGCTTTGACACCGATCCGGATGACTCTAAGTCTCAATCCGGATACGTATTTCTCATCAATGGCGGAGCGGTTAGTTGGAGGAGCTCCAAACAACCTGTGGTAGCGGGATCAACAACGGAGGCCGAATATGTTGCTGCTTCGGAAGCGGCTCAGGAAGCAGTTTGGATGAAGGAGTTCATATCCGAACTAGGAGTTGTGGCAAGCGCGTTGGACCCAATGGTGATCTATTGTGACAACAATGGTGCCATTGCCAATGCCAAAGAGCCAAGGTCTCACAAGCATTCCAAGCATATTAAGCGCCGGTTTCACTCCATCCGCGAGCATGTCAAGGATGGAGATATAAAGATTTGTAAAGTACATATGGATCTCAATGTAGCAGATCCGTTGACTAAAACTCTCCCTAGAGCAAAACATGATCAACACCAGAACTCAATGGGTGTTAGATATATCACTATGTAACTAGATTATTGTCTCTAGTGCAAGTGGGAGACTGAAGGGAATATGCCCTGAGAGGCAATAATAAATTGTTTATTATGTGTATTCCAAGTATATGATAGATGTTTATTTTGCATGCTATAATTGTATTAATACGGAAACGTTAATACATGTGTGTTTAATAAACAAACAGAAAGTTCCTAGTTAAGCCTCTCTCATAAACTAGCTCGTTGATTAACAAGATGATCAAGGTTTCCTGATCATGGACATTGGATGTTGTTAATAACGGGATCACAACATTAGTGTAATGATGTGATGAACATTCATCCGAAGTATAGCATTACGATCAAAGTCATTGAGTTTATATTGCTATAACAACTTACGAAGTGATCCTAATCCTTAGACCATGAGATCATGTCAATCACTAACACCGGAAGAGTTTCTTGATAACATCAAACGTCACACCGTAACAGGGTGATTATAAAGATGGGTTCAGAACTAATAAAGTGTTATGTTGAGGCTCATGGATCGAGAGTGGAATTTGTTCATCCCGATGACGGATAGATATACTCTGGGCCCTCTCGGTGATATCACATTGATTAGCTTGCAAGCAAGTGATTTGATCACTAGAATGTTATATCACGGGAACGAGAAAAGAGTGCATGTCGGTAACGAGATCAAACTAGGTATGGAGATACCGATGATCGAATCTCGGACATGTAATATATCGTGAGACAAAGGGATTAAGATACTAGCGTAAAAGGTTCCGACGATCACAAGAAAGTCATCGTTGAATGTGTGGGAGTCAGTATGGGTCTCCAGATCCCGCTTCTGATTATTGATCTGAGAGGGGTCTCGATCATGTCCGCATTATTCACGAACCGTAGGGTGACACACTTAAGAGACGCCGACATCCAATTGGAGCAAAAGTTTCATGCCGAAAGAATAAACAAGCGCAGGAATTTATTTCACTAGATACCGAAACAGGTTTTCGGGTGAAATTGCATAAAGTGGTTATGCATGTGAAATAGAATTCTAGCAAGGGTTATTTGTGAATGTTTGTCATTAAAGTAATTGACAAAATTCTGAATAAAATAAAAGAGTTTTATTTAATGAGAGTTTGCATTAAATTTGGTGGAAATTTAATGGGTTTTTTGAGTGGGATTTTGAGTGGACTTTTGAAGGGTCATTTTTGTGAGTGGAGTGTCCACCCACATGATGAGGGGAGGGCAAGGGGGCAGCCCCATGCGCCGGCCACCCCCTTGGGGTTCCCCCCCTCCTCCTATAAAAGGAGCCCCTCCTCTCACTTCTCACTCACACCTCCTCGTGAAGGATCTCTCTCCCCCTCTAGAATTTATCCCCCATGGTCTCGGACTAGCGAGATACATGTTCCCGGTGGCTTTCGGCAAGAAAGAGTTGTGCTTCCGCTGCATCGCTGGAGCGAGGAGGCGGAGGTTGCTCGGTGCCTCGAACGTGTGTGCGAGCACGGATGCGCTGCTGATTTGCGGCGCTAGGACTTCCTCTCGATCTTGAGATCGGCAAGAGATCGTCTACATCAACCACGAGTTGAACTCGTTAAGCTTTGTCGGTCTTCAAGGGTATGTTCTCTACGGATATACATCCGCCCGTTGTTTGTATCTAGTATAAATAGATCTTGGTATATAGTTCACATCGTAGGAAATTTTTTGTTTTCTATGCTGCGAACCCTACAAGTATCACTTGCCAATAGAATTCAAATGTATTGACCCTTGTGGCTGTAACTTGTTATGTTGAAGGTTTGAATGATATTAGTGAAGTTTAAGTGATTAGGATTACAAGTCTACAACCAACATGTCTGCCTGTGGCACTTTGAAGATGAAGGACCCCATGCTTATAGATATTCTGCTGCAATGTAATGTAATAGCCAAATGAGCTATGAAAGATGTAATAGATTATTTTATTCCTGGTTATAAAGTTGTATTATGACCTTTGTTTCTTGATATTACATCTTAACTGTGGATGCTAGCTATTGATCCAGGGACTAGCATTGCAATCACAGGGATCCTTTTCCTTTACAAAGGAGGGATCTTACAGATGGTATCAGAGCATTGTGTTGCCTGTAGGATTTGTAAACCTAGGATTGGACCAAAACCCCTTAGAAAAATAGGAGTTGTATTTGTTCCGAAACTTATTTACAAACAATCCTGTAAACCCTTTCCTCAACCATTTTGGTTTTGATTCGACATCTCTTCTATTTCAACTTGATGGAAAAACCTACCCCATGACCAAAGACTTCACCATGTGCAAAGGACTTCTTCAACTCTAATGACTTCAACATCTTCAACTCTAATGACTTCAACATCTTCAGCATATTCACCAAGGACTTCAACCTTGGATATCACTAAGGACAAGTGAGACAAGAAATCTTGCCCAAGATGTGGAGACTAAGGAAACACAAATTAGAAGGAGCCATCATCGCTTTAAAGTTTTTGTGACCAAGAGTTTTCCCAAGGAAACCATGATCTCATGCAAGAAGGAATCAACCAAGAAGGATGGAAAGATCACAAGTGAACCATATAGATGGACCACCATATTTTGTCTAAGACAAACCCACCAACTTATGTGGTGTAACAAAAATATTTTTGGTTGCCTAAGAATATGCTTGGAAACTTGTGTTCGGAAGTAGTATTGTTTCTGATTGCTTGCACATTGTTTGTGTAAATTGTGATATGTGTGATTAGAAATACTTCCTTAGAAATATTTTGCCTATTCTAATCTCAATTCAAACCCAAACAGATGACTACTCCAAGAGACTCCAACCTCAAGGTTGATGACAATAACACCAACCAAGAGGACAACATGAGAGAACTCATATCAAACCAAAACCAGTTGAACCAAATGACAACTCAATTCATTGCCAACACCAGTGGGGAAGATCCAACCCTGCAAAAGTTTTTGGAAACCCAAGCCCAGATGTTGCATAAGGTGACAGATCAAATGCTCAACATGGAAAGCAACTTTTCCAAAGGAGTTTATGACAACAAGGATGACAAGGATGTTATTCTAAAAGGAACCAAAGCTTGCAATATTTGTGGAGACAAGGCTCACACTTCCAAGGAGCATGGAGATTAATGCCCCAACTGTGAAGAGAAACATCCAGTTGGCCAATGTCCCACCTCTCAAGGTACTTGCTACCTATGTGAAGGAAATAACCATGTCCCTATCCAATGCCCCATCTATTCCATAGTTGAACAAAGGAAACAAGGTGGAGTGCAACAAATGATTGCAAACTATCAAGAGGGATCCAAATCTACCAAGAAGAATGAGGACAAAGGAAAAGCTCCACTTATACCCCCATGCAATAAAACCCAATTTAAAGGACCAAAGAAGAGACATATGAATTATCCAAGGAACAATAGAAGGTCCAAGAAACCAGTAGACATTCCTACCTATAAGATAACATATGAGCAACATGAATTAGATGCACTCCTAGCTTTGGAGAAACCCAAGAAGAAGAAGGACAAAAGCCATGTGCAATGTAATCATTGCAAAGAAATGGGACACTATTCCAGTGAATGTCCAGAGAAACAGAAGTATAAAGAGATTGGCCAAGTATGGTGCAACAACTGCAAAGAGCTAGGCCATTATGCAGCAACCTGTCCACAAGAGATACGTGAAGAACTCAAGCTTATCGCATGTTACAATTGTGGTAATCAAGGACATTATGCAAGCAACTGTCCATAAAAGATGAAGCACAAGATAAACAAGCCTATGAAGGATCTCAGTCTTGTGACATGTTTCAAGTGTGGAAACAAAGGACACTATGCAGATGTTTGCCCAGAGAAGTTTCCCCAAGATCCCAAGCAAGCCAATATGTAATTGAAGGGAATATGCCCTGAGAGGCAATAATAAATTGTTTATTATGTGTATTCCAAGTATATGATAGATGTTTATTTTGCATGCTATAATTGTATTAATACGGAAACGTTAATACATGTGTGTTTAATAAACAAACAGAAAGTTCCTAGTTAAGCCTCTCTCATAAACTAGCTCGTTGATTAACAAGATGATCAAGGTTTCCTGATCATGGACATTGGATGTTGTTAATAACGGGATCACAACATTAGTGTAATGATGTGATGAACATTCATCCGAAGTATAGCATTACGATCAAAGTCATTGAGTTTATATTGCTATAACAACTTACGAAGTGATCCTAATCCTTAGACCATGAGATCATGTCAATCACTAACACCGGAAGAGTTTCTTGATAACATCAAACGTCACACCGTAACAGGGTGATTATAAAGATGGGTTCAGAACTAATAAAGTGTTATGTTGAGGCTCATGGATCGAGAGTGGAATTTGTTCATCCCGATGACGGATAGATATACTCTGGGCCCTCTCGGTGATATCACATTGATTAGCTTGCAAGCAAGTGATTTGATCACTAGAATGTTATATCACGGGAACGAGAAAAGAGTGCATGTCGGTAACGAGATCAACTAGGTATGGAGATACCGATGATCGAATCTCGGACATGTAATATATCGTGAGACAAAGGGATTAAGATACTAGCGTAAAAGGTTCCGACGATCACAAGAAAGTCATCGTTGAATGTGTGGGAGTCAGTATGGGTCTCCAGATCCCGCTTCTGATTATTGATCTGAGAGGGGTCTCGATCATGTCCGCATTATTCACGAACCGTAGGGTGACACACTTAAGAGACACCGACATCCAATTGGAGCAAAGTTTCATGCCGAAAGAATAAACAAGCGCAGGAATTTATTTCACTGGATACCGAAACAGGTTTTCGGGTGAAATTGCATAAAGTGGTTATGCATGTGAATAGAATTCTAGCAAGGGGTTATTTGTGAATGTTTGTAATTAAAGTAATTGACAAAATTCTGAATAAAATAAAAGAGTTTTATTTAATGAGAGTTTGCATTAAATTTGGTGGAAATTTAATGGTTTTTTTGAGTGGGATTTTGAGTGGACTTTTGAAGGGTCATTTTTGTGAGTGGAGTGTCCACCCACATGATGAGGGGAGGGCAAGGGGGCAGCCCCCATGCGCCGGCCACCCCCTTGGGGTTCCCCCCCCCCTCCTATAAAAGGAGCCCCTCCTCCACTTCTCACTCACACCTCCTCGTGAAGGATCTCTCTCTCCCCCTCTAGAATTTATCCCCCATGGTCTCGGACTAGCGAGATACATGTTCCCGGTGGCTTTCGGCAAGAAAGAGTTGTGCTTCCGCTGCATCGCTGGAGCGGGAGGCGGGGTTGCTCGGTGCCTCGAACGTGTGTGCGAGCACGGATGCGCTGCTGATTTGCGGCGCTAGGACTTCCTCTCGATCTTGAGATCGGCAAGAGATCGTCTACATCAACCACGAGTTTGGACTCGTTAAACTTTGTCGGTCTTCAAAGGTATGTTCTCTACGGATATACATCCACCCGTTGTTTGTATCTAGCATAAATAGATCTTGGTATATAGTTCCCATCGTAGGAAAATTTTTGTTTTCTATGCTGCGAACCCTTCAGTGGTATCAGAGCCGGATCTATGCGTAGATACTTTACACGGGTAGTACCTATGAGTATGTGGGCGCGATGATCATGTTGTTGCTCCTTCTTGTGATTTTGGATATTGGTGGCATAGTGGGATGAAGCGGCCCGGACAAACTTTACATGTCCTCGCACATGAGACCTGTTCCACGCTTGACATGCACTAGTTTGCATAAGTGGCTAGCGGGTGTCTGTCTTCCTACTATAGTCAATATCTATTTTGCAAGCGAGTTGTCAACAATTTGATTATCCTCGTTGTGGTTCATGTTCGTAGGTAAGAACGGTTCTATCTCGAAAGCCCTAAGCCACGTAAAACTTGCAATGGATAAATTAGAGGCGTCTAGTTTAGATTGTTGCTGGGCTAGTGTTATGATATGGTAGTGTTGTAAGAAGAAGTATGAGATGATACTCTTACAACACACATAGCGTGTAAAATCCATAGATTGTGGATTTACACATAGGTATGATAGTGATCATACCACGATGCACATGATAGAGATCATCTGCGGGAACCATAAATTTCACATAATAAACATATGATGTTTGATTGCATCTTATATTGCTTGTTTAGCGCTTTGTTAAGCATAATAAGATGATCCCTCATTTAAATATCAAGATAAAAATGTGTTCTCCCTTTAGTATGCACCGATTATGTTTTCGTCGCCCAAGACATCACGTGATGATCGGGTGTACTTGGATCCTCGACCATACTTCGGGTGTAAAACAGTTACACACGCAAATACTAAGGTTCTAACTTGGCGAGCCTAGCATGTACAGACATGGCCTCGGAACACAGACGAAAGGTTAAGCATGAGTCATATAGTTGATATGATGCCCATTTGATGCTCGCCTTTGAAGCTATACCGACTCACGTGATGATCGGACTTGGTGTGTGGATTTGGTTCATGTAATCACCAAAAGGCACGAGGGATGTCGCTTTTGAGTGGGAGTTCATTCGTAATATAGATTAGTTGAACTCAATCTATCATACACTTAGTCTAAACTTTACAAATTCTGTTGTAGATGGCACCACCTGCTTTTAATTTCAATGCGTTCATGGAGAAAGAGAAACTAGCAACGAACGGTAGCAACTTTACTGAATGGGCCATGAATTTGAGGATTCTCCTCTCTGCTGCACAAAAGCAATATGTGCTAGAAGCGCCGTTAGGCCCCCCCACCTTTTGATGATGCCCTGACGAGGAGAAGAATGTCTATCTGACTCGTCAGGAGGACCACAACTTAGTACATTGCGGCATATTGTATGGGCTAGAGCCAGAACTTCGAAGCGTTTCGAAAACGGCAATGCTTTTGATACAATGGGTGAGTTGAAATGATTTTCGACACATGCTGCTGTAGAGAGCTACAATGCTTCAGAAAAGTTTCTTAGCTGCATGATGGAAGAGAACAGCTCCGTTAGTGAGCATTACTCAAGATGTCGGGTTACGCGATAAGCTTGTGTCCTTGGGAATAACGATTCCCATTGACTTAGGCATCCATCGTGTTCTGCAGTCTCTGCCACCTAGCTATAAGAGCTTCGTGATGAACTATAATATGCAAGGCATGAAGAAGTCTCTCCCCGAGCTTCTGTCAATGCTTAAAACTGCAGAAGTGGAGATCAAAAAGGAACATCAAGTGTTGATGATCAAGGAACACTGGTTTCAAGAAAGACAAGAAGGGAAAACGGAAGGGAAGTAAGGCGGCAAGCCCTGTTTGCCGCGCCTGAAAAGAAACCCCGAGTTGGACCAAGTCTGATACGAGTGCTACTATTGTAAGGGGACTGGCCACTGGAGCGCAACTGCCCCAAGTATCTGGCAGACAAGAAGGCCGGCAAGGCAAACAAAGTTATATATGATATACATGTTATTGATGTGTACTTGACTAGTGCTCGCAGTAGCACCTGGGTATTTGATAACCGGTTCAGTTGCTAATGTTGTAACTCGAATCAGGGGCTGCGGAACAAGCGACCGCTAGCAAGGGGTGAGGTCAAGATGCGTGTCGGCAATGGATCAAGTGTTGATGTGATCGCCGTCGGAACGCTACCTCTCCACTTACCGTCGGGATTAGTCATAAACTTAATAACTGTTATTTGGTGCCTGCACTGAGCATGAACATTGTATCTGGATCATGTTTGATGCAAAGTGGTTTTTCATTCAATCTGAGAACAATGGTTGTTCCATTTATATGAATGAAATCTTTTATGGTCATGCCAATGTTGAATGGTTTAATTTCTGTTGGATCTCGATGATAATGTTACACATATTCATAATGTTAATGCTAAAAAGGATTAAACTTGATGATGATATATCCGCATATATGTGGCACTGCCGTCTAGGTCATATTGGCGTTAAACGCATGAAGAAGCTCCATTCGGATGGACTTTTGGAATCACTTGATTATGAATCATTTGATACATGTGAGCCATGCCTTATGGGCAAGATGACTAGAACGCCGTTTTCCCGGTTCAATGGAACGGGCGACAGATTTATTGGAAATCATACATTCTGATGTATGTGGTCCAATGAGTGTGTCGGCGTGAGGTGGATATCGTTATTTTGTTACTTTCACGGATGATTGAGTAGATACGGTTATATCTACTTGATGAAAACACAGTCTGAAACCTTTGAAAAGTTCAAGGAATTTCAGAATGAAGTGGAAAATCATCGTAATAGAAAGATCAAATTTCTACTACGTCTGACCGTGGAGGTGAGTATCTAAGTTACAGTTTAGCACTCACATGAAAGAGTGTGGAATTGTTTCACAACTCACACCTGCCGGAACCCACAGCGAAATGGTGTGTCGAACCGTCGTAATCATACTTTATTAGATATGGTTCGATCTATGATGTCTCTGACGGACTTGCCGTTGTCATTTTGGGGTTATGCACTAGAAACTGCTGCATTCACTTTAAACGGGCACCATCTAAATCCGTTGAAACGACCCGTATGAATTGTGGTTTGGAAACAAACCTAAGCTGTCATTTCTTAAGTTTGGGGTTGCGATGTTATGTGAAGAAACTTCAACCGGATAAACGAACCCAAGCGGAAAAATGCGTCTTCATAGGATCCCTAAAGAAACTATTGGGTATTCCTTCTATCACAGAGATCCGAGGGCAAGGTTTTTGTTGCCAAGAATGGATCCTTTCTAGAGAAAGAGTTTCTCGCGAAAGGTGTGAGTAGTCGGAAGGTAGAAACTCGAAGAGGTTGTGGAACCTTCTTTTCAAAGTATGGCGAGTAGCGCAGCGCGGAAGTTGTTCCGGAGTTGGCTCCACCTGTTGAAGAGGGAACTAATGATAATGATCATGAACTCCAAAGAGAGTTACTACCGAACCTCGCAGGTCAAACAGACGCGTGCAGCTCCCGAGCTGTACGGAAATCCTGTCATAAATTTCATGGTTGATGAAAATAATGACCTGCGACGTATGAAGAAGCGATGATGAGCCCGGATTCCAACAAATGGTTAGAAGCCATGAAATCCGAGATGGAATCCATGTATGAAAATCAAGTTTGGAACTTGGTCGAATTACCACCTCACGACCGAAAGGCCGTGGAGAACAAATGGATTTTCAAAAGGAAAACTGATGCTGATGGTAATGTGACCATCTATAAAGCTCGACTTGTCGCAAAGGGTTTCGACAAATTCAAGGAGTTGACTACGATGAGACGAACTTTCTCTCCCGTAGCGATGCTAAAGTCAGTTAGGATTATGTTAGCATTGCTGCATATTTCGATTATAAATATGGCAGATGGATGTCAAACCGCGTTTCTCATGGTAATATTGAAGAAGAGTTGTTAATGATACAACCAAAGGGTTTTGTCGATCCTAAGGATGCTAACAAGGTGTGCAAGCTTCAGCGATCCATCTATGGATTGAAGCAAGCGCACGAAGTTGGAATCTCCCTCCCGCTTGATGAGGTGATCAAAGAGTTTGGATTTGTCCAAACTTATGGAGAAGCTTGTATTTACAAGAAAGTGAGTGGGAGCAATGTGGCATTTCTGATATTATATGTGGATGACATATTATTGATCGGAAATGATATAGAACTTTTAACAGTGTTTAAAGTTATCTAAACAGCAAATTTCAGAATGGACCTAGGTGAAGCGTCATACATATTAGGCATAAAGATCTATAGAATAGATCTAGGCGCCTAATAGGCTAATCGCAAAGTACATACCTTGATAAGATTTAAAGAAGTTTAAAATGGACGGAAGTAAGAAGGGGTTCTTACCTATGTTGCAAGGCAAGACATTGAGTAAGAC